>CM062295.1:37853886-38562219 GCA_031216915.1 Pictodentalium vernedei | reverse complement strand
CAGTCGAATGCTTTGTTCTGAAGCCAAACTGGTACTTGTATAAGATATTACTTTTATCAATAAACTCCACTAGTCTTTTGTACATTAATTTCTCAAGTACTTTTGAGAACGTGGGTAGGATACTGATAGGGCGATAGTTGTTAAAGATTTGAGGATCACCACACTTGAAGATTGGTATGACTTTGGCTATTTTCATTTTGAATGGCACGTGGCCAGATGAAAATGAAGTATTAATGATGTGTGTTAATGGACTGGCAACTTCATAAGCGACTGCTTTAAGGAGTTTCGTGGACAGTTCGCCCTGATCCCTTGTTGGTTTCGAGGACAACTTAGAAATGTTATTAATAACTTCCTGGGTATTCGTTGGAGTCAGAAATAATGAGTTTCCGTTACTTTGCTTCATATAGTGTGAAAAATGGATGTTCGTATCGGACACGTGTTCACCTACTGATTTTCCAATGTTTGCGAAGAATGTATTGAATTTATCGGCAATGGTTTTGGGATCCGTTACAAGGGTATCACCATCAAAAAAAGTATCGGATGAATCAGTTTTTCGGTCTGATTTATTAATTGCTTTACGTAGGATTTCCCACGACTTTTTAAGGTTATTTTTATTTTCCAGCAAAATATTATGGTAATAATCTGATTTGCTTGCCCGTTTGATCCGATTGAAGATTTGACAGTATTGCTTGTAGGCTGTAGTATTTTGAGCTGTTGGGGATTTTAGCTTTTTGGAGTACAATTTTTGTTTATGTAGAGAAGACTGTAATAGTCCAGCTGTCATCCAGGGCGAGCGTTTAATATATTTCAAGGGAACTGATGTTGCTTTTAATGGGAAAGCTTCATTGAATGCTTTATAAAAGGTGTTCAAAAATAGGTCGTATGCCAGGGTGGTATCGGAAGCGTCGAAGACGCTTGAAAAATCACTGCCTAATAAGAGTCTTTTAAAGCGATCGATGTTCTCTTTCTTGAACGAGCGTTTATGAATTTTGGTAGGGCGCGCAAATTGTTCTTCCAAGTTACCGATGCAAAACGTTGCAAAGTGATCGCTAATGTCAGAAATAATAATTCCCGAAACATGCTTACAGGAATCGTTACTAAAGATATGGTCTATAAGAGTTGCTGAAGTATCGGTAACTCTCGTTGGTTTAGTGACAAGGGGCATGAAACCAGAGCTGAACATAGAGTCGATAAAGAGTTCAGTTTTATTATGATTAGTGAAGTTGAGCAGGTCAAGGTTGAAATCACCCATAAGGTAGGCTCTTTTGTTTTCAAGGTTGATTTTATTCAATAGATCGGACATTGTGGACAAAAAAAGGTCAAGATCAGCTTTTGGTGCAGTGTTGGGCCTGTAGATAATCCCGATTATGCATTTCTTTTTAGAGGTAGTTTCAATGAAATGGGATTCAAATACGTGTGGTATAAAGATTGACAGATCACTTCGATGTTTAAAGCTGATGTTGTCCTTAATGAATAATCCTACACCTCCCCTGCCATCATCATTTGCAGGTCGAGTGTGGTGAATTAGAGGGTAGTAACCGTCGAGTTCAAAACAGATATTCTGTTTGACATCGAATATTTCAGTAAGTCCCACGACATCGAACAAATTTTTCCCAGGATGCATGTCGTGTAAGAGGTTTTGGATATTCTCAAAGTTAGCATTCATACTTCGGCAGTTCATGTTGAAAAGAGAAAACGACTTATTTTTTGCTGGGATTTCCCTACTAAAGTTTTCTGGTGTATAGTATTTACAGCTGGGGTTTTCAATAGCGTAGGGAGTGTCTGTGTCATTATCGTCAATTCTCAGTGATGTGTTAAACTTAGATATGAAGTCATAAGCATCAGAAGTCTGGATCTCATCAAAATGGATAGTATTAGCCATAGTCAAAAATAGTTTGAACTGAAGCCCTGCCTTTGGAAGATGACATATTTTTACTTAAAATGGAACATTTACAAAACAATTTAGGCATTTGCGGGATTACACTGATGCCAAAGATGTGTGAGCGGAAACATGGTATCATTGAAATGATGGGAGTACCCTTTAGGAGTTATAAAATTGTCTATAGGCAATGAGGCGTAAATTGAGAAACCAGATGCTTGAAAACACTCGACTATATAAAATGTACGAATCCATACATACAGGTGCATACACATGTTCATATGTATGCGGCCTCCTACAGACATGATCCTTCCACGAACTAGCCAACATATTAGCGTGCAGGCTAATTTGTAAAAGGGTCATGTGTTGCGGAAGCGAGTGAGATAATTACAGTGCGAGTGAAACACGCCACACGTATAACATTTTCAGAAGTGTAACTGTAAATGACTGAATTCTTAGAATTGCCATTGTATTATCAACCAAGAATTATTTGGATGGTATTTGATACTTTTTGTTTGAAGTTGCGCGGATGCAGAGAAGTTCTCGGGGATTCGTGCAACATCACTGGTCCAAATTGTGTCAGTAAACGGTTTGTTACCACAAACTGGACACTGATGGGAAGAGGAAGATAATTAATCAAATTATTGTGTTTACGAAGAAGCACTTGACTGAACACAGAAGTGTAACTGATTTGGAGTTGTATCGCATCCCACGTGCCACAAGTTGTAATTATCTTTAACAAATATGAGATATGGGTCAGGGCAGAGTCCTATTAATCGATAAGTAGGACTTTCGATGGGACAACAAGTCGGTATTCCATGTGAAAAAACGGCTTTGGGTAAAGAGTGTAGAATAAGTCCTGAATATATGAGTTAATTGTAGAAGGAGGAATAGTTGACTCGATCATGAGTGTTGGACCGGAAATGGGAAGCGTTATATTCACTTTTACTGTTTAGACAGAGCACATGGGTTTCTGTCACCAGTTACGTTTGAAATTGACTGGGTTTATCCGAATTAACAATGTGATATATTGGTTTGGGTGAGATACGAGGTAATTAATTGGATATTAGGAAACAAGTGAATAGTGTTCCAAAATCAGGCGAGTATTGAATTGTTTATGGGTGTCCAGTGAGTTTGTGGGCTAGGAAACCAATTGATTATTAGGAGAACAGGGGTGGGGGCTTGTCGGCTAGCTTGATAAATCTACTTGATAAATGATCACATTGAATACATATGGAGGATAAGCTCGAGGTCCATTGCAATGGGTTTGCTATTCAAAACAATCGTAGTGAACAACGAACTCGGGATGGTGGGGGTGGGGGGGCACAAGATAGTAACAAGCAATCGATAGCACGCTAAGTCTGTTGTTTGTGGAACGCACTTTGTAATTTTTATCTAATTTACAAATGCTCAGGAGGAATACCCTAAGTATAAAATATATATTATACATTCGAAGGGAGTGTACAATACGAATTCGTAATGATATGGATACGTTCAGACAACAGTTCAAATTTAATGAAAATACATTCTCTCCAAATTATGTGTGTCTGGTATGCACACACTCCAAGCGACTCGCAGTGTGTTATTCAAAACAATCGTAGTGAACAACGAACTCGGGATGGTGGGGGTGGGGGGGGGGGCACAAGATAGTAACAAGCAATCGATAGCACGCTATGTCTGTTGTTTGTGGAACGCACTTTGTAATTTTTATCTAATTTACAAATGCTCAGGAGGAATACCCTAAGTATAAAATATATATTATACATTCGAAGGGAGTGTACAATACGAATTCGTAATGATATGGATACGTTCAGACAACAGTTCAAATTTAATGAAAATACATTCTCTCCAAATTATGTGTGTCTGGTATGCACACACTCCAAGCGACTCGCAGTGTGACCATATAACATTGTCCCACTGCGAATCGCTTGCAGAGCGCACATCTCGTAGATATGTAGTATGTGGGTCAATGCGGGATCTTGATAAATAAAAACTGGAGGTATTGGTAGGGCGATAAGTTGGTATTCCCCGTAAAAAATGATTTCGATTATCGATTGTGGAATACATCTGGAATGCGTGGGTAATTTGTAAAAGGATTAATAGTCGACTTGATTATAAGTGTTGAAGCGGAACTGGAATTCGTTATATTACTTTTACCATTTCGACAGAGCACCTTGATTACTGTCATTTACAACATTTGGAATTTACTGGATTTATCTTTGAACTAACAATGTGATAACCGCCTTGGATAAGATACAGGAGAATTAATTGGTTTTGAGAAAACCATTGAAGAGTGTGCTGTAATGATAACTCATCAGATGAGTAATAAATTGTTTGTGACTGCCCAGTGAGTTTGTGGATGGGGATACTAATCGAGAATGAGGGAAACGGAGTGGGGACTGTTGGTAATATTGTTAAAAATACTCGATATCTGTTCACATTGAATTCGTATTAAGGATAAGCTCGATAGCCCGTTGCAATGGGATCTCCATTTAAGACAAAGTGGTGAAAAATAAAGTCGGAGGAGGGCGGGATTTACAATAGAGAGGATGCTGAGTTCCTTTTTAAGGAACGCATGTTGTAATTCTTAGCTGAATCACCCATTCTCAAGAGTAATACCAGAAATATATATTTCATTCTATAATTATTACCTAGAATGTATATCTATATATATATGAGTCAATGCATGTAGTTTAAACAAATCGTCAACTTTGACTTTCGTATACCCTGGATCGACTCTCGTCGAGGACACCTTCCAAAAAGCTGCAGTTTTCAATCCAGTGGCGCGGTGTTAGAACGATGCCTGGTGGAATTCATGTTTGATCAAATGATTTCGCGCGCCGAAGGCGCGCAGGGACGGTTTGGGGAGCAAGCCCCTTTCGACCCTCTCTGACAGTTTAGCGCCGTTTGTTTTTCTTTTTGGGTGGAGGTGGCTGGGAAGGAGAGACTGTGGTGGTTGTTGGTGTGGTTGGACCGTTGATGATGGAGGACTGACTATGACGGAATTATCGAGTCCTGGCTGCTTCAGGCGTGCTGTGGCTGGTGCGCTTTTCCAGGAGTGCCATCATATTCTTCGTGTTCTCAGCTAACTCTTTTCGTGTATTCCTGATTTCTTCCCGCATGCTGCTTACTTCTACCGTCATGTCAAGTATTTGTTGTAGACATTTCCGTCCCCGATCCTGACCCAGATGGAGGGGAGAGATTGGAGCTAGTGGGAGACTTCAGGGAGCCAGTTTCCATTTCCGTCTCCGCCTCCGTGGTGACGTCGCCATCCTCCAGGTTGCCCCTCAAAGGAGAGGCAGCTGGGGAGTGGATGGGTGTCAAAGGAGTTGGAGGGTGAAATAGTAGTGGCCTCCCCGTACTCTCTTCCGCCTTCTCTTCCTTCTCCCTTCTCAGGAACGTTTCCAGCCGCCGGGCATTGCGGCGCCTGGTGGATGGGCTCTTTTTCTTCTTACTCTTCTTTTCTGGGCCAGATCCAGGCTTCTTCGAAAGAGGACCAGTGTGAGAGAGGTTCCTCTCACAAAAGGTGCTACCTCTCCCCGAAGAATATGTAGTGGTGTTCTATGATTCAAACTCCAGCGTCAGGTGGACGCTCTTGTCTCTTGTCTGGAGAGTCCAGTTGAGAGGGCAAGAGACGCCCAGAGCTGACAAAGCTTTCTGTAAGTTAATTGGAAGATCCAAATTAGCCATCGTGATTGCTTTGTAAATGTCCAGGTGGTGTTTGCACTCTGAAGTCAGTGGTGCGAATGATGATGATGAATGATCAAAATGAAATGAGGTAATGATGGAATTCATTCTTGACAAAGGCGATATATATAGTAAATGAACAGTGACGTACTATTATAATCCCCGATGGGTACGGGTGTGGGATGGGAAAATCTCACCCGAGGGCAAGATATTTGGGCCAGACACGAGGCTTGCCGAGTGTCTGGACCAAATATCTTGCCCCTCGGGTGAGATTTTCCCATCCCACACCCGTACCCATCGGGGATTATTTTTCTCCCCCCCCCCCCCCCCCACCATACAGCGGTTACGTTAGCCAGAGGTAATCGGCGGTCACGTGCTGATATAATCAACTTATTTGGTATTCTTTGTTTTGAAAAACTAATGACACCATCGATTAGGAACGGTGGCAGCTTGAGGGTTGAAGCGTTTTAGAGCATCGAACTTTGATCACACTGCATTCCGATGACGTCAATATGTATTAGTTGGTAGCAAGAAACTGATAGGATATGCATAACGTCATAATAACGTTGTAAATGTATAACGTCACGTGGGTGGGATGGGATACATCTGTCTCTCCCTGCTATCTCACCCTGGACAGATGTTTATTATGCCAGCTAATGAAATTCGCCAATCACAGCCCCCGAATAGTGGGACGGTACTGAGCCGTATTGGGTCACCTGCAGCCCGAGGTGACCTAATACGAAACTCGTATTAGGTCAGTACCGCCATTTTGTTTCGACGTGGAAATTCCTCACCTCGCGGTGCTTTTATATCCATATTGAAGAAATTGCAGTACAATCAAATGTCCCTCCGTGTCTATATGTCTCATTTTCTCTCGTTTTATAATAAATTTATTGTGAAATTTATTTTCAAAATGTAAATTTAATTATTTGAAGTGAGAAATACTACTGTATTCGATCCACCGATAACGCCGGTTAAGTCGGTCTGGCCCTAACTTGACGTAGGGTCTAAGCTTATTCAGGCTGACACACAACAGTTTGGGTACGGTGTTCGCCTCGATATTTTAAAAGCTTTGGAAAAAATATATAACCCATAAATGCGTTGTTAGAAAGTTGAAAAATATATATAGTGTGAATAAATAAACTGAGAAAAAAATTGTCTTATCCCGGGAATAGATTAATTTCATTGTTTCTCGTTGAGCTCATTCTGTAGTCTCTGTTGTGGTAAATGGATAACGCCGCTTCGAAAATGGATAAAATATAAATAGCGACTGCACTATAATGAAATTGTAAGAAATGAATCATAGCTATGAAGGAAAAGATGCGAGATACATTTATTTTGTTCGAATTCTATAAAATCGGACGTTTCGGACATTTTCTGCACACTCAAGACAAAGTGACAGTACGAAGAAAAGCGTCTATCGCTGTTGTCTGTGTTGCCAAGGAAATTATACACAAACAGGGAGACAACTGTGCACGTTTGTTACAACTTACATAGCGTTTTGCACCAGTTTTGAAAATGTGCCGGCGTTCAAATTTGATTGTTATTTTGTTTTCGCTGGCATAATAAATACGTTACAGGACGTTCGGGTGGCGGAGACGGTATCATATGAGGCTCGGCAAAAACAATATTGGACTCGGCGTACCGCCTCGTCCAATATTATTTTCACCTCGCCTCATATGATACCGTATCCGCCACCTGAACGTCCTGTAACTTATATAAGTATGCAGTGGGGGGGGGGGGGGGGGGGGGGGGGGGGGGGGGGGGGATATAGTATCTCGTTTAGATGAGCATGCCGAGGTGTGGTCACTGGACAGAGGGATCCCCCAATATGACCCCACATAAAACAATTTCATATAAGATCACACAAAGTAGACCGGGCCGAAGCGACCGAAGGTGGAATTCTTTTGCCAAATGCTGCTTGGATTTGCAAGTAATAGCCTATATTACCGACCTGGTTACGCCGCCTCATTAACCTTATATAAACTGCACTCTCGAAATCAGCAATACATCTCTCCCGGTTAACCGACTATTTCCGAAGATTCTATCCGCGATGAGAGTGATGCGGAATTCAATTTGTTTTATGTGTTTTTCATTATTTTTAAATATAAGTGACAGTATCAAACCCCTCTCTTTCAAACTTCGCATATAACATGTCCAGTAAAATCCGTATCTAAAAATGTGTTTACTCTTCTTAATTTCTCGCGTGACGTCATCAAGCCTGAAAATAAGCAATCTGACATTTGCAGAATGAGGTCCCCAGAGGGTGGATTTGATGATACTATCCCATGCAGTGGGCCAATTTATCCTATGGGTACCTCTTTCTGTTTAGTTTTGAGACCCTGACTCAGATTGAGGTTCACAGAGGGTAAATTTAGTGATGCTACCCTGCAGTCTGCTTATTTTCTGGCTTGGACGTCATATGGGTCATAAGACGGAAAAATTCGGGAGCGCGGTGGCTCAGTAGGTAGAGGTGCAGGCTGCAAGCCGAGAGGTCCTCGGTTCGAATCCCGGCTGCGGCAACCGCGTTGTGTCCTTGGGCTAGATACTTCATCCCCATTGCCCGCGTGGGGGCACGATGACGCCGTGTACTAAGGCGTACTGCACGTCGATGGTACGCATGTCTTCAACCAATCTAACCCTGCCTGTGCTGCAGTGCGGAGTTACGATGTTGGGGAGCTGGCAGCTGCTCGTCGTTGCTCGGTGGTTCTCTCCGGGTACTCCGGCTTCCTCCACCCGTAAAACTGTCACGGTCATGATTAGCCATTGTGCATAAATATATGACCTTAAACATCAATCAATAAATAAATAAATAAATAAATAAATATACGGAAAAATTCAGCCTTGTCCGATTTTCTTGAAGAACTCGAAACATTAAAAAAGACAACTAGGGGGGGTGGGGGTTGTTTTTGAGATTTCGTCATTTTGGACTTTTTACATCAATTAACATTTTAGCATTTTCTTATTAAAAACGCTGATTTTGTGACACGCGTAGCTCCATAGTTCTAAAAGATCCAGCTTTGAAACTTCACACGTCTATTTCCGGGTTATCTAAAATTGATCGATCCGGCAAATCTCAAAATGGTCTGCCGTCCTAGCAAATTCTCAGCCATACCCAAAATTAAGGTGACATCATAGAGGATCATATGGTCAAAAATTAAAATTCGTCGGATTTATCTGAAATTTTAGCATGTTGTAGAGCTCAAAAAATTAAGAAAGAGTTGAGATTTGTTTATTTTTCGATTTGGTGCCATTTTGAGGTTTTTACGTCATTTCAAGTTTAGCCTATTTTTCACATATTACATGTAAAACGCTGTCACCCGGATTCAAGTATTTATATAAGATATACAGTTACCAAATTCCGCACACTGTTTTCTAACCATTTAAAATTGTTCAAGGTTATTTTTTAATTTCAAATTTAGGCACCCAATGCCAGCGATGCTAATTTTATGTTTTTTTCCATATCGGGCTTTAACCCTTTACCTAACATGAAAAGCAGACGACACTTGCAAAAAAAAATTCTTGAATAACTAATTTTTTTCTTTTTTGTTTCAAAAACATAGGTTATGACCCCTCGTAGGAACGAGCTCGGCAAGCTCGTTCCTTCGAGGGGCCATAACCTATGCTTTTGAAACAAAAACAAAAAAAATAATAGTAGGTAATAAAGGCCGATTCCAACTCAGATGTACATGTACGTGTACATGTACATGTACATCGATGTACACCTCCATAGGGTTTAGTGTTAAAATCGTGTACAGGTACACGATTTTAACGTTTTTTATGATGATTTGGAATCGGCTTTGCCGATTCCACATCACTGAATTCTATATACACATCGCTCAAGAGTGAAAAAAATGTCTGAAATTTTAAGGAAAAAGAGGTGTATCGTCTGATTTGGAATCGGCAAATGGGTTTCCCCCATAGGATTCAGTGTTAAAATTGCGAGCAAAAAACGTGTTGCCGTTTCTAAATCAGCATCTTGCTGATTCTAAATCAGCATCTTGCTGATTCTAAATCATCTGTGTCTGTACACGATTTTAACACTGAATCCCTATGGAGGCGTACACGGAAATCCATTTGCGGATTTTACGTCAGAAATCGAATCGTGTACGGTACACGGAAAAGAAGTGATTTCGAACCGGCAAACCCACTGCCACGATGATAGTAAAAACTGACACACATGTTTTTGTTGTGATTGAATGAAGGTTTTCGTTCAAAAGAGTCGACTATGAATATGAGCGTCAGTTTTAAAAGAGTTGCGTGAATGAAAGGCATTCGTTCAAAAGAGTCGACTATAAAATATGATCTGTAAAAATAGACATTCGTGTTTTGTTTCAATGTAACGAAAAGAAATTGAGTTTAGAAACAATTAGAAAAAATCAGAGGTAAAAATCTTTTGTTCGCGTTTTGTCACTGTTAATTTTGTGAAGTAATCTTAATAAACACTTTATGGAATGTTTGATTAAATTGTCGCTCATGTTTTGTTGTGGTGTGAATGAAGGTTTTCGTTCAAAAGAGTCGACTATAAATATAAGTGTCAGTTTTAAAAGAGTTGCGTGAATGAAAGGCATTCGTTCAAAAGAGTCGACTATAAAATATGATCTGTAAAAGTAGACATTCATGTTTTGTTTCAATGTAACGAAAAGAAATTGAGATTAGAAACAATTAGAAAAATCAGAGGTAAAAATCGTTTGTTCGCGTTTTGTCACTGTTAATTTTGTGAAGTAATCTTAAAAAACACTTTATGGAATGTTTGATGAAATTGTCGCTCATGTTTTTGTTGTGGTGTGAATGAAGGTTTTCGTTTTTAATGGATCGTTTTAATAATGTATAATAAAACGCATTGTTCCACTCAATTAGGTTTGAGTGGTAAATTTTTAATATATTCATGATAATGATCAGAGATTTGAATGAATCATTTTAACGTTAAATTAGAAAAACCGGTTTATTTTATGTGCTAAAAATTTTAACTGTCTTCAAAGGTTCTCTCTTAATTCGACATTGAGTGAATGGTTTTTTGATATATGAATGAAAATTCCTTTTAACAAACGTAAATTACTCTCAAATGCGTTAAATCAGAACCTGGTTTGTCATGTGCTTAAACGTTTTTAAACTTTCAAGTTTTCCCAATTCAGTCAATACTGAGTTGAGATATGAATTTTTTAGTTATTCTATTAAAGACAGAAGATTTTTATTAACTTAAAACATAAAAAAATAATTATACATTTAATTTTGAAAATAATAAAATAACTCACATTAGCATACTTAAAGGAACATTAACAATTAAAAACGAAAAATGTTTTTACAGATGGATTCTAGGCGCCGAGATCAAATTTTAGACGAGTATGAACGTGCTAAGAAGGGCATTCAATCGGCTGACAGAAGCAGACGTCTCGGAGAGATGGATCTCAGACGCGAGACCACAAAAATATTTAAACCCGTGACGGAGAGTCAAGAGCGAAGCAAGAAGGAGATAGTCAAAGAATTGAGACCTTTTAAAGAGAGTTCTTTGAGAATGGGTTTGTTGCCCGGTAGTTTTGGAAATCGATATTCCTTTCAGTCAACACCAGATTACGTTCCCACAGGAATTCAAACAGACTTGAGCGACGATGCAACTTCAATTATCACCACTGATAGCGTCGCGTCGTCCGAGGATGGCGGTAAGAGAGATCTGTTGTATGGATTTTATAAGGATTCGGATGGTAGAACTTTTGTCGGCGATACAGAAGTCGAAATAGGTGATGATGAATTAACCGTTGGCTCGAATAAGTATGAATTAACTTCCGGACTGCACAAATTGCTCCTTTACAACAAGCCTAGTGATTACATGGAACATGATTTCGATAATTACGGCGACATTCTGGTTCAGACCCACGCCATGAAGAGAAATAACGATGCCAGAGAGATGAGACCCAAAGACAACAGAGGTTATAAGTGGATGAAAATAGTGAAACCCATATGGGATATGAATAAGAAGTTCGTTGAATCGGTGACTGGCAAAGGGGTGAAAACCACTTTTCTTCCGAGCGATTCTGAGTTCTGTCTCAGAGATTGAGATTGTTGATGGCTAGTAGACGGGCTATAACACAGGGTTAAATAATGAAATAGTTACTATATCTGATGAATTGTTAATAATAATAATAATAATAATAACTCTTTGGCCAGCCGCTGATTTGTCGCGGTCCTCATAAGAGAAGGCCATCATTCCCCCTGCACCCCACCCCCTCTTCCCCTCCTCTCCTCCCAGCATTCAGATATAAACTGCTTAATAGTGTCCCTCACTTCCTCTTTTTCAATTTCTTCAATAAGCATTCCTACCCTCTCCCTCGTGTCCCCCTTCAGCCATCTATCCTTTGTTTCTTCACCCCACTTCTGCATTATTCTTCCAGTAAATTTTATTCTATGAGGTATATACTGTGGGCATTCCAAGAGAAAATGTTCCAGGGTCTCCACTACTCCAGAGTGGCACATTTGGCATCCCTTTTCCCCATCTCTCCCAATTTTTCCCCGAAGCTCCAGTGATCTTGATCTCAGTTTGAACAGCAGTGACCCTCCAAAGGTGCCATCTTGGTACTTCTCAAAAGCTGGCTTTTCTTTATATTGTAACCCCTGCAGTGATCTTTTCACGCTAACCCCTGCTCGCCAGTTTCGATTGCAATCTTCCATGACTCTCTCTTTGACAAACCTTTTGCCTTGTTTCATTCCTACTTCTATGTTTGTGACCTCTATAGAGTAATTGTCCATTAGTTCCCTCACATGTTTTGACCACCCCGTTTCTATATTAGAATTCCAAATGGTATCGAGCATCAATTTGCACCACCGGTTGTCAGGCAGGTTTCTCAAGTAGTTAAAGTAACACAGTTTTCCCAAATCTACCCTGTCCTTGATTTTCATCCACCCAAGCTCCCCCCTTACTGCTTCCAAAGCTGCAGCATTACTCGACCCTGTTATCCATCTGCCGGCATCATTTTGAGTATTTTCCAACTTCTTAATAACGGTTTGGTTTAATGGAATCACGTCCGTGCCATACGTTATACTTGGTAAACCCACCCTCTCCCACAGTGTTTTCCCGACAAAGACCTTGTTGAAACTATTTTTCCCTAAAAGTTTTAGTTGGTTCAGAATTCTTTTCCCCTTCAGAATCAGTTTGGCTGAGTAATTTCTGTACACCCCTCTTCCCGTTATATTTATGCTTACCCCTAGATACTCATACTCTCCCGTTTCTCCTACAGTGATTCTTTTGCTTTCCCCTTCGGGGATTGAGAACTCCCCCACTCTCCATCTCTTCGTCATATCTACCTTGCGTCCAACGGGTATTACCTTGCTTTTATTTTCATTTAGTTCGAGCCGCAAAGTGTTCCCATATCTACCAACAATTTCCAGCAGTTTCTCTAGCCCCTGTTCAGTTCTAGACATTAACACCATGTCGTCCGCAAAGAATAAGCCTGGTATCTTCATGTCTCCAACATTTACCCCCTCCGCACTCTGAATTAGTTCGTCCCCTAAATCTTTAACATACAATGCAAACAAAATCGGTGAAAAGATACACCCCTGCTTGAGGCCTATATCCATAGGGACTCGTTTTGTAGTGATACTCCCTAGACTGAGTTGGCTTTGCACATCTGTATACAGTGCTTTCATGATTCCCACAAAGTCACCCCCCAGTCCGATGCCCTCGAGCTTTCGCCACATACCCTCCCTCCACACTCGGTCGTACGCTTTTTTCACATCCACAAATGCCAGAAACATCTTTTTCTTTTCAGCCTTTGTTGATTCTATCAGTTGGGTGAGCGTAAATAGGTGGTCAGTGACTCTTCGTCCTTTCCTGAAACCATTTTGAATTTCTCCCAAAAAACCTTTCTCTTCAATAACTTCCTCTAGTCTACCGTATATGACCTTACAGAATACTTTTCCGATGTTACTACTAACTGATATCCCCCTATAGTTATCTAGAACTTCCTTATCCCCCTTTTTGTGTATGAACGACACCTTACTTTCCCTCCACTCTCTGGGGACCTCTTGCTTTCGCAGAGCCAGGTTGAAAAGGTTTGTCAGGACTTCAATAAGTGCCTCCCCTCCATTTTTGAGGAATTCGTTCGGAACTTCATCAGTCCCTCTGCTTTACCATTTTTCACTTTCGAGACCACGTTCCGCACTTCTTCTGCCGTTATTTCGCTACATACACGATTGGATAGGTTCTCCTCCACCAGTGTATTTCTTTTTGGTGGGGACCCACTGCCCCATCGCCTATCGTTCATCTTTTCCCAGTGCTTGACTAACTCTGAAGCGATACGGCCTTTATCTTCTGTACTTTCCCCATCCACTTTGATACTCTGCACACTACTTTTCCCCCGTTTATTTACCCAGTTCCAAAATACGTTTGAGCTCGAACCCCCCGTTTTCTTTATTGTTCTGGCAAGACTGCAATTGCGCTCCTTCCTATTATTATTCTTTATCTCATTCACCTTTTTCCGTGCCAGTTCATATTCTCCTTTCATTAGTCTCGTGTCATTGTTATCCACCCCCTTAAGCTTCCTACTTCTTCTGTAAGCAGCGCATTTTACCTTCCTTTCCTTTATAGCCCTTTTCAGTCCCTCGTTAACCCTGTATCCAAGCTCTCTCGTTGGGACCCTCACCCTTCCTATACACTCCCTCCCTGCCTCTGTTAGGCTATTTACTATGCCATCTGAGATACTCTGGACATTTGCATCCCTAGGTATACATTCAAGATTTGGTTTTAGTTTTTCCCGAAACTGCTTCCAGTCGGCTCCTTGTTTTAGTCCCCAAACTTCCTTGAAGGTATTTCTGTCTCTATTCGTCTTTTTGCCCATAATCTTAACTGTTATCAGGTTGTGGTCACTACCCAAGTCATTTTTTCCCTCGTCATCTATTTCTACATCTATAACCTCCCTCCATACGCTAATGTCAGTGAGTATATAATCAATTATTGTTTTCTTATCGTTCCTCTCCCAGGTCCATTTACCCTTACATTTCGCTCCCTGTTCAGGATCTTTAAACCAAGCTCTTTTGATAGGTCCAACATCTTCCTCCCATTCGTGTTAATTTTCCTATCACCTCCCTGTATGCCCTCCTCCTTATCCCCGATGTGCCCATTGAAGTCCCCCATCAGGACAATACTGAACCCTCTGCTCCCAAGCTCTGTGATATTCGATCTAAGAGTTGTATATATTGAATCATTCCACTCGGGCCTACTTCCCTCCACTGCTAAGTATACAACACCAACGGCAACACTCCTGCTTCCTAACTTGATTTTTGCCCAGACTATTTCGTTGGATACTGGAATCTGGGTCCTTGCTTCTGTGAGATCTGTAATCAATGAGGGCTGTAATTCCTCTTTAGCGTAGATGCCAACACCCCCACCCCCCCACCCCCCCCCACCCCGTTTCTGACCCTCAATTCGCCCAGCTCCTATCCACACGCAACCCTTCATCTGATCAACCCGCTCATCCCGTCGTATCCACGTCTCACTTAGACCCATTATATCGAAGTCTCCTTCGTCCATCATTGTTGATATTTCGCTTACTTTCTTGTGCAGACCCTGGATGTTGCAGTACCCAAACTTAATGAATCTTTGTTTTTTTGTCATCACTGGCACATTATTATAACCCTGGTATGTCCCTGTATTGTGCATGTTTGTTGTTCTTCCTATGTTCCCAGCATTTGTGCCACTCTGGGTTACCGGCTGTGGTCCCCTACCCCCCTTTTCTCCAAAAAAGGCCCAGCCACCTGTAAGATTTTTTGGCCCAACAGGTCTGTACCCATCCTACTTAAATGCAATCCGTCTCGCCCATACAACTCTCCTTGTCCCCAGAATGAATCCCAGTGGTCAATGAAATGTACTCCCAAGTCTTTGCAGTGCTCTTCCAGCTCCTCGTTTAGTGCCATAATCCGCGAGTTCCTCTCATTCCCACCACCCATAACGGGGAGCACCCCTGAAACGATGATCCGAGCATTCCTGCTAAGTAGCTTACTAATTAGGTCCTTGTATGTGTCCACCAAACGAACTGATTTCCTCTCCCTGATGTTATTGGACCCCACATGTAATACCACTACCGGATCAGGCCCCGACCCAGCTACAATACCGTCCACTCTATCCCTCAGGTCCTCCACTTTGACCCCCGGAAAGCACAGAACTGTTCTATTTTTACTGTCCGGACCACAGACAACCTTGTCGATCCCCCGAACTATGCTACTTCCCGCAACCACCAACTTACTTTTGGACCTCGCCCTATTTATCTCCTCTAGTCTCCTATTGTTTACAGCGTCCTCTTCCTCTCCAACAGCCCCACTCGGAATCAATATCGGTATCGGTATCTTTGACCTAGGATTACTCCTATCCTTGTCCCTCCATCTCTTTCCAGGCCCTGAGCTACCTGGACTACTCCCCTGGTCTTCCCCCGGATCCCTCCTCCTTTTTCCTGGCCTAGACCCCAAGCTACTATCTGTTGCAACTACCTCCATCTCCTCCTCTGTCTCTTCCGAATCGAGCACATCAAATCTGTTTCTGGTGCTGCACTCCCCACTGCCTTTGGACTTTACACCCCTATCTACCTGCTTCTCTGGCCCCCCTTTCCTACCACTTTTGGTAGTCCACGCCAAACGCTTTACAGCATTGCTCCGGCCTGGGCCCCCCTCATCTGTCCTACGTACTTTTCTAGCAGCCCCCACCTCATCACCTACCCCATTTACATCAAAGGTTCTACCCCCATGTTTCCTCTTGGAACCACCGACAACCTTCCATCCTTCTCGGAAGGCCACTTTCACAGGCGTAACTCCAGACAGCCCCGCCCTACCAAGTTTTCCCTTCAGCTCAGCAATCTCCCCCTCAAACTTAACAATTGTCTCAAGTAGGCGGAGGATTTCCTGACAGTTTGCACATACCTCTCCATATCCCATCGAGCGACAGTCCCCATACATCACAGAACACTGTTTACAAACTTCAGGCCCAATATCGCCATCGGTGGCCCCACCAACCTAGTTCAGCTATCCGAACGTTGTGGCTGCCCACTACGTTCAGATTCGGTACAGTGAAATAACTGGAAGTTTCCCCGGTGCTATCACCGGGAGTACTACGGCCGATGTTCAAATGCGAAATTAGATAAATGAATCGGTCGTGGGGCTTTTCTATCGACTGTTTTCTAAAGATGAACTATTTTTGTACACCTGTGCGTGGTATTTTCAACCGAGTCGGGTTTTATTCATTTGATACACTCAAACGAACACGACGAAACGTAAATTTCCATCAACACTCCGCCATGATTGTAGCGCACTTCTTAAAACAATAATCCGGCAATCCGCTGAAACGAAACTTGTCGACGTTGAAACGGAAACTCAGAATGCGTTCAACTCGCGCACAAAACGGCCGATTGTGAGCGCCTCAGTGAGTGCCTCAACGATGACGCGCGGCTTTTTTCTCTTTTTGCTTGTTTGTTATTTCGTCTCGAGAGGTTAAATGGTAATCTGCCCCCAAGTTTTGCCCGCATAGATTTAGCCGCAAATTACCCCACTACGAAATAATATACTGATTCAAAGGAAAGAATTATGGAAGAATATCCCAAATTAGACAGCAAAATAATATGCGTGGTATCTACAATTGCTTTTGGGATGGGAATTCACATTCCGGACATTGATGTTGTAATACACTGGGGAGCCCCGAAAAGCATTTTGTCTTACTGGCAAGAAGTGGGCCGATGTGCTAGGGATGGTAGGGCCGGAGAGGCAATTCTCTTCGCTTATGGGCACAGCCTTTCGCCGTTGAGAACATCGGACGATATGAGGGAAATGTTCAGCAGTGAAGACAGCTGCTTTCGGAGAAAAGTTCTGAAAAACTTCGTAGTTAATGGCATGGACACTTCCTTACTCTCCAAAGAAAAAGAAACTTGCAATGAACCATGCGCACAGAACGTGTGTGGATGCCAACTCTGCTGTTGTTGTAACTATTGCTTTATTCAATGTAAGTGCAAGAACAAAAAAAACCCAAATATCTGGGAGAGAAAATGAACGGAGGTCGTAAGAGGGTAGCTCATTTGCATTGCACATAAGACTTGTTTATTAAACATTTATCATTTGTTTATGTTTGTCCTTTGTCTCGGACAGTAGAATTCAATATCTGCAAATACATTTTTTAGCCCTGTTGGAAAAACAGTTATGACGGTGGGTTCCGCTAAACTTTGGGTAAAGTGGAGAAATATTGTTTCCATGGAACGTTTTACCATAAGTGTAAAAAATGTTTTATATACGTTCACCAAGAACTGCTTTGACATTTGTTTAATGTTGTATATAAGGAATTCAATCCAAGGATATAGGATAATTATGTGACAGATATATACGACAGATGAATATGCTTTATCAGGACAGTATATAATTTCTTGGTGAGTAAGACTTTTATGCATATAAGTTAACCACCCTATCCCCCTCTCTCGAAGGTGACCAGACCCACCCCATCCCCGCTTAGCGAGTTACACAAGTCAATTCGACATGGAAGACGTCACTTACAACAATTATTCTTGGCGATTCATATGAATAGATCTAGTTGGTTTTGGCGTTACATTGTCTCGTGTAAAAGGGTTATTACTTGCTTGCGCGCCCAACACCTGGGTACTTGGGCGGGGGGCAAACTCGTTCCTTTCGTTAACAGGACGGAAGTTTGTTAATCAGCGTCTGCGAGAAGGGTTTTAATTTCGGCGTGAAGAAACTCACCATAATGGAATTGATAGGACAGAAGAGGGCCACCAGAGAACAGTCCAGGCAAGTAACCCTTTGGTTGAAATGGTTAAATTTCAATTGGACTGGAGAGAAGTTAATAGTATTCACACGTTGTTTTATTTTCTCTTTTTAGACGGTTCACAAAGACCCGCTTAGTACCTCCTCGTGGTGTGAATCGGTAACGTAAATTATTTCGTAGTGGGGTAATTTGCGGCTAAATCTATGCGGGCAAAACTTGGGGGCAGATTACCATTTAACCTCTCGAGACGAAACAACAAACAAGCAAAAAGAGAAAAAAGCCGCGCGTCATCGTGGAGGCACTCACTGAGGCGCTCACAATCGGCCGTTTTGTGCGCGAGTTGAACGCATTCTGAGTTTCCGTTTCAGCGTCGACAAGTTTCGTTTCAGCGGATTGCCGGATTATTGTTTTAAGAAGTGCGCTACAATCATGGCGGAGTGTTGATGGAAATTTACGTTTCGTCGTGTTCGTTTGAGTGTATCAAATGAATAAAACCTGACTCGGTTGAAAATACCAAGCACAGGTGTACAAAAATAGTTCATCTTTAGAAAACAGTCGATAGAAAAGCCCCACGACCGATTCATTTACCTAATTTCGCATTTGAACATCGGCCGTAGTACTCCCGGTGATAGCACCGGGGAAACTTCCAGTTATTTCACTGTACCGAATCTGAACGTAGTGGGCAGCCACAACGTTCGGATAGCTGAACTACCCACCAACCCGGCTCTGACCGACACCCCCAGTGACCTCTGTCTGCACACCAATACTTACTCCGTTGGCACCGTTGACCTGGACCGCGATATTACACGTATTTACCTCCATACTTACCTCCGTCTGAACAGACTTGCTCGCCATCATCAAGACAAAATTACGCGATCGGACAGGGAAAATTGTAAACACGCGACAAAAGGCAACACGACGAACCGTTCGACAACTTAGCGCTCACAGTTTTATTTAAGGCCTCCTAACTTTGTCCCAGTTACTATACTAAACTAACTCCCCACAAAGTTGAATAAAATAACCTGAAAATGAAATATATATGATTAGTAAACAATAAAAATACTTAATTTCGATTCGTAACCAAGGAGACTTCTTCTGTGTACTTGCGGATCGAGGAAATCCAATACACACCCAGACACTTAAGACAGAAGGTTTTGAATAAAAACCATTATAAAAGGCTGATGAACGAATTGAAGGATTGATGTATATATAATAAGTAGAGAGAAACAAACAAACAAACAAAAATATATAAAATAAAAAACAGTAAATTTTTACACTAGAATAATAAAAGTATTTAAACAACAAAACGATTTACCAGTGAAAAAAACAAAATATATTATAAAAATAAAAATATGTTGGTGATAAAGAACAGGGGATACGTCAGAACTTACGTTCAAGGCAGTTCTGGCATCGTCGATTCTATAATGCGAGCATTCACGAGTGATGCAGGTAGAAAACTCGCATCGACTGCATTTGAGGTCGGTAAGAAGACGGCTTTGGATGCTGGTAAGAAAGCCGCCTCCAAAGCCAGTGGTAGGATAGCTTCTGTGGCTGGCAAGAGGGCAGCCGACGTGTTGATCGACAAGTTGATCAGTCCACCGGCGAAGCGAGCTGCGTTAGAGCGAATGCCGAAAAGTTGGAAAGATTTTAAGGATGCTGTGGTACCCATACAAGATTTAGCCAAAATGACGAGTGGATCCGGATTGAAGAGAACTCGCGATGGAGTGATATAAATAAATAATAATATTAAAAACTAAGTTTGAAAAATATAAAAAAAATTGTGTTTGAAAAAATCTAAAATAACAAACAAACAAAAATATAACAAAGATGAACATTAAAGATATGTCTTGGAACGATGCCGCGACTAAGAGGTCGAATAATGAGTTCTTTCCCAAAAGCATAAGAGGCTTGATAGTGGGAAAATCGAATTGTGGAAAGACTAATCTGTTGTCCCGACCCGACTGGTTGGATTACGACAGATTGTTTGTGTTTGGCAAGAGCTTGTTTCAACCCGAATACAGATTGCTTCGAGAGTGCATGGATCGTAGATTGCCCAAGGACGTCATAGCCAGAACCTTTGACAGTAGGGAGGAATTCGACAAAAGTGAAGCTCCTCTTTCGACCATTTTGGATGGTGCGGCGATGGAACTGATGAAGAGAAATGCATCTTCGAGTGTCGATTTTATGAGAACGCTAGCGACGTTCCAGATCCTAGAGAATTGAAATCGGAAGATAAGAATCTCATGATTTTCGACGATCTGCTTTTGGAAAGACAGAACCGATGCGAATCGTATTACGTTAGGGGTCGACACAGCAACGTGGACTGTTTCTACCGATCGCAGAATTATTTTCGATTGCCCAGACAGACGATAAGGGAGAACGCTAATTTTCTATGTCTCTTTCGCCAAGATCTCAAGAATCTCAATCACATCTACGGCGATCACGTCGCAAACGACATAAGCGTGGCAGAATTCAGGAGATTCTGCAAGAGGGGTTGGGATGGAGGACTATACAATTTCATCGTGATCAATTTGACTAGCGAATTTAATCACGGAAAATATCGGTGTGGATTCGACAAGTTTTATGTTTCTGATGATAATAAGATAGAGCGTGAAAGTAAAAAAAATTTAGAAAATAATAAATCTTCAAATAATTAGTTTTGAAAAAATAAATATAATTAAAATATAATATTCGAACAAGGAGAATTGTTAGAACGGATAGCCGAGAATACGGCTGCAAAACAATCCATTCAAATCATGGTGAGTGGCGATTCAACTCAATTCGCTACGAAATTCGAACCTTGCATCGAATTGAATAGAGAGAAAAGATACGAGATTGCGTTGGTGAATCTGGAGACTTATTATTCCTTTCCCAATGTCACCGAAAAGAATAACTCGTTCAAGTATTCCGACGGAGTGGATTGGTTGGAGATTCGAATTCCCAAAGGAAGTTATGACATAGACGATTTGAACAATTACATTCAGACGCGAATGAAGACGGATGGAAAGGGAAGCAACAAGATCAGACTCGCTCCCAATCCTAATACCTTATAGACGATGTTGGATTTGGAAGATAATTTCCGAGTGGATTTCAACACGGATGATTCTATAGGCAAGATGCTGGGATACGATCGAAAAATGTATCGAGGCCACGCGGCATCTGAAAATACGTTCGACATTCTCGCAGTCAATATCATTCTGGTGAACGTGGATGTGATTGCTGGAAGCTACGTGAATGGTAGCGCTCAACTGACGATCTATTCCTTCTTTCCAAACGTGTCGCCGGGTTATAAGATCGTGGAGTGACCTCGAAATTTAGTTTATCTACCAGTGATTTTAGACATGTTGTATAGTCTCAAAACCACGTTGACGGATCAAAATGGTGAACTGTTAGATCTTCGCGGAGAGAGGGTGACGATACGATTTCACATAAGAGAAATATAAAAGCAAAAAAAAAAAAAAATATTGTTTATAATATATATAAATAACAAAAAATAAATAAACGCAATATTAATTTTACAAAAATTATTTAATATAAATAATTATCATTAAACAAGAAAACAATTGAAGAAAATATATTTTAAAAAAAGAATTATGACAGAATACGTGAAAAAAAACGTGAACATATCCGCAGGACAGAGGAAGAAACTTGAGAGAGCGTTAAGAACTCGAGGCAAGGCGGTGAAATTCAAATTCACTCACAAAGATCTGACGAGAGGCGGTCAGGATTCGATCACCTGGACCAGAAGTCAAATCAAAAGGATGGAGAAAGCAATTCGTGATGGAAGAGGGTTGACGGTGAGATTGAGTCCCACTCAATTGAGATACAATTTGAGACTGAAAGGTGGTTTCATACTGCTATTGGCAGGAATCGCCGCAAAAGCATTACCCTTCACCACACAGGCACTACCCTTTCTCGGAAAGACTCTCGACGTGGGAGCTCTCATGGGACTCGCGAGTTCGGCAGTTGAGAAATTAATGGGTGGCAGCGGACTGTTTTTGAAGAAGGGAGGAGCTGTGTGTCGCGTTCACATAGACAACAGCGGTAAAGGATTGTATCTACAACCTGTTAGAGGTGACAACTCTTTGAGTGGAAACGGTCTCTATCTGAAGAATGGACGGAATGTTGAGCGACTCGGCAAGGGTTTGTTGTTTGGTGAGAATTCACCATTTAAGAATATACTGATTTTGAATATGTTATTATAATATAAAATTATATAATTATATAAAATATAAATCATAAAAAGTATAAAATAATATAGAAAATGAATAAAAAGGTGGAGAAACAATTAGACGATAGTGATGAATATCACGAGATAGAGTGTGAAAAAGATGTGGAAAAACAATTAGACGCTAATGATGGATATCTTAGGAAAGGAATAATAAAAGAGTTAAATAAAGATTGGGATATGCGGATGAAATTTAGAAGAATGAGACGTTTTCCACCATCACCACTATCTTCTGAAGAGAATGGTAATGATGCAAGTGTTACCAAGAGATGCACACCATTCGTTCATAATTATGATTCGGATAAACAAATGTGTTGTTATAAAAAATGTAGCATATCACAAAAAAAAAAGAAAAGAAGAATCGACGCTGAAATTTAAGAAAAAAGGAAACGTTATTATATTATATGGGTAATAGTGAAGAAGGAAAAAAAAAAAAGTAATGAGATCTAAAGATGATCTCATTACTTTTTTTCCCTTCTTCTTCGCAAAAAATCAATCTCTCTATTGTTTATATTTCCAAGTCTGTTATTAGCATGTTGACACTCGTGTTTTCTCCTTTTTCGAAAATGTGTTGAATGTTTATCTTTACTCTTTTGAGTTTTTTTACATCGGTGAACGCGCTCTCAGCACCCGATTTGTCCACGAGTTCGAGTGTGATTTTTGGATATATGTAACTTCCATAGAACAACGTCAGATCATCCTTGTCGAATTCTTTATCTTTAGCGATGACGATTTTCTGCAGATCACTTTGGTACTCGTAAAACAAATCAAGCATGGCTTCATCCAATTTCAAAGACATCTTATATCTACGTATTTATACTCTAAGTCCTTCATCTCGACCTCGTTCAATTCGATGGGATCGTGTTGTTGTAATCTATAGATTTTAAAACCTAATTCCTTATTCGTTTTGACTCGTTTCAATTTCAATTCGCATCTTTTAGGTGTTGCTGTCATGATCGATTATTTGTTTTTTTTTGTTTTATGAATTCTTGCAAATAATGTATATTTTAAATTTTGTATTTTAATAATTTGTTTAAAAAGTTTTGTTTTTTTTTACTCTTTATATATATATATATAAAAGTTTTTAATTTTTAATGTTCTTTAATGTGAAAATTTTTTTTGTAAAAAGTTTTTTTCTCTTTATATATATAAATAAAAAATTAAATTTAACATCCTTTTTTTTCTCGTATTAATTCAATTTTTTTCACGTTAAGAACATAAAATTGTTTAAATTTTTTTTGAAGGAATTAAAACATATATAAACAATTTTAAACTTTTTAACAAATTATCAAAAAAAATGTAATGAGATCTAAAGATGATCTCATTACTTTTTTTCCTTCTTCTTCGCTAAAAATCAATCTCTCTATTGTTCATATTTCCAAGTCCGTTATTAGCATGTTGACATGCATCATTTTTCTATCTACGAAAATGTTTTGAATGTTTATCTTTACTCTTTTGAGTTTTTTTACATCGGTGAACGTGCTCTCACCACCCGATTTGTCCACAAGTTCGAGTGAGATTATTGGATATATGTATTTTCCATAGAACAATGTCAAATCGTCCTTGTCGAATTTTCTGTCTTTGGCGATGATGATATTATTCACCAGATCGCTTTGGTACTCGTAAAACAAATCGAGCATGGCTTCATCCAATTTCAAACACATCTGATATTCGTTGTAGTGACACTTTAAGCCCTCCATCTCAACCTCGTTCAATTCAATGGGATCGTGTTGTTCTAATGTATAGATTTTAAAATCTATTAACTTATTCACTTCAACTTGTTTCAATTTCAATTCGCATCTTTTAGGTGTTGTTGTCATGATCAATTATTTGTTTTTTTTTGTTTTATGAATTCTTGCAAATAATGTATATTTAAATTTTGTATTTAAATAATAATTTGTTAAAAAAAAAGTTTGTTTTCTCTTTATATATAAATAAAAGTTAAATTTTAACATCCTTTTTTTCTCGTATTAATTCAATTTTTTTCACGTTGAGAACATAAAATTGATTAATTCTTTTTGAAGGAATTAAAACATATATAAACAATCTTAAAACTTTTTAACAAATTATCATTAAATACAAAATTCGAAAAAAAATATTCTTACAAACCCAATTTTGAGGTAAAAACAATGATCAAGTCCGAACATCCGAATTATAGTTTAGACTATAATTTAAACAAGACTTCAAACATTTAAAAATTGGCCTTCGCGTCTTGCTCAAAAACCCGAAGATTTAGCTGCTGCGGGTTTCATTTATGTGGGTAAAAGTGATAGAGTTAAATGTTTTTGTTGCAACATACATTTAATGAATTGGGAACCTCACGACAGACCTTTGGTAGAACACATAAATAATACCAAAGGTTGATGCGATTATTTGAAGAAGATCCAGTCATTGGGATTGATTAAAATTGAAAACGAAGAATGGGAAAGAAATAAAAATGAGAGTTTATTAAGGGGTATTTTACAATCCAGATACACGAAGGAACAATTGTACAATACATTGAATTACGCAAACAAGACATTATCTCAATTCTTGACTTTAGAAGATTTGATTCAATTCATGAAAGAAGCAGATGAGTTATCATCATCTGCTGAGAAGGAGTCGGGTGATATGAACACGTGTCTGCTTTGCGAAAACAAATCCGCAAATGTTTTGTTTCTACCGTGTGCACATTTGTGTTATTGTAAGGAATGTTATTCTAGAGATGAGAAAACGTATTCGTTTTGCAAACAAGAAATAAAAGCGATCATAAATTGTTTTGAATAAAAAACATTAAAGAAAAAAAAATTGAAATTAAAAAACTTTTTTTTTTATATAAAGAATAAAAAAACAAAACTTTTTAACAAATTATTTAATACAAAATTCGAAAAAAAATATTCTTACAAATGGAGCAAACAGATAAAAAAATGGAAAATTTAAATGAGAAAACCGTACCTCAGTTAAACGAGATTTGTAAACTATTAAAAATTTCACATTTCAGAAATCATAGAACTGAATCAAAAAAAATTGAAGTCATACAGAAATATTTGCGAAACGATGGAAAGGCAAACGAAATGCCGATAGCAACGACGTCAAAAAATGCATCGGTTGTGAAAAATGAGAAGAAGAAGAAAAAGATAGTAAAAGGAATCGAAATGCCGACGTTGAAAAAACCCAAAAACGTTTTGATTGTGAAAAATAAGAAGACGACTAAACGAAAAGACGTTGAAGAACTTCAAGTTTCAAAAGAAAAACTAAAACGAAAATGAGTGATGCACTTCAGATTCTAGACAAACGAGATATATCGAGCGAAATTCAACGAGCAATGGACGAAGGGAAAGGAAAAGAATATCTAGCATGACTCGCCACGGAACTATTTCAATCGAAGTTCGTAGAACGGCAGAGTGCGATCAATGGCATTTTTAAAACTTTCGACGTGGTTCCCTCGTTGAAGAAAATCGATCCGAAATTGTTCATGGAACGGGTGAAGAAAAAAGCATTGGATTTGTTTCGCAAATACATGAACGTGGGACTAAAAATTAAGATGATACTCCATTGCGTGATGAATAAAATTGACGTGAAGTCCGGCGAAAGCATCGTGAAAAATGTATATTTCAGATCTAACGTCGAACCCGTATTTCGAGGTTCAGATTTATCGGACGTTTTCGAAAATATGAAAGACAAGATGTTGACGTCTCTCGCGAATTATCAACATGAAGGTAGTAATTGGATGTTCGATGAGGTGTTGAAACTCGAAATTCACATAACTGAAAACGATTCATTGAAAGGGTCTTTCTACGAGAAATTACCATATTTCTTAGCTAAAAAAAATGCTGTGATCAACGTGAGAAATAAAGATGATCAGTGTTTTAAATGGGCAGTCACCTCTGTTTTATACCCTGTCAAAATGAACCCCGATAGAGTTTCTTGTCACGAGGAGACTTCTAAAAATCTCGATTGGACCGGAGTGACTTTTCCAACAGAGTTAAAACACATCGAACGTTTCGAGGCTCAAAATCCCACCGTAGCGGTGAACGTCTTGGGATACGACGATGAAAAACGAACAATCTATCCTCTCAGATAGACTTCGTATCTCGAAAGAGAAAAGACGATTATTTTATTATTGATTTCGAATGGTGACAATCATCATTATTGTTGGGTTAAACATCCGAGCCGATTACTGTCGAGACAAAATAATAAACATGAACATAAGGTATGTTTATGTTGCAACTGCATGAACATGTTTAAAAGCGAAAAATCGTTAGCGAAACATCAGGAATATTGTAACGAAAATCAAGGTGTCGCCGTCGAAATGCCCAAACCCAACACCATCGTGAAGTTTGAAAATCACAATAGAAGGTTAAAAGTACCATTCGTCGTGTACGCCGATTTCGAATGTTTCACTGCGAAAATGAGTTCCTGTCAACCCAACGCTCTTCAAAGTTACGTCGAAAGATATCAAAAACACATACCTTCGGGCTATTGCATTTACGTGAAATGCACTTTCGACTCACAACATGACATGGGTCCCTTCACCTACACGAAACAGTATGAAGACGACGACATGGCTCAAAGGTTCGTGGAAGAGTTAGAATCAAAAATTCAAATGTTATACGACAAATTCAAAACTCTGGCGAAAATGATCATCATACGAGAGAGCAGGACGAAAATAACAGAGCCACCGAATGTCACACATGCAGACAATCATTCGACGAGAATTTGGAGGAAAATTAGAAGGTCAGAGACCACGATCATTACACGGGTCTGTATCGTGGTCCGGCTCACAGCAAGTGTAATTTAAAATATCGAGACGCCGTTTTCTATCCGGTGATATTTCACAATCTCTCGGGTTACGACAGTCATCTGTTCGTGAAAAATCTCGGCACTTCCCACGAAGAATTAAATTGCATTTTAAATTCATGTCAACCGCTCTGGAAAAATTAGTCGATAACATGAGTAAGGATAAATTTAAAATCACAAGCGAACATTTCGGAGAATGAGTAGACGTCATGTTGAGGAAAGGAGTCTATCCTTACGATTACATGAGTGATCTAAAGAGATCTGAAGACACCGCACTACCTTCGAAAGAAGATTTTTATTCGAAATTATACGAATCCGACATTTCCGACGAGAATTACGAACATGTTAAAAACGTGTGGAAATCATTCGATATGAAAACCATGAGAGATTATCACGATCTCTATCTGAAGACCGACGTTCTGCTCTTGGCAGACGTGTTCGAAAATTTTCGAGACGTCTGTCGTCGAAATTACGATCTAGATCCCGCTTGGTATTTCACCGCACCCGGTCTGGCGTTGGACGCTCTGTTGAATACCACCGAAGTTCAATTGGAATTATTATCTGACATGAATATGTTGCTCATGTTCAAAAGGGCTGTGAGAGGTGGCGTCTCGATGATCGCCCACAGAGCTGAGTGGTCTTTCGGAAATGGAGGTAGCGGATCGAAACAGGGTCAGGTTGGATATCCCATGCCGTTTGGAGGTGAAATCCTTCGAATGAGTCTGGCTTCCTCGGATTTGAATAACAGAGCGGTCGTCAATCTTATGGTGAATGGAGTAGAGAGCAATAAGAGATACAGCGTCAAAAAGACTGAGAATCAACACGTGAATGTTAGCACGTTTGGCACGCCTCTCAAAGTGAATGCTGGAGACAGGATTAATTTCGTTACGAAAACCAATAATCCTGAAGCTGCCACTTCCGTGGTGAGTCTACTGATCGAACTAGTTCCTTTGAACAAACACAGTGAACGCGTGGAAAATAATGAATTAAAAAAAAAAAATAATGTGTGATTTATTAAAAACAAAAAAAAAAGTAATGAAATTTAGAAAGATGTTTAATCTCTCTAGATCACATTACTTCATTTATTTTTTTGTTTGTTTTTTTCTGTTTTTAATAATTACACATTACTTTTTTAATTTTTTTTTGTTTTTTTATTTTTTTTCACACACGTCTCTCATCGAATGATCGACATCTTATTTCCATCCGATTCAAATTGTAATTCTCTGTCCGACAGGACCAGGGCGAAGGCTTTGGTTTTTCTCGGCACATTCCTATCGAATTGCATCTTGATCTGAATGTCTGAGACGCTACTCTTGAGTCGTTCACTCTGTTTACTTACGTCGAATACGAACATGGGATACATCGACTTGTATTCGCCGGGAGATATGTTAGGGTTGCTCATCAATTCGTCTAGACCGTGATACTTCTTTCTAAAATCAGCGGCGTCGCCGTACAGTCTGCAGAAATCGTTCTTGTCGAATGACACGTTGTAATCGATTGCTGGATATCTCGTGGTGTTCAGAAACACTTGCATGTTTCTCAAATGGCAGTGATCGAACAGCGACGCATTCTTTTCCTGAGACCCGTCCCTATCGGTCTGAAACACAACCACGATGAAACGCAGTCTCTCGGAAGCGGATTTCACCGTCAATCTCCAATTAAAGTGATTCGTGGAGAGAGGAATGCTAGCCATGTCGCACTGTCTCATTCTAAATCCCATGGGTAATTTACTCTTGGATTCTATGATCTTGTAGAGATGCGCTTTTTCCACGATTGAAGGCTCCACATGAAGAACGAACCATGATATCTTGTGTAGAGTTATCTTACCCGCATTGGTCGCAGTGAGTCTCACTATTGCGTCGTCGTCTCCTTTTTGAATCAACGTCAGATTGTGTTTGAATCCGTACATGATCTTGTTGTAATCATCTGCAAATCTGAAGATGTGTTTCAAAGGTATCCTGAACGAAAACGTTCCTTTAGGTCTGGACGTCTTGACGCTGTAGCTGGCAGGGCCGACGGTGTCTTTCACCCACAACTGATTAAGTCCTCTGGATTTCGAAAAATCATCAGGATACGTCAAGAGTCCGAACATCGTGGTGGCCTGACCGGGATGAAACACAGATTCTATCTCTTGTCCGGATAGCATGTATTTTATATTACTGAATAGATGCATGATGCCATTATTGGCTAGACTAACCGTGTCTTCGTCGGCGTAGTCGCTCCCATCTTCCTTGGTGAGACGTCCCTACACCACTATGTAACTCTCGCTAGGATGTATGAATAGATCTTGAGTTTCGACGTTGATTCTTATCTCTCCCGCATTGTTCAAACTCGTTCCAGGTACCGGTTCGTATTCGTGAACCTCATATTCTTGAATACTTTCATCTTTCACTATGTTTTGTGCTATGTCTAGTATATTTATCATTTTAAAGGATTTTTGGTTTTTTGTTTATTAATTAGCTTGCTTTTTTTTTATCTAAAAATAGTTTTTAATTATTTTTTATTATTATTTTTCTCTCTTATGTATATATGTGTGTAAACAAGAAAATGTTAAAGAGAGTAAATAAAAGAAATTTGTTTTCTAATCAAAACTTTGTCTTCTGTAATTGTTGTTCGTAAAACTTTCCGATGATCTCTTCTCCATCCAAAGCTTCGATTTCATAAGTCACCGGATCGGTGTGACATATTTTGATTATCACGAAGATTTCCGAGGTCCATCGAGGAGTATAACCCTTTTCGAAGTGCTTCTTATAAGCGTAGATTCTCACTCGATCACCGACTGCAAATTTCAGCGTTCTAGACTTCTTCCTAATCTTAGATCTTTCAGGATATAGATTCGCGTAGACCCGTTTTTCATTTTGAGGATCACTACCTTCCACAGGAGTCATCTTGATCGATCTGTGTCATGTGTTGTTGTAATCTTTGACCAGACCATTCAGAGCGTATATGTATTTCTTGGTCGAATTCGCCGTGAAGTATCTGTGCATCTTTTCCTTCATCGTTCGATTCCAATGTTCCACCACGCTGGCTTTCTCTTCGTTTTCGATCGAGTAGAGGTCGACCAATCGATGAACGTGCTTGTTGTAGAATTCCTTTCTCTTATCCACCCACAATTTACTCGGTTTTCGAGAAGACGAGCCGAACACTCTCTTCAGAGCCTCGGCGACGTAAGGTCCCGATTTATTCTTCAAAGCTTTGATCCAACCATATTTGGAAAACACGTCGATGAACGTCAATAGATATTTGACACCCTTGTTCCACCTCAAAAATGATCTCATGTCGACCAAGTCAGCAGACCAAATATCATCCAAACTCTTCACGAACACCCTTCTCTTTCGAAATTTACGCACGATGGGTTTGTGTAACTCCTCAGCCAATTCGCTCATCAATAATCATTTCTTCTTCTTTTCCGATACGCTTTTTTTTTTTGAATGCCCCATCTAAATCGACGTTTCACACCAATCAGATTGCCGACCAGCGAACGTTCTATCTTCTCTCTCCTGGTCGGATTCGATATGCCTCTCAATTTCCCCAACATGTTTTTATCGCAGACGTCGTTGCGAGTCTTCGTGTTGGGATGTCCAGCGTAGCACAGATCATGATCATACGTGGCCGCGTCCACCCTATTCACAGGTTTGCTCCAAGATTTAGGAGTCGGATCGGCGTTGAGTCTCTTGTTCAATTTCGTTCCAGGTCCCGTGAAACTGTGACCCGGCAGATGCATTTCGAAAGGTAGATTATTGATCATTTTATTCACGATGCCTTTACCTTTGCTTGCATTCTTTTTTTTGACGAATCGAGTCTTGATAGAACCACACACGTCGCAAATTCCGCGAAGCATCTGTCTATTGTTTTTAGTTCGTACTTCTCGAGAATTACTCGTCTCGGTAACTCTCTTACACTTTACGCAATACATTTTTAAGAGTTATTTAAATTAATTTCATTTTTATTTTATATATAAATTTAATAATTAATTAATTCTGTTCTTATTATATATATATTTTTTTTTCAATCGCTGCTCTTGAGTACTATCATCTTACTGAATTCCTCCCTGGCCTCTTTCCTCCCCTTTTCCACGAGAGAATCCTTCATCTCTTCTTTGATGATCTGACGAGTCTTGATTCTCACGGCTTCTTTCATGGCATCGTATTTCGTTTTCTCGCTCAATATCGCGAAGTATTCTCCGGCCGATATCCTACCGTCTTTCAACGCCATAGAGATCATATCGGATATCGTGTCGATCTTGGAGTTGGCCAAGATGCGAATCTTGTCGTGTTTCCTCGCCTTCAGATATAATTTCCTACTCAAAAAGTTTCCGAGCGTGCTAAACAATCCGGCGGCGAGAGCCACTCCTTCTATGTGAATCCGATGCCTGCCGCGTGTAATCCCATGGACATCGTGATGAGTGTCGTGTCGATCGCATTGACGAATTTCACGAAACGCGAATACTTCTTCTTGAGAGAATGACGAGAATCTCTCTCTCGAGTTAGATACTCTTGGATTCTACTGATTTGATCAATGTGATACCTCTCTCCTCTTTCTTTTTCTTCTAGCGACGGTGCTGTTGGCAAAACGCTGATCGGATTCTCATCCTCGTAGTTCACTAACGTCGGATACAATTTATGTCTGGTTCAAATTTTTGTGTTTTTTTTTCTTTCTAATATTAGATAAAAAATTTATGTGTGTATTTATTTTATTTTCTATTCTCCCTTATTTTATATCAATGAGAAAACTTAGACGTATGCTTCATTGAACAATAATTTGGTGACGCATCCCTTGTCTTCTAAAATCAGACTTTTACGCGCCAATTTCAGTTCATCCGAAACTGTGGGCTTGCTTTGATCCTTACAGAAGAGTAATCTCTTCCAACTTGACGTCGACTTGAACGCGTTCGAACGCCGGTTCGAAATACTTGACGACCATATCTTCCCTTTCCATCGACAGACATGAATGATTTTCGTGATCGAAGTCTAGGTGATCCCGACATCCGACGCATCGTTCTAACAAGAGGCGACCTAGTTGTTTGTTCACACAGAATGCGTAGGCTCTCATCGAATACTGGTCGATTCGTCGCGATTGCACATTCGTCGTAGAATCTGAACGATTCGTCGTGAATTGAAATTGCCGACAAATCGTCCAGTGGACGATTCGTCGGTAATTTCCGTGGTTGTTTGGACGATTCGTCGAAGATTCTGATTTTGAATATTTAACGCTAATTTAAGCTGGTTGTGACAACAAATAACAAGATTTAATATTTAATTTTTCTTTATTTTATATTTTGAAATAAATCAGAACAATAGCACGTGAACACAATGTAAATTAATAAGCGAAATCAAGCCCCCCCCCCCCCCCCCCACCCCCACCAACAGCACAATATAAAATAACATATATTTCCTCATAATCACATGCGGCATCCTATCCTATCTCCCAGAAGGCTTGATGGATGACTCCCGGTTTTTCAAACTAAACTGTTGGAGCTTTCTCCATTCCTTTTTTGGTTTTCTTTTCTCTTCTTCCCTTAAATTTGCCATCGCACAACATTATATTCTGGCTCACCACCATGGTGTGACTCAAACCTCTACCATCGCCAAGCTAGAACCGGATAGAGCCCACTCTCTAACAGTCTTAATGGCGTTGAGAGATTGATTATTGACAATCTATCACGCCAATGTGAACTGCCGGGAATTCTAACCGCGTGCATACCCCCGCAGACCCCATTTGAGGCAATAGGAAAGCTATTCATGTGACATTCGAATGAATGAATGAAAGGTTTTAGCGCGCCAAAGGCGCGCAGGGACGGTGTGGGATTTACAAATCCCTTGCGACCCCGTTAACCTTATTTTATTTCACTTGGATCACACAGGCCTCAAATGGGGTCTGCGGGGGTTGCTATGAATGGAGTAAGGGGTGTGTTTCTTCTGAGCCCACTCCCCACACGCAGAGTTGCGAGGCAATCCTCACAGCCTCAATCCTAAAGATCTCAAAGAGTAGCGAGGCAATCCTCACTGACTCCACGCAGTTTAATTCTATTGAGTAATTTTCATGTGACATTCGAATGAATGAAAGGTTTTAGCGCGCCGAAGGCGCGCAGGGACGATGTGGGATTTACAAATCCCTTGCGACCCGGTTAACCTTATTTTATTTCGCTTGGATCACACAGGCCTAGCTTTCCTATTGCCCAAAATGGAGTCTGGGGGGGGGGGGGGGGGGTATGTACGCGGTTAGAATACCAGGCAGTTTACATTGGAGTGTTAGATGGCCAATACACAATCCCTCAACGCCTTTAAAACCATTAGAGAGTGGGCTCTATTCGGTTCCAGTTCGGCGATGGTAGAGGTTTGAGTGCCACCATGGTGACGAGCCAGAATGTAATGTTGTGCGATGGCAAGTTTAAGGGAAGAGAAAAGAAAACCAAACAGCAACGCCGGTTTGGTAGCGGCCCCGGTATATGACCATAGCGGTTACAAAAAAGAAGTGGAGAAAGCTCCAACAGTTTAATTTTGAAAAACCGGGAGTCATCCATCAAGCCTTCTGACACACACCCTCAAGCCCTTAAAAGGGCTGTTAAATCTTTATTCAAATGTTTATTTATATAAAATGTACACTCGTCCCCAGCCAGACAAGCTTGTTTCAATCCTCGCCTTGTGTTTTGGTGATTTCTTGTATATGTTGCAGAAAGGTAGGTTGCACCAATTCCTCCTACGCTTTGTCTACCATTTACATGCGTCTTCTTGATAAGAGTGTTGCAAGAGAATGTGACATTGAATGAATGAAAGGTTTTAGCGCGCAGAAGGCGCGCAGGGACGATGTGGGATTTACAAATCCCTTGCGACCCGGTTTGTGACATTCGGTGAAAATTTGCGGATATATATTCACAAATCGTGTTTTTATAAACACTTTTGATGTCACATCAAAGAGGTATTAAAAACTCATCAGCATACATGTCTTATTCTAATCAAAACAATAAGCATGAGCTTGTTTTTTTAACACTTTTTGATGTTACTTCAAAAGATCCCACATCAAAGTACATTGAAATCAACCTGACAAAAATTTGAAAATAATTCAGTGTTGGAGGAAATTTGAAAATAATTCAGTGTTACAGATCCAAGCCTTGGATGTTTCGTCGAAGACCCAGAAGACGATTCGTCGTGATCGTATTTTGGACGATTCGTCGTTACGACGAATCTACAATCACGACGAATCGTCCAGATACCCTCTCATCAGCATTTTAAAAAGAAACCTTGCTCTAATAGTCTGGGAAGCGCACATGATTTACTTATTTTTTTATTATCTATTCGATTTGATATATTTATTTTTTAAATAACTATTTATTTATATATTTTTTTTTCTCTCCTATATATATCAATCACTTTTTAATTTCCTCAGGAAACGTGGCAGTAGGTTTGCCGGTTCGAAATCACTGTTTTCCGTGTACCGTACACGATTCGATTTCTGACGTAAAATCCGCAAATGGATTTCCGTGTACGCCTCCATAGGGATTCAGTGTTAAAATCGTGTACAGACACGGATGATTTAGAATCAGCAAGATGATGATTTAGAAACGGCAACACGTTTTTTGCTCGCAATTTTACCACTGAATCCTATGGGGGAAACCCATTTGCCGATTCCAAATCAGATGACACACCTCTTTTTCCTTAAAATTTCAGACATTTTTTTCACTCTCGAGCGATGTGTATATAGAATCCAGTGAAGCCGATTCCAAATCACCATAAAAAACGTTAAAATCCTGTACCTGTACACGATTTTAACACTAAACCCTATGGAGGTGTACATCGATGTACGTGTACATGTACACGTACATGTACATCTGAGTTGGAATCGGCCTTTATTACCTACTAATAATGAACATTAATTGGCGATTTTTGAGAATAGTGTTGGCCGGTTTTTACCGTTACGCTGGGTAAAGGGTTACCATCATTTTCATGCCTACTTTTTCGGAATTTTCGGGAATATAATCTCCACAACATCAACAGATTGAACCCGAACACTGGGCGTCATGGTCCAAAATTAAAATTCGACGGATTTTTCTGAAATTTCAGTATGTTGTAAAGCTAAAAATAAAAATAAAAAAATAAGAGCTGTTTTGGGATTTTTCGACTTGGCGCCATTTTGACGTTTTTACACCACTTGAAAGTTTAGTTTATTTTTTACATATGTTATTAAAAACGCTCTCTTCTGATTCATGTAACTCCATATTGATAAAGAATGCAGCTACCAAACTTCATAAATTAATTTCTGCTTGTTGAAAACCGTTCACATATTTTTTCGTTTCAAATTTACGCGCCCGATGCAAGCGATGCCAATTTACGCTTTATTTTTTACCTTTTATTTTCAACCTCATTTTTAGACCCTGAACCTTTCGAAATTTTGGGTCAGTGATCTACGCCAAAAAACATATTTAAAAATGTATTGTTGTCCTACAAAAGTTTCAACCGTTATAGCCGAACGCTGAGGTGACGTCATACAGGTCATATGGTCAAAAATTGAAATATGTCGGATTTTTCTGAAATTTTAGTATGTTGTAGGGCTGTCATGATTAATCGATTAATCGCTTGTCGATCGGTCACTCTGAAATCGATTAGTATTTTTCGTTGTCGAAGAATCGGTAAATTTTATCCTGCTTTAGACGTTTAATAATTAAAAAAAAATTAAAGAAAAAAACTATTGTTTCTAAAGGTAAAAGGTGAAGAACGTCAACGTTAAACCCCAACAAGCCGTTAGAAGCATTTGTCTTTTAGGTACATTCAAAGCTTTGATGTTCTGAACTTTTGAACCGTCAGTGTAATAATCAAGACCGGTCGGCAGTTGCGAACTTGCAAAGTTCGCAACTGACGACCGATCTTGATTATTACACTGACGGTTCAAAAGTTCAGAACATCAAAGCTTTGAATATACCTAAAAGAGGATCGTCTTCGTTGTAAATTTATAAACGACACAGCTCCCAAACTTCATAAACTGATTTCTACTTGTTTGAGATTGTTCACTTCTTTCATTTCAAATTAACGCGAGCGAAGCCATCTTTCTGGGTTTCTTTTCTGTATCTTTTATTTTCAACCTCACTTTTAGGCCTAGGCCTATATAGCCTTTCTAAATTTCGGGACTGTAGGTCCTATGTAATCTCAGCCAAAACAAATATAAAAAAATGTGATGCTGTCATATGAAACTCCCAAGCGTTATACCCGAACGCTGAGGTGACGTCATAGGAGGGTCATATGGTAAAAAATTAAAATAGCCTACGTCGGATTTTTGTAAAATGCAATGTGTCGTATCTAGACCTCATAAAACCAAGAGGTAGCCGTTTTGAGGGGAGATGGATCGATTTGACGCCATTTTGACGTCTTTACGTCACTTGAAAGTGTAGCCTGATTCTGACATAGGCCTATCACTAAAAATGAGCGGCGGGCTATACTTTATTGAGCGGCTTAGTAAACCAAGGCTAAAAGGGGACAGACATCCCTTCCCCTCGTCGTTGGGGCGTTCGGCGTTAACCGTGCTTCTTTACATGACTTTCGGAAATTCGCTTTGCGATTTCAAAACCATCTCGTTCTCAGTAAAAGTAATATCTATTAGAGAAATTTACCTGTCTAAATACTATCCCCTAGAAGCGATATCCAGGTTATGTTACTCACAAAGACATGTTTGTTCTAAAAAACAATAACATGACCTGGATATTTTCACCGGGGGGGGGGGGGGGGGGTATTAGGCAGGTGGTGGGCGCTATGTCCTAGTAAATATTATCCGCCTCATAAAATTTCCTAGGAGTACGATTTCCTTGTAAATTCTATCTCCCGTAGGCCTACAGGGGATGATATTGAAGGGGTTGGGGGATTATTTACTGTTATAGGGGCAGATGGGAAAGGAGAGTTATCACGCTCACTCGCCATCACTCCCCTAAACGTTGCATTAGGGGAGCAATTAATCACTCGTCTTCATGGTGTATGCAGAAATTATGTCTAAACACCAAGTTATAAGGCCTATATTGCTTTTCAATCACCCTTTTCCTGACCTAACTAGGAAACAGTACTTGCAAAACATTATCTCGCATTACTTAAATCTTTTCATTTTTTGGTTTTAAATATATCTTATGGCACCTCATTGGAACGAGCTCAATGAGCTCGTTCCAATGAGGGGTCATAAGCTATGTTTTTAGAGCAAAAATGAAAAAAATAGCAAAATTTGTATGGTCATTTTCGTGTACAGTGCTGGTCAGTTTGGGGCTGTCATCATAGGTAAGGGGTTAAATCACTCTCCTGAATTTTTCACTCTCGCAAAATCAAAATGAGGAGAGCTGTCATTCACTCGACTGCATTTTCTTCCCTGCAGACACTGCTGTTACATTTGTCCCCATTAAAAAAACTCAAGAAGCACGAAAAATGTCCGCCCACACATTTCAGCACAGTGGTCGAAGGGGAATAATTCGATACAATATACTGGCATCAAATCAGTCAGCATGCAAGTGTGACAATTTTATTGATTTGGCCCACCAAGACTTGAACAAAGCTGTCTGCTGTCAGGCGGTGGTTGACAAACTGGCAGGTTTGTGTTTTATTTTCATTTCCACAAATCAGTTTGTTGTAAGTTACATTTCAAAATCGATAAGGCTTACAAAGGAAGAATATATATGAAAATGAACTCTGCCAACCCATTCTGACAAAATAACGAGCGACAATCTTTCTGTCAGAAAAAGAAAGGCCTGGCAATCCGGAGCTCGGCATAATTTCCTAATTTCGATGTAAATTTAAGCCAGAAATTTGTCATTTATTATCCAAAACAACATGAGTGGTCTGTCATTGAGTGTATGAGCCGATTCTAGAAAATTATGTATACAGGAATCGATCTGATGAAGTTAGCGATGGTTTCTATAAATACTAGTAAGAGTTTATCAACTGCAGACCTGCACATCTACATCTGCCTTGGGCTGGTAGTGGTAATGCCTAATACCAGTAATGCCTAATGGACATTTGAAGGGATGTGGAGGGGGGGGGGGGGGGGGGGGGGGGTATAATTATAAGTTCACACACCCTAATCCCCTACCCCCTCACACTGTCACACACATAATTGTTTTGTTTATCAAGGGTATTTTAATTTTAAATTGTTTGACACACCCTATGCATTTCTTTTACTTGTGGTAACATGATATTTGGTAAACAGAATGGTCACAGCCTAGTCCAGCATACTACTACTAGCCTTGGCGATATATATGCCACACATACAAAGTATAGTTTGCTGGACCAGGACTGGACTCGCCTCAAAAATTTTGCTACCCCCACCCCCACCCCAACCACCACAATAACAATAGCCCAATTTAATTTTCTCACAGCAAAGAACCCCAGTGTGGTCTTCAACATAGGCCTACAATGGCACAACAGGCCTACTATTCACTCCCAGAGCACTTAATTTTGAAATCTTCTCTTTGCCAAGTTGCAGGAGTGTGGGGGGGGGGGGGGGGAGTGCACCCTAGACCACTAGTCCAAATATTGACCCAAAGGTCATTCAAGTTTTTTCATTCTGTCAGCCATGAATCATACCCTCAATATCTTTGAACTGCGGAATACAGTACGGCTGCCATGGCCTGGTCACTTTCCACGGGTGGGCAATATTTCCACGGACACAATAATACTAGATTCCAAACACTAATTATAGGAATAATCATCAAAAACTTAATTAATGAAGCACTGGGCACAACCTGGTGCTTCATTAATTAAAATTTTTGCGATGATGATTTTTATTACTCGGTAAACGCATTCAGGGACATCACAGGCCATGTATGGAATAGGACCAATCCACGGTGACTGGACTTATATCGTGCATAATTTTTTCCGACTTCTTTACCTTTTCGGTTCACAACAAAACAGCTTTAATATTCTGAAGGGGGTTACTTCTAACATATTAATTTTGCAATCTGAAACTGTCAGTCTCCTCATTCAGGGATTCTTTTGGATGTCTGTAGGGGCTGAATATGGGACCCTTTTCCAGTGGAATTTGGGCATGTTTTTTCCAAAAGCAAACCAAATTTATATTTATTAGTTGCATTCCCCCATTCAAACAAACAATTCGCAACTGGTGTCCTGAACAGAGTGGTCATATGCCCTCCGAAAACCAATAATTACCAGCCTAATGAAGAATAGAAAGTGTCTGGATTCAAGGGCAAAGAAAGGTTCTTCTCTAAGGCCTAAAAAAAAAAAATCTGTTTCTCAGGCCCTCCCGCATGGTCCTTTTGGCTGCCGCATGCTCTCTTTTTATAACCAATTTAAACTTAAAGAAAAATTAAATGGTTTATGTCTGATATTTTACCCAAGTTAAAAAATTGATGAATTTGTCCCTTGAGTGCAAGAAGGCTTTGCAATGCTTCAGCATTGCAAAGCCTTCTTGCACTCAAGGGATGAAATACATCACCACCCATACTATTCTGTAGATTATGAGGCCTAAAACTTGAACCAAGAACATGAACTTTTGATGACAAAGAAGTAATTTCTGAAATAAAAAATAAAATAAAAAACCGCTCGCCCGCATGCAATTTTACAAATAATGGCCTGAGAAACAGAAGATCTACTTTGTGTAGCCTAAGTTAACCCTTGAAGACTTAATTCCGATTTTGATCACTTTTTACTGAACAAAACAGGTGCCCCAACATACAGTTTTTAGATAGACGTGCAAGTAACCTTCACACTTGTAAGTTACAGTCCAAGGGGGCATGGTGGCTCAGTAGGTAGAGGTGCAGGCTGCAAACCGAGAGGTCCTTGGTTCGAATTCCACCTGTGGTAACCGTGTTGTGTCCTTGTACAAGACACTTCACCCCCCCATTGCCCATGCGGGGGCACTGTGGCATTGTGTACTAAGGTATACTGCACGTCGATGGTGCACTTGTCTTCAACTAATGCTAAACCTACTTGTGTGGAGTTAGTATATTGGGGAGCTGACAGTTGCTCGCCATTGCATGGTGGTTCTCTCCAGGTACTCCAGCTTCCTCCACCCGTAAACTGCCGTGGTCATGATTAGCCATTGTGCAGAAATATTTGACCTTAAAAACATCAATAAATAAATAGTTACATTCCAAAACCTTGTCAGTTGTTTCTCAGCAAGTCATGTCTAGGCACAACTTCAATCCCACAGAAAAGTGCGCGGTGGCTCAGTGGTAGACTGTTGAACTTCTTTGCTAGAGGTCCCGAGTTCGATCCCCGTCCGGGATGACCCGCGTTGTGTCCTTGAACAAGGCACTTTATCCCAGTTGCCTACATGGGGGCAAGATGACGCCGTGTACTAAGGCATACTGCATGTTGATTGTGCACTTCTCTTCAGCCCCTGTAACCCTGCTTGAGCGGAGCTTGAACAGAGTTCGAAGATTAGGAGCTGACAATTGCTCATCGATGCTCGGTGGTTCTCTCCGGGTTCTCCGGCTTCCCCCACCCGTAAAACTGTCACGGTCACGATAAGCCATTGTGCATAAATATGTGACCTTAAAAACACAAATAAATAATCCCACAGAATGTACTTTCGGGATCCAAATAAATGTTCCTGTATGTTTATTAAAATTTACTATTTTGCTTATTTGGACCCCTTTGTTTAGTTATTTATTTTGATGATTGGAAACCAGTAACATGGAAAGTCCAGGTGAATAAATTAGGGCTGTCACGATTAATCGATTGTCGATCGGTCAAGCCAAAATCGATCAGTATTTTTCGTTGTCGAAGAATCGGTAAATTTTACCCTGATTTAGACGTTTAATAATTAAAAAAAAATTTTATGTAAAAACTATTGATTCTAAAGGTAAAAGGTAAAAAATGTCGACGTTAAAACTCAAGAAGCCGTTAGAAGCATTTGTCTATCAGGTACATTGAAAGCTTTGATGTTCTGAACTTTTGAACCGTCAGTGTAATAATCAAGACCGGTTGGCAGTTGCGAACTTGCAGGTCAGCCGACTTGAACTTCATTTTAATGACTCCAAATAGAGGATAAGGGGGGTGGTCATCTAGGTACTATTAATCGATTATTATCAATTATTTGCGATGATTAATCGATTCCTAAATGAAAAATTCATGACAGCCCTAGAATAAATGAAACTCTGCAGCATATCTTGCAGTTAATTAGCAGATGCTTAATTGAACATTTTGGATGTAATTCTGCGACTCATATCTCCATCCATAGTACTAGTAATTTTTCACCTACTTTTATTCGTTTTCATAAAATTTTCCACCCCTCCTATTATTCCGCCCCCTATTTTTATTAAATTTCATGAATTTTTCCACCCCCTACTCTTATTCTGCCCCCTTCTTTTATTTGGATCCCAGGAGTAGACTCAGTTCAGTTTGAAGGTAACATAATAATATTCTTTGTGTTTCTTTTCCGCCAAAACATATTCCCAACTGTAGCTTTGATGATGCGAATTTCCCAATTGCATGCCTCTCGGACCCCTTCCCAAAGAGGGCAGAAAAATCCCTGTCCTTATTTCTTAAATGTTAAGATTTAACTTTTGCTTTGAGCATCGAAAACAAATCCATCTTGTCTGTCAGATGGAGTGAATGGAATGATAGGTTTCATAGATTTGCATGGAGGATTCTTACTAATTTCTTAGTTTTATAAAACCCTATACTGTCCAAGTGATAACACTTTGGTTGTATGTGAATTGATTTGTGACAAACTGAAAATGCGGGGATACACCATTGTGTGCTTTGCACACAAATGACACCGTTCTAGTTCGAAACCTTAAAAGTGTGTTCATATGTTCAGGTAGTATCTCTAGATGTCCTCAAAGGTTTGGGATTTTTGATTCGAGCCCATGTGGTGCCCGTGGTGCTAATTTTGTCATTAGAGAATTGGTTTCCAGTGAAAGGCTCCGAGGGGTTTTAATTTGACACTTTGGAAGTGTGTTGATATGTTCAGGTAGCATCTCTAGATGTCCTCAAAGGTTTGTGATTTTTGATGTGAGCCCATGTGGTGCCCGTAGTGCCAATTTTGTCATAAGAGAATTGGTTTCCAGTGAAAGGCTCCGAGGGGTTATAATTTGACACTTTAGAAGTATGTTCATATGTTCAGGTAGCATCTTTAGATGTCCTTAAAGGTTTGTTATTTTTGGTGTGAGCCCATGTGGTGCCCGTAGTGCCAATTTTGTCATTAGAGAATTGGTTTCCAGTGAAAGGCTCCTAGGGGTTTTAATTTGAAACTTTGGAAGTGTGTTCATATGTTCAGGTAGTATCTCTAGATGTCCTCAAAGGTTTGGGATTTTTGATTCGAGCCCATGTGGTGCCTGTGGTGCTAATTTTGTCATTAGAGAATTGGTTTCCAGTGAAAGGCTCCTAGGGGTTTTAATTTGAAACTTTAGAAGTGTGTTCATATGTTCAGGTAGCATCTCTAGATGTCCTCAAAGGTTTGTGATTTTTGATGTGAGCCCATGTGGTGCCCGTAGTGCCAGTTTTGTCATTAGAGAATTGGTTTATAGTAAAAGGCTCCTAGGGGTTTTAATTTGAAACTTTGGAAGTGTGTTCATATGTTTAATATGAAGTTCAATATGAATATTGAATATTTAATATCAGATATTGAAAAATCCTCAATATACTGTTTACTTTCATCTAAGTTCAGGTATATTTTTGCCTTGACGTAAATAATAAAAGAAAAATTATTGATTCTTACAAATCATAAGATGTGCAGAAAGGTGTTGGAATTTTGTATCCAGTCCTGTATAACTCCAAACACACCACTTTGTTGTTATAGAATCAGTTTCTGAAAAAGGCCTCAAAGGTGTATTATTCGAAATGTTTAAAGTGTCTTCATGTGTTATGATAAGAGTCATATAGATTTGCATGGACAATTCTTAGTTTTATAAAGCCCTATGTAACCCCAGTGCAGTGATAACTCTTTGGTTGTGTGAATTGATTTGTGACCATTGTGATGGTAAACTGAAAATGCGGGGATACACCATGGTATATGACACCATTCCAATTCAGTTTGTAATTTGTCAGGGCTGGAAATGAACAAAATTGATGGGTGCAGTTTTAAGCTCCCGTGAATTCAGAGATGGGCGTAAATTGCACGCGTAAAATGTTAGTATACAAATTTTCAAGGGAATACTGTCAATAAACACCAGAAACCGTAACCCTTTGAACTTTAATGGTGTCTTCCTTGCTAATTTAATGCAGCAATTAGTCCATATTCATTATTTGGGGTAGACCAATCAATATTTTCAACCTGCAGCCTCTGTGAAAATATTGATTGCTCTACCCCACACATTTACTGAACAGCCATCATACTACTTAATGACGCACATGTATCATGTTCCTGGACAGAAAAGAGGCCGGTTGGGTTCAAGGGGCTAAACATACAAGGAACCGCTGAATTATGACAGTAACTTGCCACTGGCTGCAGAGTGCTGCTTTCTCAAAACAACACACATTTATATGCCATCACAGTATATTCATGCTCCACAGTATTTTCGAGTGCATTTTTTAGCTCCCGTAAAATAGAAAACGTGGGTGTTGCACTCGCACCCGTCTCATTTCCAGGGCTAATTTGTAAATTGAAGGATTACAGCATAAAAACCTTGAGAACTGTGATTCATTGGCTTCGCCTATGAGCCATTGTCGACAATATTGTGGTGTTTTTGATATACCAGGCCTGGCATTCTGAAAAATGCAGGAGGGCAAAAAATCGCTCTCCTCATTCAGCTTAGGAGAGCAATTAGCTTTACACAGCATTTTAAGTATCCAGATGAACGAACTCATTGAAACTGAAACCAACAGACTACATCAGTGATTTTATTAACTTTACTAAGGTAAAGCGAAATCTCTTAGACATCTAGATGTCTCACTCAACAACCGAACACACACTTGACAAGACCTGTGTGTGTACCTAGACCTGTTGTCCAAGAAAGTCATACGCCTACCACTACCACCTTCAACCCCCCAAGGGGGATTGAAGGTGGTAGTGGTAGGCGTATGACTTTCTTGGACAACAGGTCTGCTTGAATCTACAGTCACATCCTGGTGAAAGTGCTTCAAGTGACAGGATAGTAGTAATGGTAGTATATTATAGTGTCAATATTCCTTGAATAATTACCCCTTAAACTGTGATGTCAGTTGTTGAACTTGAAACTGACATAAAAAAAAATATTGCTGTGACCCATTTTGCTTCAAATGATTGCAACGGTGTTTGGGTATGGTTGCAGCCGTTACCTTTTACCACGAAACCACTTTCAAAATGAAATTACATGATGTTATGTGACTTCAAAGTTAAATTACATTTTTGCTTTACAACAAAAATTTAATGTGAGCATAATATCTCAATCATCCCAGACCAAAATATTTAGGAGGGCAATTTTTCGCTCTCCTTAATTCTTTCAGGAGGGCAGTAAGGAGAGCTAAAAAATCGCTCTCCTGAAATTGCCAAGCCTGATATACCAATTAAACAAACATCTGCCAATATAATTAATGATATTGGATTTAATACCAATTATAATTGGTATATAGAGGATATGGAATGAGTGTTTTTCTCATATAATATTTATGAAACGAGTCTAAGAATTTTCCGTTTTGGTGAGCCTCTTGCAAGTCCAAACGGAAAATTCGGACGAGTTTCATAAATATTATACGAGAAAAACACTCGTTTCATATTCTGTTTATCATATGACACACACACGCACAAATTAGCCACTTAGTATGACTTGTTAACCCATCACCTAACTTGAGTTGCAGACGGCACTTGGAAGAAACATCCTCGTTTAACTAAAAATTTTAATTTTTTGCTTCCAAAAGTGCAATAATAATCAAGACCGGTTGGCAGTTGCGAACTTGCAGGTCATATCGTAAATCGTTTTTTATACGCCCGTTTTGAAAAAATGGATTGTATTATGGGAAACCGCTGTCCGTCCGTCCACACATCGTACAATAACTCGAAAGCGCTTTGAGCAATTTTTGTGATTTTTTGGTGGAAAGTATATGTTGATGGGAGGAAGCTCCCTTTCCATTTGTGTTGCTGTCCGATTTGTCATTCAAGAGTTTTGGGACTTTATTCGTCAAAATATAGGCAATTTTCCACATGTCAGACAATAAATTAAAATGCTTAGAGCAATTTTCATAACTTTTTGGTGGCAAGTATGTGTTGATGGAAGGAATCTCCCTTTATATTTGTGTCGCCTCCTGATGTGTCATTCCAGAGTTATGGGACTTTATTCGTCAAAATATAAGCAATTTTCCACATGTCGAACAATAACTTGAAAATGCTCAGAGCAATTTTCATGATTTTTTGGTTGCAAGTATATGTTGATGGAAGGAATCTCCCTTTCGATTTGTGTCGCTGCCTGATTTGTTGTTCCAGAGTTATGGGACTTTATTCGTCAAATGTACAAGAATATTAAAAAAAAACAACAAGTACACATGAAAACTCGTTGTGTGCTTCCCTCTTGTAATTAATAACGGGCGGACCATGCGCTCATGGCGCAGCTGTTTATTAATTTAAACAACACTTCATCTGAAACACCATTTGCTGCATGTGTGTTTTATCCAGAAAAATGAAGCAGGTTGCTAGTCACTCCGTTGATGAAGCAATTACAAAACGGCGATGTTATTTCAAATATTTCGTGTGGTGACGTCAGAGTGTAACATTTGCTACTGGAGCCATGAACATAAAAGAAACTGCACCAGCTCTCATTCAATCAGAGGGTAGGGATTTTACTCTTATTGAAACATTAAAAATTCAAAAAACTTCAAACAGAATCAATAAAGGGCAATACATGTAACTCCCTCAATTTTCAAGAGGAGAGAAAATACCAAGTAATCTTCAGATTTCAATAACTTTAGGCATACATATACTACTTTATTATACCCCCCCCCACAAACAAAGTTTGGGGGGGGGGGGGGTATATAGGAATCACCCTGTCCATCCGTCCGTCCGTCCGTCCATCCATCTGTCCGTCTGTCTGTCCATCAGTCAGTCTATCCATCCTTATAAGCACAACTCCTCCTAAACCGTTTGAAGAATTTTCATGAAACTTTACACAATGGAAGAACTCCATATGACAATGTGCATGAAGCAATATATTTCCATTCTGACATTTCCAAGGGGAGATAATCTAACTTATACATTTCAGGCGCGGGGGGTATCACTTTGTGAGCTTGTTCACAGTACCTCCAGTATTGACATTGCCTTGAGCAGGTTTGAAAACCATGGTGATTTATTGAAAATTTATAGCATCATGGTCTCATATCTCCAAATTTCTTCATGCCCCCTCCTTAAGCAATGTCAAGCCCGGTTAATCATTGGATGGTTGACCGTCTGAGCATTGTGTCCTTGGGCAAGGCACTTAACCCCTATTATTCACATGGGGGCACGAGAATGCCGTGTACTAAGGCGTACTGCACGTCGATGGTGCGCATGTCTTCAACCAATCTAACCCTGCCTGTGCTGCAGTGTGGAGTTATGATGTTGGGGAGCTGGCAGTTGCTCGTCGTTGCTCGGTGGTTCTCTCCAGGAACTCTGGCTTCTTCCACCCGTAAAACTCACGGTCATGATTAGCCATTGTGCATAAGTATGTGACCTTAAACACCAATAAATAATAACCTGACCCCTTCTCCCCCTGCTTATGTGGGATTAAAATTGTACAATCACAAAGTTAAACAACGTCGAGCCCAGTTAGTCCTCGGATGGGTAACCGTCTGAGCGATCGATTCAGACTCTGCATTGTGTCCTTGGGCAAGGCACTTAACCCCGATTGTCCACATGGGGGCACGATGACGCCATGTACTAAGGCGTACTGCATGTCGATGGTGCGCATGTCTTCAACCAGTCTAATCCTGCCTGTGCTGCAGTGCAGAGTTACGATGGTGAGGAGCTGGCAGCTGCTCGTCGTTGCTCAGTGCTTCTCTCCGGGTACTCTGGCTTCTTCCACCCGTAAAACTCACGGTCATGATTAGCCATTGTGCATAAGTATGTGACCTTAAACACCAATAAATAAATAAAATTGTACAAGCAGTAGTAGGCACACAAAAAAATGGCATGCATAAAATCTCCTTCACTGTGATGGTTGGCTCCCCCGTGGACACACTAAACATTCTGATAGACTCTGATGTTTTTATGCCCACTCTTGAGGGGTATATAGTAAAGAGTTGTGCACATTGGTATGTTCGTCCATACCAGTAATGCATTATGTCCAAGACTTCCTCCACCCGTAAAACTGTCATGGTCATGATTAGCCATTGTGCATAAGAATATGACCTTAAACACCAATAAATAAATAAATAATAACCTGACCCCCTTCTCCCCCTGCTTATGTGGGATTAAATTTGTACAATCATCAAAGTTAAACAATGTCGAGCCCAGTTAGTCCTCGGATGGGTGACCGTCTGAGCGATCAATTCGGACTCTGCATTGTGTGCTTGGGCAAGGCACTTAACCCAGATTGTCCACATGGGGGCACGATGATGCCGTGTACTAACGTGTACTGCAGGTCGATGGTGTGCATGTCTTCAACCTGTCTAACCCTGCCTGTGCTGCAGTGTGGAGTTACGATGTTGGGAGCTGGCAGCTGCTCGTCATTGCCCGGTGGTTCTCTCTGGGTACTCTGGCTTCCTCCACCCGTAAAACTCACGGTCATGATTAGCCATTGTGCATAAGTATGTGACCTTAAACACCAATAAATAAATAAAATTGTACAAGCAGTCGGCACACAAAAAAATGGCATGCATAAAATCTCCTTCACTGTGATGGTTGGCTCCCCCGTGGACACTCTAAACATTCTGATAGACTCTGATGTTTTTATGCCCACTCTTGAGGAGTATATAGTAAAGAGTTGTGCACATTGGTATGTTCGTCCATACCGGTAATGTGTATGTCCAAGCCTGAAAATAAGCAATCTGTCTTTGCAGAATGCTGCCCCCAGAGAATGAATTTGTGGATGCTTTCCAGTACAGTGGGGTAGAATTCCCCAATCTATCCTCAGGGTACCTCTTTCTGTTTAGGCCTGAGACCTTGATTCAGATTGAGATTCACAGATTTTGCAGGGTAGCATAACCAAATTCACCCTCTGGGCACCTCATATTGCAATTGACAGTCTGCTTATTTCCGGGTTTGATTATGTTTCTCCTACATGTATATGTTTGCTAGTCCAGCTCCATTGATTCTGCCTAATCATGGGGGAACAGAACCTATGATGATAGAAAAAATGTTCTGCTTGAATATTTTTAGAGTTATTTTTCCTTGTTTTACTTGGGTGAGATTCCAGAAATGAGAATTTCTCACCCCACAGCATGTGTAACATACGTGTGTCCCGGGTGAGATAGCAGGGAGAGACAGATGTATTCCACCCCACCCCACCCCACCCACGTGACATTATACATTTATAATGTTATTATGACGTTATGCATATCGTATCAGTTTCTTGCTACCAACTAATTCATATTGACGTCATTGGAATGCAGATTGATGAAAGTTTGATACTCTAAAACTCTTCAACCCTCAAGCTGCCACTGTTCCTATTCGATTTCGTGGTATATAACTTTGGTATATACATAACTTGTTCATGCTCTTTCCGATGGTGTCATCAGTTTCTCAAAACATCGAATACAAAATGAGTTGATTGATTCAGCATGTGACTCCCGATTACCTCTGGCTAACGTAATCACTGCATGGTGGGGGGGGGGGGGGGGAGAAAAATCATCCTCGATGAGTCTGAAGGTGGGAATGGGGAAATCTCACCCTCGGGCAAGATATTTGAACCAGACCCTCGGCAAGCCTCGGGTCTGGTTCAAATATCTTGCCCCTCGGGTGAGATTTCCCCGTCCCACCTCCAGACTCATCGGGGATCATAATAATCCTACATGTACATGTTTTAGACTCCAGTTTATTACAGATTCACTCCCATTTTAACTGGTAGAGTGCTAAATTATTTTTCAGTGGTTATTTGTAATGCAAGTATTTTTTTCAAAGATACTACGCTACCAGCAAGAGAAGCCTTAGTTTAGCAAGATACTGCTCATAAATAATTGTTTTGTTACAATTTATTGGAGAGTGCCAATTGGCACTCTCCAATAAATTGTAACAGAACTAATTTATATTGGTATTTGATTTCCTACCGAAGGGGAGTGCGGTGGCATTGTGGTAACTGGTTCTCGTCAGATTACTGAAGTTAAGCAACGTTGAGCTCGGTTAGTCCTTGGATGGATGACCGTCTGAGCGATCGATTCGTACTCCTGCGCCGTGTCCTTGGGCAAGGCCCTTAAACCCGACTACCTACATGGGGGCACAATGACACTGTGTACTAAGGCATACTGCACGTTGATGGTGCGCATGTCTTCAACCAATCTAACCCTGCCTGTGCCGCGGTGCAGAGTTCAAAGTTACAATGTTGGATAGCTGACAGCTGCTCGGCGTTGCTCGGTGGTTCTCTCCAGGTACTCCAGCTTCCTCCACCTGTAAAACGGTCACCGTCATGATACGACCCTGGCTGTTAAAGTGTTAAACCCTAATAAATAAATAAGTAATGGTATGGCTTTGAAGCCTCTTTTTGCTTGTATGTCTGTCCACCTGTCCATCTATTAATTTTTGCTGTTTTACTTTTGTCATCACAGTGCAGAAGAACCCTGTCAATTGAGTATCCACATTGCCAATGAAAATTATTCAGATAACAGGACCAGAGTATTCAATTAACTGCTTGTATGCTAGAAGCCACTATCAGGGCTCTATCGAAAAGTGCTGAAAGCCACTTTAGTGGCTTTTCTTTGTGTACACCCATTGTGTATTAGTAATTACATCGTCCATTTTCAATCAGACATGTGAATCAATTCCTTATTTTCAACCATCTTGAATAGAAGTAATTTCCCCATGGGAACCCTGGGAAGTGAAGCAAGCACTGGTTTACTGGTAAAATAGGACATGGTAACCAGGTACTCAAAAATGGGCTACATGGGCATAAATGATTGACTGAACTTGACTTTATATCCATGCTGCGGTCATGATTAGCCGTTGTGCAGAAATATGTAACCATAAATACAAATAAATAAATAAATAAATAAATAAATAAAAGTAAATCGGATCAAGCTGTTCAAAAATGTCAACAAGTTATTCAAGTATTTCTTTTTACAAGTGTCATCTGCTTTTCATTTTAGGTAAAGGCAGGGACCGACCTGGGCATGCGCCAGTGCGTATTTGGTTCTGAAACATCAGTACCTGGCTCTTAAATCTCAGAAATAGGCTTCTCAGTTGGCGCGTAACTTCTCAGATCATATTTTGATATTCTTTCAATGGATAATCGAGAGAGACACTCTTACATGTATTATATATATGATTATCATTTATCATTGTTGTAGAGTGCTTAAGTTAATACTTCAAGTCTTAATTACCAAGCATTAATCTTCACTGTGGTTTCTGATCAAGTCTTGGCTGCCTAAATAGGCAGCCAAGACTTGATCAGAAACCACAGTGAAGATTAATGTTTGCTATAGTGTACTAAATGAAAATGATGAGAGCTATTACATACTTGCAGTGTGTGTTACAAACAGCAGTGTGACTCCGTAAATTGAAATCTGGCGCATGAATTGAAAAAATAGGCTCCGAGGCTAGAGCGTATTTTAAATAGTCCTGATCGGTCCCTGTAAAGGGTTAAAAAAACAAAAAACAATGAAGTCCCCATTACACCCATGGCAAAGTGTCTTCGTTTGTGCACACGGATACATGATGCAATTGTTGATTGCATAATTCACTTGTGAACTTGTGAAGTTATCGTTTATAATCAAACCCGGAAATCCCAGTAAATCACACTTTGGAAAGTAATAATACAGTTTAGACTTAACTTTCAACTTCCAGCTTCTTTGTTGAAACTTCATTTCACTTCAAAGATCAAACTAGTCATTTACATGTGCTTCATTGGTGGACCATGTCTGGTCTGTATAAACATTTTGGTTCTTACATGAGGCATTCTCCGATAATGGCATAATACTGACTACCTTACAGTTAAAACTAGAAGTCCTGTCACGAATAGTGCGCTTATCTAGGCTTAATTGCGCGTTGGAATTGCGCGCAATTGCCATATCGAATGGCATCCAAAGCACGGCAGGTTCTCCTGGTTACTCATAGCAAACACATGCAATGTTTCTGCCAATGGACCTCCGGGTTACCCGGAGGTCCATTGGCTGAAACATTGCTTGTGCACAGTCCATATGTACAGAATTTGATATCTTTACTATGGCCACAACGCGTACGTTAACGCGCAGATCAACGTGCTATCTGTGCACATTTTATGACAGGACTTCTAGTTTTAACTGTAAATGTAGGTTATTCCCATTCTTTGATCTGCTGAAGTCCTGGAAATCTACCTTTGATGCAGACATAACGCTCACCCCCTCTCCCCACTTGATTCTCATTATTGTGTACAGTGAGTGTGCCTTACATATTTCTTATCAACCTACATTACAGTTGTTTACAACAGGCTTGCACTACAGTGGAAGTCCCTAACTCGGAAAAATACTCTCAATTTTATTCTTTTCCAAGCAATTTGGGAAAGAAAAGTGGTGCAAAAGCACCAAGAAAAATTAAGCCAAAACTGGGTCAAGTGCGACCGGCACACACCCAGTAGGGGACACTCTTCTCCTTGTACTAATCCGCGGCTTATAGAACGGGTGCGCAGATGTATAACCAACGTGTCATTCTATTTTTCCCCCCATCTTACAGGATGCGGATAGTTTCGCTCTTCAACAGTGATACCTTTTGACTCGATGTTAACAATGTTTCCTGTTCTGAATTGTGGATTCATAGCTGTTTCTTCACTATCCAGACATACAGGGCTGTGTTTTTATATATTCTCTTGATTATTCACTGTATTTTTCGTGATAAATCTCTAGACTGACATCGTTCATGATTTTCGTGTACCGTGCTGTTTCGGTCTTTGTTCATTAATGCTAACCCTTTGGGTTCTGCTATTGACTGAGTTAGGTGTCATCGAAGGACGCTTGTCAATGGAAACTGTGAAATAAATTTTTGTAAATGCCTTAATATATAGTTCACTTCAGATTTTCTAGATCTTAGAAGTTAAAATAAGTTCATTTCAGGAATTCTGGTAATAAATTTAATAAACAAACACTAGGTTTCAAGCTTGCAGGCTTGGCAATTTCAGGAGAGCGATTTTTTAGCTCTCCTTACTGCCCTCCTGAAAGAATTAAGGAGAGCGAAAAATTGCCCTCTTAAATATTTTGGTCTGGGATGATTGAGATTACATGTATTATGCTCACATTAAATTGTTGTAAAGCAAAAATGTAATTTAACTTCGAAGTCACATAACATCACGTAATTTCATTTTGAAAGTGGTTTAGTGGTAAAAGGTAATGGCTGCAACCATACCCAAGCACAGTTGCAATCATTTGAAGCAAAATGGGTCACAGCAATATTTTTTTTTCTGTCAAGCACAGTTGCAATCATTTGAAGCAAAATGGGTCACAGCAATATTTTTTTTTCTGTCAGTTTCAAGTTCAACAACTGACATCACAGTTTGAGGGGTAATTATTCAAGGAATATTGACACTATAATATACTACCATTACTACTATCCTGTCACTTGAAGCACTTGCACCAGGATGTGACTGTAGATTCAAGCAGACCTGTTGTCCAAGAAAGACATACGCCTACCACTACCACCTTCAACCCCCTTGGGGGGTTGAAGGTGGTAGTGGTAGGCGTATGACTTTCTTGGACAACGGGTCTGGGTACACACACAGGTCTTGTCAAGTGTGTGTTCGGTTGTTGAGTGAGACATCTAGATGTCTAAGAGATTTCACTTTACCTTAGTAAAGTTAATAAAATCACTGATGTAGTCTGTTGGTTTCAGTTTCAATGAGTTCGTTCAATTGGATACTTAAAATGCTGTGTAAAGCTAATTGCTCTCCTAAGCTGATTGAGGAGAGCGATTTTTTGCCCTCCTGCATTTTTCAGAATGCCAGGCCTGAGCTTGCAATTTTATTCTGAACCATAGGCAAACAGTAACATTAACTTAAGTATATTTAGAAAAAAATACACTTTAAATGTACAATTCAACAGAATTAAAAAAAATTAAGTTATACATTGAAATCAACACTCTCAATCAAAATCACTCTCCTTTCATTTTTCACTCTTGCAAACTTTATTTGAGGTGAGTGATTTTCCACTCACCTGCATTTTGCTCCCATTCATCACTGTTTGGTAAGAAGCATCCTTAGGACCAGTAGAATGGAATAGAAAAAAATTGCCATCTATTGTGTAAGGGTGTTCTGTAGGGAGTATCGAAAAAATGCTGAGTCAGCATATTTGCAAAAATTAAAAAAAATTTCTTCTCCAGAACCACTGATCAGAATCTTTTGATATTTGGTATACAGTATCCATAGGGGGGTCGGATACAAGTTTGTTAAAATTAAGCCCCTCGGTTCATAGTTGGGATCAACAAATTTTAACTTAGTTCAATATGGAGAATTATCTTTACAAATCTTCTTCCAAACCACCAGTCAGAATCTTTTAATGTTTAGTATACATCATTGTTATGAGGGCCAGATTCTAAATTGTTCAAACAATTCCCCTGGTTAATATTTGGGCTTCCTATTGGGGCCCGCATTTTAATTTAGTACAATATGAGGGATAATCTTTAAAAATCTTCTTCTTCAGATCCACCAGTGAGAATCTTTTAATGTTTGGTATACATCATTGTTATGGGGTCAGATTGAAGATTGTTCGATTCAAGTCCCAAGATTAATATTTGTGCTTCCTATGGGGGCCCACATTTTAATTTAGTACAATATGTGGGGTAATCTTTAAAAATCTTCTTCAGATCCACCAGTCAGAATCTTTTGATATTTGGTACACCGCATCCTTTGGGAGGTTAGATCTCATTTTGTTCAAACCAAGTCCCTGTGTTAATATTTGGGCTCCCTATTGGAGGCTGAATTTTAACTTAGTCCAATATGAGGAATAATCTTTAAAATCTTCTCCAGAAAGTCCAGTCCATGGGGGAGGAACTGTTCCATGAAAGAGACTCCTGTTCCAACTTTTTAACCAGTTCTTTACCGATTTGTTACAGTTCGCTAGCGAATGAATTTCTGACAAAAGTTGAAAAATGGAAGATTGCAGTAGGTACATATTAACATCATTTGAGTCAAATAAGTTTCGTTTCATATAAAACTATATTCCCGCTGTCCATTTGAAGGACAAGATGAAACAAAGGGGACAAATTGTAAAGTTGCCATGCGTTTTAACAGAAGCTGTATTATGTACAGAAATCCCATTGTCTATACAGTAATTTTGTAAGCCTCATTTTCTTCCATTTTAATATTTTCTTCAGTGAAATCTGGGGTATCCCACAAGATATAATCACTCTCAGCATATTTTAAGTTTGACAGCAACCCAAGGGATCTGGACGACCGAGATTTTGAGCTCTAAACATTCATGCAAAAGGCCCAGTTCACTACTTATCAGATCGGTTTGCTTTGTTTGAGATCAGTTTGCTGCGAGACTTTTTTTATGTCTGTATATAATCATATTACTATGTTTTGCATATGATCAATAGGTGTGTGCCACTTGTGAGATATTATAGTTGTAGTACAGTACAATATATGTGATGTAGCAATCATATATAGTCAAAATACACCACGCGAACGATCCATAATAAAATGTAGGACAGAACGTTATTGTTGTATATTAGGCCTATGTGATGAATAAAATAGGATGTTCATATAATATGGAATTCAAGAAATTCAGCAGCATTTTACATTTAGCCTTGCACGAAGCTAGGCAAAATTGAACATTCTTCGACTCGTTTCACAAATGTCATATTGCACGAACTATCATGTAATATTACACGAGTACTCATGTCAAATCCTCTAATTACTCCATTTTAGGTTAGTTACTGAAATGGCAGGTTCGGCCATATCTGTAGATGACTCTCTTCTACTAGATTTGTCCTGTGCCTTATCCACCATGGATGAATGCACTGAATTAGAGCAGATGTATGCCTGCAGTACAGCCAAAAAACGGCACAACTAACTTTGGCGGAATCGCCTGTTGCAGGATCACCAGTCAAAGATTCTCCGGTAACTCTGGCAACTTCAGTTCCAGCAGCCCTACTAATCTAATTGTCTGCCCAATCCCCAATTTGTTTCTACAAAAGTATTTTAGCGGGGCTATCACTTGAACTGTACCACTGAGGCCATATTCATAAAATGTTTGCTGCTTATTTTTGAGATTGACACGAGGATTTATTCACCTTTAAAAGTCTCAAACTCAAAACCACGCAACGTAACATGTATAGTATCACACGGCTTATTGCAAAATTGGTAAGCAGGCCAGCAAAGACTAGTGTAATAAATATTGGGTGGAGAAAACGATTGTTTGAGCAGGCACATTGCAACATTGTGAATTATGATGTATATATAAAATTACACTCAGTAGTTTAATGTCACAAAATTATTGCAAAACGTACCCACAGCGATCCTGGTCGCTTATATGACAAATGTAAACAAAATGTGGTAGTGCTCGGGTGAATCAACACAATATTGCTCACAATATCATTGTTAAAATCGTCAATTATGCTGCCAAGATAAAATGGACGATTTTCGGTGAAGTGAACTGGAGCCTATGATTTTTCTTGCTGAGCGAACTGGATCTTCACTTTTAGCGAACTGGAGCTTATACGAGGTTCAACTTGATAGCATTGTAGAGGATTACATTTCGACTGTTCATTCTAAATTTGCATACAATATTAAAACAAGGTATTTTTGTACTGCTAGGTGAAACTGTTCACCTCTGTAACCTCAAGTGATCTCTAAAATGTTGGCGTATCACCAGTCTTTAAATTTTTTTTCAGTGAAAATATACAATGTAGTGATCGTGGACATTTTTACTGTGTAAACTTAGATAATGATCTATAGCTTATGACAACGTGTCATGGTGTACCTTTTTACTTGCCGAAGAAAGAACCTTCCATTCAAGAAACATTATATCTATAGAATACTCACCATATTTTCTTCATCTGTCGATGAAAAATGGCCAAAGTCGGTAACGAACTGGAGATTTAATCGCAAGCGAACCGTTCGTAAAGTCAGAACAGGAGTCTCTTTCATGGAACAGTTCCTCCCCCGTGCAGTCAGAATCATTTAATATATGACATACAGAATCCTTACACGAGTTGGATGCAATTTGTTCAATGCTAGTCCATCGGTTGAAAATTGGGCTCTCTAAGGGAACCCAAATTTTAACTTAGTGCAAGATGAGAATAATCGTTGAAAATCTTTTAACAATCATCTTCTTAGATCCACCTTGTTTGTTCAAATCGAGTGCCTGGATTAATATTTGGGCTCCATATGGTAGCCTAAAATTCAAATCGAGTGCCTGGGTTATTTAATTTTTGTGCTCTATGGGAGCCCGAATTTTAACTCATGTCATATGGGGAATAATCTTTAAAAATCTTTTTCTTCAGATCCACCAGTCAGAATCTTTTGATATTTGGTATACGGAATCCTTGGGGAGGTCAGATCTAAGCTCCCTATTGGAGCTCAAATTTTAACTTTTTCCAATACAGTTAAAACTAGAAGTCCTGTCACGAAATGCACACAAATAGCATGTCGATTTGCTCGTTAATCTACGTGTTATGACCATAGTAAAGCTATCAAATTATGTACATGTGGTCTGTACACAGGCAATGTTTCAGCCAATGGACCTCAGGGTAACCCGGAGGTCCATTGGCAGAAACATTGCCTGTGATTGCTATGAGTAACTAGGAGAACCTGCTGTGCTTTGGATGTCATTCGATATGGGAGTTGTGCGCAATTCCAACGCGCAATTAAGCCTAGATAAGTGCACAGTTCATGACAGGACTTCTACTTTTAACAGTATGAGGAATAATCTTTAAAAATCTGCTTCTTGAGATACAATCAGAATCTTTTGATATTAGTTATTAACCATCATTAGAGGGTTCAGCTTCAGTTTGTTCAAATAAAGTCACTGGGTTGCTATTTGTGTTCCCTTTGGGGGTGGGGGGGGGGCACATTTTAACATAGTGCAAAATTGGTAATATTCTTAAAATCTTCTTCTCCAGAAGCACCAGTCAAAATCTTTTGATATATAGAATATACCCATAGTATCTTGGTGTACCAAATGTTCACCACGAGTGGTGAAGTGGTGTTAACTGCAAGCCTTTGTGCATGGTTAACACCACTTCACCACGAGTGGTGAACATTTGGTACACCAAGCTACTTTGAGTATATTTTATTTATACATTGATCGTCAGATTATTAAGAGTTGCTATTATTTTCTCTCAGTTTTACTGAGCACCAGACGTACATATGTGCGAATCTGTTTTTGTTTACATGAGCATCAGTGGGCGGTACTGCTGTCAATTTTATCACCGAAATGAAATAGTGCCTTTTTCATTTTAATAACATAATAACATACCATTTCGAGTTATGGATGCTTTATTAACATGAGACAATGCATGTTTGTTAAGTTTTGGTGTCTTATGGGGTAAACTCATTTAAAAAAGTAATAAATATTGTCACTTTCATTTCACTCTTCATGAGGCGACGTGCGATAAATTTAGACAAGTTGCATTCAGGTCGACGTCACCAAAGGTCAACTTTGATGTAGTTCCACTGTGGGTGTAAATTTGAACTATTGAAATCCCATTGCTGGCGTGTTCACTACGGTTGGTGTATAAAGCTCAAATTTATGTCATGAGCTTTTCATATATTGTAGAATAGGTAATCATGGTATAAATTTGGTTTACAACATCCTTCAAGTTTGTTCAAGTTAAGTAGTTTTGTATTACTGAAAATCTTGGCAATTAAATAACCTCATTCCTCAGTAGTGTTAACTAGCCATAGATTCTAATTAAATCCTTCTTTTAACAACTATGGTCAAGTGGGTGCCTCAGGCCCTATGGGCCTCTTGTTATAAAAAATAGCATGAGAAGAAGCAGATCAATTTTGTGTGGACTTTTATTGTTTTGATTCAACATGTATGTGAGCACGAGGAAACTTGACCAAACTATAATTACTACATATGGTCAAAAAAAAACCCTTGCTAAACTTTGCAAAATATTTTTAAACACTGCATAATTTAGGCACAATTTCATTATTTGGGCACACTGTTTACCATCACTGAGGAATTTAAAGGCCTGGACCTGAATATTGCAATTCCTATCATGTCAGAACATTATTGCATTGTTACCAGGCATCAGTAAAATCAGTAAGATTTGATGAGCATTTTCACATCAATTAATCGTTCACTGGTCAAGCAGATTTCTTAAACAATAAATGTTGAAATCTTAAGGGTTTTTTTTTTTTTTTTTTTTTTGGGGGGTGGGGGGGGGATTTTTTTCACAAAAGTAAATTTATTTATATTTTAAAACTGTGGATGACTAAACCCTTTACTCAATGCAGATGATATAAAAATTTATAATTTTAAATCCATTGTACAATTTTTTCAAATTTTAAATTTTTTTTCGACAAAACCATATGTGACCCCTCGTTGGAACGACCTTGACATGCTCATTCCAATGAGGGGTTCACATGATATGGTTTTGTTGAAATATTTTGAAACAATTTTTTCTCAACTGCTCAATTTGTATATTACATGGGCGGATGCATTCGATTCATTGGCTAAAAGGTTCAGTGTTTTTAAATCATGGTTGACTGCCCAACAGGCAGCCAGTAACGATGTAAAACATTGTCAAGATAAATGCATCTTACCAGTAGTGTTCTCAAGGAAAAATACTCCTGGAACAACTTTTTCAGAGCACTTTCAAAGAGGCCGTTTGTGGCTGTATGGGGACATAATCCCTATGGGAATCCTGGGGAGTGATGCAGTGCTTGTTTACCTCCTCCCATTTCCCTTGTAGGGAAGTAGGAGTTTAAGGTAATGACCAGAGGTCCTAGTTATCCCCGCATTTTCAAAAATGCTGAGATATAGTGAGGATCTCCCAGGTCTGGCATTTTCATGAGAGCAATAGCCCTCCTAGCCTTAGAAAATAATGATTACCACAACAGCCTATGCCCGGAGGTGTGGGAAGGGCAGTGTAGCCATCTCACAGAGACTACCTGGTTAGCAGCACCAGATAAAATGTACAAAGCCCTCTAGGCAGAATTGATTAATAGTACAGCTTCATTTTGCCACTTTTAGCTTTTGTAAGCTTGAGGAGAGCTAATCGCTCCCCTAGGCCATGTGTGGAGAGTAATTTTTAGCCCTCCTGCATTTTTAAGAATGCCAGGTCTGATCTCCTTCCGTATGTCTGTGCAAATGTATGTCCGATTTTTGTAGCTATAGTTTTGAAACTTACCACATTTCTTAAGTATGGTGTAGAGATGACAAAAATAGGTTTAGTTTGAATTTTTGTCACCAGGTGGTGCCAGTGGCACCACTTATTGACTGAGCTAAAAGACTGAGCTAAAATACTGCTTTCCGATGAAAGGCTCCTAGGATATGTAATTTTGATTGTTTAGTGGATTTATATGTTCTGGTAGGATCTCTTGATGTGCATAAAGGTTTCAGATTTTTCATTCGGCCCCATGTGGTGACCATAGCGCCACTTTTGCCATTAGAAAATTGGTTTCTGTCGAAAGGATCATAGGCTTTTTATTTCGAAACATTAAAAGTGGGTTCATATGTTCAGGTACAGTACGTGGAGAGTGTAATATCACTAAATCACCCACAGAGTGGGGATTCCACCCAAGCAATATTTGCAAATTTGTTGCAAAGCATAACAAGCACAAGCAAAGTTAAACCCGGAGGTCCATTGGCTCAAACATTGCTTGGGTTTTATTGTCCATATGTACAGAATTTGAAAGTGATAGTTTGGGTGATAACTCCACTCCATGGGTGATTTAGTTACAATCCACTCTCCACATACTGTATGTCTCTAGATGTGCACAAAGGGTTCAGATTTTTCATTCGGCCCCATGTGGTGACCATAGCGACCCTTTTGTCTTTCGATAATCAGTTTCTGATGAAAGGCTCCTAGGGGTTTTAAATCCAAATGTTCAAAGTGTGTTCATATGTTCAGGTAGGGTCTCTCGATGTGTATAAAGTTTCCAGATTTTTTTATTCAAGACTCATTGCCACCCGTAGCACCAATTTTGTCGTTAGATAATTGGGTTTTCGGTGAAAGGCTCCTTGGGGTTTTAAATCGAAACGTTGAAATTGTGTTCATATGCTCAGGTAGGGTCTCTAGATATGCATAAAGGTTTGGGATTTTTGATTTGGCCCCATGTGGTGCCCATAGCACGACTTTTGTCATTAGAGAATTGCTTTCCAGTGAATTGCTCCTACAGTTAAAACTAAAAGTCCTGTCACGAACTGTGCGCATATCTAGGCTTAATTGCGCGTAGCAATTGTGTGCAATTGCCATATCGAATGGCATCCAAAGAAAGGTAGGTTCTCCTCGTTACTCATAGCAAACACTGGCAATGTTTCTGCCAATGGATCTCCGGGTTACCCGGAGGTCCATTGGCTGAAACATTGCTTGTGCACAGACCATATGTACAGAATTTGATAGCCATACAGTTAAAACTAGAAGTCCTGTCATGAAATGCGCACAAACAGCACGTCGATCTGCGCGTTAATGTACGCGTTATGGCCATAGTAAGGCTGTTCAATTCTGTACATATGGCCTGTGCATAAGAAATGTTTCAGCCAATGGACCTCCGGGTAACCCGGAGGTCCATTGGCAGAAATATTGCCTGTGTTTGCGATGAGTAACCAGGAGAACCTGCCGTGCTTTGGATGCCATTCGATATGGCAATTGCGCGCAATTCACATGTGCAATTAAGCCTAGATAAGCGCACATTTCGTGACAGGACTTCTAGTTTTAACTGTACTTAGGTCATAACACGTAGATCAGCGCAGAGATCGACATTCTATTTGTGTGCATTTCATGACAGGACTTCTAGTTTTAACTGTAGGGGTTTTAATTCCAAACGTTGAAAGTGTGTTCACATATTCTGTTAGTGTCTCTCGATGTGCATAAGGGTTCCGGATTTTTGAGTCAGTTTCTTGTGGCAGCTGTAGCGCCACTTTTGTGGTGAAAGGCTCCTAGGGGTTCTAATTTTAAATGTTGAAAGTGTGTGTATGTGTTCAGTTTAACCCTTTACCTAACATGAAAAGCAGATGACACTTGTAAACAAAATTCTTGAATAACTTTTTTTTTCATTTTTTGTCTCAAAAACATAGGTTATGAACCCTCATTGGAATGAGCTCGACGAGCTCGTTCCAAAGAGGGGTCTTATCCTATGTTTTTGAGACAAAAAATGAAAATATAAGGCCAGACAAAGTAGATGTTCTGTTTCTCCGGCCAAGTTTTGTAAAATTGCATGTGGACGGGCAGTTTTATTTTTTATATTTTATTTTTGTAATTATTTCTTTGCCATCAGAAGTTCATATTCTTGGTTTATTTTATGTTTTAGGCCTCATAATCTACACAATAGCATGGGTGGTGGTGTATTTCGTCCCTTGGGTGCAACAAGGCTTTGCAATGCTCAAGGGACAAATTTATCAGTTTTATTAACTTGTGTAAAATATCAGACATAAACCATTTAATTTTTTCAAGTTTGCATTGGTCATAAAAAGAGAGCATGCGGCAGCCAAAAGGACCATGTGGGAGGGCCTGAGAAACAGATTTTTAATTTTATTAAGCCTAATGAAAATTAATTGGCGATTTTTTAGAATAGTTCTGGCTGGTTTTGGCCATTACTTTGGGTAAAGGGTTAATATCAGTCCTAAAAAATCTCAATATACTCTTTCCTTTCATTTAATTTAGGGTATTTTTTTGCCTTGGTGTAAACGATAAAAAAAATTATTGATACTTACAAATCATAAGGTGTGCATAAAGGTGTTGGAATTTTGTATTAAGCCTGTATTTAACTCAATCACACCACTTTTGTGGTTATAGAATCAATTTATCGGCAAAAGTCCTCAAGGGTGTATTAATCGAAATGATTCAAGTATTTTCGTATGTTATGATAGGGTTCATAGATTTGCATGGAGGATTCCTAGTTTTATAAATCCTTATATTACCCCAGTGATAACACTTTGGTTGTATGTGAATTGATTTGTGACCATTGCCAATTCAAATCAGAATATAATGATGTTCCCAGAGGATGAATTTGCTGATGCTATCCCATACAGTGGGCCAATTTATCCTCTAGGTACATCTTTCCATTTTGGCTTGAGACCTTGATTCAGACTGAGGTTCACGGAGGGTAAATTTTGTGATGCTACCCTGCACGGTAGCATCACAAACTTTACCTTCTGTGAACCTCATTTTGTAGATGACAGTCTGCTTATATTCAAGCTTGATTGTGATGTCAAACTGAAAATGCAGGGATACACCATAGTGTGCTTTGCACACACATGACACCATTCTAGTTCAGTTTGTAATATGTAAATGAAAGGATTATAGCATAAAAACCTTGAGAACTGTGATTCATTGGCTTTGCCTATGAGCCATTGTCGACAATATTGTGGTGTTTTTAATATACCAGTTAAACAAACATCTGCCGGTATAATTACTGATATTTGATTTAATACCAAGTATAATCGGTATATTGAAATACCTCCCAACATTATCATGAATTTGAAAGGTCCTCAAAATGTATAAAGTGTTTTATATGTTATGATAGGGTTCATAGATTTGCATGGGGGATTCCTACTTTTATAAACCCTATATTGCCCCAGTGATAACACTTTGGATGTATGTGAATTGATTTGTGACCATCGTAATGCCTAATTGAAAATGCGGGTATACACCATAGTTGGCTTTACACACAAATGACACCATTCTAGTTAGGTTATTTCAGTCCTGACTCATGCCATCTGCCATGTGTCCTTGGGCAAGACCTTAATCCCGATTGCCCACATGGTGTGTGAGGGGTGGGGGCTCTGTGTACTAAGGCATATTACACGTCCATGGTGCACTTGTCTTCAACCACCTTTAACTGCTTGTGCCATTTTAGTACATCGGAGAGCAGGTTTCCCGCTGTGCCTTCAAGGGACAGCTTTGAATTTAACTAAGATTCATTCAAGGCCTTGAAATCATGAAAAGTGTGTCAGGAGGCCTTGAAAGGCCTAGAATATTCACGAATATTCACAAATATTCACGAATATTCCTGAATATTCCCGAAATAAAAATGCTGATGAAGCAAGTAATAACTATATAGTTTTATATGGCAGAGTTCAGGAAGGCATAGTCCCGTCTAGGACCCTCTGGGCATTACCTCATCCTCCCACTTCCCTTTTAGGGAAGTGGGAGGAGGGGGTAATGACTGGAGGGTCCTAGTTAGGAGTAGTGAGAACAGGGTCTTGAAAATCATTGAATTTGGCTATTGTATAGCCTTGAAAAATGCTGAAATATATTGAGAAACGGCCTTGAATAACCTTGAATTTTATTAGTCCTTGCCTTCAGGAGCTGTGTATTAGACAGTTAATGAAAAATAAGAAAGGATTAATTCAATTCTACTTTAGAAACCAGCTCACTCATGTTACCACATCGACGTTGACTTATGATACCTTTCCTGCATTAGATTTGTTGTTCATGATATTTTCCATTATGAGCTGTTTGATGGTGATCATGTGACAAAGAATCATTCAGTATTCTAAAACTCTACCAGACAACATTTAATTGTTATGGACTCAGATAAGAAAACAATTTGAGCCAGTCCAAATTAGAATATTAAATCTGTATCAGTACAGCTAAATCTTCAGATTGGGTAACAATTCAGATGTGTATTCAACTGCAATACATTACCCAAAGAACATTACTACACAGAAGCTTGATGGACACATCAGGGGTATCAAGTGCTTGATGGGCATATCAGGGGAGAGAATTATGTTCTTCAGTGAGTAACTCCATGTAAATCAAGGGGGGTAATTTTAACATTTTAGGAACTGTTGCTCAATGATGCAGCAACATTGAATGAGCATTCAGTTTTGATAATGATTATGCAGCAACATTTATTAACCCTTAACGGTCTAGAGATCTTTACATATTTTAGGAACTGTTGCTTGATTTTGCAGCAATATTGAATAAGCATTCAGTTTTGACAATGATTATGCAGCAACATTTATTAACCCTTAACGGTCTAGAGATCTTTACATATTTTTGCTACACTTTGACAGTCTACAGTTAAAACTAAAAAGTCCTGTCCTGAAATGCGCACAAATAGCACGTCGATATGCACGTTAATCAACGGGATGTGACCGTAGTAAGGCTATCAAATTCTGTAATTATGGCCTGTGCACAAGCAATGTTTCAGCCAATGGACCTCCGGGTAACCCGGAGGACCATTGGCAGAAACATTGCCCGTGTTTGCTATGAGTAACCAGGAGAACCTGCTGTGCTTTGGATGCATTCGATATGGCAATTACGCGCAATTCATACGCGTAATTAAGCCTAGATAAGCGCACAGTTCGTGACAGGACTTCTAATTTTAACTGTACATCCTGTGATTTTGTTGCTGTTTTTTGGCAAGTCTTGGCTGCCTATATAGGCAGCCAAGACTTGCCTAAAAAACAACAACTACCGAAGTGCTTAGAATGTAACTTGTGAGTTAACCCAATGACTGCATGTAGGGGCACCTGTTCTGTTGCAAAATGACAAAATTTGGAATTAGGCCCCTTAGGATTAAGTCCCCAGATTAATTTTACACAAACAACTACTATATATATCTGTACACAGCTGCAGGGCTATCACGATTAATCGATCAATCGATTGTCGATTGGTCATGACGAAATTGATTAGTATTTTTTGTTGTCGAAGAATCTGTAAATTTTACCCCGGTTTAGACATTTAATAATTAAAAAAAAATGGATGAAAAAACTATTGTTTCTGAAGGTAAAAGGTCAAGAACGTCGATATTAAACCTCAAGAAGCCGTTAGAAGCAATTGTCTTTTAGGTACATTCAAAGTTTTGATGTTCTGAACTTTTAAACCGTCAGTGTAATAATCAAGGCCGGTCGGCAATTGAGAACTTGCAAAGTACGACCAGTCTTGATTATTACACTGATGATTCAAAAGTTCTGAACATCAGAGCTTTGAATGTACTTAAAAGAGGATCGTCTTCGTTGTTCACTTGAGGTAGGTCAACTGACTTGACCTTCATTTTTAATGACTACAAAGAGAGGGAGAGGGAGAGGGGGGGGGAGGGTCATCTAGGTACGATTAATCAATTATTATCGAATATTTGCTACAATTAAATCGATTCCTAAATTAAAAAATTGTGACAGTACTACACAGCTGCAGATAACTTAACATTGTTTCTACATTATTGTTGGCTGCTGGTAAAGGCTGCCAACAATGATGTAAAAAACACTGTCAAGATGAATGGATTCAACCAGTAGACTTCTCAGGAGGGTTACACTTTTTCTCAGTAATTTAAAAAGGCCTGTTTATAGCTGTATAGGAACTTAAGGTTTAAGCATTCAGTTTTTGCAGTTAAAGTGAATATTTGAACTGCTTTAGTGGTATGACAAGTTGAATAGAATAATGAAAACTGCATTATGTTGAGAGTATTACCTGCTGAGAGGAATAGAACCTAAACTATAACAGTCCTCATGAAAAATCCTTGTGGGAACCTGGCAGGCTTCAATGCGGTCCTTCAGAACCTTAAAAGTGTTGGTAGTTCATGTGAGCATTAATTCAAGTCTCACAAATATATCATGTTCACATTGTCTCGTTTCCCCCCTCATTGACACGTGCACCAGGCGAGTCAGTGAGGGAGAAAATGTGACAATCAAAACACAGAAATGAAATGGTTTTGCGTGTCTTCGGCGCACAGAGACGCTGTAAGGCAAGTCCCTTTCAACTCTCTGTGACTGTTGAGATCAGGAAGCTACGTGTCTAGGCATGTGGAAGGAGGAAGAGGGTTGAGTACTCTTAAGATGTCTTAGGCTAGATGATCAAGAAGAGTGTTGGGTTGTTTTTCTGTAGGTCATTGACTGAACCCTCAGGTCAGGACCAGAGCGAGAGGGGATCCTCTCACAAAGGTGCTACCTCTCCCCGAGGCTGCTGTGGTGTTTTTTTCGGGCAAGTACATGTATAGTCCGCCACTTCGAAGATAGATCATGGAGTGATAGGAGGCTATCATTGGCAAGTATAATCTGCCTCAGGCTTTTTTAATAAGTTGTTCTGGCTTTACAGTTGGATGTGTTTTTGGATAGATGACAACAACAGCCCCTTTCTTGGAGAGAACACAGCATAGATAAGATGAAATTGATTCATTTGTTACTCCAGTTTATGTTTTTTCTGATTGAATAGGTTTAGAAACTGATCCCCTGGAACCCATAAGAATGATCAAAGGGATGTTAGGCTAACCCCAATAGACATACTTTCAAACAGGGCTTTTTGTAGGAAATGGTGGTGTACAAACTATGGGGATTTTTTCCAAGTTAAGGAGCCTGAATTGTTTTTTACTTTATAATCTTAACCCTTTACTTAACATGAAAAGCAGACGACACTTGCAAACAAAATTCTTGAATAACTAATTTTTTGTCTCAAAAACATTCATGTAGGTTATGACCCCTCAATGGAATGAGCTCGATGAGCTCGTTCCAAAGAGGGGTCATAACCTATGTTTTTGAGACAAAAAATGAAAATATAATGAAAATTAATTGGCTATTACTTAGAATAGCGCTGGCCGGTTTTGGCTGTACATTGGGTAAAGGGTTAACACACAGAAAAACTGAGCTGAAAGTCTGAAACCAAGGTTTTTTTTTGCTGAAAAAGAACCAATGCCAACCCAACCCCCCCTCTCATCCCCAGCTCTATTATATAAAAAATTAATGCGAATATCTGAATTGATTCATGCAAAGTTTTCTTGCAAGGAAAACAATGAGAAAATTTCAATTCTCACAAAATGTTGCTTTGATTCTAATGCTGAAGAATTATGGGACTCCGTACCAGTAATTTATTTAAAAAGTACTTGGGTCTCTTCAGGTTTCTGTTTTATTTTCTTTCCATATCTTGTTCTGTGTTTATTTTCTTTCCACATCTTGTTCTGTGTTTATTTTCTTTCCACATCTTGTTCTGTGTTTATTTTCTTTCCACATCTTGTTCTGTTTTTATTTATTTTCTTTCCACATCTTGTTCTGTGTTTATTTTCTATCCACATCTTGTTCTGTGTTTATTTTCTTTCCACATCTTGTTCTGTGTTTATTTTCTTTCCATATCTTGTTCTGTGTTGATTTTCTTTCCACATCTTGTTCTGTGTTTATTTTCTTTCCACATCTTGTTCTGTGTTTATTTTCTTTCCATATCTTGTTCTGTTTTTATTTATTTTCTTTCCACATCTTGTTCTGTGTTTATTTTCTTTCCACATCTTGTTCTGTGTTTATTTTCTTTCCACATCTTGTTCTGTGTTTATTTTCTTTCCACATCTTGTTCTGTGTTTATTTTCTTTCCACATCTTGTTCTGTGTTAATTTTCTTTCCATATCTTGTTCTGTGTTTATTTTCTTCCCACATCTTGTTCTGTGTTAATTTTCTTTCCACATCTTGTTCTGTGTTTATTTTCTTTCCACATCTTGTTCTGTGTTAATTTTCTTTCCAGATCTTGTTCTGTGTTTATTTTCTTTCCACATCTTGTTCTGTGTTAATTTTCTTTCCACATCTTGTTCTGTGTTTATTTTCTTTCTACATCTTGTTCTGTGTTTATTTTTTTTCCACATCTTGTTCCCAACAAATAATAATTGTTTCAGGTCCAAGAATATCATTTGTATCAGTCATTTGAACTCCTTTCATTCTGTAAAGTTAACCCTTTGAACACTGGTGGTATCTTCCATGCCAGTTAAATGACAGAAATTGGAAGAGTCCATATCCATTATTTGGGCATAGAGTAATTAATATTTTCAATGTGCAGCCTGAAGGCTGCACATTGAAAATATTAATTGATCTTCCACACATGTTCACTTGGTAGCCATCCTACATAATGAAATTATGACGTATCATATTCCTGGACTGGAAAAGCGGCCTCTCGTGTTGAAAGAGTTAACATACTGCGAAACCAAATCTCCATCTTGAAGTGGACTAAAATGGGAGACATCCTCAGGGTTTGATTTGCTACAGTGAGTGGAAGGGTTAGTAGGGGTTTGCTTGTGCTTACTATACTGACCCAACTGATTTTTTTCAAGTTTTAACATTTTTTTTCTCACAGCAGGTCATGCCTTATAATGTAAACATGGATGGGAAGAAAATGTGTACTAATGTCATATATACCCCGAAATGGGCACATTTAAGTGACACAAGAGGGCCGAATATGATAAAGAATAGCAAAAAATGAAAAAAAGTTGGGGAGACCATGTATTTCTAAAATAAATTGTGAAGTCCCCAATTCTTCAATCTTTACCCTTATTTTCTTTTTTTCTCATAATACAGGACAGCAGCTCATCACCAAAATTTTAATTAATGAATCACTGGGTTGTACCCAGATCATCATTAATAAAATTTTTGATGATTATTCCATTAATTATAGTTTGGAGTCGTCAAATATTATTGCCTCCATGGAAATATTTCCTCCCCCCCCCCCCCCCCCCTCATAATGATGGATGGAAAGTGACCCATCCACAGCGGTCACACTGTAAGGTAACACTGGTATCCAGTAAAGTATTGGCTGACTATACAGGCAGCCAGGACGTACCTTACTAAAAACCACTGTCAAAGTATCATTTATTTATTTATTTATTGGGGTTTTAAGGTCACATACTTATGCACAATGACTAATCGTGACCATGACAGTTTTTCAGGTGGAGGAAGCCGGAGTACCCGTAGAGAACCACCGAGCAATGACGAGCAACTGTCAGCTCCTCAACATTCTAACTTTGTTCAAGCTCTGCTCAAGCAGGGTTACTGCGGTTGAAGATATGTGCACCATCGACGTGCAGTATGCCTTAGTCATCGTGTAGGCAATCGGGATAAAGGGCCTTGCCCAAGGACAAGGACACACTATAAGACTCGAGTAAACATATGAATATAAATGAGGTTTGTTTTTTTACTATGGAATGTGTACAGGCTGCATTCACAAAGGAAGAACAATCCTCTTAACCCTTTACCCAATGCAGACGATATCAAAATTTATTATTTTAAATCTCATTTTTTCAAATTTTTCAAAAAAATTCAACAAAACCATATCATGTGACCCCTCGTTGGAACGAGCTCGTTCCAACGAGGGGTCACATGATATGGTTTTGTTGAAATTTTTTTAAAAATAATATTTTTTCAACTGCTGAATTTGCATATTACGTGGGTGGATGCAGGCTATTTGTTGGGTAAAGGGTTAACTGGTTCAGTGCTAAATTATTTTTCAAAGGTCATTTGAAACATGGATATTTTCAAAGATACCCTGCTACTAGCATGAGTGGCCTTAGTTTAGCAAGATTTTGTTCATAATAATTGTTTTCTTATAATTTATTAGAGAGTGCCAATAGGCACCCTCCAATAAATTTCAACCAAACGATTTTACATGAATTTTTATTCTTTTACTGCTGAGCAAACATCAAGCTAATGGATACAGTGTAAAAACACTAAAGTGGATTCGAGCACTTTTCAACAGAGCCATGATAGGGGCTTCTAGCACTCAAGCAGGTTAACCCTTTTCCCAACGCAGAGAATATCAATATTTATTATTTTAATTACTAGTTTTTACATTTTTAAAACAAATTTCAACAATACCATATCATGTGACCCCTCAATGGAAGCTCATTCCAATGAGGGGTCACATGATATGGTTTTGTTGAAATATTTTTAAAGATTTATTTTTTTCAACTACTCAGTTTGCAAATTACGCGGGCGGATGCGCCGATTCGTTAGGTAAAGGGTTAAATTCTAATTTATTTAAGAACTGACAACTGGTTCTTGCAGCAGAAGACTATTGGAATCATAACCGATTTTCATGAACAGGGACAAAATTTTAACCCTTATAGTGGGGGCATTTGTCATGATATCAGGCCTACTTCATGTGTTTGGCCAACAGAAATTTTTTTTCTTCAATCATTTTGTTGACCTAGCAAGCAACCAATTTTACCTTGTTAAATTTCTAGGGTCCATTTTAATCCGATAGGGGCCGTCTTAAAAGGAGCCCTCTTAAAAGGGCCCCTAAAATTGTACAGAAAGAACAAAAAAGTAATATTATCTGTATTAAAGTCGACAACACAAAGCTTTAAAATTTTCCGTTTTAATGACATCACAAACAGTAAGTTTTACCTTGTTGTCAATTTCAGGGGTCATTTTCTACCCTTCATGTATAGGGGCCCTTTTAAAAAGGGTCCTACATTGCAAATTGTGCAGAGACAAGCCAGAAACTAAGCAATCTGTCATTTGCAGAATGAGGTTCCCAGAGGGCAAATTTGCTGATGCTATCCTATACAGTGTGCCATTTTATCCTCTGGGTACCTCTTTCTGTTTAGGTTTGAGACCCTGATTCAAAATGAGGTTCACAGAGGGTAAATCTACTGATGCTACCCTCTGGGGACCTTTGTTTTGTAGATGACAGTATGCTTATTTTCTGGCTTGTATACAGATGACAAGAGAGTGTTGTTATGAGTATTTTGGTTAATTGTTAGTGGATTTGTGATAAAGATATGTTCAAGGTTCACTATTTTGACTCTTCAGATTATTACATAACAGTGCACCCCTATTGTTTGTTAAAGGCCGCCAATGTTGTTTAAAGTCTCAACAAATCATATGTGACCCCTCGTTGGAACGAGCTCGACGAACTCGTTCCAACGAGGGGTCATATGATATGGTTTTGTTGAAATTTTTTTAAAAATAATATATTTTCAACTGCTGAATTTGCATATTACGTGGATGGATGCGGTCGATTCATTGGGTAAAGGGTTAAGTGGATTTTTACTTACATTTATGTTAACTATTAATAAATTTGATATAGTTTAACATTGGCATTTTGGCAGCCATTTTGAAAGAGGCTTCTAAAACCTTAAGATGGGTTCCCAGAATTTGACAACAGGTTGATATTATTTTCTTGTGAGCTCAACAAGCAACTTAAACAAAAAAAATCACTTTTGGCTAAAAACATGGAAGTAGATTACATATGCCCCTTGACTATTAACTGGTAGAGTGCTGGAAGCCCATATTTGGGCTTTACAAAATGCCACAGGTTGTGACAAAACTATGTACACTTTGTTAGAGAAGATTTTATACTGACCTTGACAAGAATCAGATTTTGTTGATATTATATTGCTCAGTTAAATTTGATTGGATAGTGCCTATTGGCACTATCCAATCAAATTTAACAGAGCAATTTATGAAGAAAATAAATCTATGGCCAATAAAAATTTAGCACTCCACCAGTTAAGGGCCTAATTCAGACTTACATAAATTTTTAATGCAAAGGAACAGGTGCCCCAACATGCATTGTTTGGGTAAACTCAAAACTTGTTTTCAAAGTACCTTGTCAGTTGTTTCTATGCAGGTCTTGGCTGCCTCGTTTCTAGGCAAGTCTTGGCTGCCTCTGTTTCTAGGAAAGTCTTGGCTGCTTCTGCCTCCATTGGCAGCCAAGACTTGACTAAAAACAACTGCAAAGCCACAGGAGGTAGACTTTCAATGTATACGAAAATGTATAAAAATCTCTTAGTCCTTAAAGGTTAAGGCCTGCCTTGGATTGAATAGTGAGTTTTCAAGGCTTTGAAAGTAATTGAAATTTGTGCATTAGCCTTCAATGTCCTTGATGTTTAAGGATGCTTGAAAGTTCAAGTTGTATTAGCCTGGGAAATACAGAGAATTTATTGAACACAAAGGTCGCAAGACTTGTGGCATTACCATTGATTTTTAGTCGATTGTTGAATGCCTGAACAGGCAGATGACTCTTCACTAAAAATGATTTTTCAGGTTATTGAACTCTCCTTGTTCACTGTTAGTCAGATGTCAGTAGTAATCTCGGCTGTATAAGAAGTAGACTCAACTTTGGGTTTATGAGTGCTAACTAATCTGACTGCTCGAAGCAATAGCATATTATTAGTGTCTTATATATATTTTATCCGAAAAAGGTTACTTCTATTTTCATTTATCTGCATTCAACCACCTTTTTACTCTTCATTTTTTTCTTTGCTGCAAAGCGACTGGAAATGGCCTAATGGGCCATGTTGCTTCCCAAAGATGCTGTTAACTATCTGTATCATATTGTATTCACTATTCTTGTACATTAACTGCATTCTTTGAATAAAGTTCTGTTATTTGCTCACCTGACCGAAAGTCAGGGTGAGCTTTTCTGTTCACCTTTGTTTGTCGTACGTCGTGAAGGTGGTTTTTCGGTCATTTACTCCCAAGCCACTGGCTGCAGTTCAATGAAAATTGAGGAGGGGGGTGGGGCCAAAATACACAAAATTTATAAAAATCTTCTTCTCATGAATGAGCCGTAGCAGAGACTTGATATTTGGTATGCAGCTTCCATTTGAGGTGTTGACTCAAGTTTGTTCAAGAGAAGTTTGACGGGCAATATTTGCCTTTGTTCTGGGAGGGGCAAGATTTTCGCCAAGACCTAAATTTCTATTTTCCAAACTGAGAGGCAGATTTGAACCAAATTTGATGTGAGGGCATATTGGGTCATAAGTACTTAATTTATGCCCAATTTTTTTTCCCATCGCCCCATGGGATCTGCAGGAGCTAAAAATAGAAAAAATTAAAACGCCCATATCTCCAAAACTACACTGAGAATTCTTATTTGGCGTGAAGCTTCCTTAGGACCAACAGAATGAAATGGTAAAAAAAAATTATTGCTGTTGGGGTACTTTTTTGGGACTTTTGATAAAGTGCTGAGTCAGCATTTTTTAACACTGTGGGTAATGGGAAAAACATTTAACACTACTTTTCTCCCAAACCACTGCAGCAAAAGCTTTCAAATTTCACTTATAACACCTTTGGAAGATTGTTTCACAGGTTTATTGAAATCAGTTCCCTGTGTCAATATTTGGGCTCTCTATGGAAGCCCAAATGTTTAAATTAGTGCAGTGTGAGGATTATTCTTTAAAACTCTTCTTCAGATCTACCAATAGAAATCTTTTGATATTTGGTATGCAACATGCTTAGGGAGGTGAGATTCAAGTTTGTTCAAGCCAAATCCCTGGGTTCATATTTAGGCTGAAAATTTGGGGTCCCAGTCTGCACTTAGAAATTTTGGACCAAAATCCAGAAATTAGTTTTTTGTTTTTTATGTGTTTTGGTCAATTTTAAGAAGAAGAAAAAATAGTTTTAGTCTGAAAATATTTTGTTTGGGACTTCGAAAATTTTCGAACAAAAATAAAAAAAAAATCTGTTTTTATGCGTTTATCTCAATTTTGGGACATAAAAGTGCAGGAACTGGAAATAGAAGGAAAATCCTGTGTATTGTGTGGGCACAATCGCTTCATCTAGTTGGTATATGCTTTTCTTAGGAGGGGCGTATGCAGCTTATTCAAGTCAAGTCCCTGGTTTGATATTTAGACTACCATGTCAGGTGAACGCCCTAAGGTCCCCTGGGGCCTCTTGTGTTCTATTCTGTTCTATATTCCTAATTAGAAATCCAACTCAAAGCTGTATGCATATTGCTTGTGATAATATAATAAATTGTCTTAAAGATCCTTGAAAATGGCTTGAAATAACCCTTGAAAGTGCTTGAATTAATCTCATCCTTAACTCTTAGAAGCCGGGAGTCGAGTTTTCTTGCCTGTGATGTAATACGGCAGGTAAACTGGCTGTGATGGTCCAGCTATCTTTGGGCTGGAGGAGAATTCAAAACTGAGCAGGTGCTTCTAGTCAAGTGTCGTCTGCCTGAATAGGCAGATGACACTTGACTAGAAACACCTGCTTTACTATAAGTTTTTCGCTGTATGTCATGTTCAATAAATTCATTCTGATTTGCCGGCTTCTAAGAGTTAAGAAAGTGAACCCTGCATCAGAAATTTGAGCAATACTTATTTACACTGGTAAAAAAGTTCTCTTTTATCCTTATGATAAATTTACAGTAACCCATATCAGATGCATGAGCCATTTAAAATGAACAGCATCACTAAAAATCATAGGTTAGGCCTCACAAAGTAGATCCTCTGTTTCTCAGGCCATTTTTTGTAAAATTGCATGCGTGCGGGCGGCTTTTTATTTTTGTAATTATTTCTTTGCCATTAAGAAGTTCATGTTCTTGGTTTGTTTCATGTTTTAGTCTCCATAAACTACAGAATAGCATGGGTGGTGGTGTTTTACGTCCCTTGAGTGCAAGAAGGCTTTGCAATGCTAAAGCATTGCAAAGCCTTCTTGCACTCAAGGGACAATTTTATTAACTTGGGTAAAATATCAGACATAATCCATTCGATTTTGATTTTTTTAAGTTTGGATAGGTTATAAAAAGAGAGTATGTGGCAGCCAAAAGGACCATGCTGGAGGGCCTGAGAAACAGATTTTTATTTTTTTAGGCCTTAAAACTGAATTTTACCCAATGTACAGAATATCAAAGTTATTATTTTAATTATTGTTTTTTTTTAAATTTTTGAAACATTTTAACAAAAACATATCATGTGACCCCCTCAACACGCTCATTGGTATTTCAAAACATATTTCAGGCCTTGAAAAAAGAGCTTGCTAACAGGTTTCACTAAATAACATGGTGGAAACCAACAGAAATAATGTAATGCTTTTCCACCTTCCCTGTTTTACCATTGCCGCCAAGCTGTTTACGTTTTAACAGAATTTCTGCCACAATAAATAGCAACAGTTTTTTGCTATTTATTGTGGCAGAAATTCTATTAAATGGCATGCCATTCTACTTATATACTGAGCAAAAAAAGAAAGTATAATAGAAACAAATGTGAAAAAATAGCATAAAGGATTAAATATAATAGTTCTAATGTTGTATGTTTGTGGACAAGAAGTCATGCAAAGAGTTTAATGACATGTTGTTGTTGTCCACCCAACCGTGTACAATTTTGCTACGGATTTCAAAATAGCATGTGCTACCCAAGAATGTCAAATTGAATGGATGACTCACGATTTTCTTTGTGTTATGTTGTGCTAGAGAGCCTGGGTTATTGAGAAAACACACTAGTTTTTGTCTTTCGACATTTTAAAAAATGCCAAGGTTAACCGAAAATCAGAGGTTGCATGCCACTAGTATGTATGAGGCTGTGATAACTCCAGATGAGCTCACTGCTGAGTTCAGTGTCACTGTGGCCACTATTTACCGTCTCATTGAAGGTATGGAACCACTGGATCTACTGCTGACCGACTGCATTCAGGACGACCAAGAGTTACAACCCCTGCACAAGACCGACACATCAGGACATCTCACTTGTGGGATCGCTTCCTTCCGGCGACGAGGACAGCAGCAATTACTCCTGGTAGAATTAACAATAGAATTACTGCACAAACTGTCCGCAACAGACTCTCTGAACACAGCATCCGAAGTAGGCATCCATACCACGGACCAATCCTTACCAAACGTCATCGTGAGAATGGAATGGGTACGTCAGGGTGCTCGCTGGACTCAGCAGCATTGGAGCACAGTTCTTTTTAGTGATGAATTATGATTTTGTCTCAGGCACGCTGATGGTAGAGCAAAAGTGCATCGCTGATGAGAACCGTTTTCTGATGCTTGTGTGCGGGAATGCGACTGTTTGCGGCGGGGTAGTGTAAAGGTTTGGGCAGCAATTTCCTTGCACCATCGAATGCAGTTGATCTTCATCGATGGTAATCTGAATGGACAGTGATATTTGGAGGAAATTCTTAATGCTGTTGTTATCCCGTTGTTCAACGCTAACATCATATTGCAGTTATTCAGCTATTCCAGCAAGACAATGCCCAATGTCACGTGGTGCGTATCTGTCATGACTTTCTTGAGGAGCAGAGCATCGAACTTCTTCCCTGGGCCCCACTTTCACCTGATTTGTCGCCAATCGAGCATCTTTGGGATCAACTGGACCGTCGGGTACAACTTCATGATCTTCAGACGTTAGGTGATTTACGTAATGTTCTAAGGCAGGAGTGGAAAGCAATACCACAGGGTGACATCCTGTGACTTATCAGGTCCATATGCTGTCGATGTCTTTCCATCCAAGGGGCAAACGGTGAACATACACGCTATTGACTGCAGGTGTGAACTTTTCATTTCACTCATGTCTGAATTGCGATGTACTGACGTGACTCTGGACACAGTAAGAACATGAAATTATGCAAATTCATACAGCTAGACTCGAAATATGAATTTACAATAATTTGTTTGGGATTAAAGTCGATAATACTAAAAAAATTGCTCGTCAAAGTTTATTATACTTTCTTTTTTGACTCAGTATATATGGATGCAGTGTGCAAACAATGAGTCAAGCAATTCCTGAGAGATAGTCAGATTATTTGGCAGGCAAAAATATGCTGAATCGGGAATTTAATTGAATTGAATATAAATTTAATGTATTATTTTGTGGTAACCAGTAGTTCGTTTACGTATTTCACAATTCACTTACCTCCCCACCCCCACCCCTCCACAAACACACATGTAACTTAAACAATCTTTCATGGGTTATTTCGAGGCCTGTTCATAGGAATTTCATTCCAGTGAGGTGTCACATGATAAAGGTGTTTTTTTTATAAATTTTAATATCATATGCATTGGTTGAAGGGTCAAGTTGCAGTACCTTAACTTTAGAGTAAAGCCCAAATTTAACCCTTTGAGACTTTAATTATCCTGACGTTCAGATGTTACTGGGAATTCAGTTTCTTCAATGTTTTTCAAAATACAACATCAAACATTGTATACAAATAACAACAAGATATTTTTCACATAAGTGATTATCTGGTTGAGGGATAGGTTATGTTTGGTGGTCTGAATTTATTCAAATTTATATAAACAAAATATTTTTTGTGTTTGACTGAATATGAAATATAGGCAAGGAAAGTCTTGGCTTTTGCTCTGGTATCTGTTGAAAGCCCTGATAGTGGCTTCTAGCACTCAACCACTTGATTGTTGATTGGATATCTCTTAACTGAATAACCCTGTTAATTAAATATAATTTCCCAACCCAAAAATTTACCATACCTCCAGTATAAATATGACCTATTAATTGACTATTGGTTATAGAGTAAACTCCTGCTAATTGAATAAAAAATCTTGTAACCTATTGAGAAATTACCCCGACTCTCCCCAGTTTTCCTTTGTTTATAGACGTATTTGTCCTCAGTACATCCAATACAGGCATTTAATCTATTATATCATGGAGCGCTGTCAAACGAGATATAATAGAATAAATGCTAAGTTTATCTCTACAATACGGGAACGTGACACAACCCCCACTAATTGAATAGTCTTGTTAAATGAATAATTTTCATTGGCAAAATGGCTATTCAATTAACATGGTTCCACTGTAATAGCACTACTGGATATGACAGTGTTCAGACTTCTAATTGAACAAGGCATAAAAGTGCTGTCTTTAATGAGCCATTTTTGCTGAATGTGGGCATGCCGGGTGATATTTGTTGACTGATAGCAAATAACAGAGAGCTAGAGATATTGTTATGTTCACCTTTTGGTGAAGAGTAAAACAATACGTATGTTATTTTTTGCAACAATCATCAAATTGACAATGACAATAAATTATACATGCGATAACACATTATTTACAGCAACCTTCTCCGTTTTAATTCTGTCAAGTTTGTACTCGAGTTTCACTTTCCAATACAACTGATGTAATGTGTAAAAGTTCAAAATAACTTTCTGTTTATCTAGTTAAGTGCCCTTGAGGGTGTGCATGGGTCTCAATGCCATACTCTTTTTATTTCTCGTATATTTTGAGAAGGACAACATTTCTGTGCCCGCGGTTTTGTCTCTACAATGAGATTTGTTTACGCTGTTTGCAAGTAATGCGCATGTGTACAAGCGACCTTCACATTAGTTGAATTGGATGTATTAAACAGCTGTTATGATGCCTTTCAACAATGCAACTTTTTTCAGGAATGTATCTCATCTCCAAACTAATAACTTTTAGCTGATAACATATTATAATAAAAGGGCTACTTGGTACTGATAATTTGCCAAAATAAATATATCTGCCATTTGAACATCCGTTGACTGACCAACATATTCACCCATACTGACTGATGTTGAGGACTGATTTTTCGATTTGGTGAAAGAAAGCATCATATTTTTACTGATCTATTGAGAAAGTTTAGTATGTTTGTCGAACTAGCATGCGATCTCAATGCAGACTCGCCCATGACAAACACGTTGATTTCTTTTTGGCAATGTTTGCAGTATTGCAAGTTGGTGCTTTCAACCGGGCATCCTGGAAGCTACATTTCCCCATGTTTGTAACTTGAAATTCCTCCAATAACACAAGAAATGACCACAAAATAATAATATACATGTATACCGACAGCCTACAGTTTGAGTTTACTTTCAATTTCGTACCACGAAAAACAATAATCACACACGTCCTACAACAAATTTTACCATTGGTTTGAACAAACATATCGATCAAGCACCAACCTGCATTGACCAATCCTAGAGCTTGATTCATAATGGAACTAGAGCAACAGGTATCACTCAGAGTGGGCTATTTTTAGCAGGAAAAAATTGCTGTAAACGCTGTTAAATTTGTGTAGATTATTTGTGCGCCATACGACGGAATAAAAAATTGTCCGTTTTCAAGGACATTCAAGGCTTCTCCTGAAAATTCAGGGACTTTCAAGGCCTTGGAAAGCCATTTTTAGCTCAACTTTGGCGAAGCCAAATTTGAGCTTTTGTCATGCCCCGTCGTCCGTCTGTCCATCTGTCCATCTGTCAACAATTGGATACGGCTCGGGCTAGAGGCCGTATTTATGAACCGATCTTTACGAAACTTCTTGGGTACCTTTGTTATGACAGTGGGACGAGAACGAGTGTTTTTGGGTGCGGTCCGAAATTCAAGATGTCTGCCAGCCGCCATTTTGTACCGACGATGCAGAAATCTGTTTTTTGTACAGAACTTCCATATGAAAGCTCTGATTTGAATAATTTTTTTGTATGAATGTTTAGTACCATGGTATACATCACATATAATACCTTTTTTTTTCTCATGCTTAAATTGTGCAAATTAGACTAATTTTGATGTTTTTGGGTGTTACTTTCAGCACTGTAAGTGCAAATGCCAATATGGCTCGGGCTAGAGGCCGTATTTTTGAACCGATCTTTACGATACTTCTTGGGTACCTTTGGTATCACCGTGGGACGAGAACGAGTGTTTTGGGGTGCGGTCCGAAATTCAGGATGGCCGATGGCAGCCATTTTGTACAAAATTAGGTGCAATCAAATTTTTGCACAGAACTTCCATATGAAAGCGCTGATTTGAATAATTTTTTGTGTGAATGTTTAGTACCATGGGATACATCACATATAATACTTTTTTTTTCGTGCAGAAATTATGCAAATTAGATGAACTTTGATTTTTTCAGTGCGACTTACACACAGTAAGTACACATGTCAATACGGCTCAGACTAGAGTCTGTATTTATGAACTGATCTTCACAAAATGTCTTGGGTACCTTTGTTATCACCTTGGGACAAGAACGGGTGTTTCTTGGTGCGGTCCAAAATTCAAGATGGCTGCCAGTGGCCATTTTGTACCGAACTTAGGTCTAATCAGTTTTTTGTACACAACTTCTATACAGCTCAGACTAGAGACCATATTTATGAACCAATCTTTACAAAACTTCTTGGGTACCTTTGTTATCACCGTGGGATGAGAGCGAGTGTTTTTGGGTGTGGTCCGAAATTCAAGATGGCCACCAGCAGCCATTTTGTACCAAAATTAATGCAATCAGTCTTGGGTAAAATTTTTGTATGAATGTTTAGTAACATGGAATACATCACATATTGTAAGGGTTTTTTTTTCATGCAGAAATTATGCAGATTAGATGAACTTTGATTTATTCAGTGCTACTTACACAATGTAAGCACACCTGTCAATACGGCTCAGGGTAGAGGCTGTATTTATGAACCGATCTTCACAAAACTTCTTGGGTACCTTTGTTATCACCTTGGGACGAGAATGAGTGTTTCTTGGTACGGTCCAAAATTCAAGATGTCTGCCAGTGGCAATTTTGTACCAAAGTTAGGTCCAATCAGTTTTTTGTCACAAGTTCTATACAGCTCGTATTTATGAACTGATCTTCACAAAACTTCTTGGGTACCTTTGTTTTCACCTTGGGACAGGAACGAGTGTGTTTTGGGGTGCCTTTGTTATCACTGTGCTGTGAGAACAAATATTTTGGGGTTCAGTCAGACCCACTCTGGGACTCAAAGATTTTTTTCTAGTGTAGCATCTGACTGTCACCCACCTTTACAATATTTTACCTATACATTTGTTACAGGCAACGGTCAGTATTTATGTACAGACCGTTACAATACTTTATAAGTACCTTTGTTATCAGGTCATTACCTAGATGTTTGTCATTGCTGTGTCACATACTATACATGTACATGTCTTTGTCTTGATAAGTTGAGCTACAGTGTCATTGACACTTTCATTTTGAATTCAAGGCCCCCACAGGAACCCTGTGAGAACTCATTTTTCAGTTTTCCGAGGAATGAGATTGACCGTATTGAGCCAAAGTAGATAAGACAAATTTAGCCAGAACATTCCCCAAAATGTCATATGAAGCGATAGCTGACATCCGTTATGACCAGTTTGTACATATATTGCTCCCTGAGTGGAATAAGGTGCCATCTGCAATGCTTTAGCATTGCTGATGGTACCTTGTTCCACTCCACGGACGGACTATATGTGGCTTTTTTTGTCCACCTTGATGAATCATGGTCAATTCTTGATTGAATCTAGTCCCATTTCTGAGAAAACTGCAGGGTGAGTTGTCACCACTAATGTATTATTTATTGGTGTTTAAGGTCACATACTTATGCACAGTGGCTAATCATGACGCTGACAGTTTTATGGGTGGAGGGAGCTGGCGTATCCGGAGAGAACCACTGAGCATCGACAAGGAACTGTCAGTTCCTCAACATTCTAAATCTGTTCAATGCTGTAATGTCAGTCAGTCAAAATGTGAAAAACTTGCCCCATATTTTGGTGACGAGGTAAATGAACATATATGGCTGATAATTATATGTTCTTAGAGTTTGAAAATCATTAACCCTTTACCTAACATGAAAGGCAGATGACACTTGCAAAAAAAAATTCTTGAATTACTATTTTTCTTCATTTTTTGTCTCAAAAACATAGGTTATGACCCCTCATTGGAACCATCTCGATGAGCTCGTTCCAATGAGGAGTCATAACCTATGTTTTTGAGACAAAAAATGAAAAGATAATGAAAATGAATTGTCGATTTCTGAGAATAGTAACTGGAAATAGAAGGAAAATCCTGTGTATTGTGTTGGCACAATCGATTCATCTAGTTGGTATATGCTTTTCTTAGGAGGGGCGTATGCAGCTTATTCAAGTCAAGTCCCTGGTTTGATATTTAGACTACCATGTCAGGTGAGCGCCCTCAGGCCTCCTTGGGCCTCTTGTTTAATTGAGGATGTCCTCAAATAAATTGACATGCCTCAATACAGATGATTAGACCACTGCATGTGTCTTGAAGTGCTTTTTATCAACTGCATGTAAATATATTTATATTAAATATTGGAAATAATTGCTTCACACTGGTTGATTTCAAAGTCAAATGATATTTTCCTTCAGGAATTTAGGTATATTTTTGGACTCCAGAGTTTAGGCACCCATACCTTTAACAGGTATCAAATTGGCTCTAGATCCGTCTTTGGTTTTACGCCTCATAATCTTAAAGAATAGCATGTGTGGTCATGTATTTTGTCCCTTGAGTGCAAGAAGGCTTTGCAATGCTAAAGTATTGCAAAGCCTTGTTGAACTCAAGGGATAAATTTATCAATTTCATTAACTTGAGTAAGATATCAGACATAAACCATTTAATATTTATTTTATTAAGTTTACATTGGTTATAAAAAGAGAGGGCCCGAGAAACAGATTTTTAACTTTTTTAGGCCTTGCTCTGTATATGGCAGCTGTAATGGTTCTGACGCATTTTCAGAAATGACACTCATAATCATAGAAATTGCATGACATTACTTCATTCAATCATGCCATTAACTTTATATGGCTTTTCCAAATGTAGTTATTGCCATAAGGCAAGTCAGGCTGATGTTATACCTTCCACAAGATGACAAATTTGAAAAGTGTTGTTGAATCAAAGACTGTTGATTGTATGTGAGAATTATGTTTTAGTTTCTGATTTAATTAAGAAAACAGTACTAGCCCGTGAGATAGATCAGAATGTAGCCCAGGCTTTCTCATTGAGGGATTATATGTATTTATGTAACTCAGGAAACATACTCCTCCCAAGGCTGTTCCACTACTTCACATCCCCACTTGATAGATACTAGTCTCTAGAGCTGTAGGTTTTTAAATTTCTTGTTCAGTTTTGGTTTTTCAGGTGGAGTAAAACCTCGGTTCGGTTCGGTTTTCGGTTTGTTCATGAGGCCAAATAAAATTCAGTAAAACTCATTCTTATGTCCGGAGTCATAACTGAATGGCAGTGAAATTGAGTGAAACTCAATGAATGCCCGAAATAAGCTATAATACATGAAGAATCAGGAAGGCCAATATAATAATTACCTAAATATACAGAACTTTTATTGTGCTTGGCCATTTTCGAGGTCTGACACCTACACGCAACTTGAGGAAAGTTGCAAACACAATAAACTGAAATGTCGGAAATTCACAGAATGTAGCCTTCCCAGAGTAGTGAGAGTACCCAGACACTACCATTGGCAGTGTCTGGGTACTCTCGCTACTCTGGGATGGCTACATTCTGTGAATTCTGCAGCAAGAGAGTATTTAATAAAAAACGAAAAACCTTAGATTACGGGATGTCAACGGTTTCTGTTTCGGTTTTTAAAAAAAACTAAAAACCTCGGTGCGGTTTTGGTTAACCTACAGTTCTACTAGTCTCTCGATTTTGAGGTGAACTGGCACTCTTGTGTGTCATCACAACGTTAATTCTTAGCCTGACTGTTTACAGTCAGAGCTATATGACTTTCTTTCATACTTCTGTCCATCCATCTGTCCGTTTGTCTGTCCATCTGTTAACATTTAGAATTTTTGTTAAAGTTTGTGTTTAACCCTTTACCCAACGTAGACGATATCAAAATTTATTATTTTAAATATATTTTTTTTAAATTTTTCAAAACATTTCAACAAAACCATATCATGTGACCCCTCACTGGAACAAGCTCAATCAGCTCGTTCCAATGAGGGGTCACATGATATGTCTTTGCTGAAATATTTTGACAAATTTTATTTTTTCAACTGCTCACTTTGCATATTACGAGGACGGATGCGGGCGATTTGTTGGGTAAAGGGTTAAAGTTTTTTCGTAAAAGTTTTTTTTCGTCTTAATTATTATTGACTGTATCATTCTTATTATGTTTCATGTTATTTTCTTTTTTTTATTTTGGGAAATATTTAACCCTTTCTTAGAATCAATTTAACTTAGAACTTCTAGGTTGAAGTTTTTTGGGTTTACAAATTAAGTTATACAGTGGAGCCCACTTAACTGGATATCTCATAATTGTATATCCCTGTTAATTGAATAGAATTTTCAAACACAAAACCATTTATCATACCTTCAGTACAAATTTGATCTGTTAATTGCATATGGGTTGTAGAGTAAACTCCTGTTAATTGTATATAAATTTTTGTAATGTCGAAAAAATTACTGTGACACGCACCAACTTCCCCTTATTTATCAACCTTTTTGGCCTCACTACATCCAATACAGGCATTTATTCTATTATATCTTGTTTGACAGAGCTCTATGAGCTCTGTCAAACAAGATATAATAGAATAAATGCTAAGTTTACCTCCAAAAAACAGGAAACTGACCAAATCTTTGTTAATTGTATACTCCTGTTAATTGAATAATTTTCACTGGCAAAATGGATATTCAATTAACAGGATTCTACTGTACCTTTAATTCTTCAAACAGTTTAGTGGAATGTCACTGTTTCTCATTTGGGATAATGTCTACCATTTACTGAAGCTTTCGACAGTGATTTTAATTATTATTGGCATGATTTTAAGCTTTTTTAAACATGTTTTCGACACTTCACCCCCACTACCCACGTGGGGGCATGGTGATGTTGTGCACTAAGGCATAGTGCACATCGATGGTGCACTCTCTTCAACCAATGCTAACCCTGCTTGTGTGGAGTTAGTATGTTGGGGAGCTGACAGTTGCTCGCCGTTGCTCGGTGGTTCTCTCCGGGTACTCCGGCTTCCTCCACCTGTAAAACTGTCGAGGTCATGATTAGCCATTGTGCAGAAATATGTGACCTTAAACACCAGTAAATAAATAAATAAATAAACATGTTTTCAGACTCACTTTCTTTGCTTTTGAAATTAGGCTTATACCACATACTTTGTTACTTTAATTCTTGCATGTTCAGTAGCTAACAAATTTCAGTTCTTTTTGGTAAATGTCTCTATAGCAACAATGTCTATGGCAAGTTGGATGACCAGTGATATTCGATGAAAATTGTGAGAGTTATTGCCCTTTGATAAAAAATAACGTGTAATGCTTGTTTATGGAATAACATTACTAACCAAATATCAATTTTTTTTTTTTTTTTAATGCTTTGGGAACAATGTCTACCTCAAGTTCGATGATCACCATGATCCAATGAATATTGTCAGAGTTATTGCCCTCCCCTCACACCCTCCCCCCGCCAATTAGACAATTTTTTTTCTTTTCTCTAAAATGCATTTTGAAAGATTTAGAGTGACTATATGCAGAAAAAAAGGATTCCTATAACACCCCCGTCCTCCCCCACACCAGCAACGGTGGCAATTAGGCAATTTTTTTTCTTTGCTCCAAAATGCATTTTGAAGGATTTAGAGTAACAACATGCAGAAAAAAATTGTCTCCTTTACACCCCTCCCTCTCCAAGCCCCTCCCCCCCCCCCCCCCACCCACCCACCCGATGTCAGTTGGGCATAATTCTTCTTCTTTGCTCAAAAATTGCATTTTGAAGGATTTAGAGAGATTACATGCAGAAAAAGAAATGACTCCCATGCCCCCCTCTTCCCCCCCCTCCCCCCCCCCCCCCCCCCCCACTCCGTCCCCTGTCCGCTCAGTTAGGCCTCAAAAAAAAAATATTTGCGTGATCAATGCAGCTTTAATAATTGCATTTACAGACATGATTTCTTTTACTTGTATGGAGCAATTTTTTTCATTACCTGAGCTTCACGGTTTGAAATATAAAGAAATGCCTTCTGCAGCATACTTCTGTTGTTTTACAAAAAGCAATACAGTTGGAAAGGAAATGGGAATGAGGGTCTTTGATGTTGTCTCCAAAACTTCGGGGGAGATGAGTGGAATCAATCCACCCTGCCCTTCTCTCCACGTTATCCAGAAGATAAATCCAGTTCTAATTATACCATTCTCTTGAAATTTGATATCACTGTTTTTCAACAAGAAAACACAAGTGCTCTTCAAATTTGAAGAATAGTATTTTAAAATTTAACCCACAAATTTTAAATTCAAAATTCCAACTAGTATTGACTGCAGTTTTATTTCCTAATCAACAGAGCTACAGTTAAAAGTAGAAGTCCTGTCACGAATAGTGCGCTTATCTAGACTTAATTGTGAATTGGAATTGCGCGCAATTGCCATATCGAATGGCATCCAAATCACGGCAGGTTCTCCAGGTTATTCATGGCAAACACATGCAATGTTTCTGCCAATGGACCTCTGGAGGTCCATTGGCTGAAACATTGCTTGTGCACAGGCCATATGTACAGAATTTGATAGCTTTACTATGGCCATAACGTGTACATTAACATGCAGATCAACGTGGTATTTGTGCGCATTTCATGACAGGACTTCTAGTTTTAACTGTATGCAGCTGATGATCTAACTACAAATTTTGTTGACATTTTCAGAAAACACATAATTTTATACTTTCTTTCAGAAAGATGAAAAAAGCAGAACACTGTTCTTGTCACTTTTTACCAAAATTATTTTTCAGTAGTATTATAACAGATCTTAGAAAGAGAATGTTTTATGTACTGCATCTTTAACCCTTTACCTAACACAAGTTGAGGCCAACAGTACAAATTATTTTTCTGAAACATCAGATTTTTTCATTTGTTACTTCTAACCATTGCTTATTACAGTTAAAACTAAAAGTCCTGTCCCGAAATGCGCACAAATAGCACGTCGATATGCGCGTTAATCTACGCGATATGACCATAGTAAGGCTATCAAATTCTGTAATTATGGCCTGTGCACAAGCAATGTTTCAGCCAATGGACCTCCGGGTAACCTGAAGGTCCATTGGCAGAAACATTGCCTGTGTTTGCTAGGAGTAACCAGGAGAACCTGCCATGCTTTGGATGCCATTCGATATGGCAACTGCGCGCAATTCATACGCGCAATTAAGCCTAGATAACCACACAGTTCGTGACAGGACTTCTACTTTTAACTGTAGTCCTTATTGGAGCAAGCTCATCTAGCCTGTTTCATTAACCCTTTACCCAATGAAGACGATATCAAAATTTATTATTTTAAATATCATTTTTTATAATTTTTCAAAAAATTACAACAAAACCATATCATGTGACCCCTCATTGGAATGAGCTCAATGAGCTTGTTCCCATGAGGGGCCACATGATATGGTTTTGTTGAAATATTTTGAAAAATTTAATTTTTTCAACTGCTCGATTTGCATATTAAGCGGGCGGATGCGGGCGATTCGTTAGGTAAAGGGTTAATAGGTCATGAGGTATGTTTTGGGGTGAAAAAATAAAACTTGAATAGAAATTTTTGTATATCGCGAGTGCAGATATGGCAGATTCGTCAGGTAAACAGTAAACAAAAAATAGCACAGACTGTTTTGCTTCTAAGCATTCATATTGTTGGGACAGTTGGGCTCTACATGTATATGTGACATCACTCTAGTTACTTTTTGCAAGTAGACAGCAGTGCCCCTTGGTTCTACCTAGTAAGTGATAAACCCTTATCTAAGTTAACACATCTGCTGCATCCATTACATAATGTACAAATTGTGCAGTAGAAAAAATTTAAAACAATTTAACAAAACCATATCATGTGACTCCCCTCAATGGAATGAGCTCATTGAGCTCGTTCAAATGAGTGGGGTCACATAATATGGTTTTGTTGAAATTTTTCAAGAATGAGGGAGAAAAAAGATTAACCCTTTACCCAATGCAGACGATATCAAAATTTATTATTTTAAATATCTTTTTTTTAAATTTTAAAAAAAATGTCAAAAAAACCATATCATGTGACCCCTCGTTGGAACGAGCTCAATGAGCTCGTTCCAACGAGGGGTCACATGATATGGTTTTGTTGAAATTTTTTGAAAAATAATATTTTTTCAACAGCTGAATTTGCATATTACACGGATGGATGCAGGCGATTCGTTAGGTAAAGGATTAAAATAACAAATTTTGATATCACGTTCTTTCTGTAAAGGGTTAAATCTGTGCGTGGGAAATAGACCAAATAATAAATGCGTGCTCGAAAGTGTGAATAATACACCATGAATTATAAGCTATAGCATTTCAGGACTTCAAACTTATCAAACTTCACTTTACGAGAATATGTACGAAAACAACTTAATTTGACAAATTTCAAAGGCCAGCAGTAATACTACTCCCTGACTTATCACTCATGCATTCCATGGAGAATCATCTGGTTGACTTACGATTGCTCCTTTGAAGTTGCATTTCATATGTAAAACTAAACTCAAATAAATTTGATTATTGCTGCGAAAAGCTTATTCGAATATTCAGGTAATATTTTTTGAATCCCTACTTACTGTGCACAACTGGATTAAACAGTGTGCAGATGTTCATTGCTGTTTTTCTTGAAAACATTTTCCCGATGACTGGACTCAACAATAGTGTTCCTCACTTCAGATAGTAGCAAGCAGTATACAATGTGCATCCCATTTTCATAATTGAAAGACTTGATATATATATATATATATATATACTCTCAAATCTTCCTAACATAGGGGGTGTGGTGGCATTGCAGTAACCGGTTCTCGTCAGATCGCCGAAGTTAAGCAACGTCGAGCCCGGTTAGTCCTCGGATGGGTGACTGTCTGAGCTGAGCAATCCATTCGGACTCCCGCGTTGTGTCCTTGGGCAAGGCACTTAACCCCGATTGTCCACATGGGGGGACGATGACGCTGTGTACTAAGGCCTACTGCATGTTGATGGTGCACATGTCTTCAACCAATGTAACCCTGCCTGTGCTGCAGTGCGGAGTTACGACGTTGGGGAGCTGGCAGCTGCTTGTCGTTGCTCAGTGGTTCTCTCCGGGTAATCCGGCTTCCTCCACCCGTAAAACCGTCATGGTCATGATTGGCCATTGTGCATAAGTATGTGACCTTAAACACCAATAAATATTCCTAACATAGTCATTCTCAAGCTCCAAAAATGCAAGTAAATTCTGTAAATTAAAGGGAATATAAAAGGATGTTTTATGATCAATTCTAGTTGAGAACAATGATGAAGGACCTACCAAGTTTTATCAAGAACTGTGGGGCGCGGTGGCTCAGTTGGTAGGGGTGCAGGCTGCAAGCCGAGAGGTCCTCGGTTCGAATCCCACCTGCGGCAACGGTGTTGTGTCCTTGGGCAAGACACTTCACCCACATTGCCCACGTGGGGGCATGGTGACGCTGTGTACTAAGGCGTACTGCACGTCGATGGTGCACCTGTCTTCAACCAATGCTAACCCTGCTTGTGTGGAGTTGGTATGTTCAGGAGCTGACAGTTGCTCGCCGTTGCTCGGTGGTTCTCTCCGGGTACTCCGGCTTCCTCCACCCGTAAAACTGTCACGGTCATGATTAGCCATTGTGCAGAAATATGTGACCTTAAACACCAATAAATAAATAAATCAAGAACTGTTCTGGCCTTAAAATTCATCCTGATTTACGAGAATCGGTTTTGAATCTCGCAAATCCTTCTGCTGGAATAAATTTTCAATTCTGAACTGTGAGTGTACTGTTTTATACTCTTGTGAATATGTGTAACCAGCACATATTCCATAGTGAAATTCAAACCTTGTATTTATCTGCATGTATGTATTACAGTGAAACCTGTCTTGAGAGACCACTATGGCCATGTACCTATTGGTTTCACTCTATAATGGACCTGTCTTGAGAGACCACCTGTCTTGAGAGACCACAAAACTGTGGCAAAAACTCAGTTTTTCACCTGTTTTGAGAGACCGGAAAATAATTGTTGGGCAATTTCAGAGTATTAAAATCAATAGACAGGTTGAGGGTTAGATTTTTTTTGGTGGTCTGAATTTGTTATTCAAAATTTGTTTCATTAAAAATTATTGGAGAGTGCCTGTTGGCACTCTCCAAAAATTTTTAATAAAACAAATTTATACAAACAAAATATATGTGTTTGAAGAGGAAACATGAGAAAGGAAAAAGATGGCTTTTATTCTGGTACCCTCGTAACTCAGCCAGTTAAGATCAATGCAGTGTGCATAGAAATCAATTGTTCAAAAATGTAACCAGGACGTCGGCCCAACAGTGAAGTTTTTCAGTTTAAGTACTTTTATCTATAATTTATTAAACAATGCCTTTGTACTTGTATTAAAACTGAATTAAAATAAAACAATAATAAAATTTTTTTTAAAAATCATTTCATCTCCATTTCTGCAACAAATATTCTCTGGTTGGTCATTCACTGACTAGCAAAAACATCAAACCTGTAATGAGAGACCTCCTGTCTTGCTGTCTTGAGAGACCACTTTTGCTCAGCAAATGGGGTAGTCTCTCAAGACAGGTTCTACTGTAACATGAGTTTAATCCTTGTGGACCAAGTTCAAATTTTGGTGAGTTTCTTATTTTACATGTGCATGAACACGTGTACCAACATACACTAGGGACCTGTGAATTTCCAATTTCGATCTAATCAAATTGGTGAAAACTAGGGCTGTCACGATTTTTTAATTTAGGAATCGATTAATCGTCGCAAATAATCGATGATAATCGATTGATCGTACCTAGATGACCCTCATCTCCTTTTCTTTGAAGTCGATAAAAATGAAGTTGAAGTCAGTTGACCTACCTCAAGTAAACAACGAAGACGATCCTCTTTTAGTTACATTCAAAGCTTTGATGTTCTGAACTTTTGAAACATCAGTGTAATAATCAAGACCAGTCGGCAGTTGCGAACTTCGCAACTGCCGACCGGTCTTGATTATTACACTGACGGTTCAAAAGTTCAGAACATCAAAGCTTTGATGAATGTACCTGAAAGACAAATGCTTCCAATAGCTTCTTGGGGTTTAACATCGATGTTCTTAACTCTTTACCTTTAGAAACAATAGTTTTTTCAACATATTTTCTTTTAATTATTAAACGTCTAAAACAGGATATAATTTACCGATTATTCGACAACGAAAAATACTAATCGATTTCGCTGTGACCGATCAACAATCGATTAATCGATTAATTGTGACAGCCCTAGTGAAAACAAATCGAATTTCGAAACAAACTTCAAATCAAATCACTGTTGATAGATATGCCGTCAAAAGAAAAGTTTTTTTTCTAGAATAATACCCCTTACAGCAATAAACATTTTCAAACGAACCTGGCTGATAGCACCGATACCTCATTTTTATCACATGTTGCAGGTGACACTAAAAAAAATTTAGTAACAATAAAAATATATTGTGTGATACCCAATTTTATTAAACACCCATTTAAAATTAAGGTTTGTTCACGACATTCTAGGATGTATGACAAAAATAAACTTTTATCGCACATGTGTGGGATTCAGATTTTGGCGCTTTTTTAATGTAAGAATGGAACCAGTCATATTTCTGGGGATATGTGGGCCCATTTCAGTGCAATGGGTCATTTATTTCGATGTTGTGAAGTGGATGTTAGCAGTCTATAGTATCTGAGTTTTGATTGTTTCCATAGAAACTCATATCCTATATACTGAGCGACCATCAAAAGAAACTTTCTAATTTATTTTCTTAACATGAACAATACTGACTATTGATTAAATAGCCCGATGAGTTAAAGTATGACATGGCAATGACTGACATGCAGTTCCAACTAAAGAACAATGTAGACAGAATATGAAAGCATCTATGATGTGATGTCATTTCGAATGAATGACGTTGTGAGAGCAAGTTTCTAGGTCACCAAAATCGAAATACAAAACAAGTTGCCTGTCGATATTAGCTGGAATTCGTGTGGATTCTGTACCCCTGTTAAAGGCTATAACACAAACTTTAATAGATTTTGAGCAGGCATTGTGAACAATATGATCATTTCTCTTGGACAGTATGGATATAAATTTCATTTACGTGGGATGAATTGACAATGACTATTGTAATCTTGACTAAAGTCTTAACCTGTCAATAAGTTGAGTAACAATAGCCACATGGAACTTGCAAATCAGATAAACATGTGATTTTAATAATTTCTCATTGATGTCCGAATTTACACCTATTGTTTGTTTTGAAAGTATGGTACCTTTTTGTTGGGGATCACATCAACCATTCATAATTTGTACTGTAAAATAGAGGCATAAAAGACGGTAAACTGTATTTCAGATGAACAGTGTTTCATTGATCGGAGTGGTGATGCATTACGATTTGCAAGTTAAAACTATGAATGAAACTTCAATCTGTGTTGGAAATAACAATAAGACTGGTCTCCTGCTTGTGAAGATTAATTTGGATTTTTGTCTTATTTTATTTCTTTTACGTCTCAGAAGGATAGGTTAATTCTTACCTAGTATTAGCATAAAAGGCCAGTGTTAGAAATCTGCAAAGGTGTGTAATAAACACAGAACTTTATAAGCATTTGAATGGGTTTATGTTTATCCCACTTTGGCGCAGAATACCACGAGAGGCTTTGCATGGTATTGTTGTGCCCAACCAAACTCATGCGATAAACATTAACCCAGTCAAATGCTTGTGCGGTTCTGTCTGTCATTCAAGTTCGTCACAGTATTTCTTATCAACTTATCAACCTACGTTATAATTGTTTACTACAGGCTTGCACTACAGTGGAAGTCCCTAACTCGGAAAATATACTCTCTATTTTGATCTCTCCCAAGAGATTTGGGAAAGAAAAGTGGTGCAAAAGCACCAAGGAAAAATAAGCCAAAACTGGGTCAAGTGCCATCGGGGCACACCCAGTAGGGGACGCTCTTCTCTTAGTACAAATCCATGACTTCCGTAACCAGTGCGCAAGGCAGTCACCAATGAATCATTCTTTTTTCGTCCGTCCACGTGGTAGGATGTCCATTTGCATACAGAAACAGTGATGATTCAACTCGATGATGGTTTCCTGTGACTGGAATTATGGATCTGAGGATCGTATTATAACAAGATTGTGTTTTATATATTCTCGTTATTATTTTCAACCATATTTTCTGTGTCGCGCGCGACTTTCGTGTACCGTGCGGTTCGGACATAAAATTTTTCGGTTGATAAATTTTATTATTATTATTGGAGTTAGGTGTCAGTGGGGGACTGTATGGACAGGATTTCTTATCAACCTACTCACAATTGTTTACTACAGGCTTGCACTACAGTGGAAGTCCCTAACTCGGATAAAATACTCTCTATTTTTGTCTTTCCCAAGCAAGTTGGGAAAGAAAAGTGGTGCAAAAGCACCAATAAAAATAAGCCAAAACTGGGTCGAGTGCAACCGGCGCAGACCCAGTACGGGACGCTCTCTCCCAAGTACAACTCCACGACTTCCGTTGCCAGTGCGCATACCGTCTCTAAAGACTCATTCTTTTTAAAATCCGCTTCGTGTCGAGATGTTTTTGCACGCTTATCAGTGTTCCACCAACTCGATGTTTTATGATTCCTGATTCATTATACCACAGTGTATCCTTTGTATTCTCAGGAACAGTGTTTTATATTCTCTTTTTTCTATTATATGTCCATCATGTATATTTATTTGCTCTCTCTCGAGTCGCGCGCGAATTTCGCGGGCCAAGCGGTTCGGACTTAGATTATTTCACAATTATTGTTAATGCTTTTTTTGCAAAATTTTTTAATTGTGTTAGAGTTAGGTGTCAGCGGGGTACCACTCCTACAGTGTTTCTTCTTTCTGTTGAGAGTAGTCTTCCTGTTGGGTGGTTCCCGGTCGGCCGTCTGGGGTCTTTGTTTCTGTCACCTTTCTCTCTTTGGGGGTGTTCTGTTTTCTGATCTCACCTTCTCTGCTCCTCTCACCTCTTTCATGCCTAGGACAATTCCTTGTGGGCAGTGTCTGCTGCCTAAGCATGTGGACGATGTACATTCGTCGTGTTCCTCCTGTAATGGGTGTTCGGCCGAGCGGCCGTGTGGTGTCTGTGGAACATGGTCTTCCACCTTTTGGGCGCCTGTAAATCGTGTCGTTCGTTCTCGTGGCCGTGCCTCCCGCTCCCGCGGGAAAGGAGAACGTGGTCGTTCGGGGCCTCCCGAGCCGACTCTGTCTGGTGAGAGTTATTCCTCCTCCGTGGGGGATGTGCAGTCTTTTCCTGTGGTGGATACTGCGGGAGCCGTTGAGTGTTCTGGTGTAGAGATGCCTGGTTCCGGGACTACGGTCCCCCTCCAGTCGACATCTGAGGCTGTCACTAGGGTTGTGACTCCTCCTTCGGAGCCGAGCCGGTGTGCTCTCTCCATTATTTCACCAGCCTCAACGACTCTCGACGTATCTACTACTGCTGCTGGTCCGTCTGCTTCGTTGTCTGTTTCAGCCGGCCTCGGCTTTTCGCTGCAGGGGACTGCAGAACTGTCCGATACTGTAGACGTGGGATATCGGCCCCAGCCTTCCCTGACTTCAACTCGGCGAAGTCGGAAGGGGCTGCCGGCCGAGCCCATCGCTGTGGTCTCGTCGCCGTCGAGTACCACAGTTGTGTCTTTGGATTCGGATGTTCATAGTGGAAACACTATGAACTCCGTGGCGTTTCCGTCCGCTCACTCTGGTCACACGACCAGTTTTGGGGGACCGACGCCTTTTGTGCAGCCTGGACCTTCTGCCCCGCAGAGGTCCGCGGTGACTCTCATGAGTTCTCGCAATATTGATCCTCGGGGTGCATCGTACCCCTATACACGTCTGCCTTCAGATGTTTCGGCTGCCGCCCGTCGTCCCGCATCGGGTGTTTTGGAGGATCGTGACCCTTCGCTGGTTAAGAGGGTCAGAGGTGAAGCCACTTTGCCGGTTCGCTCCCCTGTTGAACCGGTCGGTACAGGCAGTGAGCTTAGGGAGGCCCTCTCCTTACTCACTCAGGTTCTCTCAAAGAGCCTTCCTGTTGCTTCCAGCGAGGCTATGGGTGGTTTCCAGGCGCCTCATATGGCGCCGCCTCCCGGGATTGGAAACAGGCCGGTTTCCGATTCCTCTGGTGTCCCGACACCATGGGAGGCGTCGGCTGGTTTGCCCACGATGGGCTATGTGTCTTCCGACTCTGGGGAGGAGTCCGACATGCTTGAGGTCGAGGGCCAGCAGTCTTTGGACTTGGGGGCGGCTCTTGACTTTGTGTTTGGGTTTCTGCCTGAGCTCAAACCTGCTAACCAGCCGACAGTGTCAGCCTGGCCGCGATCTTCGGTCGCGCGCCAACAGCCTATGGAGCAACCTGCTTCTGGGCGCCTTCGACCGTGCCAGTCGGTACAGGTGGTTGAAGCTTTTTCAGCATTGGATGCCAAGCTGAATTCCAAGGCTTTGAAGGCTTCGTTCTTCACCAGGGTTGACACCTTTTTGCCTCCTGTGCGTTATCGTTCCTACGATTCCGCCAATCCGTCAGTCTGCCAGACTTTGACGGTTCTGGATCAGGACTCCACTTCCCTCGGGCTTTCCAAGCCCAAGTCTGCCGTCATTCCAATGACGACTCTGGAGTCCACGTTGGGCTTATCTAGAGAGATGCTTGGCATGCTTTCTCTCTCAGATCACGTCGTCTCAGCTTTGGCTGCTTATCTGCCTCCAGATAAGTTTGACGAGGTACAGGCTCCTTTGCGTGTGCTGTCCAAGGCGCTTATGCACCTTACTCACACGCATGCCTGTAACACGGCCAATTTGGAATTAGTTCGAAGGGACGCTGTGCTGGACACAGGACGATCCCTTCCCGAGGAGCAGCGTGCTACTCTTCGATCTGCTTCTTTGGCAGGTCCGCAACTTTTCCATGGTTCCGTGTCGACGGTCCGGGATGACGTCCTACGTCATTCCAAAGATCAGCTGCTGTTTCGTCAGCTTGATCAGCCTTCTCGGGGAGGCAAGGGCCGTTCCAAGCCTAACAAGTACCCTTCTGCTTCCTCTGTGAAGCAAAAGGCTGGTCCTTCTGCCGCCGCCTCTGCTTCTTACTCACGGGGTAAAGGTAGGGGTCGGCAGAATCGAGGGAAGTCTCAGGATTCTTCATTTAGCAGAGGAGGTGGTTTCTCCTCTCGCGGGCCTCGTCGGGGCTCGAAATGAAGGTCCTCACCTCGACTCGTCCCAGGTTGGAGGAAGGATAGCAGAGTTTGCAGACCATTGGACCACCATCACATCCGATCCATGGGTGTTAGATGTTGTTCGGTCCGGGCTGCGCATATCCTTCCGACGGCACCCCACTCTGTCAAGGGTGCCTCTTCCAACCACAGTTCCTTCAGACGTTTTACGTCGGGAACTTTTGTCCACGGAGATTGCCAATCTCCTGGCAAAGGGGGCGATCGAGGTCGTCAAGAACGTTCAGTCAGTGGGTTTCTATTCCCGCCTGTTCTTGGTGCCGAAGAAGGACGGCCGACTCCGACCGGTTATCGATCTGAGCATCCTGAACCAGTCTATCATTGCTCCCAAGTTCAGCATGGAGACTTTCAGGTCGGTCCGCCATTCAATTCACCAGGGAGATTTCGCCGCCAGCATCGACCTGCGAGACGCTTACTTCCACGTTCCGATGCATCGGGCGTCACGGAAGTATCTCAGGTTCGCTTTTCTGGGGCGAGTTTACCAGTTCAAGGCCATGCCTTTCGGCCTCAACCTGGCTCCTTGGGCGTTCACCAGACTGATGTCGCATGTGATAGCGTTCCATCGCACACAGTCCAGGGTGACTACTTCGGCATATCTGGACGATATCCTCCAGAGGCATTCCAATGCTGCCTTACTGGAATCGGATGTCGCCACTCTGTTGAGCTTGCTCACGTCGCTAGGATTCAGAGTCAACGAGGAGAAGTCGGACCTGGTCCCTTCTCAGTCGTTTTGTCATCTGGGGATGTCTTTCCAAACCAAATTCAATTTGGTGGCTGTTCCCCAGGCCAAGGCTGTGATTCTCTCAGCTTTTGCTCTGACTCTGTCCCAGTCCAGGTCCGCGACCGCTCGGAGTTTTCTCCGGCTGATCGGTCTCTGCGGTTCGGTGACGGATCTCATTCCTCTAGGTCGGCTGCGTGTCAGACCTCTCCAACACTTTCTGCTCAGTCGTTGGAGACCGAATGTAGATTCTCTGGATCAGGTGCTTCCGTTTCCGGACTCTCTGTATCCTCACCTTCTTCCCTGGACAGATGTTCAGTGGATTACGCAGGGTGTTCCGCTGGACTTACCCACGTCCGATCGCGTCCTGACGGCAGATGCCAGCGATCTCGGATGGGGTGCGACGTTGGATCCTCTCGGTCTTTCCCTACACGGGATGTGGGACCAGGATCAAGCAGCTCTACACATCAACCAGAAGGAGCTTCTTGCTCTTCTTCTGAGTTTCAGGCAGTGGATCCCTCACTTGTCGAATCGCCAGGTCCTTCTACTATCCGACAATTCGACAGTGGTTGCTTACATTCGGAACCAGGGCGGCACGCACTCGCTTCCGATGTACGAGTTAGCTCGGGATCTTTTACTGCTCGCTCAGGAGGTTCACGCCGGGGTGGTTGTTCGTCACATTCCCGGTCGTCTGAACGTCCTAGCCGACTCCCTGTCCCGACAGGGCAGGGTTATTTCCACCGAGTGGATGCTTCACAGGGCAGTGTTCCAGTCGCTTTGCGATCTCTGGGGACGTCCCCACATCGATCTCTTTGCGACTCGTTGGAACCATCAGGTGGACACTTTCGTGTCCCCGTGTCCAGATCCTCTGGCTTTTGCCGTGGACGCTCTGTCACTCGATTGGAACGGTCTAGTCGGCTACGCCTTCCCGCCGGTTCCGATTCTTCCTCAGGTTCTCGCCAAAATTCGAACCTGCAGTTGTCGAATCATTCTGATCGCTCCCCTGTCGCCTCAGCGGGTGTGGATCAATCAGCTCCGCTCGCTGATGGCGGCGGTTCCGGCACGTCTCCCGCTACGGCGCGACCTTATTTGTCAAGGTCGCCCGAGGAGGTTTCACGTCGACCCGACTTCATTGTGCCTTCACGCATATCTTTTGTCAGGTCCTGTCTCCTCCGTAGAGGTTTTTCGAGACGAGCAGTGGAGTGCATTTCTTCTTCAAGGAGGCACTCCACTGGTTTAGCTTATGCAGCTAAATGGAAGGTCTTCTGTCGATGGTGTGCTGATCACTCTGTTGATTATGCCAATCCTTCGATTTCACAGATTGCGGAGTTTCTGGTATATCTGTTTGATTCTCGGGGTCTCCAGCCTGTTACCATCAAGGGTTACAGGTCTATGCTTTCAGAGACTTTTTCTTATGTGGGGAAGCGTCGTATCGGCACTAATCCTTACCTCTCCAAGCTTGTTCGGCACTTTTCTTTGAAAAGGCCTCGGACTTTGCAGCTTACTCCACGATGGAATCTTTCGTGGGTGCTGCTTTGCTTGGGGGGGGGCGCCGTTCGAACCTTTATCCCAGGTGGATATGCAATTTCTCACATACAAGACGGCTTTTCTGATGGCATTTGCTTCGGCCAGACGGGTTAGTGAGCTTCACGCCCTCTCGGTTGACCCGGCCTTTTTTAGGAGTTCTCCCAACAGTGTTACTTTTACCACTGATTGCTCCTTTTTGGCTAAGAATCAGTTACCAGATACTACTCCTCCTCCTATCTGTATCAGGGCTCTTCCCTCTGTTGAGGGTACTCGCCCTTTGCTCTGTCCGGTCCGTGCTATTCGCATTTATCTTGATCGGACACGCTTCATACGGAAGGGCAGAAAACGGTTTTTTCTGTCTCTCATTCCGGGTCGACAGAAGATCTCTCCTCAATCCATTTCTCGATGGATTTGTCTTGCTATTCGTACGGCTTATAGTCGTTTAGCAGCTGGCGATTGTATTACCAATCGTATTTCTGCCCACGAGGTGCGGGCACTGTCTACCTCTTGGGCTTATTCTAACTCCGTCAAGTTGTCGGATGTTATGCAGGCAGCCTACTGGAGAAATGCTTCTACTTTCTCCACCTTTTATTTACGCCAGTTGCAGGAGCAGTCGGAGGACCTTTTTGCCTTGGGTCCTCTTTCTTCTGCTCAGGCTGTTGTCTGCCATAGCCATTAGGCTTCTTGAAGGTCAGTTTCAGCCTTGTGCTGTTACTGCCCTTTTTTCTGTCTGTGTGTCACACAGGCTCATATGTCTCTTTTCATTGTCCTTTACCAATGATTGCGACATTCTGGTTGATAAGCCTCGGGACCTCTTCCTTCTGCTTCACGGTTCCAGTGCACTAGGGTTATGTGGGGGTTGGTTATGCGATTCCCTCCAGCCTTTTGTCTATTCAGCCTGTAGTAAACAATTGTCAGTAGGTTGATAAGAAATCTAAATTTTATAGTAAATTTCCTTTCTTATTATACCTACCACAATTGTTTACATGGAGGCCCTCCCGTCTTCTTTACGGGTAAAGAATCTTTCCTCCCCGCTGATCACATAACTCTAACGTTTACGGATTCAAAAAGAATGAGTCTTTAGAGACGGTATGCGCACTGGCAACGGAAGTCGTGGAGTTGTACTTGGGAGAGAGCGTCCCGTACTGGGTCTGCGCCGGTTGCACTCGACCCAGTTTTGGCTTATTTTTATTGGTGCTTTTGCACCACTTTTCTTTCCCAACTTGCTTGGGAAAGACAAAAATAGAGAGTATTTTATCCGAGTTAGGGACTTCCACTGTAGTGCAAGCCTGTAGTAAACAATTGTGGTAGGTATAATAAGAAAGGAAATTTACTATAAAATTTAGATTTCTCCACTCTGTTGAGGGCAGAATTTCTGTTTTTTGGGTCCCTGTCGGCCATCTGGGTTCAGTTGTGTTCCTGCCGGCACTTTTTCTGCCACCTTTCTCTCGTAGTTGGGGGTGTTCTTCTACTTTCTGTATCTGTTAAGTTCACCTTTTTCTTCTACTGCTCTCACCTCTGTTATGTCCAGTATGGTTCCTTTAGGGCAATGCCTTTTGCCCTCACTTATGATGCGTTCTGGTGACCGTTCGTGGGAAGGGGGTCGGGGGGGGGGGGGGTAGGGGGGGGAAACGCGGTCGTTTTGGGGCCTCCCGACACGATCATGTCTGGTGAGAGCTATCCCCCCTCCATGGGGGATGTGCAGTTTTTAACCGTGGTGGGTACTGCGGGAGCTGTTGAGTTGTCTGGTGAAGAGATGCCTGGTTCCGGGACTAGGGTCCCTCTCCACTCGATATCTGAGGCATTCACTTTTGTTGTGACTCCTCCTTTGGAGGTAGAGCTTGGTTGCTCTCTCCCCTTTTCCACCAGTTTCAACAGCTCCCGTCATATCTGCTGCTACTGCTGTTCTGTCTGCAATGTCATCGGTCCCCGTTTCAGCCGGCCTCGGCTTATCCCCGCAAGGGTCTGCAGCGATGTCTGGTAGTGGTAATGTGGGGTATTGGCCTCAGCCTTCCCTGACTTCAGCTCGGCGAAGTTGGAAATGGCTGCCGACCGAACCCCCTGCTGTGGCCTCTCCTCTGTTGAGCACAGCAGTTTTATCCCTGCAGGGGTCTGCAGAGATGTCTGGTAGCGTGGACGTGGGGTATCGGCCTCAGCCTTCCCTGACTTCAACTCGGCGAAGTCGGAAGGAGTTGTCAGCCGAACCCTCTATTGTGGTCTCACAGCCATCGAGCACCACAGTTTTCTCATTGGATTCGGATGTTCATGGTGGGGCCACCATGAGCTCCGAGGCGTTTCCGTCCACGCACTCTGGTCCCATGGCCAGTTTTGTGGGACCAATGCCTTTTGTGCAGCCTGGGTCTTCTGTCCCGCGGAGGTCCGCGGCGACTCTCCTGAGTTTCCACTCTGTAGATCCTCAGGGTATGTGATACCCCTATTCACATCTGCCTTCAGATGTTTTGGCTGCAGCCCGTCGCCCCGCATCGGGTGTATTTGAGGATCGTGACCATACACTGGTTAAAAGGGTCAGGAGTGAAGCCACTTTGCCGGTTCGTTCTCACGTCGAACCGGTCAACATGGTCAGTGAGCTTAGGGAGGCCCTCTCCTTGCTCACTCAGGTTCAGTCCAAGAGCCTTTTCCGTTGCTTCCAGCGAGGCTACGAGTGGTTTCAGGGTGCCCCCTGTGGCGCCGCCTCCCGGAATTGGAAACGGCCGCTTTCTGATCCCCCTGGTGTGCCTACACCATGGGAGGCATCGGCTGGTTTTTCCATGATGGGCTATATGTCTTCTGACTCAGGGGATGAGTTCGACATACCTGACGTCGAGAGCCAACAGTCTTTTGACTTGGCGACAGCTCTTGACTTTGTGTTTGGGTTCTTTCCAGGTCTCAAACCTTCAAACCAGCCGACAGTGTCAGCCCAGCCGCGATCATTGGTTGCGCGCCTACAGCCTGTGGAGCAACCTGCTTCTGGGCGCCTTCGACCATGCCTGTCGGTACAGGTGGTTGAAGCTTTTACAGCTTTGGATTATTAGCTGAGTTTCAAGGCTATGAAGACGTCGTTCTTCACCAGGGTTGAAACTTTTTTGCCTCCGACGCATTATCGTTCCTACGATTCCGCCAGTCTGTCAATCTGCCAGACTTTGACGGTCTTGGATCAGGACTCCAACTCCCAAGTCGGCCGTTATTCATATGGAGATTCCGGAGTCCGTGTTGGGCTTATCGAGAGAGATGCTGGAATGCTTTCTCTCTCAGATCACGTCATCTCTGCTTTGCTGCTTATCTGCCCCCAGATAAGTTTGATGACGTACAGGATCTTTTGTGTGTGCTGTCCATGGCACTCATGCATCTTACTCACAAGCATGCCTGTAACAAGGCTAACTTGGAATTAGTTCTCAGGGATGCTGTGCTGGACACAAGCCATTCCCCTCCTGAGGGGCAGCGCGCTGCTCTTCGATCTGCTACTTCAGTGGGTCCACAACTATTCCACAGTCCAGGGTGTCTTCTTCGGCATATCTAGATGATATCCGCCAGTGGCATTCCAATGCTGCCTTTCTGGAGTCGGAGGTCGACACACTGTTGAGCCTGCTCACATCACTAGGGTTCTGAGTCAATGTGGAGAAGTCGGTCCTGGTCCCTTCTCCGTCGTTTTGTCATCTAGGGATGGGCTTCCGTACTCAGCTGAATACGGTGGTGGTTTCCCGGGCAAGTGCTGTGATTCTCTCAGCCTTTGCCCTGACTCTGTCCCAGTCCACGTCCGCAACAGCTCGGAGTCTTTCCCGGCTGCTCGGTCTCTGCGGTTCTGTGACGGATCTCATTCCTCCAGGTCGGCTGCATGTCAGACCTCTCCAACACTTACTGCTCAGTTGTTGGAGGCCGAATGTCGATCCTCTGGATCTGGTGCTTCAGTTACCGGAGTCTCTTCCTCGTCACCTTCTCCCCAATGGATATTCAGTGGAATATGCAGGGAGTTCTGTTGGACTTCCCCACGTCTGATCGTTGGATTGTTTAGGTTTTTCCCTTCACTGGTCATGGGACCAGGATCAAGCAGCTCTTCACGTCAACCAGAAGGAGCTTCTTACTCTTCTGAGTTTCCGGCAGTGGATCCCCCACCTTTCAAATCCCCAGATCCTTCTGTTCTCTGACAATTTGACAGTGGTTGCTTACATTCGGAACCAGGGCAGCACGCACTCTGTTGCCATGTTTGTTTTGGTTCAGGATCTTCTACTGCTCTCTCAGGATGTCAACGCCGGAGTGGTGGTTCGTCACATTCCTGGTCGTCTGAACGTCTGAGCTGACTCCCTGTCCCGACAGGGCAGGTTTTTTTCCACCGAGTGGATGCTCCACATGGCGGTGTTCCAGTCTCTTTGCGATCTCTGGGGTCGTCCCCACATCGATCTCTTTGTGACTCATTGGAACCATCAGGTGGACACTTTCATGTCGCCGTGTCCAGATACTCTGGCTTTCGCCGTGGACGCTCTGTCACTCCATTGAAACGGTCTTGTCGGCTACGCCTTCCTACCAGTTCCGGTTCGGCCCAAGGTTCTAACCAAGATACGAACCTGCAGTTGTGGAATCATTTTGAGCGCTCCTCTGTCGCCTCAGTGGGTGTGGATCAATCTGCTCCACTCTCTGTTGGCGGCAGTTCCGGCACGTCTCCCTCTACATCGCGACCTTCTTTGCCAAGGTCACCTGAGGAGGTTTCACGTCGACCCAACTTCATTGTGCCTTCGTGCATATCTTTTGTCAGGTCCTGTCTTCTCCGTAGAGGTTTTTCGAGACAGGCAGTGGAGTTGCTTTTCTTCTGCAAGGAGGCACTCCACTGGTTTAGCCTATGCGGCTAAGTGGAAGGTCTTCTGTCGATGGTGTGTGGATCAGTCTGTTGGTTATGCCAATCCTTCAATCACACAGATTGCGGAGTTTTCTGGTATATCTGTTTGATTCTCGGGGTCTCCAGCCTGTTACCATCAAGGGTACAGGCCCATGCTTCGGAGACCTTTTCATATGTGGGACAGCGTCGTATCGGCACTAATCCATACCTCTCCAAGCTTGTTCTGCACTTTTCCTTGAAAAGGCCTAGGGCTTTACAGCTTACCCCAAGATGGAATCTTTCTTGGGTGCTGCTTTGCTTGGGGGGGAGGGGCGTTCGAGCTTTTATCCCAGGTTGATATGCGTTTTCTCACATACAAGACAGCTTTTCTGATGGCTTTTGCCTCAGCCAGATGGGTTAGTGAGCTTCACGCCCTCTCGGTTGACCCGGCCTTTTTCAGGAGCTCTCCCAACAGTGTTATGTTTACCACTGATTGTTCTTTTCTGGCCAAGAATCAGATACCAGAAACTACTCCGCCTCCTATCTGTATCGGGGCTCTTCCTTCTGTTGAGGGTAAACACCTCTGTCCAGTTCGTGTAATTCGCTTTTATGTCAATCGGAATATTTATGGAAAAACACTAAGAAATGTTAGTTTGGAGGGGGAGGGAGAAGGGGGGTGTAAAGGAGACAATTTTTTTCTGCATGCTGTTACTCTAAATCCTTCAAAATGCATTTTGGAGCAAAGAAAAAAAATTGCTTAATTGCCACGGGTGGTGTTGGGGGGGGGGGGGGGGGGGAGGACGGGGGTGTTATAGGAATCTTTTTTTTTCTGCATATAGTCACTCTAAATCTTTCAAAATGCATTTTGGAGAAAAGAAAAAAAATTGCCTAATTGGCGGGGGTAGGGTGGTGGGGGTGTGAGGGGAGGGCAATGACTCAAGCCTACAATTTGTACCCATTCCCACACGTTCATACTCCAATAAAGATTATAAAAATTGCATTCAATCCTTATAATTACATTCCGTAACTGTTTAAACTACTTTTTACCAAATAGCAAAGCAGAAAGACGAAATAAAATGTACGAATGAACGAGGCGAATAACCACCCTCACACAAAAGACAAAGTGCACAACTCTGAGTTGAGCGCTGTTTTTCGGCATTGACCCAAATTTGTCAAATTGCTGTCTTTCGCAACGAAACTTGGAATGTTCAAAACAATTTTAACAGGCTTTATGCCACAGTTGGGAAATGTCACCAAAGAAACAGCCGCGGTGTTGATCACTGCGAGAGGCGCTAAAAGTTAAAAACCTGCCCAAACACCGCCCGAATTACATTCTGTCAACTACGCTCTACTGTAAATGCGGGTTAAAGTTCGAACAATTGTATTCATTGGAAAATGAATTACATTTGGTCATGACGTTTCATCCACCTGACCAATGGGAATTGAGTATTTGGACCCAAAACATATAACTACATTAACAATGTAATTATTGCACGACCATAATACAAAGAAAAGGTATGGCACAAAGAAAAATAATATGAAATATATATGAAAACACATGCAAAAGAGAATGAAAACAAATACCATACATTGGCTATCGATTGAATGGAAATATCTGATGTGTTGCATTCTGTCACCTCTTTATAGTATGGACAAATGATTCCATGCCAAAAAGGGAATTTCACTTTTTGACTTACCTCTTTGTTTACGACATTTACAAGCTCGGGTCTATTAGTAAAAGCTTGTGGATAAAGTGTGTGAGTTGAGAGAGGGACTATTCAGAAAGCAGTTCCACAGCTTTCTCCACAAAATCACATGGGGCTGCCCATATATCCTTATTACTCGAACTAAACAGAAATGTAAGTTTTTCTGTAGGGGGGGGGGGGGGGGCACGGTGGCTCAGTAGGTAGAGGTGCAGGCTGCAAGCCGAGAGGTCCTCGGTTTGATTCCCACCTGCGGCAACCACGTTGTGTCCTTGGGCAAGACACTTCACCCCCCCCCCCCCCCCACCATTGCCCACGTGGGGGCACGGTGGCACTGTGTACTAAGGCGTACTGCACGTCGATGGTACACTTGTCTTCAACCAATGCTAACCCTGCTTGTGTGGAGTTGGTATGTTCGGGAGCTGACAGTTGCTCGCCGTCTATCGGTGGTTCTCTCCGGGTACTCTGGCTTCCTCTACCCATAAAACTGTCATGGTCATGATTAGCCATTGTGCAGGAGTATGTGACCTTAAACACCAATAAATAAATAAATAACTAAATTTTCTGTAGGGTGTATAAAATTGAAATTCGGCCATCATTTTTCAACCGTCACCCATAAGTGATTGCGTAGCACCATGTAACGGGGGCAATTAAGCAGAAGGTGGCATTCGTCTTCAACAGATTTATGATCACACTGTTTACATAATCAAACATCGACAGGGACTGGTCTGGGTTTGTGGTGATGACCTTTCTCTATCTCCAAGTTATGACAACTCAGGACAAAGTTACTCAGTCGTCTGCGCTTTTCAAATACAGTTAAAACTAAAAGTCCTGTCCTGAAATACGCACAAATAGCATGTCGATTTGCACGTTAATCTACGCGTTATGACCATAGTAAGGCTATCAAATTCTGTAAATACGGCCTGTGCACAAGCACAAGCAATGTTTCAGCCAATGAACCTCCGGGCAGAAACATTGCCCGTGTTTGCTATGAGTAACCAGGAGAACCTGCCATGCTTTGGATGCCATTCGATATGGCAATTGCGTACAATTCATACGCGCAATTATGCCTAGATAAGCGCACAGTTCATGACAGGACTTCTAGTTTTAACTGTAGGAGAAAATCAAGATACATAGACTTTTTGTAGCTACTTTTCACATCGAAATAGAATCTCATTTTTCCTCCACTCTCTGATCATCCAACTATGTCTGTACGTTTCCAGGACTGTGAGTAATTATTGTGTACTCTGGAGAGAAATTCATCTGGAAAAGTTTTCATATTGAGAGGTTGTTCCACACGTAGCCAGGGCTCAAAATAAGCAGTGTCGCGTCGCTTTTTGCTATGCAAAACTTGCAAAAAGCTACACAATGTTCAATTATGTATAGCATTTTGCGATACAAGATAAATGTAAATGAAAATTTGCAAACAAATTGGAAAACTAGTTCACTGATGCTTTACTTCTGATTGTGGAACATTCCAGGCATAACTCAGATTAACTATCCATCAAGCATCATTAGCAACTTCATATGTAAGATGAATTCTATTGGTTTAAATTCTTCCTGTTTTTACAACATTTTGCATAAAATGTACATTAAAAATAACTTCAAGCCCATCAAATTAAAAATTCCAACTTCCATTTTGAGAACTCTATTGATCAACCAAGACGCTATTTGAAAATATCCAAGTCCATGCAACCCTTAAAGGCAGTTCAGTTAAAAAAAACACAGTAAATGTTTCATGTGTTGCAGATCATTTGGAAATGCCCAGAAATGGATGGAAACTATTCTATCTACTTTGAAGAATTCAATACAAAACAGCATAACATAACTCTGGTATACAAAAATAGCTATGTAATTTTTACAAAATGCTATTCATTTTTTGGAAATTTGTAGCATTTTGCTATGCAAAGAAAAAAAGTTATTTTGAGCTCTGCACGTAGCCAAACCCATACTTGAATAGGCTGTCCCTAATCAGATGGAGCCATGGCGTTCCACCTCTACATTTCATGTCAGAATAACATTTGTATAGTAGCCTTTCGGGAGCTGTTGTTCATATATGTGGGTGGAATTTGTCATGGAACAGAAATTTACTTATTCTCAATTATCACAATTCTTGTCATTTCATGAACCTTTTATAAACATTGAACATTATCCTTTTCATCAAACACTACATACAGTCAAGCTACAGGTCATTGACACTTTCATTTGGGTTTTTATAGGGGCCCAAATTTTAACTTAGAGCAATGTGAGGACATTTCTTTAACCCTTTACCTAACCTGAAAAGCAGACGACACTTGCAAAAATAATTCTTGAATAACTAATTTTTTTCATTTTTTGTCTCAAAAACATAGGTTATGACCCTTCATTGGAACGAGCTCAATGAGCTCTTTCCAACGAGGGGTCATAACCTATGTTTTTGAGACAAAAAATGAAAAAAATAATGAAAATTAATTGGCGATTTTTTAAAATAACGCTGGCCGGTTTTGGCCGTTACGTTAGGTAAAGGGTTAAAAAACCTTCTTCTTCGGAGGGGGTGGGGGGGGGGATGCAGGTGGAGGGGAGCAGGCTAGGTTCAAATTGGTCAAATCCATTTCTTCGTGTTTTTCCATAAAATTTGCTTTTCATCACTTCATTCCTTTGTAGTGTTGATGAACCATGTCTAACTCAATGTGACCCCAAATACTTCTTTGAACCACTTTGTCAGGTGAGCGATTAAGGTTCCTTGGGGCCTCTTGTTCGGTATAATACCCATGTCTAGTGATGCTATAGACATAGCAACTGAATGTGATCTTCCACACCAACAAATAAATAATTAACCTTTGACGCAGACTGTAATTTGACAACCCACTTGAAAGAATGAATCTCTACAGAAATGTGTTGCATGCAATATGGAAGAAGAACATTGCATACTCTCAGGGTTTTTTCACTCAATCACTTGGGGCAACAGAATTCTTCACATCTTAATTTAGTCTTCAAAATTGCAGGCCTCCATCATTAGAGTCACTGTGTCTATAATATAATGGCTGCAGGGGAGAGGAAAGTTAGATTATTGTCTGAAATTGTCTTTCTACGCAGTTTGATTGTACCACAAATTATCGATAACTACCATGGAGCAGAATTTCATCTCAGTATTGAAATGTATTAGAATTTTATTGTTTTTTTTTTCATTAACTTTTAACATTTCCAACTCCAAAGATTATCAGTACTTCGAAAGTACGATGATTTTTTTTTGTTTTCAATCATAATGGCCACATCTTGTGTGCTTGTCATTTGCGTCAAAGTAGGTAAGGCAACCGATTTTTTATTTTCCTTTATTTCTAGATCTTAGTCAAATAAGAATGTAACACAAATTCGTCAGTGGGAACCATAGGTCCTGTGAAGCTTTGAGATTCAATACGATGTCAAATCTTAAGTTGCTATTTGGTTCGTTTTGAAATCGACTGCCAGATTCATCTCCATTTGAATCAGGCCTGAAAATAAGAAGTCTGACATTTGCATAATGAGATCCCCAGAGGGTGAATTTGATGATTCTATCCCATACAATGAGCCAATTTATCCTCTGGCTACCTCTTTCTGTTTAGTTTTGAGACCCTGATTCAGATTGAGGTTCACAGAAGGTAAATTTAGTGATGCTACCCTGCTGTGTGCAGGGTAGCATCACTACATTCACCCTCTGGGGAACTAATTTTGCAGATGATAGTCTGCTTATTTTCTGGCTTGATTTAAATCTTTTCACTGGAATATAGCTTGGTCTTCGTCATCTTACAAAACGTATACTTCTGATGGAAATGGTAGAAAAATAATATTGAAAATAAAGACTGAGTGTAATTTCTGCTATAGCATCAACAGCATCGGCATCAGCTAATTCAAGTCTCACTAGTCACTGCCACCGTTGAAAGCAAATTTAAAACTTCCAGTGTCAGTGATGAACTGTTGCTAGCAGCTAGCCCTTTGCAGTGCCTAGTACCGCTAATTCTCACACCCGTTTTTGTTTTTGAACCAAAATACTTACTGGGTAATATCCCAGCTACATCACCAAGCCAATGAAGGCATGCCGTGATGATGTAGTTGGAATATTTTATCTGTTGGTGCTTGAGCAAATTGGGTTTACAGCACTTCCATCCCCAGTCGGCCATCTTAAAAATGCCCCTGAATAGATTCGAGGTTCGATTCAATTTCAATTAATAGAGCCAATTCAATTCAAGATTCAATTTGAATATAAAATGTATGATTCGCTGGGCCCTACCCTAGGAAGTGGATCAGCGCTTGTTTACTGTGGTAAACAGGTTTAGCTTTACTGGTAACCTAGGACTTAATAATAATAACACTTTGGCCGGCTACTGATTTGCCACGGTTCTCCGGGCTTCTCCCTAGCTGTGTTCCCAAATGCCTCCTTATCCCCACGCCTCTCCTCTCCTCCCAACACTCTGATACAAACTGTTTGATGACATCCTGTACCCCATTGTCCCCAATCTCTCCAATGAGCATACTAACCCTCTCCTTTGTGTCACCTACCAACCACATGTTCTTCATTCTCCCATCCCACTTACATGTACTGGTAAATCTTATTCTGTTAGACTAGTACTTAGAACATTCCAACAGAAAGTGTTCCAGAGTTTCCGTTTTGTCTTGATTGCACATTTGGCATTCCTTTTCATTGTCTTTCCCAGTTTTTCCCCTAAGCTCCAGTGACCATGATCTCATCTTGAACAAAAATGACCCCCCCTCCCCTCCCCCCAAAAGGTACAATCAAGATACTCTTCAAAACCTAGCTTTTCTTTCTGGCACCTGCCACCCAAAGATCTCTTTGCTTTGACCCTCTTTTGCACAGGTCTTTCCAATTCATGTTACAGTTAAAACTAGAAGTCCTGTCACGAATTCCGCGCTTATCTAGGCTTAATTGCGCGTAGGAATTGCACGCATTTGCCATATCGAATGACATCCAAAGCATGGCAGGTTCTCCTGGTTACTCATAGCAAACACAGGCAATGTTTCTGCCAATGGACCTCCGGGTTACCCAGAGGTCCATTGGCTGAAACATAGCTTGTGCACAGGCCATATGTACAGAATTTGATGGCCTTACTATGGTCATAACACATAGATTAACGCGCAGATCGACGTGCTATTTATGCGCATTTCATGACAGGACTTCTAGTTTTAACTGTATAATCTGTCATGACTCTTTCTCTGACAATTTTCTTACCCTGGGTTGTGCTCACTTCGAAGACTGATATTTCCATCAAATAGTTCTTCATTAACCCTTTACTCAACGCAGGCGATATCAAAATTTATTATTTTAAATATCATTTTTTTAAATTTTTCAAAAAATGTCAACAAAACCATATCATGTGACCCCTCGTTGGAATGAGCTCGTCACATGATATGGTTTTGTTGAATTTTTTTGAAAAATAATATTTTTTCAACTGCTGAATTTGCATATTACGCAGGCGGATGCAGCTGATTCGTTGGGTAAAGGGTTAACTCCATCAGTTGGTCTATCCACCCTGTCTTTGTTTGAATTCCAAATCTTCTGGAACATTAATTTACACCATCAGCTGTAGGGATGAATTAACAAAGAGTTGAGATTAGAGCTGTAGGTTAACCGAAACCGCACCGAGGTTTTTAGTTTTTTTTAAAAACCGAAACTGTCGACATCCCGTAATCTAAGGTTTTTCATTTTTTATTAAATACTCTCTTGCTGCAGAAATTTACAGAATGTAGCCATCCCAGAGTAGTGAGAGTACCCAGACACTGCCAATGGCAGTGTCTGGGTACTCTCACTACTCTGGGAAGGCTACATTCTGTGAATTTCTGACATTTCAGTTTAGTTGTGTTTGCAGCTTTCCTCAAGTTGTGTGTAGGTGTCAGACCTCGAAAATGGCCAAGCACAATAAAAGTTCTGTATATTTAGGTAATTATTATATTGGCCTTCCTGATTCTTCATGTATTATAGCTTATTTCGGGCATTCATTGAGTTTCACTCAATTTCACTGCCATTAAGTTATGACTCTGGACATAAGATTGAGTTTTACTGAATTTTATTTGGCCTCATGAACAAACTGAAAACCGAACCGAACCAAGGTTTTACTCCACCTGAAAAACCAAAACCGAAACCCAACAAGAAATTTAAAACCCTACAGCTCTAGTGGAGATAGGAGAGTTTAATTAAGTCTACATCTTGTCCTTAATCCTCATCCACCCAAGCCTACCCCTTATTGCTTCTAGTGCTTTGGCATTACTTGACCTCATTGTCCATCGGCCTGCATCAGTGCCTGAGATGAAAGTCCTCTAAACTGGGCAGCATAAGTATAAATGTTTGGCTAAACTTGACTTCATAGCTAGGTTTCAGCCATGAAATTGTTCCAAATTGTTTTTAGCTCAACAATGTCAAGTATGAGCTATTGGGATGAGTTATGATCCGTCGTCTGTCCCTGTCCATCCACAATTCCTTTAGCACACCTACAGGCCGCAGCTCTCACCTGAGCATTTCCAGATTTCATACATGACTTTGGGGCAATGTCCAGATGGGAGCTTTCTTATCAACCTACCTTCAATTGTTTGCTACGGGCTTGCACTACAGTGGAAGACTCTAACTCTGAAAATATACTCTCTATTTTGATCTTTCCCAATTTGGGAAAGAAAAGTGGTGCAAAAGCACCAAGAGAAAATAAGCCAAAACTGGGTCTAGTGCTACTGGCGCAGACCCAGTAGGGGATGCTCCTCTTCTTGTACAAATCCACATCTTCCGTTGCCAGTGCGCAGACACGTGGCTAATGACTCATTCTTTTTTCGTCTGCCTTGTGGCAGGACGTCCATTTTGCATTCAGAAACAGTGATACTTCAACTCGTTCATAATGGTAACCTGTGACTGGAATTATGGATCTGAGGATCTTATAATAACGGGACTGTGTTTTATATATTCTCGTTATTATTTTCAACCACATTTTCATTGTATTTTGTATATTTTCTGTGTCGCGTGTGACTTTCGCGTACCGTGCGTTCAGACATAAAATTTTTGGGTTGATAAATTTTATTATTATTATTGGAGTTAGGTGTCAATGGGGGACTGTATGGACAGGATTTCTCCTCTCCGTTGAGGGCAGAATTTCTGTTTTTTGGGTCCCTGTCGGCCATCTGGGTTCTGTTGTGTTCCCTCCAGTCCTTTTTCTGCCACCTTTCTCTCGTATTTGGGGGTATTCTTCTACTTTCTACATCTGTTGAGTTCACCATTTTCTTCTACTGCTCTCACCTCTGTTATGTCCAGTACTGTTCCTTTAGGGCAGTGCCTTTTGCCCTCGCTTATGGTGCGTTCTGGTGGCTGTTCCTCCCGCACCCGTGGGGGGGGGGAACACTGTTGTTTTAGGGCCTCCCGAGAGACGACCACGTCTGGTGAGAGTTATACCCCCTCCATGGGGGATGTGCAGTTTTTAACTGGGGTGGATACTGCAGGAGCTGTTGAGTTGTCTGGTGAAGATATGCCTGGTTCCGGGACTAAGGTCCCTCTCCCAGTCGACATCTGAGACTGTTACTAGGGTTGTGACTTCTCCTTTGGAGGCCGGGCTCGGTTGCTCTCTCCCCTTTTCCACCAGTTTCAACACCTCCCGTTGTATCTGCTGCTACTGCTGTTCCGTCTGCAATGTCATCGGTCACCGTTTTAGCCGGCCTCGACTCATCCCTGCAGGAGTCTGCAGCGATGTCTGGTGGTGTGGATGTGGGGTATCGGCCTCAGCCTTCCCTGACTTCAACTCGGCGAAGTCGGAAGTGACTGCCGACCGAACCCCCTGCTGTGGCCTCTCCGCCGTTGAGCACAGCAGTTTTATCCCTGCAGGGGTCTGCAGAGATGTCTGGTAGTGTAGACGTGGGGTATCGGCCTCAGCCTTCAACTCGGCGAAGTCGGAAGGGGCTGCTGTGGTCTCTCAGCCGGCGAGCACCACAGTTTTCTCATTGGATTCGGATGTTCATGGTGGGGCCACCATGAGCTCCGTGGCGTTTCCGTCCACGCACTCTGATCCCATGGCCAGTTTTGCGGGACCAACGCCTTTTGTGCAGCCTGAACTTTCTGTCCGTCAGAGGACCGCGGCGACTCTCCTGAGTTTCCGCTCAGTAGATCCTTGGGGTATGTCATACCCCCATACACATCTGCTTTCAGATGTTTCGGCTGCAACGCGTCACCCCGCGTCGGGTGTTTTTGAGGATCATGACCCTTCGCTGGTTAAAAGGGTCAGGAGTGAAGTCACTTTGCCGGTTGGTTCCCATGTCGAACCGGCCGACACAGGCAGTAAGATTAGGGAGGCCCTCCTTGCTCACTCAGGTTCTGTCCAAGAGCCTTTCCGTTGCTTCCAGTGAGACTACGAGTGGTTTCCAGGTGCCCCCTGTGACGCCGCCTCCCGGGATTGGAAACAGGCCGCTTTCTGATTCCCCTGGTGTGCCTACACCATGGGAGGCATCGGCTGGTTTGCTCATGATGGGCTATGTGTCGTCCAACTCAGGGGATGAGTCTGACATACCTGACATCGAGAGCCAACAGTCTTCTGACTTGGGGGCAGCTCTTGACTTTGTGTTTGGGTTCCTTCCAGATCTCAAACCGTCAAACCAGCCGACAGTGTCAGCCCAGCTGTGATCATCGGTCGCACGCCTTCAGCCTGTGGAGCAACCTGCTTCTGGGCGTCTTCGACCATGCCAGTCAGTACAGGTGGTTGAAGCGTTTACAGCTTTGGACTCTAAGCTGATTTCCAAGGCTATGAAGACGTCGTTCTTCACCAGGGTTGACACTTTTTTGCCTCCGGCGCATTATTGTTCCTACAATTCCATCAGTCCATCAGTCTGCTAGACTTTGACGGTCTTGGATGAGGACTCCAACTCCCTCGTGCTTTCCAAGCCCAAGTTGACCGTTATTCCTATGGTGACTCTGGAGTTCATGTTGGGCTTATCGAGAGAGATGCTGGAATGCTTTCTCTCTCAGATCACGTCGTCTCTGCTTTGCTGCTTATCTGCCCCCAGATAAGTTTGACGACGTACAGGCTCCTTTGTGTGTGCTGTCCAAGGTGCTCATGCATCTTACTCACACGCATGCCTGTAACACGGCTAACTTGGAATTAGTTTGCAGGGACGCTGTGCTGGACACAAGCTGTTCCCTTCCTTTCGATCTGCTTCTTTGGCAGGGCCACAGCTATTCCATGGTTCCATGGCGCCCTACGTCATTCCATAGATCAGCTGCTGCTTCGTCAGCTTGATCAGCCTTCTGTTGGAGACAGGGGCAGTCCAAAGCCTAACAAGTGCCCTTCTGCTTCCTCTGTGAAGCCAAGGGCTGATCCTCCTGCCGCCACTTCTACTTACTCACAGGGTAAGGGTAGGTGTCAGCAGTCGTCACCTCGATTCATCCCAGGTTGAGGCATCCAACTCAGTCGAGAGTGCCTCTTCCAACACAAGTCCCTTTCATCATTACACATTGGGAACTTTTGATCACGGAGATAGGCAATCTCCTGTCAAAGGGGGCGATCGAGGTCATCAAGAACATTCATTCAGTGGGATTTTATTCCCGCCTGTTCTTGGTGCCGAAGGACGGCCGACTCCGACCGGTTATCGATCTGAGTATCCTAAACCAGTCTATCATTGCTCCTAAGTTCAGCATGGAGACTTTCAGGTCGGTTTGCTGCTCCATTCACCAGGGAGTTTTTGCTTCCAGCATCGACCTTACTTTCACGTTCCGATTCATCGGACATCGCGAAAGTATCTCAGGTTCGCTTTTCTGGGGTGAGTTTACCAGTTCAAGGCCATGCCTTTCGGCCTCAACCTGGCTCCTTGGGCCTTCACCTGACTGATGTCACATGTGTTAGCCTTACATCGCACACAGTCCAGGATGACTACTTCGGCATATCTAGACGATATCCTCCAGAGGCATTCCAATGCTGCCTTTCTGGAGTCAGATGTCGACACACTATTGAGCCTGCTCATGTCACTAGGGTTCAGAGTCAACGAAGAGAAGTCAGACCTGGTCTCTTCTCCGCCATTTTGTCATCTAGGGATGGACTTCTGTACTCAGCTGAATACGGTGGCAGTTTCCCGGGCAAGGGCCGTGATTCTCTCAGCTTTTGCCCTGACTCTGTCCCAATCCACTTCCGCAACAGCTCGGAGTCTTCCCCGGTTGATCGGTCTCTGCGGTTCGGCGATGGATCTCATTCCTCTAGGTCGGCTGCATGTCAGACCTCTCCAACACTTTCTGCTCAGTCGTTGGAGGCCGAATGTCAATCCTCTGGATCTGGTGCTTCAGTTACTGGAATCTCTTCCGCATCACCTTCTCCCCTGGACGGATGTTCGGTGGATTATGCAGGGAGTTCTGTTGGACTTCCCCATGTCCGATCGGATGGGATCCTCTAGGTCTTTCCCTTCACGGGTCATAGGACCAGGATCAAGCAGCTCTTCACATCAACCAGAAGGAGCTTCTTGCTCTTCTTCTGAGTTTCCGGCAGTGGATCCCCCACCTTTTGAATCACCAGGTCCTTCTGTTGTCTGACAATTCGACAGTGGTTGCTTACATTTGGAACCAGGGCGGCACGCACTCTCTTTCCATGTATGAGTTGGCTCGGGATCTTCTACTACTCGCTCAGGATGTCAATGCCGGAGTGGTGGTTCATCACATTCCCAGTCATCTGAACGTCCTAGCTGACTCCCTGTCCCGACAGGGGCAGGGTCATTTCCACCGAGTGGATGCTCCACAGGGCGGTGTTCCAGTCGCTTTGCGATCTCTGAGGTCGTTCCCACATTGATCTCTTTGTGACTCATTGGAACCATCAGGTGGACACTTTCATGTCCCTGTGTCCAGATCCTCTGGCTTTCGCCGTGGATGCTCTGTCACTTGATTGGAACAGGACACTTTCATGTCCCTGTGTCCAGATCCTCTGGCTTTCGCCGTGGACGCGCTGTCACTTGATTGGAACAGTCTTGTCAGCTACGTCTTCCCGCCGGTTCCGATTCTGCCTCAGGTTCTAACCAAGATACGAACATGTAGTTGTCAAATCATTTTGATCGCTCCCCTGTTGCCTCAGTGGGTGTGGATCAATCTGCTCCGCTCTCTGTTGGCGGCGGTTCCAGCACGTCTCCCTCTACGTCGCAACCTTTTTTGCCAAGGTCACCCGAGGAGGTTTCACGTTGATCCGACTTCATTGTGCCTTTGATCATATCTTTTGTCAGGTCCTGTCTCCTCCATAGAGGTTTTTCGAGACGAGCAGTGGAGTGCATTTCTTCTTCAAGGAGGCAATCTACTGGTTTAGCCTATGCAGCTAAGTGGAAGGTCTTCTGTCGATGGTGTGCGGATCACTCTGTTGATATGCCAATCCTTTGATCACACAGATTGCAGAGTTTCTGGTATATCTGTTTGATTCTCAGGGTCTCCAGCCTGTTACCATGAAAGGGTACAGCTCCATGCTTTCGGAGACCATTTCATATGTGGGACAGCATCGTATCGGCACTAATCTATACCTCTCCAAGCTTGTTCAGCACTTTTCCTTGAAAAGGCCTAGGACTTTTGCAGCTTACCCCAAAATGGAATCTTTCTTGGATGCTGCTTTGCTTGGGGTGGTGGTGGGGAAGGGGAGGGCACCATTCAAACCTTTATCCCAGGTGTATATGTGTTTTCTCACATACAAGACGGCTTTTCTGGTGGTTTTTGCCTCAGCCAGACAGATTAGTGAGCTTCACACCCTCTCGGTTGACCCGGCCTTTTTCAGGAGCTCTTCCAACAGTGTTATGTTTACCACTGATTGCTCCGTTTCTGGCCAAGAATCAGATACCAGAAACTACCCCGCCTCCTATCTGTATCATGGCTCTTCTTTCTGTTGAGGGTAACCGCCTTTGCTCTGTCCGGTTTGTGCAATTCGCTTTTATCTCAATTGGACACAGTTCCTTAGGAAAGGCAAGAAACAATTTTTTCTGTCTCATCTCTTTTTCTTATCTCTTGTTGACAATCTCTCCTCAATCCATTTCTTGATGGATTTGTTTTGCTATTGTGCGGCCTACGCTCGTCTAGCGACTGATGATTGTCTTACCAATCGTATTTCTGCCCATGAGGTGCGTGCATTGTCTACCTTTTTGCTTTGGGCCCTCTTTCTTCTGCTCAGGCTGTTGTTTGCCCTAGCCATTAGGCTAGTCACAAGGTCAGTTCCAGCTCTGTGCTGTTACTGTCCTTTTCTGTCTGTGCATCACACAGAACCGTACACCTCATCTCTCATTGTCTTTTATTAATGTTTGTGAGGCTATGGTTTGATAGGCCTGGGGACCTCTTCCTCTATCCACGTTTCCAGTGCAATTGGGTTATGTGTGGGTTGGTTATGTGATTCCCTTTATCCTATTGTCTATTCAGCAATTGTCTATTAAACAATTGTAAGGTAGGTTGATAAGAAATTTAAATCTTATCGTAAATTTCCTTTCTTATTATACCTACCACAATTGTTTACATTGAGGCCTTCCCATCTTCATATTCAGGTAAGAATCCATTCAGGTAAGAATCCTTCCTCCCCGCTGATCACTTAACTTCACCATTGGCAGATTCAAAAGAATGAGTCATTAGCTTCGTGTCTGCGCACAGGCAACGGAAGTCGTGGATTTGTACTAGGAGACGAGGCCCCCCCCCCCCCCCCCCCCCCCTGCGGTCTGAGTCGGTAGCACTCGACCCAGTTTTGCCTTATTTTTTCTTGGTGCTTTTGCACCACTTTTCTTTCCCAAATCTCATGGGAAAGATCAAAATAGAGAGTATATTTTCTGAGTTAGGGTCTTCCACTGTAGTGCAAGCCCGTAGTAAACAATTGTGGTAGGTATAATAAGAAAGAAATTTTACTATAAAATTTAAATATCAAATTTTTCCAACTTTCATTGAAAAACATGGACGCCAGTGGCCATTTTAGATTTGGCATATAAACTGTCAACAAGTCCATTAGCACACCCTTCAGGGTGCATCTCTAACCCGATCTTTTTCAAATTTAATATGTAGCTTTGGTGTGATTTCTTAATGAGAACTTTCAGATATTTCTAAATTTTGTTGAAAAACATGGCTGCCAGCAGTCATCTTTGATTTCGGATATAAATTTTTAAGAATTCCATTAGCACACTCTACAGGCCGCATCTTTCACCTCATCTTTTTTTGAATTTCATATATAGCTTTGGTGTGATGTGTAGATGGGAGCTATCAAATTTTTCTGAATTTTGTTAAAAAATATGGCCCCCAGCAGCCATCTTGGATTTGGCATATGAATTGACAACAATTCCATCAGCACAACCTGCAGGCTCCATCTCTCTCCCAATCTTTTTCAAATTTCATATGTAGTTTTGGTGTGATGTCTAGATTGGAGCTATCAAATTTTTCTGAATTTCATTGAAAAACCTGCCGTCAGTGGCCATCTTGGATTTGACATATAAATTGTCAACAATTCCATAAGCAGACCCTACAGGCTGCACCTCTCGCCCGATCTTTTACAAACTTTATATGTAACTTTGGTATGGTATCTAGATGGGAGTTATCAAATTTTTCTACATTCCATTGAAACAGTTGGCTGCCACCGGCCATCATGGATTTTACATATTTAATTGTCAACAGTTCTGTTTTAATAATGATCTAGAATTTGTGTTAAGACCTAAAAAAGTTCAAAATCTGTCTCTCAGGCCCTCCCACTTGGTCCTTTTGGCAGCTGCATGCTATCTTTTTATAACCAATACAAACTTAATTTTTTTTTTTTTTGTATTAGGGTTTAACGAATCATTAACAGCTAGGGTCATATCATGTCGGTGACAGTTTTACAGGTGGAGGAAGCCGGAGTACCCAGAGAGAACCACCGAGCAACGACGAGCAGCTGTCAGCTCTCCAACATCGTAACTCTGAACTCTGCTCCACAGCACAGGCAGGGTTAGATTGGTTGAAGACATGCGCACCATCGACGTGCAGTACGCCTTAGTACACAGCGTCATCGTGCCCCATGTAGGCAGTCGGGGTTAGGTGCCTTGCCCAAGGACACAACGTGGGAGCATGAATCATTCGCTGAAATGGTCACCCATCCAACTACTTACTGCACCCGACGTTGCTGAACTTCGGTGATCTGACGAGACCCGGTTACCATGACGTCACCACGCCCCCACTTAAAAAAATAAAAAGTGAATCGTTTATGTCTTGATATTTTACACAAGTTAACCCTTTACCCAACATAATGGCCAAAATCAGCCAGTGCTATTCTAAAAAATCGCCAATTAATTTTCATTATATTTTCACTTTTTGTCTAAAAAACATAGGTTATGACCCCTCTTTGGAACGAGCTCGTCGAGCTCGTTCCAATGAGGGGTCATAACCCATGTTTTTGAGACAAAAAATGAAAAAAATTGGTTATTCAAGAATTTTGTTTGCAAGTGTCGTCTGCTTTTCATGTTAGGTAAAGGGTTAATAAATTTGGTACGTATATCCCTTGAGTGCAACGAGGCTTTGCATTAATGCTTTAGCATTGCAAAGCCTTCATGCACCCAAGAGACAAAATACACCACAACCTATGCTATTCTGTAGATTTTGAGACAGAAAAACCATAAAACAAACCAAGAACATTAACTGTTTGAAGAAATAATTACAAAAATGAAAAATAAAATTAAAAAAACACTCATGCACATGTAATTTTACAAAAAATGGTATGAGAAAGAGAAGATCTACTTTGTGGGGCTTAAGCCATCAGCAGCTGCGTGCATGTATATACTGTAGTTATTATCGTAAAATTAATCTTAGGATTTAACCCTTTACCCAACGAATCGGCCACATCCGCCCACGTAATATGCAAATTCAGCAGCTGAAAAAATATTATTTTTCAAAGAATTTCAACCAAACTATATCATGTGACCCCTCTTTGGAACGGCTCATCGAGCTCGTTCCAATGAGGGGTCACATGATATGGTTTGTTTGAAATGTTATTTAAAATAATAAATTTTGATATCGTCTGCATTGGGTGAAGGGTTTAGGGTAAATGGCTTCTTATTCAGTAATGTGCTTCATATTACCTTTCAAGGGAAATTATTTTGTTTGCATGGGAGTGTTGTGGCTCAGCGGTCGAGTATCTGACTTCAGACTGGGAGGTCCATGGTTTCCATCTAGGGTTAACTGCATTGTGTCCTTAGGCAAGACATTTAATCCCAGTTGCCCCCATTCGGGCATGGTGGCGTTGTGTACTAAAGCATACTGCATGTTGATTGGGCACTTCCCTTCAACTAATGCTAACCCTGCATGTCTGGAGTTAGTACATTGGGGAATATGACAATTGCTTGCCATTGCTCAGTGGTTCTCACTCGGTACTCAGTCTTCCTCCACCCACAAAAGTTCGACATGAGTTGATCTTGGCTGTTGAAACTGCTGTTTAATAAATAAATAAATTAATAAATAAATAAATAAATAAATAAATTTTGTCTGCTTGGAGTTGCGTTGTTACATTTTATGAGACAGTGCTTACTTTCACTCTCCCATAAATTTTAACAAAGCAAAAATATGTGAACAAATTTTGACAACAGAAATTAATTCAACACCCTCCCTAAACCAGCTATTAATTCAAAATAGAAGATTTTTTTCATTTTCAGGTTTTACCCTAAAAAAATTTCCACCATCCATTCCAATCAGGGTCATAAGCTGACTTTGAATGCTTTTTAAAAATAGTCCTGGCTGGTTTTGACCATTACTTTGGGTAAAGAGTTAATGTACATGTAGATGGGATTTACACTAAGGCTGTACAGTGCACGGGTTAGTTACTCAGGTAACTGGTTGAGTGCTAGAAACCACTATCAGGGCTTTATTTATTTATTTTATTTATGTTTAAGGTCACATATTTATGCACAATGGCTAATCATGACCGTGACAGTTTTGCGGGTGGAGGAAGCCGGAGTACCCGGAGAGAACCACCGAGCAACGACGAGCAGCTGCCAGCTCCCAAACTTCGTTACTCCGCACTGCAGCACAGGCAGTGTTAGATTGGTTGAAGACATGCGTACCATCGACGTGCAGTATGCCTTAGTACACGGCGTCATTGTGCCCCCATGCAGGCAATAGAGATGAAGTGTCTTGCCCAAGGACACAACACGGTTGCCGCAGGTGGGATTCGAACTGAGGACCTCTCGGCTTGCAGCCTGCACCTCTCCCTACTGAGCCACCGCGCCCCCCTATCAGGGCTTTCAGAAAAATGAGCAAACGCCGATATTTACATTGCTTGTGTTTTATATTGAGTCAAATGCATATTATATTTTGTTTATATAAATTTGTTTTATGACAAATTATTGGAGAGTGCCTCTGGGCGTGGTGCCTGTGGGCGTGGTGCCTCTGGGCATTCTCCAATAATTTGTAATAAAACAAATTTTGAATAACAAATTCAGACCACAAAAATAATTTGGCCTTCAACCAGTTGATACTGGCATGGTGGGGGTTTGAACCCATGCTGAGAGAGTTTCCTTCGGCACCAACCGCCAAGCGAAACTATACTGAACCACGCACACCACTCGGCCACCGACAGACCCCAAAAGGGAATGCTAGTTAACCAGGTATATACAAGACCAGTACAGAATACTCAATTATTTAATTATTCATGAGATAGTTGCATCTGAGTACTATCTAAGCAATTATCTGATGAATAATCAAATAATTTAGTATTCCGTGTGTTCTGTACTGGCCTCGTATATACTTGATTAACTTAAGCATTCCCTTTTGGGGTCTGTTGGTGGCCAAGTTGTGTGCATGGTTCAGTATAATTTCGAAAGGCAGTTGGTGCCGAAGGAAACTCTCGGCATGGGTTCGAACCCCCATCATGCCAATGTAAACAAAACCAACGTCCTTTCTTAATTCTATGGCATCCGGTAAATTTGAAAAAGGCAAGTGTCGCTAATTTCTTCTGAGGTGCAGTTTGTAGAATTAAGTACTTAGATGCAACTTTCTGATGAACAGTTAATAATGATTTTTTTTTATAACTAAACAGTCAGACTAACCGTGAACAATGCACAGGATTAGTCCTGGAATGATATCGTACAATGAAGATACGCTTATGATATTCATTCAGATATACACATATTTGTTTATTATTGTAGAGAAACTGTATCTTTATGTACTTACGTTTATATGCAGGCCTGGCATTCTGAAAAATGCCGGAGGGCAAAAAATCGCTCTCCTCAATCAGATTAGGAGAGCAATTAGCTTTACACAGCATTTTAAGTATCCAATTGAACGAACTCATTGAAACTGAAACCAACAGACTACATCAGTGATTTTATTAACTTTACTAAGATAAAGCGAAATCTCTTAGACATTTAGATGTCTCACTCAACAACCGAACACACACTTGACAAGACCTGTGTGTGTACCCAGACCTGTTGTCCAAGAAAGTCATACGTCTATCACTACCACCTTCAACCCCCCAAGGGGGTTGAAGGTGGCAGTGGTAGGGGTATGACTTTCTTGGACAACAGGTCTGCTTGAATCTACAGTCACATCCTGGTGCAAGTGCTTCAAGTGACAGGATAGTAGTAATGGTAGTATATTATAGTGTCAATATTCCTTGAATAATTACCCCTCAAACTGTGATGTCAGTTGTTGAACTTGAAACTGACAGAAAAAAAAATATTGCTGTGACCCATTTTGCTTCAAATGATTGCAACTGTGTTTGGGTATGGTTGCAGCCATTCCCTTTTACCACTAAGCCACTTTCAAAATGAAATTACATGATGTTATGTGACTTCGAAGTTAAATTACATTTTTGCTTTACAAACAAAAATTTAATGTGAGCATAATACTTGTAATCTCAATCATCCCAGACCAAAATATTTAGGAGGGCAATTTTTTGCTCTCCTTAATTCTTTCAGGAGGGCAGTAAGGAGAGCTAAAAAATCGCTCTCCTGAAATTGTCAGGCCTGTATATGTTATGTTGTTCAATATATAGAGAGTAATCGCTTGACTGAAATAATTCATTAGAGGTGAGGGACATTGTACAAACACGAGTGCGCGAATGCACACAAGTGTTTTACAATATAGTCATTATTAACGATAATTATATTATTTAACCCTTTACTTTGCGTAACGTCCAAAACCGGCCAGCGCTATTCTAAAAAATTGCCAATTTTTTTGTCTCTAAAACATAGGTTATGACCACTCATTGAAACGAGGGGTCATAACCTATGTTTTTGAGACAAAAAATGAAAAAATTAGTTATTCAAGAATTTTTTTTTGCTTGTGTCACATGCTTTTCATGTTAGTTAAAGGGTTAAAAAAAACAAAAAAACAATGAGGTCCCCATTATACCCACGGCAAAGCGTCTTCATTTGCGCGCATGGATACATGACCCAATTGTTGATTGCATAATTCACATGAGTTATTGTTTATAATCAAACTGGGAAATCCCAGTAAATCACTCTCCGGAAAGTAATAAATTTTTCTACTGAATGTGTGTCGGTAAAAAAAAAAAATGCTCCAGGTTAGTCATAATTTCTGGTTATGAAAATTTGGTAACTGCCTTATCACATGCTACAGTTAAAACTAGAAGTCCTGTCATGAAATGCGCACAAATAGCATGTCGATCTGCGCGTTAATCTACGCGTTATGACCATAGTAAGGCTATCAAATTCTGCACACATGGCCTGTGCAAAAGCAATGTTTCAGCCAATGGACCTCCGGGTAACACGGAGGTCCATTGGCAGAGACGTTGCTTGTGTTTGCTATGCGTAACCAGGAGAACCTGCCATGATTTGGATGACATTCGATATGGCAATTGTGCGCAATTCCTACACGCAATTAAGCCTAGATAAGTACACAGTTCGTGACTGAACTTCTAGTTTTAACTGTACATGAAAATATACACCAACAAAGGTTGTAAAAATGCACAGGGTTAGTTGATTACATGTTACAAATGTCACTGGATTCAAGAAACTAATGGAAATAGTACTGGATTGTGGAAAGTTTTTTACAGTGAATTCCAAAAATGAAAAAAATATTTTATTTCCAGTTAATAGCATTTTTCTACGAGATAAATTGCACCTCAAAATGGTGAGATGTCAGGGAAGTAATCTCGCTTCTCAGACTATCTGTTTTCAAGGAGACTGCTGGAATAAAAAACTTTTTGGGAAATGGACATTTGACATCTTATATGAAATAAACAAAATGAAGCAGTTGTATGAAACTCCAATGAGAGTATTTTCAGGAAGCTACCAAAGTGCTGAATCCACTTTCTTGTCACCACGAGTCACATGAAAGTCAGTATAAATCACTTGATATTGTCACCATAGATATCGATCTATAGGAACTGAACTATAATTGCTACATTTATGTGTATTGTATCTGGTTGGTGTTTTATAATTGCTGATGCAATGTAGTTCTCAAACGATTAGTCGACTAGTCGATGTCGACTCTGGGCAAACCAGTAGTCGACTCTCAATTGTGCAGTCGACTAGTCGGAGGAGTTCAAGCTTCTAGGTAAATAGTATCCCTTCTGTGCCACTGTCAGACAGTTTGAACAGCAATATTGGGCAATCAGTGTATACATCTATTGCCATCTAAGTATAGGTTACAGCATAGAAAATGAGTGATATTGAATATACAATCGCGAGAGTTAGTTAACGAGGACTTGTCCGAGTAACTAGCTCGAGCGATTGTATGTTCAATGTCACGAGTTTTTGTGCTGTAACCGACTTGTCACATTGATGTTTGCACAAACAATCAAAACACGATCAATCAAACACTCCACTGAACCCTTGTCTGACACGTGTCCATTCCCGTTTAATTAGTTAATTTCTTAAGCCAAACTTGCAAGACACATGAAGATTGATGGAAAGCAAGTGATATTACTTCATTTTTTCCGTTTCGTCATTGCGCTCAAAAGGTTGAGCGAGAAATTAAACGTTCCATTTATCATTAACACCCGGGTGTGGATTTCTTTTTTTAACTCTTTCAATGAAATCAAAAGTCAGGTAAATTCTGGTTTCTCTGTTCAAAACATTTTAGCACAGGTGCCCTTAATCTTTCCTCTCAACTGTGTTTGTATTAGAACTGACAGGTTTCACAATCACTGTCTATTGTTCCTTGATTGGTAAAAGTGTGGCGATGTATGTTGAATATCACACATGCTCTAACCAACTCTTCGAAATATATCACACACTTTTAACAAAGGCGTGACGTCATAACTATGTGACAATAGTAGTGACAGTAGTTTGTTTTAACTGGTACTAGTAGAGTGCTGAATTATTTTGGGATATCAGGATATGTTATTAATTTGCCTTGTTGCAATTTATGGGAGAGTGCCTATAGGCACTCTCCCATAAATCGCAACAAGGCAAATTAAATAAGACTATATAATTTCACTCTTAGCATAATTAGAAGCACATTAACAGAATAATGTTCCAGTAAGTTGCTGTATATGAATGCCCAAGTGAAGCCGAATTTGGACCTTCAGCACTCTACCGGAACACCAACACTGTTATAAGGAGACAAGTTATCACCAATGACTAGTCGAAGTCGACTTGACTTTTGAGTATTGACTAGTCGACTTTGGAATTCACTAGTCGTTTGAGCACTAATGCAGTGTATGAGCTTTTACACAGATGGGGGGGGGGGGGGGGGGGGGGGGGGGAGGGGGGGAGGGGAGCATGGTGGCTTAGTGGTACAGCATTAGACTTCAAGCTGTGAGGTCCACAGATTGTTCCTCACCAGGGGCAACTGCAATGTATTAGTGTTCAACTGATTACCAAAAATGGCTGCTAATTGATTACTGGTTATTTGAGCTCACAATTGGCCGATTCTAATGCTGATTCCAATTGCAATACCATGCACTATTAGACAAGTCAAGGCCTGCAAAGGACTACATTAAATTGAACATATTTTACAGTGTGTACAGTCTGGTCACTACTAGATAAGTCGAGACTTGAAAAAAGTACATTAAACTGAGCATATTTCATAGTGTTGAACTCCGTTGACTCAGGTCCAGTTAAATTACCAGTCATGCACAATTGGGCGGTAAACGTGGCTCTCAGAGCCACGTTTACCACCCAAGTGCACGCATCTGGTAATTTTTACTGTGACCTGAGTCAATGGAGAGCAACCTTCACTTTTCCGGTATGAACTTGTGATTGCCGCAAGTGCGCTCAATTGTAAGATTTACATGTTGTTTAACTTGTATATCTCGTAAAGGGGCGTCTAGAGAGATTAAGAATACATATTGTGGTGGTTTTTCAACTTTATTGAATGGTATCATTGACATCATTTTACATTAACAATTGAACAATTGCAGAAGATAATAAAATACGGTTTATGAATAGTCACAAAATGCCTGGCAACAATCGGCTGATCTGATGTTCCAAGAGCCGTTGCCATTGTCATCCGATTGCTCACAATCGGCCAGTTGTGGTGACCGGTTCCGATCATCGGTTGAACACTACATTGTGTCCTTGGGAAAGGGAACTTACACAGCTCAATTTTATTTGATTCGCATAGCGATTTTTTAATCAGTTTTCAACCGCAGCTAATCATATTCACATGACAAAAACATATGAATACTAGGAAATGCTGATCAAAATTTATCCAAGTTGGTAAACGGCTATTCAATTTTTAAAAATTAAATCGACTCCTGGGCGCTTAATCGCAATTGCCCACGTGGAGGCAAGGTTGCGCTGTGTATGAAGGTGTACTGCACTGCACGTCAATGGTACTCTTGCCTTCAACCAATGCTAACCCTGCTTGTATGGAGTTAGTATGTTGGGGAGCTAACAGTTGCTTGCCATCGCTTGTTGGTACTCTTCGGGTACTCTGACTTCCTCCACCCTGTAAAACTGTCCAAGAGGTGATCTTGGCTGTCTGAAGTGCCATTAAACCCCAATAAACAAATTAATTATGCAGACAGGGATTCTTTTGAGTGTCCAAAGGGGCCGAATATGGAACCCTTTCACAGTGGCATTTGGGCATAATTTTCCCATTTCTCAACTCCAAATTTCCCAATCTCAATCCCAATGCAAACAAAAATTTAATACACAGGTGGTGTTCTGAACTGGTATTACAAAACCTTTGCTTTTCTGGGGCCTTGTGACCACCCAGTTCAGGACACCCATACATTGTTTATTAAATTTAAATTGCTTTCCCAACAGGCCTGAAAATAATTTTCATTGTGCTTCCAGACAAAATGTCAGACACCAAATCAAGCATGTCTGTCATTTAAGAATGATATCTGACATATTACAAAATGGAGTTTGAGAATTCGAAATACTGTGTTTTAGGTGTACATGTACCTTCATCTTAAAACTGTCCAGTACTCATCCAACCATACCAAGGTTTGATTGGTTTCATTCTGAATTGGAACTGAATTACCCTTCAGACATAATTTTGATACATGTATGGCTATATCAAATTGTATTCCTTCACATGCTGTTAATACTGATGAGCTGTACAGTTACTTTCGTCACACTTCCCAAATTGCCAGTACCAGAAATCACACCAATCATTAATTTTAGGCTTGCTAGTTATGTACATAACTTCCTGCAGGCATGATGTTCTAATCACTGAACTTCATTGATAATTTTGGCATCAGACATTTTGTCTGATGATTTTAAACCTCAATCAGACATTGGCCTTTTTGTTCCTGACATTGTCCTTGTCTGACCACTTATTTTCTGGTATGTTTCCCAACAAAGCTTAGAAAATGTCTGAACATACAAAGGCAAATGAGAAGTTCTTCTTTAATAAAGAACAATTTAATATAGACTACAGAGACCGGGGTGAACATGATTCCATGTGATTGTTTGTTGTAAATAGGGCTGTCACGATTAATCTATTAATCGACTGTTGATCGGTCACGGCGAAATCGATTAGTATTTTTCGTTGTCTAATAATCGGTAAATTGTATCCCGTTCTAGACTTTTAATAATTAAAAGAAAATTTGATGAAAAAACTATTGTTTCTAAAGGTAAAGAGTTAAGAACATCGATGTTAAACCCCAAGACGCTGTTGGAAGCAATAGTCTTCCAGGTACATTCATCAAAGCTTTGATGTTCTGAACTTTTGAAGCGTCAGTGTAATAATCAAGACCGGTCGGCAGTTGCGAAGTTCGCAACTGCCGACCGGTCTTGATTATTACACTGACGGTTCAAAAGTTCAGAACATCAAAGCTTTGAATGCACCTAAAAAGGATCGTCTTCGTTGTTTCCTTGAGGTACGTCAACTGACTTGAACTTCATTTTTATCGACTTCAAAGAGAGGGAGAGGAGGGGTTAGTCATTTAGGTATGATTAATCGTCAATTATTTGCGACGATTAATCGATTCCTAAATTAGAAAATCGTGACAGCCCTAGTTGTAAAACTTACTTGTAATATACATGCAGTTATTTAAGTATCTGACTTAATTAGTACTGAAATGGTTAACTGGATAATCGGTTTGAAACCAGTTAGCTATCTAACCGATTAAAAAAAACGTCAATCGGTTATCCGAAGTATTGATAGTGATCGTCGTTCCACGTTTAAAACGTAGTAAATCTGCCGCCTCTCATTTGTGATAGATTACACATCGAAGCCGTGTTGTATATGTTGAGAAATAATTGACTTTGCCGTTCAAAACTTCATTAATTATCAGCAGTTTCCGTGAGTAATGAATAATGGCAGAAACTATTCCGTAGTGTGTATACAAATGAACGTTGTCGAGTACTTGACAACGTTCGTTTGTATACACACTATGGAATAGTTTGAGAATACTGCTTTCCAATTCCTATAGTTTTGATCCCAGATTCGGTGAAATAATGGCCATGGATAACTGGATATTATCTGGTTATAGCTCTCGGTTAGTCGATTACGAAAATGAGCCAATCGTTTCAGCTCTAGACTTAATGTTCACAGTTCAATTCGAAGGTAAAATTTCTTAAGTCTTTGTACGTTTCTTCCACTTCAAAGCAAATTCACAATTGGAATACACAAGATGTAAATTTTCTAAATGGCCTGGGCTCCGGACCCTTTCCCTACTTTGTCAGTAAAAATTATTAACTCTTCAAATCTTTGGTGACCCAAAATAGAAGGAGTCGATGTCATCAATAAATTAATTTAATGCTCAGTACATCAAGCTTTTGGCCAATGAACTTTTCGCTGCTATATCTTCACAGAAACGTTAGTAGAGATAGCCAAAAACGAATTGGACCATTACATGTGGATGACATTGGGGTTTATACAAGACACTACAGTTTTTTATAAACTGTCTCAGGTAAAGGATTATTTATTTATTTATTTATTTATTTATTTATTTATTTATTTATTGATGTTTAAGGTCACACATTTATGCACAATGGCTAATCATGACCGTGACAGTTTTACGGGTGAAGGAAGCCGGAGTACCCGGATAGAACCACCGAGCAACGACGAGCATCTGCCAGCTCCCCAACATCGTAACTCCGCACTGCAGCACAGGCAGGGTTAGAGTGGTTGAAGACATGCGTACCATCGATGTGCAGTACGCCTTAGTACACGGTGTCATCGTGCACTCATGCAGGTAATGGAGATGAAGTGTCTTTCCCAAGGACACAATGCAGTTGCCGCAGGTGGGATTCGAACCGAGGACCTCTCGGCTTGCAACCTGCACCTCTACCTACTGAGCCACCGCGCTTCCTCTCAGGTAAAGGATATACCAAAGAGTGCTTTGTTTTGTTTTGATGTCGCAGCTGTACCCATCGGTACCAAGGAAAGCTGGTCTGGAAGCCTGCAGAGATGCACTTGAAACACACACAGAAACGTCTAACAACAAAAAATGTGATGGATATGATCGAAACAGTATTGGACAACAATTGTTTTAATTTAAGCGACAAAAATTTCAAACAATTGGTTGGTGTTGGTAACCAATCTTGCCAAGGCAATAAATAGAGTGAAGCATTGATAGAATTTGACAAAAAAGCATCTCTTCTAAGATATTATTTATTTATTTATTTATTGGTGTTTAAGGTCATTTTCTTATGCACAATGGCTAATCATGACCGTGACAGTTTTAGGGGTGGAGGAAGCCAGAGTACCCGGAGAGCCCACTGAGCAACGACGAGCAGCTGCCAGCTCCCCAATATGATAATTCCGCACTGCAGCACAGGCAGAGTTAGATTGGTTGAAAACATGCGTATTATCGACGTGCAGTATGCCTTAGTACATGGCATCATCGTGCCCTAATGTTGACCATCGGGGTAAAGTGCCTTGCCCAAAGACACAACGCGGGAGTCAGAATTAATCGCTCAGACTGTCACCCATCCAATGATTAACCGGGCTCAACGTTGCTTAACTTTGGTGATCTGACTAGAATCGGTTTCCACCTTCGTAACGTTCTAAGATATTGTAATATATATCGATGATGTATTTGGAATTTGAACCTATGGGCTGGAATCTCTAAAGGAATTTGTCGCCGATGCGAATAACATTTATAACAACATCAACATTGCATTCATGTATATCAGCTGTGAATTCATGTACATCAGCATTGAATTCATGTATAAAAACAAATAGAATTTCTGGATACTTACGTGAAAATTGCAGTGGGCATTTTTATAAACCAAGATTCAAGCTGATGTATCTAAATAAAAAATCAGTCCACTCGACACATACAAAATGTGGATTGAGGTTGAGAATTACGCAAATTGACCCCTGAGTTCCAATGTGTTCTATGTGCTAGTTGGCACATAGAACACATTGGAACTCTGTCAACGTCTTGGAGAGGAAAGACTTGCTACAGAGAAAAGAAAATAAGGTGAAAATGAGTACCGCTCATAACCTCATACACAGCAGCTCTATCAGACATTGGAAAGCTATCTAGAAAATATATGGACATCCTGTACAATTCTGACAAGATGAAAAAAGTGCTTCCAGAACCACCCCTTGTAGCATTCCGTAGGAGTAGTAATTTAGGTGATATATTGGGCCACAGAAAAGTAAACAAGCTGACAACACCAAAAGTAACATTGTGTAACAACTCATGCACTGTTTGTTCTGTGTTGAAATTGGGAAGCATCAAGACAGCTACTAATGGAAACAAATTTTAAGAATATATATGTGAGTAATGTCAGAGTGCTGTGTATGTCGGGGAGACCGAGGGGGAACTAAGCGAATGCATCTGAGAACACATAAGGAACATAAGATTACATCTAGAGAAGCCAGTTCATAAACATTTCAGTTCACTGCGGGATTTGGTAGTGTCGGTGTAAGAGAATATACATGGCAGGAAGCAACTACTGCAATTGCATGGTGAAGGAAAGCAACTGGATTCAGAAATGAGACTCCAAAAATGACCCAGGCTTTAACTCATGCATACATGGCTATGGCATTATACAGTTAAAACTAGAAGTCCTGTCACAAAATGTGCACTTATCTAGGCTTAATTGCGTGCAATTGCCATATCGAAAGGCATCCAAAGCACGGCAGATTCTCCTGGTTACTCATAGCAAACACAGGCAATGTTTCTGCCAATGGACCTCCGGGTTACCCGGAGGTCCATTGGCTGAAACATTGCTTGTGCACAGGCCATATTTACATAATTTGATAGCCTTACTATGGTCATATCGCGTAGATTAACGCGCATATCTACGTGATATTTGTGCGCATTTCAGGACAGGACTTTTAGTTTCAACTGTAGCATGAATTGCTGGCAGTATCGCACCGTTATCCTGCTGAAGATCATTGGCCGAAAGCTTGATGTATTGAGCATGAAATTAATTTTTTTTTAAATTATCAAGTTAACAAGTGTTTTCAATTAACTGGTAGAGTGCTGGAAGCCCATATTTGGGCTTTATTCTGAAGTGTCGGTACCACAACTTAAAGGTTTCATATTCTGTGGTTGTTCATATCACCTTTGAAGTGAAATTATTATACCCCGCTTCAAAGAAGTGGGGGCTATGTAGGAATCGCCCTGTACGTCCGTCCATCCGTCCGTCCGTCCATCTTTCCGTTCAAACAAATTCTTGTGTGCACAACTCCTCCTACATTAAAGAACCGATTTTGAAGAAACCTTTAAACATCACTACTGAGTGAACATGCTCATATTCCAAAATTTTTGATCTGCGACAATTTTAACCAGGTTATCTCTCTTGAACTTTGATTTAATATTGGTTTCTACATGAAATTCTTGTGTGCGCAACTCCTCCTACATTTATCAATCAATTTCCTTATGGCCTTCGCCTACATGATCAGAAGTGCATTCCTCTAAAAACCCAAAGCGGGGGTATTAATCACCTTCAGTGATAGTTCTAGTTTAGACTGTTGGGATTTGCATTGTTATAATTTATGGGAGAGTGCCTATTGGCACTCTCCCATAAATTTTAACAAGGCTAATATATGTGAACAAATTTTGATGACCAAAAATAATTCCGCACTCTTCCAGTTAACAGGTATCCAGTCACTTTGATGTATTCTAGACTCAGCGGTTACAGAATTGGACTTCAAACTGTTAGGTCCACGGTTCGATCTAGGGCTGCACGGTATATCGATAAACCGATATATACCGGTCTTCAAACCAATATCGATTGAATACCGGTGTAATTACAAAAATACCGGTTTATCGTCATTATTTATTTACCCACAATTTAATTTTCAAGATGTCTGGAGTTTTTTAACTGTAGCCCCGAATGAATAATATTATCCCTTTATCCAAGGAATTGTCTGCCTGTGCCCCTGTAACATACAAATTCAGCAGTCGAAAAAATAATTTTCAAAAATTTCAACAAAACTATATCATGTGACCCCTCATTGGAATGGGTCATGTGACCCATTCCAATGAGGGGTCACATGATATAGCTTTGTTGAAATTTTTGAAAATTATTTCACATGATATAGTTTTGTTGAAATCTTTGGGGAAAATCTGATATACTAATTTTGAGAATAATAAATTTTGATTGTGGTACTTGTGTTCATACATCTGAACAGTTTTCGATATACCAGTATACCGCGGTATTTTTTTGAATACCGATACCGGTATTCAGTTTTGAATATCGTGCAGCCCTAGTTCGATCCCTGCCATGGGAAACTGCTTTGTGTCCTCGGGCAAGACACCTAGTCCTGATTGCCCATTTGGGGGCACGGTGGCACTGTGTACTGAGGCATACAGCACATTGATGGTGCACGTGTCTTCAACCAATGCTAACCATGCTTGTGTGGAGTTAGTACATTGGGGAGACTAGCAGTTGCTTGCTATTGTTCATTGATTCTCTCCGCGAACTCTGGCTTCCTCCACCCGTAAAACCGCCTGACGTGAGGTGACCGTGGCTGTCAAAAATGTTGTTAAATAAATAAATAAATAAATAAATAAATAAATAAATAAATAAATAAATAAATAAATAATGTATTCTAGAGATCATCTGGGCATTTGATCTATTATATCTTGTGTAACAGAGCTCATGGAACTCTGTCAAACAAGATATGATTGGTTAACTGCCCGTATTAGATATACTGGGGCCAAAATAGGTCTATATACAATGGAATTTAGTGATTGTCAGGGTAATTTCTCATTGTATTACAAGATTTGTTTATTTAATTAAAAGTTGTTTAGCAAGTCACTTAATCCTGATTGCCCATGTGGGGATACAGTGTCGCTGTTTATTAAGGTGTACTGTACGATAATGGTGCTCCTGCTTTCAGTTAGTGCTAACCCTGCTGTGTGGAATTTAGTACATTTGGGAGTCTCTCAGTTCCTCACAGATGCTCAGTGGTTTTCTCCAGGTACATCAGCTTCCTCCACCCGTAAAACTGTCCAACATGAAGTTACCTTGATTGTTAACTGGTTGAGTGCTAGATTATTTTTGAAAGTTGGAATTTGTTCATATAGATTTGCCTTAAGGCACTCTCCAATAATTTTTAATAATGCAAATCTATATGAACAAAATTGTATTTGCTAATGACTGAATAGGAAATTTGTGTAAAGAATACGAAGACTTTAGTATGGTACCCTCATGTTTCTTGAAAGCCATGATAGTGGCTTCCAGCACTCAACCAGTTAAAAGTGTTGTTAAACACCATAAATAAAGAAATTTAATTATAAGGAGTTTGCTCTTTAACATATATGCAGTTACCAGATCAAATCTGAACTGAAGGTATTCATACAGAGAATAATTCTTGTGTCAGGAAAACAAACTTTTGCTCACATTTACTTTGTTTTATATCTGCATTTCATTTTTAGCTCAACTTGACAAAGTCAGGCTGAGCTATTGCCATCACTTCTCGTCCGTCGGCGTACGTACGTATGCATACGTATGTACATACGTACGAACATATGTATGTACAGGCATACGTACGGACGTACGTACGTACATGCATACGTACGTATGTACGTATGTACGTACGTACGTACGCTTGGTATGCTTGTTTGGGGTGACCTCTAGATGGGAGCTATCGATTTTCTACAATTTTTGTCAAAAAATGTTGCCGCGGCCAACGTTCTTAGAACTTAGTTTAGTCAGGAATCAATATATTCCTTTGGCATGCCGTACAGGGCCCATTTTTGATCAGATCAGTTTGAAGCTTGGTATGCTTGTTTGGGGTTACCTCTAGATGGGAGCTATCAATTTTCTTCGATATCTGCCAAGAAATGTTGCCGCTGGCAATGACCTTTGATGAACTTAGTGCAGTTACTCATCAAAATTTTCCCTTGGCACACCCTGCAGGGCACATTTATTATTGGATCACTTTGAAACTTGGTATGCTTGTTTGGGGTGACCTCTAGATGGGAGCTATCGATTTTCTTCAATTTCTGTCAAAAAATGTTGCCACTCGCAATGACCTTCAATGAACTGGTACCAATGCCGCAGCCAACGTTCTTAGAACTTAATTTAGTCAGACCTTAATATTTCCCTTTGGCACACCCTACAGGGCACATTTATGATCGGATTGCTATGAAATCTGGCGTGCTTGTTTGGAGTGACCTTTAGATGGGAGCTATTGATTTTCTTCCATTTCCATCAAAAAATGTTGCCGCTGGCACTGACCTTTGAACTTAGTTTAGTCAAGCATCAATATATTCCTTGGGCATGCCCTACAGGGCACATTTATGATCAGATCGGTTTGAAACTTTGTATGCTTGTTTGGGGTTACCTCTAGATGGGAGCTATCGATTTTCTACGATTTCCGTCAAAAAATGTTGCCACTGGCAATGACCTTCAATGAACTGGTACCAATGGTCTTCAATGTTGCCATTTCACTTATAACTTACCAAGTTCAAGTTTGTCAAGTTGAGCTACAGTGTCATTTACACTTTCATTATTTTATTACTGTCAATTCACTCATTGTGTTATTTTCCTCCTCATTGTACAGTAGAAGTCCTCTCACGAACTGTGCGCTTATCTAGGCTTAACTGCGCATATGAATTGCACGCAATTGCCATATCGAATGGCATCCAAAGCACGGCAAGTTCTCCTGGTTACTCATAGCAAACACAGGTTACCCGGAGGTCCATTGGCTGAAACATTGCTTGTGCACAGGCCATATTTACAGAATTTGATAGCCTCATATCGCATAGATTAACGCGCATATCGACATGCTATTTGTGCGCATTTCGGGACAGGACTTTTAGTTTTAACTGTATTCACTAGTAATATACTATTAATCAAAAATAGAATATGTTTTCATTCTTGGAATTCACTGAAAAAAAAACAAACTTTCCACAATCCATTCCAGTGATGGTTCGTCAGCTGAGTTTGAATGCTTTTTGAGAATATAACTGACTGGTATTGATCATCAAGTTGGGTAAAGAGTAGGTACAGATGAGATTTACACTAAACCTGTACATTTGAATAGCATTGGTTAATCAGTTGATAACGGAAATTCGTTGTGATTTACAGTTAAAACTAGAAGTCCTGTCACGAACTGTGCGCTTATCTAGGCTTAATTGTGCGTATGAATTGCTCGCAATTGCCATATCGAATGGCATTCAAAGCATGGCAGGTTCGCCTGGTTGCTCATAGCAAACACGGGCAAAGTTTCTGCCAATGGACCTCCGGGTTACCCGGAGGTCCATTGGCTGAAACATTGCTTGTGCACAGGCCATATTTACAGAATTTGACAGCCTTGCTATGGTCATATCGTGTAGATTAACGCGCATATCGTTGTGCTGTTTGTGGGCATTTCAGGACAGGACTTTTAGTTTTAACTGTACACTAAGCTTTTACAGTGCACAAGTTTAGTTACTCAGTTAATGATGAAATTTTGTTATAACAAAGTGTGACTAACCCTGTGCAGTACACAAGGTTAGACACAATTTCTGGTTATAAAAAAAAAATCATTACTGCCATATCACACACTACATGAAAATATCCACTGATGAAAGCTGTAAAAATGTACAGTGTACATGTAAGTTAATTGTTCTCTGAAATAATTTTTTCAGGCGACTGTTAAAATAACCAGTGTCCATCCATTTATTTATTTATTATTTATTATTTATTTATTGGTGTTTAAGGTCACATATTTCTGCACAATGGCTAACCATGACCGTGACAGTTTTACGGGTGGAGGAAGCTGGAGTACCCAGAGAGAACCACCGAGCAACGGCGAGCAACTGTCAGCTCCCCAACATACCAACTCCACACAAGCAGGGTTAGCATTGGCTGAAGACAGGTGCACCATCGACGTGCAGTACGCCTTAGTACACAGCGTCACCGTGCCCCCACGGGGGCGAAATGTCTTGCCCAAGGACACAACGCGGTTGCCGCAGGTGGGATTCGAACCGAGGACCTCTCGGCTTGCAGCCTGCACCTCTACCAACTGAGCCACCGCGCCCCCAGTGTCCATCCATGGATCCGTGCATGCATCTGTCCACCTGTGCGTCCATCCCACATTGGTTTCCCGATGATAACTTTAGTTATAGTAGGTCAAATCAAATGAAATTTGGTATGTAGGTGTATCAACATAAAATGCAGATCATGTTCAAATTGGGGTGCAGTCTGACAAAATTTGCCAGACTTATGCCCCTTTTTCGACTTTGAAAAATTCATTTTTTTTTGTTTCCCAATAGCTTTAGTTGTACTTGGCCAAATCAAATGAAATTTGGCATGTAGGTGTATCAACAAAAAATACAGGTCAAGTTCAAATCGGGGTTGGGCTGACATTTTTTGCCACAGTTATGTCCCTTTTTGGACTGAAAAATTCAATTTTTTTTTAATACCTCGAATTGCACACACTTTTTTCGGGATGGGTGGTGGGAGTCCTTTTATTAATAATAATAATAATAATAATAAATAATGTTTAAGCCTAAATTCTACCTTTACAGTAGAAGTAATTAAAATAAGTATATATAGGTTCATATTAGTACTCAAACGATTAGTCGACTAGTCGATGTCGACTCTGGGCAAACCAGTAGTCGACTCTCAATTGTGCAGTCAACTAGTCGGAGGAGTTCAAGCTTTTAGGTAAATAGTATCCCTTCTGTACCCCTGTCAGTCAGTTTGAACAGCAGTATTGGGCAATCAATGTATACATCTATTGCCATCTAATAGTAGTGACAGTAGTTTGTTTTAACTGGTACTAGTAGAGTGCTGAATTATTTTGGGCTATCAGGATATGTTATTAATTTGCCTTGTTGCAATTTATGGGAGAGTGCCTATAGGCACTCTCCCATAATCGCAAAAAGACAAATTAAGTAAGACTATATAATTTCACTCTTAGCATAATTAGAAGCACATTAACAGAATAATGTTCCAGTAAGTTGCTGTATATGAATGCCCAAGTGAAGCCAGATTTGGACCTTCAGCACTCTACCAGAACACCAACACTGTTATAAGCAGATAAGTTATCACCAATGACTAGTCGAAGTTGACTTGACTTTTGGGTATTGACTAGTCGACTTTGGAATTCACTAGTCGTTTGAGCACTAGTTCATATCAGATTTCCCGATGAAATGCTTCACGATATAGATGGGATTTTAATCCCAATTTAAAAGTTTCAATGCTTTGTTTAGTTTTTAAAATACTCGGCAGGGAATTCCAAAATGCAGGGGCTGCAACCGAGAAAGCTCTATAACCTTCTGAGACGAGTTTAGAAGCTGGCTGAGCCAGATTATTTGAATCAGATGAACGAAGGTTACGGCTTGGAGCATGATGTGATATCAGCTCCGCCAGGTTCATATGATGGTGTGATGCTGTTATACATTTGAAAGTAATAAATATAATTTTATATTGTATTCTCGGTTGGATGGGAAGCCAGTGGAGGTCCCTAAGAACTGGAGTTATTGTAGAAAATTTACGATTACGAGTGACAACCCTGGCCCCGCAATTTTGGATATTCTGAAGTTTATCAAGTACAAATTTTTTACACTCAAACAGCAGTGATTTACAGTAATCCAGACGACTGGTGACAAAAGCATGCACAAGCTGCTCAGAGGTTTGCAGGTCAATAACAGGTCTTATCTTGCTGATATTCCGGAGGTGGAAAAATGCTGTGCGACAAACTTGCATAACATGTTTGTCTGCGGCAAGGTTTTCATCCAAGAAATATCCTAAGTTGCGAACAACAATATTGGGTGAAATTTTATTTCTCTCGATTAACAGAAATGTTTTGTCAAAGCTTGAGAGTTGGTGAGGCAGAACTATGTATATAACCTCAGTCTTATCAGTGTTCAATTTCAGATAATTACTGTTCATCTAGTGATTGATATCAGCAACACACTCTTCTAACTGTTTACATGGCACAGTTCCCGTATCTGACTTGAAGTGTATATACAGCCGAGTATCGTCAGCGCAAAAGTGATATTGAAGGCCGTGTTTACGGATGATGTCACCAAGAGGTAGAACGTATATCACGTAGAGCAAAGGCCCGAGGACAGATCCTTGAGGGACCCCATATTTTAGTGTAAGTTTAGATGATGATGAGCCATTTATATAAATGTTCTAGTCTGTCAAGAAGAGTGCATGTTTATACTAACATTTGGTGGCTATTACTGTTAGTATAAATATAGTACATATATGTGCAGATTTGCAAAACTTCTGGGAGAAACGTTTTTAAAAGAAGTTCAAAGCATGTCAAGATGTACAAAGATTTACCAAAATAAAGTTGATCAATTTAGATATAATGGGATCCACAAAACGAGATGGCCACGGGACTGGGTTAATGTTCCGGTTGGAAATGATTGGGTTTTTTAAAAATATTATCTCATTTTTGGCTAATTTTTTGTGAACCAACTTTATTTTGCTTTGGACGTTTTCATTTTCACTCTATGTGACAGACGGTCGATGATTGTATAACGAAATTTGGAAACTTTTCAAAGCGTAACTAAACGGTGCGGTAAAAAAGTTCCAGCTTGTATATCACCTGTTGAATACAGAATCATTTATATCATAGCGGCGATTCCATTGAATACAAGGGTTTAACGTTTAAACTTTAAACCCTTGTTGTGGGTTTACTGTTAGTAAACAGCGATACGAATTTCAACAAACACTGGTTCCGAAAAGGTTGTTTTGATTTTTTATCGATCCATATGATCAGTACAGCTTCAGTCAAAACAAACTCTTCACCTTTGGGTTTAAACATCGGAATTAAAATTTGTTTATTTAAATGAATTTTAATGCATCCCTTGTGTAATAAACACTGAACGCGATGTGTGTTTGAATCGGTGGGTGTTTTACATAACTCATTGGAATGACATAATCATATTGAAAGCATAAATATGACTAGGCCATTCCAACTCGTTATGTAAAACACCCACCGATTCAAACACACATCGCATTCTGTCTATGTACGTTACTTTACGTTACTCCAAGCAGTGAACTATTGTCTATATATAATTTTTTTCCTCTACTGCTGAGCAAACTACAAGATAATGCATACAGTGTGAAGCCACTAAAGTTGATTCTAGTTCTGTTGAGTAGAGCCATGATATTGGCTTCTAGCACTCAGCCAGATAAACTAGACCATGGTGATTCCAAACAATCCTCTGATCTAAATCTGTGCCTAGTAAATGGTTGCTCAGTTGTAAGCAAAACTGCAACCTTCCTTGGCACGATAGGGGACTACAATATCTCTATGTCAACGATTCTTGAAATGTGGCTAACACCTGAAGACACATTGACTGTCGGCAAACTTTGTACCAATAGTGAAAATATTATCCACAAAGAAGTCACAGCAAGGTGGTGGTATTGGTGCAATTTTTGACAATGCAGTAAAGGTTATGCGAACAGCATGTTAGAGTAGGTCCACATTTGACTGCGTTATTACTGTCCTTACGTAAGTATTGGTTTGCAGTTGGTTTATACCATTGTCATTTTCCAACCTCTTCAGAGTTCAAGATTCTTCTAAACTTCGCGATCTACTCAGCTCCATGAATTTACACCAACATGTCCACAGCGCCACACACAAAAGTAGCCACACATTAGATCTGCTAATCTCCAGAGAGTCAGACAATGATCTTTTCAAAGGAGTAACAATTGTTGATATGGCACACCCTGTCCACTTCATAATTCTCTTTGACTTGGCACATTCACATTCTTGACCAGTTCAAAAGAATATTACATACCGTAAATACTGTACTATTGACCAGGTCAATTTAAATTGAAGAGATCTTCCATCCACGCCAATCATTTCTGTGAGTGGAAGATGACCCCTCGACAGCAATGAATGTGTATACAGCACTTCACTTCAGAAAGTCATTGATTAAGTATGCGCCAATGAAAAGTTGCACATACAGGAGATACCCAGGAATGCCAAATCCTTGAGACAAATAAAGCTGTCTGTTCAGAGATGTCAGCCAATGAAGCATTGTTAACAAAGTTAAAAAAATATGGAAGTAATTGAGGAATTTTAAACCTGGAAATATTTTCGGATCCTAAGGTCTGGTCCCCTGCATCTGTGTTCCTCAATCAATTTTTCTTGCCTGTCTGCGCAACAGTTCAGTTTTTATACACCCGTTTTGAAAAAACAGGTAGTAGTATGGTATACCTCTGTCCGTCCGTCTGTCCACCCGGTCACACGTCGTACGTTAACTCAAGAACGCTTAGAGAGATTTTCGTGATTTTTGGGTAGGTGGTGTATATCGATGGATGGAAGCTCCCTTTTTCGTTTAGTGTCACCGTTCGATTAGTCATTCCAGAGTTATGGGACTTTATTACTTAGAAAATTGTTGATTTTTTACATGTCGTACGATAACTCGAGAACGCTTCGAGAGATTTTTGTGATTTTTTTTTAGGTGGTTTATGTTGATGGAAGGAAGCTCCCTTTCAGCTGGTGTCGCCGTTCAATTAGTCATTCCAGAGTTATGGGACTTTATTTTTCACATGTCGAACAATAACTTGAAAATGCTTAGAGCAATTTTCATGATTTTTTGGTTGCAAGTATATGTTGATAGAAGGAATCTCCCTTTCCATTTGTGTCACTGTCCGATTTGTCATTCCAGAGTTATGGGACTTTATTTATCAAAATATAGGCAATTTTCCACATGTTGGACTTTGAGCAATTTTCATGATTTTTGGGTGGCAAGTATATGTAACCTGACAAGTACACATGTATACTCATATTGTGTGGTTCCCTCTTGTAATTAATAATAGGCGTATCATGCGCTCATGGCGCAGCTGTTTATTGCAAGTTAACTTGATTATTGCACTGACGGTTCAAAAGTTCAGAACATCAAAGCTTTGAATGTACCAAACAGACAAATTTTTCTAACAGCTTGAGGTTAAACATAGACGTTATTGGCCTTTTACTTTTAGAAACAATAGTTCTTTCTTCAAATTTTTTTCAATGTCTAAAACAGGGTAAAATTTACAGATTCTTCGACAATGAAAAACACTAATCGATTTTGGCGTGACCGATTGGTAATTGATTAATCGATTAATCATGACAGCCTCAGTCGGAAATCGGCCTTCAAGTGTAAGTAAGGAGGAAATGAGGTTAAAAAAATAATCACCCAAAAAATGTTCTTTGAACTGAAAAACCTTCAGATAATTAATAATTATGAAGAAAATTACTTATCAAAATGGTTCAGGCCTTAAAAAGTTAAAAATTTCTTTCTCAGGCCCTCCTGCATGCTCTCTTTTTATAACCAATGCATAAAAATATAAAAATTAAATGGTTTATTTCTAATATTTTACCCAAGTTAATAAAATTGATAAATTTGTCCCTTGAGGTAAACAAGTCTTTGCAATGCTTCGGCATTTTAAAGCCTTCTTGCACTCAAGGGACAAAATACACCTCCAGCGATGCTATTCTGTAGATTATGAGGCCTAAAACATAAAAGAAACCAAGAACATGAACTTTTGATGGCAAAGAAATAATTACAAAAATAAAAAATGAAATAAAATAAAAAAACGCCGTGCCCACATGAAATTTTACAAAAAATGGCTCGAGAAACAGAAGATCTACTTTGAGGGGCCTTACAATAAATTAGTTTACCTAAATAGCTGGCATTTGCCAATGAGTGGTCATAAGCTCTGTTTTTTGAGACAAAATGAAAAAAATAATAGAATTTGAAGGATTTTTGCAAACAGCACAAGCCAGTGTTGGTCATCACATTTGGTAAAGGGTTAACAGAAAAACACAAGCTGAAATGATGCATGATGGTAGAGGATGTTTGAGCAAAGGGTGATACATACAGCATGCGGGTAGTTTACCCAGGTTATATTCCCCACCAGAGGGAAGATATTCAGGATTGTAGGCCGATTATTTACTTCACTGAAGAAGTTTCAGACCCATGTTACCTGAAAACTGTTTTAACTGATAGAGTGCTGGAAGCCCATATCTGGGCTTTACTCTGAGGTGAAGGTCCTGCAACTTGAAGGCTTCATACTCAATGGATGTGCTTCGTATTATCTTTGAAGTAATATTATTTAGTCTGTAGGGACTTGTCTTGTTACAATTTATGGGACAGTGCCTGTAGGCACTCTCCCATAAATTGTAACAAGGCAAAGACATGTGAACAAATTTTGATGGCCAAAAATAATTCAGCACTCTACCAGTTAATCCTCTCCACACTGGTGTCGAAATATCAAATTTTCAATCTGAAAATATTTCCCATAATGCAGCTGGGAATTAAACCAATTCACTCTTGTTTGACAGAGCTCATTGAGCTCTGTCAGACAAGATTAAATTGATTAAATTCTGAGTTGCATTGTGGGAAAAAGCAGGCTCTTGATATTTCAGTATTTTGACATTAGTGTGCAGAGAGTTAATGGTTTCCAGTCATTTTCATCTCTGGTCCTTAATTATGACAGCTTCCAACACCAAAAGCTAAACTTTATACAATCATTGCAGGATCTCTGATTCATGTGATAAATTTTGATTGCACAATATTGCAATCATTGACAGATTAAATATCTTCTGCTTGAGTGGAGAGAATCAATTTTAATCTGATTTTAACTGGAGCCAAGTTTAAGAGATGAGCCTGAAAATCAAGAAAGATATTGATTAAAGTCCAAAACTTTGTAATCACTTTTCTAGTGTCAGTCTAGGAACAGAGATAGAATCTGACATGTATTTTATCTTTTTCTCTCGTGCTGACAGGAGAAAGAGAGTGGCCCGAATTATCACTAAAAAGCAGTACAGTAGAACCTGTCTTGAGAGACCGCCTTTTGGGCCACACAAAAGTGGTCTCTCAAGACAGGTGGTCTCTCATAACAGGTTTCAGGTTTTCTCAAGTCAGTGAATAACCAACCACAAAATTCAGAAATGGAGAAGAATAGATTTTTGTAATTACTTTGTTGTTTTTCTTTTTTATGAAGTTTTTGTAACAAATTGAAATGGACTGTTATAAAAATTATAAAAATAAATTAGTGTTTATTCAGCAATAATCGTAATCTTTTCACAGGGGTCTTATAAAAACATCTCAGTCTTTACTGAATTAGCAATTGAAACCCAATTAAGAGCTTTTAATACTTTTAATTATGTTAGTATAACCACAATGGATTTTCCAATTCCAGAACAGGTAAAAAGTTTTTGTCATGGTTTCAGTCTTCAAAGGGGCGGTCTCTCAAGACAGGTCCATTATGGCATAAAAATACAAATTGGTACCAGGTCACAGTGGTCTCTCAAGACAGGTGGTCTCTCATAGCAGGTCCATTATAGAGTAAAACCAATCGGTGCCTGGCAGATGTGGTCTCTCAAGACAGATGGTCTCTCAAGACAGTGGTCTCTCAAGACAGGTTTTACTGTACTCTTCTTTTGATATCCCTGTGCTTATATTTTGCAGAACCCTTTGTGAACCCCACAGCAGAAGCGCTCAGGTATTTCTTTTCAACCTACTCACAATTGTTTACAATTGGCTGTAACATAAGTGCAAGCCCTACTTCGGAACTAACTCAAGCTTTTAGAATCTTTTCCAAACGAGTTGGAAAAGTACTAGAGTGCAAAAGCACGAAAAAGATCGAAAAAAGGGTCGAGCGAGACCAGCGCTCGAAATTACAGGTACTCTCTCTGCACACCTCTTGCGTTTACCGAGCGCATGCGCAACAACCATGACGTCAATTCCTTTATTTTCCGCCATTGTACATGGTCAGAAATTTTTGTGACTCGTGCTAAATTATGCTGTTTATTCTTCGTGAACAACTTATTCTCCATATTTAGTGTGCTACTGGATTGTATCCTTTTATCAAGCTACCAAATTATTATTATTTAATGTTAATTTGTATTTTTATTGCTTGTTTCTTCACACTTTGTCTTTTCTTTCCCCCACGTGTGAACACGACCTTGGTGCTGTTTTCCATCGGCGGGAAGCTTGATTATTATTTTGATATAATGCCTAAGACTATTCCTTGTACCTCTTGTTTGCAAGTGAAACATGTGGACGACTCTCATGCCACATGTGTCACTTGCAACAATTGCACTCAGGCCCAATCTTGTGGTATTTGTGGGGTTTGGTCCTCTAAATTCTGGGCTTCTGTGAACAAGGTGGTTCTTTCCAGAGCTAGAACCCCTCGTTCTCGGGGTAAGGGTAGCCGTGCCGTAGTAGACATTTCTGCTGGTGCACGTGGTGACTCTGTCACACAGGATTCGGATCTGCCTTCTGTGGCGAGTTCCTCTGCAACTGTTGGCGGTGTTAGTTCAGTGATACTTGACGAGGAGACCGTGGTCTCTTTGTCTTCTGATGTCACTATTGAGGCGTCTGTTTTCGTTGAGAGCTTTTCCGAGGTCAGCTCGGTAACCCTCTCCGATCTGCCTCCTACACCGTCGACCGTTGTTGAGGAGGTTGCTACTCCAGATCCTATTCTGTCTGATGGTGGCTCTTCCATCTCCTCTGGGGATGGTCTACAGTCTCGGGGGACCGAGGCTGTATCTGCTGGTGTGTCTGTGTGTTCTCAGCCTCCCCCAGCCTCGCGGCTGGGCTGTGCGGGTTTGCTGTCTGCTCCGTCTCATCCGGCTAGGTTTGCTCCTAGTCGGTTGAGCCGGCTGGTCACTTCGGCAGCGATTCCTCGTCCCTCGAGTGAATCGTTTATCGTATCACCTTCCCCTGCTAGTGTGCCGCCTAGCGGGATGGTGTTGGGACGTTGGCACCCAGGGCCTGCTGTTCGGCAGCGGTTAGTGACAGCCCCTGTTAGCTGTCACTCTCGGAACCTTCCTCCGGTGATTCCTCACTGTGTTCCAGGTCTGGATGTCGATCGATGCTTGCCGTCGGTCTCAGAGGATAGGCAGTTGGGGCCGTCTGCTGCGCAGAGGCCAATGACAGGTTCCTGTCATTCTTGGGAAATCCTCCGGTGTCTGCTCACCGTGTTCTAGGTCCAGCTACCGATCGACGTGCGCCGTCGGTCTCTTTAGAGGATTTGCAGGCAGGACCTTCTGTTTCGCAGAGGTCAGTGATGGCCCCTGGGCGTCACAATCGGGACTATCCTCCGGTGTCTTCTCACCGTGCTCCTATTCTGTCTGCCGATCGACGTTCGCCGTCGGTCTCTTCTGAGGATTTGGGTTCTTCTACCAGAAGGGTCCATTGGGAGGACACTCCGTCGGGCGATTCTGCTGCGACGGATTCTCAGGGTGACCTGCGCCAGGCCGTTTTGGCGCTCACCCGGTTGCTTTCTGGCAACCCTCAAGTTGGCCTCCCTGTGCCTCCTGAGGCACAACCTCCTTTGGTCGGTCGCCGAGATGTCTCGCCTGGCCCCGTGGATACTGCACAGTATTCACAGGAGGTTTCTGCTGGTCAGCCCGAGTTGGGCTACGTCTCCTCTGCTACGGAGGATGACGAGTATCTTGAAGGTGATGGGCCCCCCTCGTCAGTCTTGGGGCAGGCTTTGGATTTCGTCTTTGGCTTATTGCCGGACGTTCAACCTTCCGACCAGCCTTCTGTGACCGTCCGGCCGCGGTCCACTGTGGAGCGCTGTAACCCTGTTGAGCCTTCTAGCTCCGGGGCTTTGCGTCCTCTGCAATCGGCTCAGGTTGTTGAGTCCTTCCAGGGCTTAGATGTCAAAATGCGTTCTAAGGCCCTCAAGGGTTCCTTCTTTTCTAGAGCTGATGCCTTTCTGCCTCCATCGCGGTTTCGTGTGTACGATTCCGTATCTCCACCAGTCTTCCAAGGGATGACTACTGTGGATGAGGATTCTTCTTCCCTCGGGTTGACTAAGCCTGAGTCGGCAGTTCTCCCGATGTCGGTAGTTGAGTCTATGGTGGGCCTGTCCCGAGAGATGCTGGGTATGTTATCTCTCGCGGACCATGTCGTCGCTGCTCTGGCTGAATATTTTCCACCAGGGGAGTTTGATGACGCTCAGGCGCCTTTTCGCGTTTTGTCACAGGCTCTTATGAACTTGACACATGCTCACGCCTGTAACACGGCTAATTTGGAGCTGGCACGCCGGGATGCAGTGTTGGATTCTTTACCATCCCTTCCTTCTGAGCAACGTGCTGTTCTGAGGTCTGCCTCTTTGGTGGGACCTCAGTTGTTCCATGGTTCCGTGGAAGCTGTTCGTGGCGAAGTTCTTCGTCATTCGAAGGACCAGCTTTTGCTGAGACAGCTTGACCAACCTGCTGCTGTGGGTGGGGGTCGTTCCAGGCCTGCCAAGCGTGCTGCTGCATCTGCCTCGTCGGCGACGTCGGCTACGCCTTCGGCTACGCCTTCGGCTACGTCTACTCCTTCTGCTCATAAGAAGCGCCGACGTGGCCAGGCTCGCTGGCAGCCTCAGGCTGGAAAGTCTCAGGACTCTGTCACTTCCCGAGGTGGTTTCTCCTCTCGGGGGCCTCGTCGAGGCTGCAAGTGAAGGTTCTCACCTCGATTCGCCTCCAGTCGGGGGAAGGCTGTCGCTGTTTTACGACTGTTGGACAGAGATAACGTCGGACTCTTGGGTCTTCGAGGTCATTCAATCCGGTCTGCGACTGTCCTTCTATCGGCACCCCAGTTTATCTCGGGTGCCCCTTCCGACTCTGGTCCCTTCCGATTCTCTGCGTCGGGACCTTCTGGTGCAGAAGATCAACAATCCGAAGAAAAACGGCCAATATCGTCTTGTCATCGATCTGAGTACCCTGAACGAGTACATAATAGCTCCTCGTTTCAGTATGGAGACTTTCCGGTCGGTTCGACGTTCGGTTCATCGGGGCGATTTTGCGGCCAGTATCGACCTGAAGGATGCCTACTTCCATGTACCCATTCATCTGGCGTCACGGAAATACCTTCGGTTCTCGTTTCGGGATCGAGTTTTTCAATTCAGATCTCTCCCGTTCGGTTTGAACCTGGCTCCTTGGGCCTTCACCCGACTGATGTCACAGGTGCTTGCTTTCCACCGCACTCAGTCGGCAGTGACTTCGTCAGCCTACCTAGACGACATCCTCCAACGGCACCACGATGCTGCTGTTCTGGAGTTCGATGTCCGGCAGTTTCTTTGCCTGCTAGCGTTGCTGGGTTTCAGAGTCAATCGCGAGAAGTCGGATCTTCTTCCTTCTCAGCGATTCCGTCATTTGGGGATGGATTTTGACACTCTTCACAATGTGACTCGGGACCTGCTTCAATCTTCCTCGGTCTCGGCCAGGACTTTCCTTCGGATGCTGGGCCTTTGCGGTTCCGTGACAGATCTCATTCCGCTCGGTCGCTTGTTTGTCCGACCTCTCCAACACATTCTGTTCGATCATTGGCGTCCGAATGTAGATCCGCTGGACCTGGAACTCACTATTCCTCGGTCTCTGCCTTGTCACCTCCGCCCTTGGGCCGATATTCCCTGGCTGACACAGGGTGTTCCGTTGGATCTTCCTTTGGCCGATCGCATCCTTACTGCGGATGCCAGCGATCGGGGCTGGGGTGCGACGTTGGATCCTCTCGGCCTGTCTACTCACGGAGAGTGGGACAGCGAGCAGGTAGGCCTTCATATCAACCAGAAGGAGCTCCTTGCTCTTCTGTTGAGTTTTCGGCTTTGGATCCTTCATCTGTCGGACCATGTTGTCCTACTTCTTTCGGACAATTCGACAGTAGTGGCCTACATACGGAATCAAGAAGGCACACATTCGATTCCCATGTATCGGCTGTCTCGGGATCTTCTTCTGTTGGCGCGGGATGTGAACGCTCGGGTGTCCATTCGACACATTTCCGGGCGTCTCAACATCCTAGCCGACTCCCTGTCCTGACACGACAGTGTCCTTCCAACCGAATGGATGCTACATCGGTCGGTGTTTCAGGCGATTTGCGAGCAGTGGGGCCGTCCTCAGGTCGACCTTTTCGCTACTCGCTGGAATCATCAGGTAGAGACCTTTGTCTCCCCTTGTCCAGATCCTCTGGCTTTTGCAGTAGACGCTCTGTCTCTGGACTGGACAGGTTGGATCGGCTATGCCTTTCCTCCTGCACCGATTCTTCCTCAAGTATTAGCGAAGATTCGTGCTTGCAGTTGCAGGATCATTCTGATCACACCCCTGTCTCCACAGAGGGTGTGGATCAATCTGCTGCGGCCTCTATTGGCCGATCGACCGATTTGTCTACCTCTACGTCGCGATCTTCTTTCAAAGGGTCGTCCCAGGAAGTATCACAACAACCTGGCGAGCCTGTCCCTTCACGCCTGTCTTTTATCAGGTCCAGTCTCCGACGTAGAGGTTTTTCGAGATGATCAGTGGAGTGCATTTCTGCATCGCGACGACATTCCACTGGCATAACTTATGCCGCCAAGTGGAAGGTTTTCTGCCGCTGGTGTGCAGATCTCAATGTGAATTACCGTGATCCGTCAATCGCTCAAATTGCGGATTTTCTGGTTTTTCTTTTTGACTCCAAGGGCCTCCAGCCTATTACGATTAAGGGCTAACGGTCTATGCTGTCTGATACTTTCTCTTATGTGGGAAAGTGGTGCATCGGTCGTAATCTTTTTCTCTCCAAACTTATTCGGCACTTTTCTTTGAAGAGGCCTCGAGTTTTGCGTCTTACACCCAAGTGGAACTTGGCATGGGTGTTGCACTGTTTGGAGGGGGCGCCATTCGAGCCTTTATTTGAGACCGACATGCGTTTTCTCACCTATAAGACGGCTTTTCTTCTAGCGTTTGCTTCTGCTCGTCGAGTCAGTGAGCTTCATGCTCTATCTGTTGATTCTGCCTTCTTCCGCAATGAAGCTAACAGTGTCACCTTCACTACTGATTGCTCTTTTCTGGCTAAGAATCAACTTCCTGATTCGGTACCTCCTCCCATCTGCATTCAGGCTCTTCCCTCTGTAGATGGCCGGAGGCCTCTTCTTTGTCCTGTTCGTGCGATCAAGACTTACATTACTCGCACTCAGTTCATTAGGAGGGGTCGGAAGAGATTCTTTCTGTCTCTCATTCCTAAGAGGCAGTCTATCTCTTCCCATTCTATTTCCAGGTGGATCTATCTTGCAATCAAGCTGGCTTATTCTCGCTTGTCTGCGTCGGATCTTGTTTCGAACCGGCTTAATGCTCATGAGGTTCGTGCCATTTCTACATCCTGGGCGTTCTCCAATTCTGTTTCGCTCCGTGATGTTATGAATGCGGCTTACTGGAGGAATGCTTCTACCTTCTCCTCCTTTTATCTCCGCCACCTTCAGCAGCAATCTGAGGACCTTTATTCTTTAGGCCCTCTCGTCGCTGCTCAGGCTGTTGTGCACCCTCGTTAAATTGTTTTTGTAGAGGTTGCGCTTCTCTCAGCCTTGTTCTTTTCAGGTGCCTTCTCTCTATCTTCATTACAGGTTTTCGATTTTGTTCTCTGCCATCCTTGCTTTCGTTCTGCTACTCTTGTTGGTATTGGTTATGTGATTCACCTCCTCCTATTGTTTATTCAGCCAATTGTAAACAATTGTGAGTAGGTTGAAAAGAAATTAAAATTTTTTAGTAAATTTTGTTTCTTAACATACCTACCACAATTGTTTACCGGAGGCCCACCCTCCTTGGGGATATCTTTGATATCGATGCCTCCCCGCTAAATCACAAACTTCTCGTTGGCGGAAATACGGAATTGACGTCACGGTTGTTGCGCATGCGCTCGGTAAACGCAAGAGGTGTGCAGAGAGAGTACCTGTAATTTCTAGCGCTGGTCTCGCTCGACCCTTTTTTCGATCTTTTTCGTGCTTTTGCACTCTAGTACTTTTCCAACTCGTTTGGAAAAGATTCTAAAAGCTTGAGTTAGTTCCGAAGTAGGGCTTGCACTTATGTTACAGCCAATTGTAAACAATTGTGGTAGGTATGTTAAGAAACAAAATTTACTAAAAAATTTTAATTTTTATGAAATTCCTCTCTTGACTTTTCAGAGTACTCAGAGAGTCTCACTGCAGGGTCCTGTTGCAGGTAGGCCTACTGAAGTAGGATGTACACTTTATGCAGGGGTTGAAGTAATTTTGCTTTGCTGAGCTGTAGCCACAGTAGGTATACTGCACACAGGACAACCATTTATACGTCCTCACCCAAAAGGATAACCGTAACACCATCCCTGAATATGGTGGTAAGTAGTGTGGGTTGAATCGACATTGCGTTCCATTTCAGCCCCTGAGAACTGAACCTGCAACCCTTGGGTTCAATGCATGACATGTTATGCTCTCAACTACTGCACCTCATTGCTTGCCGGCTCAAGTTCCTGTCCATACAGTTAAGTTCTGTGATCAAACCAGAAAATGAGCAGACGGTCATCTGCAAAATGAGGTGCCCAGAGGGTGGATTTGGTGATGCTACCCTGCACAGAAGGGTAGCATCACTAAATTTACCCTCTGTCAACCTGTCTGAACCAGAATCTTAAACCTGAACAGATAGAGGTACCCAGATGATAAATTGACCCACTGTGTGGGATAGCATCAGCAAATTCACCCTCAGGGGACCTCATTCTGTAAATGGCAGATTTCTTATTTTCAGGCTTGTCTGTGATCGCAAAATCGGTCTTTATCTGATCACAACAGAATTGTTGTCTGGTCAAGACATATTTACACTGACGGGTCGATATATCTGATAAAATATTTCAAGATCAAGAGTAACTCAAGAAAATGAATGCAAATAGCATCCAAAATGCTGACCGATGCCTCGCTAGGGGGTTTGGGGTATAACCCCCCACCTCACCCTACTCTATAATATTTCAGTCAGGACATTTTCTTTTGAATTTGAGTCTTAGATAATGATTTGCTCACAAATTGGATGTCTCTAGAACCCGATTTGGGCTGTTGGATGCCCAGCATGAAAAATATGGAGCACGGTACGTTTTAATTAAATACCTGTATGGCCGCCGTGCAGTGCTCAAAATAACATTTTTTCTTTGCGTAGCAAAATGCTACGCATTTCCAAAAAATGAATAGCATTTTGTAAAAATTACATAGCTATTTTGTATACCAGAGTCATGTTATGCTATTTTGTATTGAATTCTTCTAAGTAGATAAAATAGTTTCATCCATTTCTGGGCATTTCCAAATGATCTGCAACACATGAAACATTTGCTATGTTTTTTTAACTGAACTGCCTTTAAGGGTTGCATGGACTTGTATACTGTTATAAATGGCGTCTTGGTTGTTCAATAGAGTTCTCAAAATGGAAGTTGGGATTTTTAATTTGATGGGCTTGCAGTTTTTTTTAATGGACGTTTTATTTTTATGCAAAATGTTGTAAAAACAGGAAGTATTTAAACCAACAGAATTCATCTTACATATGAAGTTGCTAATGATGCTTGATGGAGAGTTAATCTGAGTTATGCCTGGAATGTTCCACAATCAGAAGTAAAGCATCAGTGAACTAGTTTTCAAATTTGTTTGCAAATTTTACATTTAATAGGCTGCAGTTGATTATCTTGTATCGCAAAATGCTATACATAATTTAACATTGTGTAGCTTTTTGCAAGTTTTGCATAGCAAAAAGTGATGCGACACCGCTTATTTTGAGCCCTGCCGCCGTGGACTGGTCACTTTCCATGGATGGGCAATATTTCCATGAACGCCACGGCCAACATTCTTAGAACTTAGTTTAGTCAAACCACAATATTTCCCTTTGGCACACCCTACAGGGCACATTTATGATTTGATTGCCTTGAAACCTGGTATGCTTATTTAGGGTGACCTCTAGATCGGAGCTATCGATTTTCTTCAATTTCCGGCAAAAAATGTTGCCACGGCCAACTTTCGTAGAACTTAGTTTAGTCAGACCTCAATATTTCCCTTTGGCACACCCTACAGGGCCCATTTATGATCAGATTGCTTTGAAACCTGGTATGCTTGTTTGGGGAGACCTCTAGATGGGAGATATCGATTTTCTGGAATTTCTGTCACAAAATGTTGCCGCGGCCAACGTTCTTAGAACTTAGTTTTGTCAGAAGACTCAATATTTCCCTTTGGCACACCCTACAGGGTACATTTATGATTGGATTGCTTTGAAACCTGGCATGCTTGTTTGGGGTGACCTCTAGATCGGAGCTATGGATTTCCTTCAATTTCCGTAAAAAAATGTTGCTGCGGCCAACGTTCTTAGAACTTAGTTATAGTCAAACCACAATATTTCCCTTTGGCACACCCTACAGGGCACATTTATGATTTGATTGCTTTGAAACCTGGTATGCTTATTTAGGGTGACCTCTAGATGGGAGCTATCGATTTTCTTCAATTTCCGGCAAAAAATGTTGCCACGGCCAATATTCGTAGAACTTAGTTTAGTCAGACCACAATATTTCCCTTTGGCACACCCTACAGGGCACATTCATGATTTGATTACTTTGAAACCTGAAATGCTTGTTTGGGGATACCTCTAGATTGGAGCTATCGATTTTCTTCAATTTCCGTCAAAAAATGTTGCCGCGGCCAATGTTTTTAGAGCTTAGTTTAGTCAGAGACTCAATATTTCCCTTTGGCACACCCTACAAGGCACATTTATGATCGGATTGCTTTGAAACCTGGCATGCTTGTTTGGGGTGACCTCTAGATGGGAGCTATCAATTTTCTTCAATTTCCATCAAAAAATGTTGCCACAGCCAACATTCTTAGAACTTAGTTTAGTCAGACCACAATACTTCCCTTTGGCTCACCCTACAGGGCACATTTATGACTAGATTGCTTTGAACCCTGGTATGCTTATTTACGGTGATCTCTAGATGGGAGCTATCGATTTTCTTCCATTTCCGTCAAAAAATGTTGCCACGTCCAACGTTCTTAGAATTTAGTCTAGTCAGACCACAATATTTCCCTTTTGTACACCCTACAGGGCTTTGAAACCTGGTATGCTTGTTTGGGGAGGCCTCTAGATGGGAGCTATTGATTTTCTTCGGTTTCTGTCAAAAAATGTTGCCACTGGCAAAAAAAATGACATTGGTGCCAATGATCTTCAATTTTGCCATTTCATTTATAACTTACCAAGTTCAAGTTTGTCAAGTTGAGCTACAGTGTCATTGACACTTTCATTTTCATTTTTTGTCGCAAAAACATAGGTTATGACTCCTCGTTGGAATGAGCTCGTTCCAACGAGGGGTCATAACCTATGTTTTTGAGACAAAAAATGAAAAAAATAATGAAAATTATTTGGCGATTTTTGAGAATAGCGCTGGCCGTTTTTGGCCGTTATGTTAGGTAAAGGGTTAATGAAGCGCCAGGTAGAACCCAATGCTTCGTAAATTAAAATTTTGCTAATGATGATTTTTATACCCCCACCTAGCGGGGGTATACAGGATTCCTCGTGTCCGTCAGTCCATCTGTCCGTCAGTCCTTCCATCGCAAAATTGTTTAATGGAGGGTACCGTCATGCTGTAATCAATACCTCCCCCACTTTTCAATTCACATAGTTGAAACTTCAGAATATGATCATATACACAATTAAGATGTGCAACATGTATAAAGTCTTGTGAAAATTTTGTTTCTCCACAGTTATTTTCCTTTCTTAGCTGAAAGGCGGGGGTATTTGTTTGTGTCACCTTTAGGTGACACCTATTGTTTTCTGAACACCAAGATGTCATATTGTTGACCTTGCTCAACCTCAGGTATTGGTGCGGGGGTAACACACCACCTGGCGATGGATTGCGGGGGTATCGCACCCCCTGGCGATGGATCGACTCTAGTTATTACCAGGAAAACGCATGTGTGAACATCACTGACCAGATGTGAATTACGAGCAGTTCATGGTGGCTGTACTGTAAGAAGTTGTGTCACACCCTTTACCTAACATGAAAAGCAGACGACACTTGTAAACAAAATTCTTAAATAGCTCATTTTTTCATTTTTTTTGTCTCAAAAACATAGGTTATGACCCCTCTTTGGAATGAGCTTGATGAGCTAATTCCAAAGAGGGGTCATAACCTATGTTTTTGAGACAAAGATTGAAAAAAATAATGAAAATTAATTTGTGAATAACGCTGGCCGGTTTTGGTCGTTACGTTGGGTAAAGGGTTAACACCTTTTTTTCATAGGTGACTCTCTGCAGTGTTGTGAACATAGAAATGGACAGAGATTTTTTACCAGAGCACCACCCAATCGTGAGTTGGTCTCCTTTTTTCTTCACATTCTGTAAATCATATTCTGTGAAAAAGCATATAAGGAAGATAACTGTGAGAATTGTATTGATTGAAACTTTGTTTGAGCTGAGAGTTTTTACACTCACTGCAACAAGTTGCATATACTGGAATCATCTTGTCCATCCATCTCCATCCACCCATCTGTATGTCCATCCATCCATCTGTCCATCCATCCATCCATCCATCCATCCATCCATCCATCCATCCATCCATCCATCCATCCATCCATCCATCCATCCATCCATCCATCTGTAGACATAAGTTTGCCCAGAGATTTTCTCCAATGTTTATAGGCCAATCTCTTGGAAACTTGGTATGCATGTTCACCACCATGGCAACCTATGCACCTACGATTATAGTTCCGGTCAGACTATTTTTGCCATAGGCACTTTTCGACTTAGAATAATTTGAGGCCAGGTCTAAATTTTGTCTGCAGATTTTTTCTGATATTTATGCGCCAATCTTGTTGAAACTTGGTACACATGTTTACCACCATCGGAATCTGTAATTTGCTGCTACAGTGGTGCCCATTTTATTACTATTATATAACTTTAGCAGTATGCCAATCATTGCGGCAGGGGGTATTGATAGGCGCATCCAGGGAGAGTCACAACTCTAGTTTTCACAGTAGATGAGCCCACTGCCTGGTAAAAACTTCACTCTGTAGACAGTGTAGTGATGATACACAGACAGTAGGGGTATTATTATACCATTCATCATTCTTCAGGCTGTTTAAAATACTGTAAAATCCGGTTTCCTCCACCCGTAAAACTGCCACGGTCATGATTAGCCATTGTGCATAAGTATGTGACCTTAAATACCAATAAATAAATTTAGCACTTGACCAGTTAAGTGTCCTGCCCATGCAAGCCCACAATGTAGTTGGCATGGGTCAGGATCAAACCCTTGACCTTTCGGCTTAAAGTTCTATGCTATAACCAACGAGCAACAGCGTTCCCTGGGACCGGGGGTAAGGTCTTCAAGAACTAAGGATTCACATCTCAGCAATGGCTAACTACCAAAACCCTTTTTTATAACCTGGTGTTGGTTTGAATTGCTTAGTTTTGACAATAATTTCAACACAGTTTTGATTCTCGCAAAATACTGCTGAGAGAATCAATTTTCAGTTCTTAAATAATTTATGATAAGAGAGTATTGTTATTATGTTATACCCTTATGGGTCCAATACTTACTCCAAACAAAAAAAAAAACAAACCTCACATGTATATATTTTCTAGAATTCAACACACAATGGCCTAGTTCCAATTTTTGGTGAGTTTCTTGTTTTACACATGTTCCAACTTACAGGCCCTTACATGGTCTTAATTGCTGAAGGAATTTACAATCCTTTAGCAGTAATTTCTAGTGAAGTCTTGGCTGCCTGTACAGGCAGCCAAGACTTCATGAGACATCACTGCTAAGTCAAAGTGTGATCATATTAAAAGGGAGCGAAAAACCTGTAGAATTCTCCAGGCCTTCAACCACATTTTTAGAATGTTTGGATGTGAATGAAACGAACATTTTGAAGCTGATTTTGTTATTTTTCCTTACGAGCATCATTTGCAAGAATCGATTCAGATTGTTGCATAATTTTTAAAGCCTCCAAAAAAGGCAGTAAATATGAAAAAAGGATAGAAGATGGAATGAAAAAATAAATGAGGCAGCTTGGTGTCTCTGTGGTTATGGCATTGGACTTCAAACCAAAAGGTCCATGGTTTGATTCACACCAGAGGTAACTGGTGTGTCCTTGGGTAAGGCACTTAATCCTCATTGCACGTATGGGGGCACGGTGGCAATGTGCACTAAGGCATATGGCACGTCAGTGGTGCACTGGTCTTCAGCCAATGCTGACCATGCTTGTGTGGAGTTAGTACATTGGGGAGCCTGACAGTTGCTTGCCACTACTTGGTGGTTCTCTCTGGTTACTATGGTTTCCTCCACCCATAAAACTGCCTTACACAAGGTCACCCTGGCTGTCAAAAGTGTCATTTAACCCCAATAAAATAAAACAAAAAAAACCGGAGATACCAATGCTTTCAGCACTCTCTGTCTTTCAATCATTGACCAGTTGTACTATTAATAACAGGCGATACTGGCTGGCAACAGCTGTCCATCTATCATTGACCAGTTGTACTATTAATAACAGGCGATACTGGCTGGCAACAGCTGTCTATCTATCATTGACCAGTTGTACTATTAATAACAGGCGATACAGGCTGGCAACAGCTGTCTATCTATCATTGACCAGTTGTACTATTAATAACAGGCGATACTGGCTGGCAACAGCTGTCTATCTATCATTGACCAGTTGTACTATTAATAACAGGCGATACTGGCTGGCAACAGCTGTCTATCTATCATTGACCAGTTGTACTATTAATAACAGGCGATACAGGCTGGCAACAGCTGTCTATCTATCATTGACCAGTTGTACTATTAATAACAGGCGATACTGGCGGGCAACAGCTATCTATCTATCATTGACCAGTTGTACTATTACTAACAGGCGATACTGGCTGGCAACAGCTATCTATCTATCATTGACCAGTTGTACTATTAATAACAGGCAATACTGGCTGGCTACAGCTGTCCATCTATCATTGACCAGTTGTACTATTAATAACAGGCGATACTGGCGGGCAACAGCTATCTATCTATCATTGACCAGTTGTACTATTACTAACAGGCGATACTGGCTGGCAACAGCTGTCCATCTATCATTGACCAGTTGTACTATTAATAACAGGCGATACAGGTTGGCAACAGCTGTCTATCTATCATTGACCAGTTGTACTATTACTAACAGGCGATACTGGCGGGCAACAGCTATCTATCTATCATTGACCAGTTGTACTGTTAATAACAGGCGATTATACTGGCTGGCAACAGCTGTACAGCTCACCAGCTCCAGTTAATGTTGTTTTGGATTTGAATCATAGATTTCTCATTTTCTCAATCTGAAAAGTCATTCCACAAAATCAAATTACCAATATTGGATAATGTAGTCCGTATGGATCAGACGAAAATCACTGATATAGAATTACACCGAATTGGATTATACACCATTAGTTGAAAATGTTGCATGAAGTCTAGGAGGAAGTGTGATTATTCCAACAAAATTATCTTCTGGCCCCTTCAGCAAACTGAGTGGCTTCTCTTGAACCATTTCAGATAATGAATCATCCATAAAGGGAGACAATAAGCGAATTTGCGTATAAGTAGAAAGAACTCTTCAGCTGTTCATATCAGAATGAGTATTCTGGCCAGTTGAACTGTGTTTGGTTATTGGGTTAGACTGTGCTTTGCTGCTACAGTAGAACCATGTTAATTATTAAATTGAATGGCCAATATTCCAGACAAAATTATTCAGTTGACAGTAGAATTCAATTAACAGTGAGTTGGTCATTTCCCTGTGTTCTGGAGACAAACTGAGCATTTATTTATTTATTCTCCTATATCTTATTTGAAAGGACTCATGGAGCTCTGTCAAACAAGATATAATAGATTAACTCTTTGCATGCTGCTGGCGGGTATTCCTGCCCAGCACAGGGTTTCTCTTGTCAATGAAAACAATATAATTTGGGCACATCTAATCACACTTTCCCCTTATAAATTGAATGGATTTTTTCATCAATGATTTCTTGTGTTATACTTTAATTTTCCATCAAATCTAGTCATGGCTGCTCCATAGCAGCCATGACTAGCTTTGATGAAAAATATCTTAAAAATACTCAGCAGGTTAAGAGTTATTTATTGTTTATTTATTGGTGTTTAATGTCACAGCCTTATGCACAATGGCTAATCGTAGCATTGTAAAGCCTTTTTGCACTCCAGGGACGAAAAACACCACCACCCATGCATGCTATTCTGTAGAGTATGAGGCCTGAAACAAAACAAACCAAGAATATGCACTTTTGATGACAAAGAAATAATTACAAAAAAAAAAATGAAATAAAAAAGGAACGTCCGCCCATATGCACTTTTACAAAAAATGGCCTGAGAAACAGATCTTCTTTATGGGACCATAACAGTCAGATATATACTGAAGGTTGGTGTGCGGTGGTGTTGCGGTAACCGGTTCTTGTCGGATCACCGAAGATAAGCAACGTCGAACCCGGTTAATCACTGGATGGGTGACCGTCTGAGCGATCAATTTGGACTCCCGCATTGTGTCTTTGGGCAAGGCACTTAACCCTGATTGTCCATGTGGGCACGATGATGCCGTGTACTAAGGCGTACTGCACGTCGATGGTACGCATGTCTTCAACCAATCTAACCCTGCCTGTGCTGCAGTGCGGAGTTACGATGTTTGGGAGCTGGCAGCTGCTCATCGATGCTTGGTGCTTCTCTCCGGGTACTCCGGCTTCCTCCACCTGTAAAACTGTCATGGTCATGATTAGCCATTGTGCTAAAGTATATGACCTTAAACACCAATAAATAAATAAATATAAATAAATAAAAAGGTAAATGGTCTGTTGTGTGGAAGTTATATTCAGTTGTTATCCAGTACAAATAATCCAATTAAATGGGATCCACTGTACTATTAGACTTTCTGGCCATGGTGTAAGCAAGGCTGGGAGGAGTTAAAATTTTCCTTAACACATTAACGTGTTAAATAATTCTGTGTTAACGAATTAAAGGACGTTAAATGTTAAAATGAACAAAATTTTAATAACTTCAGACATTTTTATTACGTACAGTTCGTCTCTTGAGTACCAGTGTGCTCTGTGTGCCTACTAGCACATAGAACACATTGGAACTCAGGGTACTAGTAGTTAATATAGTTCTCGCAGGTTATCATAAATTTTAACATTCAGCGATGTTTTCATTTAAGAATACGATCGAGGCGACTGTATCCATAGAAAGAGACATCTGCATTGCTCGAATACCGGTCATTACATGGAAAATAGGCGTTCGGATGATGCTGTATCGCCAAATATCGGCGAGCCAACTTCGCCAACGTTGATGGGAGGGCTTCATGATCTCCAACAAATCAATGAGGCGTCTATAAATGACGGACATCTCAATTATTCGTGTTCTTCAATTTCGTCAAATGGCGTAAAATTCAACGTCATTGGCATTTACAGTTAAAACTAGAAGTCCTGTCCTGAAATGCGCACAAATAGCACGTCGATTTGCGCGTTAGTCTACGCGTTATGACGATGGAAAGGCTATCAAATTTTGCACATACGGCCTGTGCACAAGCCAAGTTTCAGCCAATGGACCTCCGGGTAACCCGGAGGTCCATTGGCTGAAACTTTGCTTGTGTTTGCTATGGATAACAAGGAGAACCTGCCATGCTTTTGGTGTCATTCGCTATAGCAATTGCGTGCAATTCCTACGCGCAATTAAGCCTAGATAAGCGCACAGTTCGTGACAGGACTTCTAGTTTTAACTGTAAACATCTGGCTTGGGTAAACACAAGATAATGACACAATGCAACATATTATGCAATTATAATCTTCATAGTTAAACGTTATTAACTTGGTTAAATTTTTTTAATGTTAAAATAATTTAACACGTTAACGTTTGAAACTGCTACCAGCCCTGGGTGTAAGTCCTCTAAAGTGAACAGCAAATTGTACATGGAAAAATGAGGACTAAACTTGACGTTGTACTTGTGTTATAGTGAAGATGTAGCCTCAGATACAAAAATAATCTCAAACACCAACAAACAAACCTGCTGGCAAACATAATTTTTTTTATTATACCTCTGATTGAAAAAACGGTCATAAATGGCTTGTCCATTCCTCCGTCCATCCATCCGTCCAACCATCCATTCCATCATTTATGCATCCATATTGATTTTTATCTGGAGCATTTCTCAGCCATATGTTGTCCAATCTTTTTCAAACTTGGCACATAAGTTAACCTGTGCAAGTGTGATTTAAGTTTGATTGGATGTTTTTAGTCCCCTATGGGAACCGTAAGGGGACTATAGGATTGCACTCCGTCCGTCCGTCCGTCTATACATCCGTCCATCTGTCTGTCCATCCATCTGTCTGTCTGTCTGTCTGTCCATCTGTCTGTCTGTCTGTCTGTCTGTCTGTCTGTCTGTCTGTCTGTTTTTTATGTTACCACCTCTCCCTCCAACATGCTTTAAGCTACACCTTTCATATTTGGTACATGGATAATGGTTCTGAGCGGATGGTGCACGCTCAAAATGTTTTTTTCAAAATCCAAGATGGCGGAATGGCGGCCATTTTTGTTGTGTTTTTTAAGCTTTTTTTCTCTATTTTCATGTTACCACCCCTCACTCCAACATGGTTCAAGCTACACTTTTTATATCTGGCACATGGATAGAGGGTTGTAATGGGATGTTGCACGTTCAATATTTTTTTTCCAAAATTCAAGATGGTGCCATGGCAACCATTTCTGTTGTGTTTTTTAAGCTTTTTTCCCTATTTTATGTTACCACTACTCCCTCCAACATGGTTCAAGCTGCACTTTTCATATATGGTACATGGATAAAGGGGTTGTGAGGGGATTATGCACACTCAATATTTTTTTTTCAAAATCTAACATCTGTCTGTCTGTCTGTCCGTCCGTCCGTCCGTCCGTCCGTCCGTCCGTCCGTCCGTCCGTCCGTCCGTCTGTCTGTCTGTCTGTCTGTCTGTCTGTCTGTCTGTCTGTCTGTCTGTCTGTCTGTCTGTCTGTCTGTCTGTCTGTCTGTTTTTACCACCTCTCCCTCTAATATGCTTCAAGCTACACCTTTCATATTTGGTACATGGATAAATGGTTCTGAGGGGATGATGCACAGTCAATATTTATTATTCAAAATCCAAGATGGCAGAATGGCGGCCATTGTTGTGTTTTTTTAAGCTTTTTTCTCTATTTTATGTTACCACCCCTCCCTCCAACATGGTTCAAGCTACGCCTTTCATATATGGTACATGGATAAAGGGTTGTGAGGGGATTATGCACACTCAATATTTTTTTTTAAAAGTCCAAGATGCTTATATACTCTAGTGTCTTCTGTGACAAAAACACCTTATGTCACAAAAGCGCCGTAGGGGACTAATACCACCTCGGTGGTCAAACACTTGTTTTAACCAGGATTATGGTATAGTCTGACTTAGAAATTATACAGTCTGTGGACACATTTTTGTCTAGAGCATTGCTTCGCCACCATGAGAACCTGTACAAGTGTGATTTTAAGTTTGCTTGGATTTTCCAAACCAGAGTTATGGTACGGTCTGACTTAGAAATTATACAGTCTGTGGACCCATTTTTGTCTGGAGCATTGCTCAGCGATTTCTTGTCCAATCTTTTTCAAACTTGGCACAGAAGTTAACCTCCATGACAACCTATACAAGTTTGATTGGATTTTTTTAATCAGGATTAACTAAGAAATTATACAGTCTATGGACACATTTTTGTCCAGAGCATTTCTCAGCCATTTGTTGTCCGATCTTTTTCAGACTTGACACAGGCGTTAACCATCATGAGAACCTGTGCAGGCTTGGCAATTTCAGGAGAGCGATTTTTTAGCTCTCCTTACTGCCCTCCTGAAAGAATTAAGGAGAGTGAAAAATTGCCCTCCTAAATATTTTGGTCTGGGATGATTGAGATTGCATGTATTATGGTCACATTAAATTTTTGTTGTAAAACAAAAATGTAATTTAACTTCGAAGTCACATAACATCACGTAAATTCATTTTGAAAGTGGTTTAGTTGTAAAAGGTAATGGCTGCAACCATACCCAAACACATTTGCAATCATTTGAAGCAAAATGGGTCACAGCAATATTTTTTTTCTGTCAGTTTCAAGTTCAACAACTGACATCACAGTTTGAGGGGTAATTATTCAAGGAATATTGACACTATAATATACTACCATTACTACTATCCTGTCACTTGAAGCACTTGCACCAGGATGTGGCTGTAGATTCAAGCAGACCTGTTGTCCAAGAAAGTCATACGCCTACCACTACCACCTTCAGCCCCCCTTGGGGGGTTGAAGGTGGTAGTGGAAGGCGTATGACTTTCTAGGACAACAAGTCTGGGTACACACACAAGTCTTGTCAAGTGTGTGTTCGGTTGTTGAGTAAGACATCTAGATGTCTAAGAGATTTCGCTTTACCTTAGTAAAGTTAATAAAATCACTGATGGAATAGTCTGTTGGTTTCAGTTTCAATGAGTTTTTTCAACTGGATACTTAAAATGCTGTGTAAAGCTAATTGCTCTCCTAATCTGATTGAGGAGAGCGATTTTTTGCCCTCCTGCATTTTTCAGAATGCCAGGCCTGCCTGTGCAAGTGTGGTTTTAAGTATGTTTGGGTTTTTTAACCAGAATTATATGGTGAAGTCTTGCTTGGAAATTATACAGTCTTTGGGCACATTTTTGTCCTTGAGTTTGGATTTGTACATCAGCACCAAACTTGGTTTTTCTGTCTCAGTCATACTAAAATACAGGTTAAGTTCTAATCGTGGTTCGGTGTGATATGTTATTGGTTGGATGAAAACAGTAGTTTAATTCATATACCTATAGGTGTAATATATACAGTTAAAACTAGAAGTCCTGTCATGAAATGTGCATAAATAGTATGTTGATCTGCACGTTAATGTACGCGTTATGGCCATAGTAAAGCTATCAAATTCTGTACATATGGCCTGTGCACAAGCAATGTTTCAGCCAATGGACCTCCGGATAACCCGGAGGTCCATTGGCAGAAACATTGCATGTGTTTGCCATGAATAACCAGGAGAACCTGTCGTGATTTGGATGCCATTCGATATGGCAATTGCGCGCAATTTTAACGCGCAATTAAGCCTAGATAAGCGCACTATTCGTGACAGGACTTCTACTGTTAACTGTATGTACAATTCAAAAAAGCCATCCCGGTGTATTATGCAATGCTAGACGATACTCTTGTTTATAGTTTCTCAGTGCCTTTTCCCATTAGTTGGAGTCTTTGCATCAATTTTAACACAAGTATTTGCTGCCTGTGTATAGGCAGTCAATACTTTACAAGAAACGACTGCCAGAAAAATTTGAATGCAAAACACAATTTTTTACACAAGACAGGAACAGATCTATTTTAATTTTTCTGATGCCATGTCCTGGTTAATTGACCAACATTAGTGTAACTGATTGCTGAAGGGAGTGTGGTTATGGCATTGAACTTCAAACCGAAAGGTTCATGGTTCGCTCCGTCCATGGTTCGCTCCCCACCAGGGACAATTGTGTTGTGTCCTTGGGTGGGGCACTTAATCCTGATTGCCTATGTGGGGGCATGGTGGTGGTGTGTACACCAATGGTTTTCTTGTCTTCAACCAATGTTAACCTGGCTTGTATGAAACTAGTAATTTGGGGAGTCTGACAGTTGCTTGCCATTGCTTGGGTGGTTTTCTCCAGGTACTCTGACTTTTTCCACCCATAAAACTATCTGACATGAGGTGACCCTGGCTGTCAAAAGTGTCGTTAAACCCCAATAAATAAATAAATTTTCATCAAAATATTATTTACACATTTGTCAAAATAGGAGAAAAAGAACGGATACAGCAGCACCCTGCAAATTGATCACTCAAATTGAATTGAGTAATTAATCTATTATACCTTGTTTGACAGAGCTCATTGAGCTCTGTCAAACAAAATAAAACAGAGTAAATACTTCTGTTGGAGGAACTGAAGCCAAATAGGCCTGTAATGCTTAAGAAGGAGTGTGGTTGGTCTGTGGTTACAGCATTGAACTTCAAACTGAAAGGTTCACAGTTTTCCCCACCTGGGGTAACTTGCCTTGTGTCTTTGGGAAAGGCACTCAATTCCAATTGTTCATGACACTGTGTACTAAGGCATACTGCATGTCGATGGTACCCTTGTCTTCAACTAATGCTAACCTTACTTGTTTCTTGTGATGAGTTAGTATGTTTGGGGAATCTGGAAGTTGCTTGCTGCTGTTGAGTTGTTTTCTCCAGGTTCTACAGCTTCCTCCACCTATAAAACTGACCTACATGAGGTGACCCTAGCTGTTGAAAGTGTCATTAAACTGAAATAAAAAAAATCCATGGGAGTTTCATTGTTCTGGGTGGAATTTTTACAAGTTAACAAGGCAAAGAAATGCTAAATGGTTTGCGGAAAATTATTTTCAGTTAAGAGCGTTATTCCATTAGACAATATACAATTAACCCTTTACCTAACATGAAAAGAGGGGGCGTGGCTGCGTTGCGGTAACCGGTTCTCGTCAGATCACCGAAGTTAAGGAACATCAAGACCGGTTAATCATTGGATGGGTGACCGTCTGCGCGATCAATTCGGACTCCCACGTTGTGTCCTTGGGCAAGGCACTTAACCCCCGATTGTCCACATGGGGGCATGATGACGTCGTTTGCTAAGGCGTACTGCACGTCGATGGTAAGCATTTCTTCAACCAATCTAACCCTGCCTGGTCTGCAGTGCAGAGTTCCGATGATGGGGAGCTGGCAGCTGCTCTTTGTTGCTCGGTGGTTCTCTCCGGGTGCTCCGGCTTCCTCCACCCGTAAAACTGTCACAGTCATGATTAGCCATTGTGCATAAGTATGTGACCTTAAACACCAATAAATAAATAAATAAATAAATAAATAAATAAATAAATAAATAAATAAATAAATAACTCTACTTGCTGGACCAATATGAACTTGGAAGAATCAGAAAGTGAACTTGGGGGTGGACCACAGGGTAGTTCGTCTGGTAGTCCAGAATGCCTGTAGATCGGCATATTGGGTCCACGATTTACTGCTGGTCTAGCCAGCAAGTATATATAAGTATGGTACTGTGATCGCAAAGAGAGTTTCTTTCAGACAAACGAATTCCAGTGGGGCAAGATGACGTAATTATTCTAAAATGTCAACCTTTTTAACTTCTTTTTTTTTATTGGGATTTAACAACACTTTCCACAGACAGGATCACCTCGTGTTGGACAGTCTTACGGGTGGAGGAAGCTTCAGCACCCAGAGAGAACCAACACACAACTACCAGACTTCTCACTTCTCAACTTACTAACTCTGCACAAGCAGGGTTATAGCATTAGTTGAAGACAAGCACACCATCAACATGCAGTATGTCTTGGCACAAAGCCCCCACTCGAGCAATCAGGATTAAGTGCCTGGCCCAAGAACACACTGCAGTTACCCCTGGTGCTGATCGAACTGCAGACCTTTGAAGTCCAATGCCATAACCACTGAGTCACCGCACTACCTGACATGTAGACCTAATCAAGAAAAACAATTGAACAGAGTATCTACGATTCAATCTCCTCACATTTCTTTTTTGAGAGGTGAGATTTTAACGGTGTTATAAGAGAGAAAGCGAACTGGAAATTTCAACCAGACTGCGACAGGGTTACGATCTGGTTTAAATTCTCAATCTGTTTTTATATGGCCGCTCATATGAGAGGGCTGTATTATGGTATGGCAATGTCCGTCCATCTGTCTGTCTGTCCATCCGTCCATCCATCCATCTGTCTGTCTGTCCATACGTTAGCTTTTGTTTGTCCATGCAGTAACTTGAAAACAATACATCCAACAGATTCTTTATGGTTGATTAGTCATGACTAGAGGATGGTTCCATTTGATAGCCAGCCTTCTGGCATATCCAATATGGCCACCACGGCAGCCATCTTGGATTTTCAGGGACTTTTGATTGTCCATGCGATAACTTGAACTTGAAAACTATAGATCCAATAGATACTGCATTTTAGTTGAGTTGTGATGAAGTCAAACTCGACTTATAGTTTGGTGAATGGCGGGTGGGTGGGCGGGCAGCCGGGCGGTGTTTAGTAAACAATTGGTTTCCAGACGATAACTTGATAAAGGTTCGACCAACATTCATGAAACTACATAGGTAGGTTGGCCTCAGTGAAAGGAATAACCCAATTTATTTTGAACTCAGTATGTCAATGGTGAAGGTCACAGTGACCTTGAACATACTAAATCATAAACAATTGATTTCCGGATAATATCTGGACTATGCTTGAACCCAGATTCATGAAACTTCATATGTAGGTTGGCCTTCATGAGAGGAAGAACCCTATTTATTTTGGACACACTAGGTCAAAGGACAAGGTCACAGTGACTCTGAACATAGTAAATCAAAACAATTGGTTTCCGGATGATAACTTTATAATTGTTTGACCCGTGTTCATGTAGCTTCATAGGTAGGTTGGCATCAGTGAGAGGAAGAACCCTATTTATTTTCGACTCGCTAGGTGAAAGGTCAAGTTCACAGTGGCCTTCAACGTAGTGAATCTGTAAACAGTTGGTTTCCGGACGATAACTTGATATTGGTTAGACCCATGTTCATGAAACTTCATAGGTAGGTTGGCATCAGTGAGAGGAATTTTGGACTTGTTAGGTCAAAGGTCAAGGTCATGGTGACCTTGAACATAGTAAATTGTAAACAATTGTTTCCGGATGATAACTTGACTATGATTCAACCCACATTCATGAAACTTCATATGTAGGTTGGCCTTCTTGAGAGGAAGAAGCCTATTTATTTTGGACTCACTAGGTCAAAGGTCAAGGCCACAGTGACCCTGAACATAGTAAATCAAAACAATTGATTTCCGGATGATAATTTGACAATGGTTCCACCCACATTCATGCAACTTCATAGGTAGGTTGGCCTTGGTGAGTGGAAGACCCCTATTTATTTTGGACTTGCTAGGTCAAAGGTCAAGGTCACAGTGACCTTAAACATAATAAATTTAAACAGTTGGTTTCCAGATGATAATTTGACAATGGTTCCACCCACATTCATGAAACGTCATAGGTAGTTGACCGAGGTGGGTGGAAGACCCCTATTTATTTTGGACTCATTAGGTCAAAGGTTTCCGGATGATAATTTGACAATGGTTCCACCCACGTTCATGCAACTTCATAGGTAGGTTGGCCTAGGTGAGTGGAAGGCCCCTACTTATATTGGACTTGCTAGGTCAAAGGTCAAGGTCACAGTGTCCTTGAACATAATAAATCTGTATCAGGGGGTCGGATACACGACAGTTGCGGAGTTAATACAGACAAAATTCATGTTGATTGTAAGATAAAATATTCTAACTACATCACCAAGGCATGCCTTCATCGATTCAATATTCGATTCATCGGAGGCATGCCTTGGTGATGTGGTTTTAATATTATCCAGTGAAGAATTATGGTTCAAAAATGGGTGCTGCAATCATCAATACTAGGCATTGTAGAGGGCTAGCCGATAGCAACAGCTCATCGTTGATATTGCTTGGAAACTTTAAATTTTCTTTCAACAGTGGTAGTGTCTAGTGAGACTGGAGTTAGCTTGACTGGTGGTATAGGTACATATGTTGTTTCTGTTTAGATACGGAAACTGTACTCAGTCTTTATTTTCAATATTATTTATAGGGCTGTCACGATTAATCTATTAATCAACTGTTGATCGGTCACAGCGAAATCGATTAGTATTTTTCGTTGTCGAATAATCGGTAAATTGTATCCCGTTCTAGACGTTTAATAATTAAAAGAAAATTTGATGAAAAAACTATTGTTTCTAAAGGTAAAGAGTTAAGAACATCGATGTTAAACCCCAAGACGCTGTTGGAAGCAATAGTCTTCCAGGTACATTCATCAAAGCTTTGATGTTCTGAACTTTTGAAGCATCAGTGTAATAATCAAGACCGGTTGGCAGTTGCGAAGTTCGCAACTGCCGACCGGTCTTGATTATTACACTGACGGTTCAAAAGTTCAGAACATCAAAGCTTTGAATGCACCTAAAAAGGATCGTCTTCGTTGTTTCCTTGAGGTACTGACTTGAACTTCATTTTTATCGACTTCAAAGAGAGGGAGAGGAGGGGTGAGTCATTTAGGTACGATTAATCGTCGATTATTTGCGACGATTAATCGATTCCTAAATTAGAAAATCGTGACAGCCCTAATTATTTATGTACAGTTTGCACCAGAACTATACGTATTATGTTGTGAGATCATGAAGATGACTGATGCCAATCTGTATTCCTGTGAAATGATTTGGAAATGAATCATGCAGCTAATTCAAATCAAACCAAATAGTAATTTAAGATTTGAAATCAAATTGAATCTCGAAGCTTTTCAGGGCCCTAGCTGTTCTGAATTTTTTTTAATTTTTTTTTTTTTAATTTTTTAATTAGTGTTTAACGACACATTAACAGCCAGGGTCATATCATGTCAGTGACAGTTTTTACAGGTGGAGGAAGCCGGAGTACCCGGAGAGAACCACCGAGCAACGACTGTCAGCTCTCCAACGTCGTAACTCTGAACTCTGCAGTGCGGCACAGGCAAGGTTAGATTGGTTCAAGACATGCGCACCATCGACGTGCAGTACATCATAGTACACGGCATCATCGTGCCCCATGTAGGCAATCGGGGTTACGTGCCTTGCCCAAGGACACAACGCGGGAGCACGAATCAGTCGCTGAAATGGTCACCCATCCAACTACTAACCGCACTCGATGTTGTTTAACTTCGGTGATCTGATGAGAACTGGTTACCACGATTCCACCGCGTCCCCAGCTGTTCTGAATTATGTGTTTTGTAAAATACATCTCTTAACACGCTTTTTAAATGAAGTTGCAGATGGAAAGTTTTCAGACTATTATTTATTTATTAGTGGTTAAGGTCACATACTTATAAATGCACCATGGCTAATCGTGACTGTGACAGGTTTACAGGTGGAGGAAACCGGAGTGCCCGGAGAGAATCGATGAGCAACTGTCAGCTCCCCAACATTCTAACTCTGCTTTAATGGTCATTTTGTACTGGTACTCAGCTCTAAACTTAGGTCACTAATAAAGGCTGCGACTGGTTCTCGTTCTGCCATAACTTTAGCAACAGGTCTAATGTACGCAACTAGGAATAGTTCAACTTGGTAGAGTTCGAGGAGACCCATGCTTTAGTATCCTGTATACAGTGTCTGGGTTGTCAACCCAGACACTGTATACGGGATAATAAAGCATGGATCCTTGAATGCGATTGAGTTGATCTATTCCAAGGAGTTAAACTGCAGTAAACAAGCAACAGTTGTCTTTTATACTTACAGGTCTTCTATATTTAACTGTAAGAAACCTTCAAACATCATCAACAAAATTGTGAATACAGAGATAACATGAAGTTACTAGAGACACATAAATGCAATGATATTTTGTTTTGAAAATATTGATTTTCTGGTACATAAAAGATACTTTCGGTGAGTACTTAACTATTTTCCAGTTCTTGACTTCATTTTTAGCCCGACTGTTTACAGTGAGAGCTATAGTCATGACTTTTGTCCATCCGTCCGTCCGTTTGTCCGTCCGTCTGTTAACATTTAGAGTTTTGGTTAAAGTTTGTGGTTAACCCTTTACCCAAAGCAGACGATATCAAAATTTATTATTTTAAATACCATTTTTTCAAATTTTTCCAAAAATTTCAACAAAACCATATCATGTGACCCCTTGTTGGAACGAGCTCATTGAGCTCGTTCCAACAAGAGGTCACATGATATGGTTTTGTTGAAATTTTTTTAAAAATACTATTTTTTCAACTGCTGAATTTGCATATTACGCGGGCGGATGCGGGCGATTCGTTGGGTAAAGGGTTAAAGTTTTTTACTGAAGGTTTGAGTGTTTTTGTTTTTTTTCCTGTTTAGACATGACTTTCTTCTGTCTGTCTGTTAACATTTGGAGTTCTGGTTAAAGTTTGTGGTTAAAGTTTTTTAGTCAACCTTGAAGTTTTTTTTTTTTTTTTTCTTTTAAATTGATATTACTATTGATTGTATCATTCTCATTTAGTTTTTATTTTTTTCATGTTTCATGTTATTTTGGGAAATATTTAACCCTTTTTTGTATGGCAATTTAACTTGCAACTTCCAGGTTAAAGTTTTTGGTTAAAGTTTTTTTTTTGGGGGGGGGGGGGAGTGTTTTAAAATTGCACCTTTAATTCTTCAAACAGTTTAGTGGAATGCCACTGTTTCTTATTTGGGACAATGTCTACTATCTACTGAACACTTCTACAGTGATTTTCATTAAAATCGGCATGATTTTAACCGCTTTTAAATATGTTTATAGACTTACTTTCTTTGTATTTGAAATTAGACTTTGCCACAAACTTTCTTACTCAAATTCTTGCAGGGTTAATACAACTTAATGAATCCATTTACATCTGTGATTTCTTTTATCAGTTTTAGGAAATATTTAACCCTTTTTTGCCAATCAATTTTACTTAGTATTCCCAGCTTAATACTTAGTATTTCCAGCTTAAAGTTTCGGTTTAAAGTTCTGCTTTTCAAGGTTCTTCCTTTCATTCTCCAAACACTCTGTTACAATCTTTTTTTCATTTGGGGCAAGGTCTACTGAAGCTGTACACAGTGGTTTCAATAATATTGGCATTAATTGAACCCTTTTCACAATGCTTTTCGGGGGAGGGGGGGGGGTGCAATTAGGCACTTTTTTTTTCTTTCATCAAAAATGCTTTTTACAGTTTTGGTTGAAGTTTGTTGTTAAAAACCCAGACAAACACCACCACCTCCCCTAACCCCCCCCCCCCCACCCCCTTCCCCACAGCCTCCCCACTCCACCCCCAATTAGGCTTTTTTTCTTCTTCTTTTCTCCAATATGCATTTTGAACTATTTACAGTCACTACACTTATGTGTCACAGTCACTTATGTACCCCCCCCCCCCCCCCACCTCCCGAGGCCAATTAGGCATTTTTTTTTCTTTCGTCAAAAATGCATTTTTACAGCTGTGGTTGTTTGTAGTTAAAAACCCAGACAAATACCACCACCCCACCCCAACCAACCCCCCCCCCCCCCCCCCAATTAGGCATTTTTTTTTTTTCTTTTATTTCCTCCAATATGCAATTTGAACTATTTACAGTCACTACATGCAGAACCTTTTTTTAAACTTACGTACCCCCTCAGCAATTAGGCACTTTTTTGTTCTTTCATCAAAAATGCTTTTTTACAGCTCTGGTTAAAGTTTGTGGTTAAAAATCTAGACAAACACCATCACACACACCCCCCCCCCCCCCCCCCCATTAGGCATTTTTTTTTTCTTTCCTCCAATATGTATTTTGAACTATTTACAGTCACTACATGTAGAACCCTTTTTTAAACTCATGTAAACCACCCTTCCCCCCCCCCCCCCCCCCCCTCCCAAGTGTAGTTAGGCACTTTTTTTTTTCGTTCGTCAAAAAATGCTTTTTTACAGTTTTGGTTAAAGTTTGTGGCTAAATATAGGACATTCCATATAGCGCATTGCGCTCGTTCTAATGAGGGGTCATAAGCTATGTTTTGGAAGCAAAAAATGAAAATTTTTAGTTACACAAGACTTCTTTTTATGAGTGCCATCTGCCACTAGCATCAGTAAAAGGTTGAAGACTGTCACAATGTAATATTAAATAGTCTTCCTCATGTCAGTCTGGACTGTAAATACCAGGGTATATTCAATTAACAGGCCACATTTGTACTGGAGGAATGATAAATGGTTTTGTGTGGGGAAATTATATTCAATTAACAGGGTTATTCAGTTAAAGGATATCCAATTAACAGGGATCCACTGTCCTGTGATCACACCATTGTATTTTCTTGATCAGAAAAAAAACTGATCAAGAAAAACAACAAAAATATGTTATGAGATTCATTTCTCTTACCATGGGAAAAATTCTACTTTTGGGTGTGCAGGAATGACAGATAATTTTTACCGGATTATGACCTAATCATGTTGTGGTTGAAATTATCTGTCCATTTTTTAGAAAATAATCTGTTATACCCCCCACACCACTCCACCCCCCCCCCCCCCCAAACAAAGTTGTGGGATGGTATACTGGATTCAGCCTGTCCTTCTGTCTGTACATTAACTATCATGGGTACCCGTGCATCGGTGGAGGGGGGGGGGGGGGGAAGGCTCAGTAGGCAGAGGTACAGGCTGCAAGCTGAGAGGTTTTCGGTTCGAATCCCACCTGCCCACCTGCGTCATCCTCATTGTGTCCTTGGGCAAGACACTTCACCCACATGCCCATGCGGGGGCTCGTTGTCCTTGTCTGCTAAGGCATACTGCACGTTGATGGTACTCTTGTCTTCAACCAATGCTAACCCTGCTTGTGTGAAATTAGTATGTTGGGGAGCCCGACAGTTGCTTGCAATTGCTCAGTGGTTCTCCCCAGGTACTCTGGATTCCTCCCCCTGTAAAACTGTCCCACATGAGGTGACTCTGGCTGTTGAAAGTGTCATTAACCCCCAATAAATAAATACCTGTACACCTGCTATTTTATTCTTGTTTTTGTTCACATTTCAGGTGTTGGATTCATTTTCTTTTACATACCCACAAATCAAAGAAAGAGAGGCCAGATCAAGCATGATGCCTGTGGTATCTTTTTTGATCTGGTCTCATTAACTCGATGGAATATGCCATCCCAGATCAATTGACTTTGTAATAATCAGTAGAAGGTATTGATTCCATAATTACTAGAATACATCCTCTATCAGGGATCTCTGATATAAATTCTGTATCCTGCAACTGCAGTATACAAGTGTGTGCTTAGTTACAATTTGTTTGCATTACTATTCGTACTATTCATAGAACATTACAGCTTTCAGAATTTCACTTCACATCATTTCTACATTTCCCTTCAGTCTTTTGATTTCGCAGTGAGCTGTTGTTCTTGCACGTCATCACACCTGCAATTTTTACATTTTGCGAGTTGACAACAGACAACAGCATGCCTTGGCTCCACCTAGTGAGTGATTAACTCTTTCCATTTGCAGCAAAATATTCAGATTGTGCAGTAGAATTATTTTTTTTTAAATCGTTGAGCTCATTCCAGTAATTTATGAATTGAGAGAAAAAAATTAAAATAACAAATTTTGATATCATATGTTTTCTGTAAAGGGTTAACCCTTTACCCAATGCAGAGAAAATGAAATTTTATTATTTTAATTACTATTTTTATAAATTATTCAAAAACTTCAACAAAACCATAACATGTGACCCCCTCATTGGAATGAGCTTGATGCGCTCGTTCCAATGAGGGGTCACATGATATGGTTTTGTTGAAATATTTTGAAAAATTTAATTTTTTCAACTGCTCAATTTCCAAATTACGTGGGTGGATGTGGGCGATTTGTTAGGTAAAGGGTTAAAATGTGTTTGTGGGAAATAGGTCAAATAATACAAAGCATGCACAAAAATGTGAACAAAACATAATCTTCTTTTTTATTTTTTTTTTATATTTTTTTTATTCAGATATAAGTTGCTTATTTACCGAAATAGAAAGCTTCAATATCACCAATTTTTAAAAAAATATATACAAATATACTTTGCGTAAACAGGATAGTATTTTTAGAATTTATGTATAAAACGATTGACATAAAACAAAAGTATTAACCCTTTACCCAACGCAGACGATATCAAAATTTATTATTTTAAATATCATTTTTTCAAATTTTAAAAAACATTTCAACAAAACCATATCATGTGACCCCTCGTTGGAACGAGCTCAACGAGCTCGTTCCAACGAGGGGTCACATGATATGGTTTTGTTGAACTTTTTTGAAAAATAATATTTTTTCAACTGCTGAATTAGGGAGCGCGGTGGCTCAGTAGGTAGAGGTGCAGGCTGCAAGCCGAGAGGTCCTCAGTTCGAATCCCACCTGCGGCAACCGTGTTGTGTCCTTAGGCAAGACATCTCATCTCCATTGCCCGCACGGGGGCACGATGATGCCATGTACTAAGGCGTACCGCACGTCAATTGGTACGCATGTCTTCAACCAATCTAACCCTGTCTGTGCTGCAGTGCGGTGTTGGGGAGCTGGCAGCTGCTCGGTGGTTCTCTCCGGGTACTCCAGCTTCCTCCACCCGTAAAACTGTCACGGTCATGATTAGCCATTGTGCATAAATATGTGACCTTAAACATCAATAAATAAATAAATAAATAACTGCTGAATTTGCATATTACGCGGGCGGATGCGGCCGATTCGTTGGGTAAAGGGTTAACAAAAGCCTTAAAAGTATGAAAATGAGGATTGCAAGACAAGTACTTTCAACTTAGAAAACCTTTCGCTCCCCACCAAATCAGTGCATTTCTTTCTGTTTAGACCTGGTTGGATAACCATTGTTAGGTTAAGATATAAAAGGACCTTCTTGTTCATCTGGAACTTAGATAATTTTTGTTCAGTTCTTCAACTATTGATAAAGGCAATGAACAGTAAGACTTCTGTTACAAATCACTGCATATTTATCGACAAAATTATTGGCACCACTTCCACATTTTTCCAATTGAGCTAGATATAATGTTTTGAGCATGAGTGGTGTAATTTGTTTATTTCAAGTACTGAGTAATTTACTAGATTGAATCATATTGATTATTCCCTTCATTTATATGTCGGATTTTCTCTGTTTGTTGACAGAAAATTATACAGGGAACATTGATTTTTTTATATAAACAATTATGTAATTTTTCTCAAGCAGTTTCATCTTTATAAAGCATTTAATTAACTGGCTAGGCGCTAACAGTATTGTAATAACAAACCCAGGCAAAGAGTTTTGACAGGGTCGTGATCTGGCTGAAAGTCTTTGTCCATTTTCTGTTCCACAATTCAGTGGATTCTATGTCAGTGCTGACTAGGACTGTCACGATTTTCTAATTTAGGAATTGATTAATCATCGCAAATAATCGATAATAATCGATTAATTGTACCTAGACGACCCCCTCTCCCTCTCTTAAGTCGTTAAAAATGAAGTTCAAGTCAGCTGACCAACCTCAAGTAAACAACGAAGACGATCCACTTTTAGGGACATTCAAAGCTTTGATGTTCTGAACTTTTGAACCATCAGTGCAATAATCAAGACCGGTCGTCAGTTGCGAATTCAAAAGTTCAAAATATCAAAGCTATGAATGTACTAAAAGACAAATGCTTCTAACGGCTTCTTGAGGTTTAACGTTCTTGACCTTTTACCTTTAGCAACAATAGTTTTTTCATCAATGTTTTTTTTAATAATTAAATGTCTAAAATGGGGTAAAATTTACCTATTCTTTGACAACGAAAAATACTAAGCGATTTTGGCATGACCGATCGACAATCGATTAATTGACTAATCGTGACAGCCCTAGTGCTGACATACAGTTAAAACTAGAAGTCCTGTCACGAACTGTGCGCTTATCTAGGCTTAATTGCGCGTAGGAATTGTGCGCAATTGCTATATCGAATGACACCAAAAGCATGGCAGGTTCTCCTTGTTACCCATAGCAAACACAAGCAAAGTTTCAGCCAATGGACCTCCGGGTTAAACCCGGAGGTCCACTGGCTGAAACATTGCTTGTATTTTTTGTCGATATGTGCAAAATTTGAAAGTTATAGTTTGGGTGACAACCCCACTCCACGGGTGATTTAGTTACAATCCACTCTCCATGTACTGTAAGTATAGAATAGCTCTCCTGGCACTGGTTTAGGGGAGCATAGTAGTAAATTTCATCAAATTTGTTTTTAATTATTATACATCTAAAACGGGGTAAAATTCAACGATTCTTCGACAACGAAAAATACTAATCGATTTCAGCATGACCGATCGACAATCAATTAATCGATTAATCGTGACAGCCCTATTCTTGAGAAAACAGTGTATGAAGAATAAATAAGATCTGACCATTTAATAATTTTTTATGGACCAGACAAAGTGAGAATGTAAGAATGGTTGGCGACCTTGCCCTTGGAGTTATGATTTTGGGACTGAGTCATGACATACCATTGAGTAATGAGCAAGCATTGTGTGAGGGCCATTGGCTTAAACTTTGCTTGTGCACAGGCCGTATGTGCAAAATTTGATAGCCTTTCCATCGTCATAACGCGTAGACTAACGCGCAAATCCACTTGCTATTTGTGCGCATTTCAGGACAGGACTTCCAGTTTTAACTGTATGATTGACATTACTTAACTGCAGTATCAGTATCACATCTCCAGAACTAACATAGGCCAGTATTACTTATTCGCAATATTATGAAAACATGCAAAGGTTAGACGTGGATCAAATATAGATGGTTACAGGGTTTAATCTTATGTCTTTGTGGTTCAAAAATTTCCTTCCCATTCCCAGTGTGAAATACAATATTTATTCCATGTGTTGGGACAGGTAAAAATAATTAATTTACCAGGTGTCCCAATATGAAATAAACCAGAAGTCCAAGCCTGTCGTGATAACTCTCATGTTTTGGGCCACTCAGCCTATTGGGATACCATATTTTCGCCACGAAAAATATAATCCATTTGAACTGATCAACTTTTGTGTTTGCACAGCTACCAACAATCCAATCCATTCAGTTCTGAGTTCAAGTTCTGAACATATTACATGCAAACATGTAGATACTAAACTGCCATGGATTATATGTTTTTGCAGGATTTAACTGGTAGAGTATCCCTGTGGGAACCCTGGGAAGTAAAGCAGTGTTTGTTTACTGCGGGGGTGCGCGGTGGCTCAGTGGTAGACTGTTGCTAGAGGTCGCAAGTTTGATCCCCATCCAGGACGCCCTGCATTGTGTCCTTGGTCAAGGCACTTTATCCTGGTTGCCTACATGGGGGCACGATGACGCCATGCACTAAGGCGTACTGCACGTCGACGATGCACATGTCTTCAACTGCTGTAACCCTGCTTGAGCAGAGCTTGAACAGAGTTATAATATTGAGGACCTGACATTTGCTCGTTGATGCTCGGTGGTTCTCTCACTGTCACGATTAGCCATTGTGCATAAGTATGTGACCTTAAACACCAATAAATAAATAGAAAAGTTTACTGCGGTAAACAGGCTCTGTTTTACTGGTAAACTTAGACCTGGTCACCAGTGCCTGGGGTGGAAGTCCTCTAAAATGGGTTACATGAGTGTAAACAATTGACTAACCTTGACGTATCTCCATGTTGTGGCCACAATTAGCCATTGTGCACAAATATGTGACCTTAAATGCCAATTAGTAAATAAGTAAATACACTGTACTTCGGAAGCAATATCAGAAATGAAAAAACAAAATTTGAATGGTGATTTTTATGCTCCCCAAAAATTATCCAGGGAAGCATATACAGTAGAACCTGTCTTGAGAGACCGCCCTTTGGGCCACACAAAAGTGGTCTCTCAAGACAGGTGGTCTCTCATAACAGGTTTCATCTTTTCTCAAGTCAGTGAATAACCAACTACAAAATTCAGAAATGGAGAAGAAAGGATTTTTGTAATTACTTTGTAGTTGTTTTTTTAAAGAAGTTTTTGTAACAAATTGAAATGGACTGTTATAAAAATTATAAAAATAAATTAGTGTTGAAAATCTTCATTGAAGATTTTCAACACTAATTTATTTTTATAATTTTTATAACAGTCCATTTCAATTTTTTACAAAAAGATTTTCAACACAAATTTATTTTTATTCCTATCTGTCACATTTCAGGTATGTATGAAATTGTTTTTTAAGCAATAATCCTAATCTTTTCACAGGGGTCTTATAAAAACATCTCAATCTTTAATGAGTTAGCAATTGAAACCCAATTAAGAGCTTTTAATATTTTTAATTATGTTAGTACTAGAATAACCACAATGGATTTTCCAATTCCTCAACAGGTAAAAAGTTTTTATCATGGTTTCAGTCTTCAAAGGGGCGGTCTCTCAAGACAGGTCTATTATGGCATAAAAGTACAAGTTGGTACCAGGTCACAGTGGTCTCTCAAGACAGGTGGTCTCCCATAGTAGGTCCATTATAGAGTAAAACCAATCGGTGCCTGGTAGATGTGGCCTCTCAAGACAGGTGGTCTCTCAAGACAGGTTTTACTGTATGTAACTGCTTTGTCTGTTCATTTGTCCATCTGTCTGTTTGTCCATTCGTTTCTTCTGTCTGTTTGTCCATTGTAACGTTTTCCAGTTCATAAAAATTATTGAATTGACAGGTTTTGTTCATACTTCTCATAGTTATTGTGTAATTTTGTCTGGTCCATAAAAATAGTTTCAATGGGCAGATCCTCTTCATTCTAAACATAATGATTGCTCTTGACTCAAAAGGTGTCACCCAAAGTAGTAACACCCAAGATCAAGGTCACAGACTGTTCATGTGCAATGGAAAGATCTTGTTCATTCTTCACACAATGCTTGCTCATTACTCAATGGTATGTCATGACTCAGTCCCAAAATCATAACTCCAAGGGCAAGGTCGCCAACCATTCTTACATTCTCACTTTGTCTGGTCCATAAAAAATTATTAAATGGTCAGATCTTATTTATTCTTCATACACTGTTTTCTCAAGAATAGGGCTGTCACGATTAATCGATTAATTGATTGTCGATCGGTCATGCTGAAATCGATTAGTATTTTTCGTTGTCGAAGAATCGTTGAATTTTACCCCGTTTTAGATGTATAATAATTAAAAACAAATTTGATGAAATTTACTACTATGCTCCCCTAAACCAGTGCCAGGAGAGCTATTCGATACTTACAGTACATGGAGAGTGGATTGTAACTAAATCACCCGTGGAGTGGGGTTGTCACCCAAACTATAACTTTCAAATTTTGCACATATCGACAAAAAATACAAGCAATGTTTCAGCCAGTGGACCTCCGGGTTTAACCCGGAGGTCCATTGGCTGAAACTTTGCTTGTGCTTGTTATGCCTTGCAACAAATATGCAATTATTGCTTGGGTGGAATCTCCACTCTGCGGGTGATTTAGTGATAATACACTCTCCACATACTGTAAGTCCATTATTAATAAGGGAATTGAAGGTTTAAGGAGAGCTATTACAGCTCTTAAGGAGAGCAATTATGGCTCTCCTTAAATTGATTTTGCAGGAGCCATGGAAAGCAGGAACTATACAGTTAAAACTAGAAGTCCTGTCATGAAATGCGCACAAATACCACGTTGATATGCGCGTTAATGTGCGCGTTATGACCCAATTAAAGCTATCATATTCTGTACATATGGCCTGTGCACAGGCAATGTTTCAGCCAATGGACCTCCGGGTAACCCGGAGGTCCATTGGCAGAAACATTGCATGTGTTTGCTATGAGTAACCAGGAGAACCTGCCGTGCTTTGGATGCCATTCGATATGGCAATTGCAACGCGCAATTAAGCCTAGATAAGCGCACTATTCGTGACAGGACTTCTAGTTTTAACTGTAGCTCTCCTCAGAAAGACCAGGCCTGGGTTAAGATAGAACTTGCATGCCATTGTCACTATCACATTACCACGTTAATATTTGTTGTCAGAATATAGTCATAATTCTGCGGGTATGCCATTGATATCAATACAAGTCAACAATCACATCAAGGTAATCACAGTGTAAATTTGGACCACACATCACTCTTAACTCGAATACATACAGGGTTAGATATAATATAATTACAAATTATTGATTTATGCACCTAATTACAATGATATCTGTTCTCCGTTAATTAGTGACAGGAACTTGGGAGGCATAAGAGCTGATGAGTCAATGCCTTTATAAATAGTACTATGAAAGAACTGTTTACATTGGGAATTAACCTTTACCTGGTCAGGGACCGATCAGGACTATTTAAAATACGCTCCAGCCTCGGAGTCTATTTTTTCAATTCATGCGCCAGATTTCAATTTACGGAGTCACACTGCTGTTTATAACACACACAGCAAGTATGTAATAGCTCTCATCATTTTCATTTAGTACACTATAGCAAACATTAATCTTCACTGTGGTTTCTGATCAAGTCTTGGCTGCCTATTTAGGCAGCCAAGACTTGACCAGAAACCACAGTGAAGATTAATGCTTGGTAATTATGACTTGAAGTATTAACTTAAGCACTCTACAACAATGATAAATGATAATCATATATATAATACATGTAAGAGTGTCTCTCTCGATTATCCATCGAAAGAATATCAAAATATGATCTGAGAAGTTACGCGCCAACTGAGAAGCCTATTTCTGAGATTTAAGAGCCAGGTCCTGATGTTTCAGAATCAAATACGCACTGGCGCATGCCCAGGTCGGTCCCTGCTGGTAGAGTGCTTGAAGCCCATATTTGAGCTTTAGTCTGGAGTTTAAGACCCACAACTGAAAGACTTCATATTCTGTGTATTAAAATGTTGCCCTTGGGATCCAGGGAAGTGGAGCAGTGCTTAATTGTTTACTGTGGTAAAGATGTTGAGCTTCACATTACATATATACCGTAAGTCATGATTTAACTCTGAAGTTACTGCATTTTACTTATTGTTTAACCCTTTACCCAACGAATCGCACGTATCATCCCGCGTAATCTGCAAATTCAGCAGTTGAAAAAATATTATTTTTCAAAAAATTTCAACAAAACCATATCATGTGACCCTGCATTGGAACAAGCTCATCGAGCTTGTTCCAATGCAGGGTCACATGATATGGTTTTGTTGAATTTTTTTGAAAAAGTTTAAAAAATGATATTTAAAATAATAAATTTTGATATTGTCTGCATTGGGTAAAGGGTTAAACCTTTGTTATTGAATATTGACCCGTGTTTCGGGTGTCATTATACTTTTTATAGTTTATATTTTGTATTTTATTTTATGATCTGTACATTGAACCTTAATGGTGTGACAGTACAATAAAGAATTTGAAATAAAATTCCCTGTGGGAACCCCAGGAAGAGGAGCAGTGCTTGTTTACTGTGGTAAAGATGTTAATTGAGCTTCACTAATAAGATTACCTCTGGGAATCCTGGGAAGTGAAGCACTTGTTTACTGTAAACAAGCTCTGTTATACTGGTAAAATAGGACCCGGTCACCAATGCCTGGGGTGGAAATTCTCTAAAATGGGCAACATGGGTGTAAACGATTTGCTGGACTTGGCTTTATCCTTATGTTGCGGTCACGATTAACTATTGTGCAGAAGTATGTGACCATAAGCACCATTAAATAAATAATAACACTATTAAAATAGGACCAGCAGGAAACCAACATCTGGGGTGGAAGCCCTCTAAAGTGGGCTGCACAGGTATAAATGCTTGGCTTCGACTTCATAGATATGTTGCTGGGAGCATGGTGGCTCATTCATTAGAGCACTGAACTTTAACCCTTAAGGCTGATCAAGTGTCCTGAATTCCCACCAGCCCACAGCCTCTATATGTCCAGTGGCTTAGCAGTGATATCTAGTCAAGTCAAGTTAACAGGCAGCCAAGACTTGACTAGAAATCACAGCCTATCTAATTTGTCTGTTGTTAAGGGCACCTGTTCTGAGGTTGTGAAAAGTCGTAAATAGGTCTTTAACCCTTTACCCAACGTAACGGCCAAAAACGGCCAGTACTATTCAGAAAAATTGCTAATTAATTTTCATTTTTTGGCTCAAAAACATAGGTTATGACCCATTTTTGGAACGAGCTCATTCCAATGAGGGGTCAAAACCTATGTTTTTGAGACAAAAAATGCAAAAAAATTAGTTATTCAAGAATTTTGTTTGCATGTGTCATCTGCTTTTCATGTTAGGTAAAGGGTTAAGGGTTAAACAAAATGGTTAACTGGTAGAGTGCTGGAAGCCCATATTTGGGCTTTATTCTGAAGTGTTGATTAGGGCTGTCGCGACTATCATTTTTTGTAATCGACTAATCGTGACCAGTAATCGACGGTTAGTCGATTAATAGTCGCTTCCCATGATTTTTTAGCAAATCATTCTTCTGTTCGTAAAACTCTGAAAATGACAATGGCACCAGTGTGTTCAGACGAAGTGGGGTTGTGGGAACAACAAATCGGTCCCGACTGAAGCTACATGTAGTCCAATCTTGGACCCACAGTCGGTAATATAATTGTTGGGGTTGGTACGTCCTGTAGGACGTACCAACCCCAAAAATAATATTACTGACTGCGGGTCCAAGTTTGAACTAGATTGAAGCCGATGAATTAAAATGAATTTACCAAAGAACGTTCCTGCATATGTTTCCTTTCTGCAATAAGTTTCTCGAAATTTTGAACATTGAGATCTATGCATTCCCTCGTCAGTTGTTAAAATTGGATCTTAGTCTGAAGTTCCGAACTTTGAGAAGTGATCTGACGTTCTGACTTTCGTCATAATTTTGTCACTTCCGCGCTTTGGGTTTTCCAATGGGTGCATTCATGTGTACAAGACTGGAGAAATTCAGAAGAATCTATTCTTCTCGAGTAACTGTGAGTGTTCTTTCTTACACAGTCAGTGACAGTCGTACAGTCTTCCGGATATGAATGTTAACTATGGTTAGATATTTAAAGTTATTCACCTTCATTGATCATTCACCTCACAAAACAATGCAATTTAGCTCTGATGTGTAGTAGACGTGTACCACCTTGAAAATGAACGACGATCGACTAAAAATAAAAAACGTCGACTACTTCAATAGTCGACGGTTAGTCGACTAATCGAATAATCGCGACAGCCCTAGTGTTGATACCACAACTTAAAGGCTTCATATTCAATTGATGTTCTATATATCACCTTTAAAGTGAAATTATTTGGTCTGTTAGGAATTGCCATGTTACAATTTACCGGGGAGTGTACATTGGCACTCTACCATAAATTGTAACAAGGTCAAGATATGTTAACAAATTTGGATGACCAAAAATTATTCAGCCCTCTGCCAGTTAAGGATTCGATTCTGACCTCTGCCATCTACTGCATGTCCTTTGGCAAGACACTTAATCCTGCTGGGGCACCTCCGTGGTACTTCTTGTGCCAGGTTATTAATCCTTTACCCAATTCAAATGATATCAATATTTATTATTTTAAATATCATTTTTACCTGCGTCGCAAGTGGCAGAGCAGGTCTAGTAACCTCTTGACTCCGTCCGTAAGTCCATCATTCCATCAGTCTGTCAGTCTGTCATTCCATCAGTCCGTCAGTCCGTCCGAAACACTTTTTCCGTCAAAGTTTTCTTGGCTTCTATGAAAGGGAATGATTTCATATTTGGTCTGCTGCTTCATAATGATGAGTTGTATCATGTAAGCAATTTTCAGATCTGCGGTGCAGCCACTTCCTGTTTGCCGATACTTTGAAATTTTACTGTACCCACTGAACATTGAAATTTTCCGTCAAGGTTTTCTCGGCTTCTGTGCAAGGGATTGATTTTATATTTGGTCTGCTGCTTCATAATGATGAGTTGTATCGTGTAAGCAATTTTCAGATCTGCTGTGCAGCCACTTCCAGTTTGCCGATACTTTGAAATTTTACTGTACCCACTGAACATGGAAATTTTCCGTCAAGGTTTTCTTGGCTTCTATGCAAGGGATTGATTTTATATTTGGTCTGCTGCTTCATAATGAAGAGTTGTATCGTGTAAGCAATTTTCAGATCTGCCGTGCAGCCACTTCCTGTTTGCCGATACTTTGAAATTTTACTGTACCCACTGAACATGGAAATTTTCCGTCAAGGTTTTCTTGGCTTCTATGCAAGGGATTGATTTTATATTTGGTCTGCTGCTTCATAATGATGAGTTGTATCGTGTAAGCAATTTTCAGATCCGCCGTGTAGCCACTTCCTGTTTGCCGATACTTTGAACTTTTACTGTACCCACTGAACATTGAAATTTTCCGTCAAGGTTTTCTCAGCTTCTATGCAAAGGATTGATTTTATATTTGGTCTACTGCTTCATAATGATGAGTTGTATTGTGTAAGCAATTTTCAGATCTGCTGTGCAGCCACTTCCTGTTTGCCGATACTTTGAAATTTTACTGTACCCACTGAACATTCAAATTTTCCGTCAAGGTTTTCTCAGCTTCTATGCAAGGGATTGATTTTATCTTTGGTCTGCTGCTTCATACTGATGAGTTGTATCAGGTATGCAATTTTCAGATCTGTCGTGCGTGCAGCCACTTCCTGTTCGCTGATTCAATTGCATGCAGCGACGCAGGTCCAGACCCGGTATTGGTCTTGGCTTGTTTAAAATTTAAAAAAGAATTTCAACAAAACGATATCATGTGTTCCCTTATTGGAATGAGCTCGTTGAGCTCGTTCCAAAGAGGGGTCACATGATATGGTTTTGTTGAAATTTTTGGAGAAATAGTATTTTTTTCTGCTGCTGAATTTGCATATGACATGGATGGGTGTGACCGATGCTTTGGGTAAAGGGTTAAATTGAAGAATCTGACCACAGCTCGATGATTCTCCACAGGTACTGCTGCTTACTCCTTCCTTTAAACTGCCTGATACAATGTGACCATAGTTGTAGAAAGTGTCATTAAACCCTAATAAACGAACACATTCTGTGGATGTACTTCATTTAGTTACGGTCACGATTAGCCATTCTGCATAAAGTATGTGACCTTAAACAGCAATAAATGAATAAATACTTCATTTTGTTATTCAGACGAAGTTGAAATGACTAATAGCATTTGTGAATGTTTTTTTTATTTATTTTTTTTTAATCAGACCTGTCGATTTGAGGCGAACACCTGTTTGGGTCACTTGGTAGTTAATTATCTAAAATGAAATACATGTGAACAAAAAAATGGGGCCATGCCAAATTGCCTCCAGGTCACATGAAATTTTGAATGATCTAGTAAGAATGAATGGTGGAATGATATTGAGCATCAATCAATCATCGGCTGAATAGGTGTTTGCAACTGCCTGAAGTATAGCCCTATTATTAATCAATTGGCTTGATTTGAACAGACTTGAATCCGATCCCTGTAAGGATTCTGTATATCATATACAGTAAAACCTGTCTTGAGAGACCACCTGTCTTGAGGGACCACCTGTCTTAAGAGACCACATCTGCCAGTCACCAATTGGTTTTACTCTATAATGGACCTGCTATGAGAGACCACCTGTCTTGAGAGACCACTGTGACCTGGTACCAACTTGTATTTTTATGCCACAATGGACCTGACTTGAGAGACCCCCCCTTTGAAGACTGAAACCATGACAAAAACTTTTTACTTGTTCTGCAATTGGAAAATCCATTGTAGTTATACTAACATAATTAAAAGTATTAAAAGCTCTTAATTGGGTTTCAATTGCTAACTCATTAAAGATTGAGATGTTCTTATAAGACCTCTGTCAAAAGATTACGATTATTACTGAATAAACAATTTCATACATACCTGAAATGTGACAGGTAGGAAGAAAAATAAATTTGTGTTGAAAATCTTTTTGTAACAAATTGAAATGGACTGTTATAAAAATAAATTAGTGTTGAAAATCTTGAAATGGACTGTTATAAAAATTATAAAAATAAATTAGTGTTGAAAATCTTCAATGAAGATTTTCAACACTAATTTATTTTTATAATTTTTATAACAGTCCATTTCAATTTGTTACAAAAACTTCATAAAAAAGAACAACTACAAAGTAATTACAAAAATCCATTCTTTTCTATTTCTGAATTTTGTGTTGGTTATTCACTGACTTGAGAAAACCTGAAACCTGTTATGAGAGACCACCTGTCTTGAGAGACCACTTTTGTGTGGCCCAAAGGGCGGTCTCTCCAGACAGGTTCTACTGTATTGGAGTAAATAAGATTCAGTCTCCAAAAGGGAACAGTTTGAACAAATTTAGATCTTAGCTCCCTATGGATGCTGTATATCAAATATCAAAACATTCAAATTTGTGGATCTTAATTAGATTTTTAAAGAGTATTCCTCGTATTGCACCAAGTTCAGGCACCCAAATGGGACAGTTTGATCAAATTTAGATCTGACCTCCCAAAGGCTGCTCTATACCAAATTAAAGATTCCGACTATTGGATATGAAGAAGATGTTTATTTTGGCTCAAGCCCTGCTCACCAATTCCAATCTATTTTTAAAGTAAATAAAATATGTTTAAATTAAAATTTGCAACAATCATTTCTGATTCTCGCATGAATTTTAAATCCTTCACATTTACTTTTTCATGTCTGGTTCATAACTTGAGTGGAATGAGCTATCAGAATGAAACTGATATCACATGTGTAGCACTAATCAATGGTGTGTTGCATTTAAAATTCTAGGCTGAGCACTTCATTGTCAAGATCACTGATAGAGGGGTCAAAACATGTAATCACATGTAAGCCAGAAAATAAGCAGACTGTCTTCTGCAAAATGAGCTCCCCAGAGGGTGAAATTAGTGATGCTACCCTGCACAGCTTATGATAGCAACCACATTCTATCTGAAGATTGTGAGCACCGATGCGGAATTTAGTTACCCACTTCCTGGTTTCACCAGCCAACTGGTCCAAATATTCCTCCCTGCAATAGAGATTCTTGATGGAGTGGTAGAATCTCAGTTTGCTCATTTCTGTTGTGTTAACCCCTCGCACAGATCCGATTTTCCACGTCTGTGAGTATGTGTCACAGACACGCTGTCTAAAAATTTTATCGAAGTTTTGAGGAGCTTGCCATGGGTTAAGCCACACCCAATGAAAACCATTCACAGAAAGTTAGGATTCCACTGCAGATGTACAGCCGTGCCCATGAGCCTGCTTATCATCAACTGTCATCTTGAGTAGTGGATTGACGTTAACTGTTTTAGCTTTTATCCAATTGATTACCATATTGTATTGAATATCGATCAGCATCGGGTACCTCCCAAGTTCTGCAAGTACAGCTGCATTACAAGATTTTAAGTGTACTTGTAGTATATTCTTGCAAAACTTTAGGTGAACTGATTCAATGTGTTTTTGTGTGCTACGGGGCGACATATCTCCCCAGGCTTCCGAGCCACAGAGTAAGATAGGCTTGACTAGCGCATCAAACAGTTTTTCTCTCACTCGAATATTGTCCTTTGGCACATTTAAAAATAACTTTTGTAATTTAAAATAGGCCATCAGTGCCCTCACTCTCAAAATTCATTGTAGCATTAACCAAGCTGCCCGATGCAGAGAGAGTTAACCCCAGGTATGGGTAAGACGTCACATTTTGTAACTGGTCGCCTCCAAGGGTAAAGGAATTTGTCATTTTCCTACCAGATTTATTGAAGACCAAACTATAGTTTTCTGCTTGTTGACTGTGAGCCTCCACATTCTACAATATTCATATAACGAGTCTATTAAGTTCTGCAACCCCTTTTCAGTGGTTGAGAACAGGACAAGATCATCTGCATATTGTAGGCATGGAATCGGAACATCACTGATTTCAGGTACATTGTAACTGTTACATTGTAAAGAATTTGGAATATCATCAACGAAAAGGTTATAAAGTAACAGGCTCAAATTATTCTCTTGCATTACCCCAACCGAATTTGTGAATTTTTCAGACAACTTGTTTTGAGACTTAACTTGTAGTGTGTTACAGGTGAACATCTGCTTGATGGAATTATAAAATTTACCGCCTACACCCTTTTGTAATATTTTGTAACAGATCTACTTTGTGTGACCTTACCATTATTATTATTACATACCATAACAATGGTTCAGTCCTGGCCCACATCTTCTGTGATGTGTCCTTGGTTACTATACCTATGTGTGAGCACAGTGGTACAGTTAAAACTAGAAGTCCTGTCATGAACTGTGCGCTTATCTAGGCTTTATTGCACGTAGGAATTGCGTGCAATTGCCATATCGAACGGCATCCAAAGCACGGCAGGTTCTCCTGGTTACACATGGCAAACACAGGCAATGTTTCTGCCAATGGCCCTCCGGGTTACCCGGAGGTCCATTGGCTGAAACATTGCTTGTGCACAGGCCATATTACAGAATATGATAGCCTTACTATGGTCATAACACGCAGATTAACAAGCAGATCGACGTACTATTTGTGTGCATTTCATGACAGGACTTCTAGTTTTAACTGTACTGAGGCATTGAGTAGCGATGGGATATTGGAATTTTGAGTTCGGTATTGGTTTCAGTATTTTTAGGGGTATACCTCAGTATAGGTTCGGTATTCAGTATCTGACTTGACTGAGATTTGCAGAGAGTATGAAAGAGGAATTCACATCAGGAAAAAACGAATAAATTGTAGTATCATTCTATCACAAGCCTATAAATGACATTGTCGATGAGCTCAGCAGTGGCATTCGTTTGTGACTTCAGTTGAACCTGTCTTGAGAGACCGCCCTTTTTGCCATGGAAAATGGTCTCTTAAGACAGGTGGTCTCTCATGACAGGTCCATTATAGAATAAAACAACCCAATGGTACATGCTCACAGTGGTCTCTCAAGATAGGTGATCTCTCACGACAGTGGTCTCTCAAGACAGGTTTTACTGTACAAATCATATCTACAGTAATTTTGTGACTTGTTCTAAATTAGAGCACCTTAATGTTTAAAGACCTATTTCAGGCTTTTGCAATATTCTCAGAGCACATGCCCTGACCATGCCATCTTTAGGAGGTATTGCTGACAATACACAAATCACTGCTAATCAGTTGGACATGTAAGGTAGTCTAGTGGGAATTCAGCGCAGTTGCCCAGTCTATTGAGGGTTAACAAAACTGAAAAGAAAATCAGTCACTTCTTTCATGAAAATGAACCTTTCACTTGATATCAAGCCTCAACAGGGACTGAATTATAAATACTGAATGTAATAAAATTGGAAAATTCAAATGGCATCTGTATTCAGCGATTGGTTCGGTTAGGTTTTTCGGTATCACCATGATGTCAGTATCGGTTTAGTTTTTTGGAAAATTCTCTATCGCTAACATAGAGCATGATGATAGCATACCAGAAAATAAGTGGTCAGACAAGGACATTGTCAGGTACAAAAAGGGCAATGTCTGACTGAGGTTTAAAATCATCAGACAAAATGTCTGATGACAAAATTATCAATGAAGTTCAGTGATTAGAACATCATGCCTGCTGGAAATTATGTACGTAACTAGCAAGCCTAAAATTAATGATTGGTGTGATTTCTGGTCCTGGCAAGTTGGGAAGTGTGACGAAAGTAACGATACAGCTCATCAGTATTAACAGCATGTGAAGGAATACAATTTGATATAGCCATACATGTATCTAAATTATGTCTGAAGGGTAATTCAGTTCCAATTCAGAATGAAACCAATCATACCTTGTTTGGCAGGGCTCACTGAGCCCTGCCAAACAAGGTATGGTTGAATGAGTACTGGGCAGTTTTAAGATGAAGGTACATGTACACCTAAAACACATTATTTCGAATTCTCAAACTCCATTTTGTAATATGTCAGATATCATCATTCTTAAATGACAGACATGATTGATTTGGTGTCTGACATTTTGTCTGGAAGCGCAATGAAAATTATTTTCAGGCCTGGATGAATATGGGAAAATTTGAAAATTCAGATGGTATCGCTATTGAACGATTGGTTCGGTTCCGTGTTTCGGTATCCCCATGATATCGGTATCAGTTCTGTATTTTGGTATATTGCCTATCTCTTGCATAGGGAGGGCATGATGATAGCGAATCTAGGAAAAATTTTAAATTCAGATGATATTGGTATTGAATGACTGGTTCGGTTCTGTGTTTCTGTATCTCCCTGATATCGGTATCCATGAGTTTATCGGTATATTACCCAGTTCTAGAATAGAACATGATAACACACTTGCCTTCAACCGATTCTAACCCTGCTCATGCTGGGTTAGTAAGTTGCTCTGTGGTTCTCTCCAGGTACTCTGGCTTTCTTAAAGCCCACGAAATGCATTGTGGGGGGGAGGTGGGGATGGCGTGGGCATACTGGAATCACCTTGTCCATCTGTCTGTCTGTCTGTCTCCATCTGTCCATCTGTCTGTCCATAGATATAATTTTGTCCGGAGATTTTCTCAGATGTTTGAATGTTCACCACCATGGGAACCTGGGCACCTGCGATTATTATAAGTTCTGGTCGGATTATTTGTGCAAGAATTATGCCCCTTTTTGACTTGAAAAAGCAGGCCTAAAATTTTGTCCGGAGATTTTCTCAGATGTTTATCGGTTGAAACCTTTGAAACTTGGTATGGATGTTCACTGCCATGGGAATTTGTGCACCTGCAAATATAGTTTTGATCTGTTTTTTTTTTTTTGCTAGAGTTATGCCCCATTTTGTCTTGGAATAATCACGGCAGCAGGGTGTATGTACAGGCCCATCTGGGACAGTCACACGCCAGGCCTGAAAATAAGCAGTCTGACATTTGCAGAATGAGGTCCCCAGTGGATGAATTTGATGATGCTATTGCATACAGTGGGTCAATTTATCCTCTGGGTACCTCTTTCTGTTTAGTTTTGAGACCCTGATTCAGATGGAGGTTCACAGAGGGTAAATTTAGTGATGCTACCCTGCTATGCAGGGTAGCATCACTAAATTCACCCTCTGGGACCTCATTTTGCAGATGACAGTGTGCTTATTTTCTGGCTGGGCACACCTCTAGTTCAGTCCACCCGTAAAACTGCTTGACATGACATGATCATGTGCTGTTAAAATTGTTGTTGGACTCAAATGAACAAACAAACAAACATTAAACAACAGAGTATTTTGTGGAGAGAGAGAAAATCAGCCTGAAGCAGGCCAAGAGTTAAACCACTACCCAACATAACAGTCAAAACTGGCCAGTGCTATTTACAAAAATTGCTATTCAATTTTCATAATTTTTTTCATTTTTTGCCGCAAAAACATAGCTTATGACCCCCTCATTGGAACAAGCTCTTTGAACTCATTCCAATGAGGGGTCATAAGCTATGTTTTTGAGGCAAAAAATGAAAAAAAATTACTTATTGAATAAGTTTGTAGGTGTCGTCTGCTTTTCATGTTATGTAAAGGGTTATTATTGCCCATCAATATAACATGTATGATTACAAAGAGGATTATGGAAAAATAACCTGCTGTAAGTGCAGTGCAAATAAAGAATGCAATTCAATAATTGGTTTTAAAATACGATCCATGGTTACTGAACCCATGATTCTAAAATATAATGCGTTTCAAATTTGTATTAATTTGTTTCTGATACAATATGATTTCATGGTCTGATTATGTCAACAGAGAAGTTATGTAACAATTCCTTGAACAAACTTTTCTCCCAGACCTCCAGTGTTTGTAGCTGTGATCCCGACAAACTACTCAGTGTCATATTGCGGTGTGTGTGTAGTTAACCTTTTAGCTCCACTCTGACTAGTGGTGTAACTTGGGGGGGGGGGGGGGGGGGGGGGTAAAATTCCATACACCAAAAAACAACATTATCCCAATGCAAGTGTCACATAACAGAAGAGTCCAAAATGATCTTCAATGTAGGGCCATGCAACCTACAAATGCCATAGTTTCACTCTTAGAGCACTGATTAGTCCAAATATTCTTGGTGAAGTCCTGTTTCTAACTAGGACCCTCCAACTGTTACCCTCTCAACCTACTTTCCTGAAGTGGGATGAGGAAGTAATGAATGGAGGGTCCTAGATAGGGCTAGGGATAACCACCAGACACACTACTCCCGACAGACTTCCAAATTCCCTGCCCCCCCCCCCCCCCCCCCCTTAGAAACTGGCTTGGGCATGTTACTGTGTAATACAGTGGCACTTAATTGGATATCTCTTAACTGAATAACCCTGTTAATTGAATATAATTTCCCAACACAAAACCATTTACCATGCCTCCAGTACAAATTTGACCTGTTAATTGAATATAGGTTATAGAGTAAATGCCCGTTAATTGAATAAAACATCTTGTAATCTGTTGAAAAATTATCCTGATTCATCCCAGTTTTTCTTTGCTTATAGACCAATTTGGCCTCAGTACATCCAATACGGGCATTTAATCTGTTATCTCTTGTTTGACAGAGCTCCAGGATATGATAGAATAAATGCTAAGTGTATCTCTAGAATACAGGAAAGTGACCCAATCCTTGTTAATTGAATACTCCTGTTAACTGAATAATTTTCATAGGCAAATTTCAATTTTTAAGTGGCTATTCAATTAACAGGGTTCCACTGTAGAGTTGCACAGTGTTTCAATATACTGAATATTTTTGGTATTGAAAACCATACCTTACTGTTACTGTGAGTAAATAAAATATTTGGTATACTGAAAATCCTGTATTACACTGATATAGCATAATACCAGGGTGATGAAACTAGGGCTGAAACGGTTGGCTCATTTTCACAACCGACTAACCGGGAACTGTAACCGGATAATGTCCAGTTAACTGTAGCCATTATTTCACCAAAGCTGGGATCAAAACTATAGGAATTGGAAAGCAGTATTCTCAGAAACTATTCCGTAGTGTGTATACAAACGAATGTTGTCCAGTACTTGACAACGTTCGTTTGTATACATACTACGGAATAGTTTCTGCAGTTACTCAGTACTCATGGAAATTGCCGATCATTAACAAAGTCTTGAATGCGAAAGCTGATATATACAACGCTGCTTCGAGGTGTAATATATCCCAAAGGAGAAGCGGCAGATTTACTACGTTTTAACCTTGGAATGACAATCACTGTCGATATTTCGGATAACTGGTTGGCGTTTTTTTAATCAGTTAAGTAGGTAACCGGTTTCAAACCGGTTATCCGGTTAAACATTTCCGCACTAGATCAAACACAATAAACGGTAATTATGCTATTATGGTATTAATTGTAACTTCCAAGATACACATGGCTTACTAACATGACCATGACTAACATGACCATGACTCATGAGAAACGTCCAGTTTATTACAACCATGGAACTTGACCAGAAGGTGAAAATAACAAATCGAAGTTGGAAGTTGGGGAATTTGAATGGCAGTACGGTAGTATGTTAAGGACAGTCAGAAGGTGTGTCGTGTATAATAGTTTCTGCCGCATCTGCAAGGATGAAGGTCACAAGGGGGGTGGGTGGGGGGGGGGGGGGGGGGTGGTCATGTGTCACCTTAGTAACATTCTTCTTGTTTTCCATTAATTTACTCACATTCAAGTATTTATTTATATATTTATTGGTGTTTAAGGTCACATATTTCTGCACAACAGCTAATCATGACCACGACAGTTTTACAGTGGTGGAAGCCGGAGTACCCAGAGAGAACCACTGAGCAATGACGAGCAACTGTCAGCTCCCCAACATACTAACTCCACAAGCAGGGTTAGCATTGGTTGAAGACAGGTGCAACATCAATGTGCAGTACGCCTTAGTACGCAACACCACCGTGCCCCCACATGGGCAATGAGGGTGAAGTGTCTTGCCCAAAGACACAATGCAGTTGCCGCAGGTGGGAAGAACATAAGAACATAAACTAGATAGAGTTATTTGTGTGCAAAGCACACAATGGTGTATCCCCACATTTCCGCTGAAAAACATTAGCATAGTTTAAATGTTTCGAATTAAATACCCTAGGAGCCTTTCGATGAAAACTAATTTTCCAACGATAAAAGTGGTTCCACCAGAATCACTTGGGGGCCATATCAAAATACCGAAACCTTCATGTACATCTAGAGATGATACCTGAACACATCAGCATAGTTTTAACGTTTCGAATTAAATACTCTAGGAGCCTTTCTATGAAAACTGATTTTCTATTGATAAAAGTGGTTCCACTGGAACCACCTGGGGCCAAATCAAAATTCCCAAACCTTCATGCACATCTAGAGATGTAACCTGAACACATTAGCATAGTTTAAATGTTTTGAATTAAATACCCTATAGGAGCCTTGCGATGAAAACTGATTTTCTAACAATAAAAATGGTTCTACTGAGGCCAAATCAAAATTCCGAAACCTTCATGTACATCTAGAGATATTACCTGAACACTTCAGCATAGTTTAAAGGTTTCGAATTAAATACCCTAGGAGCCTTTCAATGAAAACTAATTTTCCAATGATAAAAGTGGTTCCACTGGAGCCACTTTGAGCCAAATCAAAATGCCGAAACCTTCATGCACATCTAGAGATGTTACCTGAACACATTAGCATAGTTAAAATTTTTCAAATTAAATACCCTAGGAGCCTTTCGATGAAAACTGATTTTCTAACAATAAAAGTGGTTTCACTGGAACCACCTGGGGCCAAATCAAAATTTTGAAACCTTCATGTACATCTAGAGATGTTACCTGAACACCTTAGCGTAGTTTAAACATTTCGAATTAAATACCCTAGGAGCCTTTCGCTGAAAACTGATTTTCTAACGATGGAAGTGGTTCCACTGGAGCCACCTGAGGCCAGATCAAAATTCCGAAAGCTTTATGTACATCTAGAGATGTTACCTGAACACATTAGCATAGTTTAAACATTTCAAATTAAATACCCTAGGTGCCTTTCGAAGAAAACTGATTTTCTAACGATAAAAGTGTTTCCATTGGAACCACCTGGGGCCAAATCAAAATTCCGAAACCTTCATGCACATCTAAAGATGTTACCCGAACACACTAGAATAGTTTAAACGTTTCAAATTAAATACCCTAGGAGCCTTTTGATGAAAACTGATTTTCTAATGATAAAAGTGATTCCACTGGAACCCCCTGGGGCCAAATCAAAATTCCAAAACCTTCAAGCACATCTAGAGATGTTGCCTGAACACATAAGCATAGTTTAAATGTTTCGAATTAAATACCCTAGGAGCCTTTCGAAGAAAACTGATTTTCTAACGATAAAAGTGGTTCCACTGGAACCACTTGGGGCCAAATCACCAAACCTTCATGCACATCTAGAGATGTAACCTGAACACATTAGCATAGTTTAAATGTTTTGAATTAAATACCCTATAGGAGCCTTGCGATGAAAACTGATTTTCTAACAATAAAAATGGTTCTACTGAGGCCAAATCAAAATTCCGAAACCTTCATGTACATCTAGAGATATTACCTGAACACTTCAGCATAGTTTAAAGGTTTCGAATTAAATACCCTAGGAGCCTTTCAATGAAAACTAATTTTCCAATGATAAAAGTGGTTCCACTGGAGCCACTTTGAGCCAAATCAAAATGCCGAAACCTTCATGCACATCTAGAGATGTTACCTGAACACATTAGCATAGTTAAAATTTTTCAAATTAAATACCCTAGGAGCCTTTCGATGAAAACTGATTTTCTAACAATAAAAGTGGTTTCACTGGAACCACCTGGGGCCAAAACAAAATTTTGAAACCTTCATGTACATCTAGAGATATTACCTGAACACTTCAGCATAGTTTAAACGTTTCGAATTAAATACCCTAGGAGCCTTTCAATGAAAACTAATTTTCCAATGATAAAAGTGGTTCCACTGGAGCCACTTGGGGCCAAATCAAAATGCCGAAACCTTCATGCACATCTAGAGATGTTACCTGAACACATTAGCATAGTTAAAATTTTTCAAATTAAATACCCTATGAGCCTTTCGATGAAAACTGATTTTCTAACGATAAAAGTGGTTTCACTGGAACCACCTGGGGGCCAAATCAAAATTTTGAAACCTTCATGTACATCTAGAGATGTTACCTGAACACCTTAGCGTAGTTTAAACATTTCGAATTAAATACCCTAGGAACCTTTCGCTGAAAACTGATTTTCTAACGATAGAAGTGGTTCCACTGGAGCCATCTGAGGCCAGATCAAAATTCCGAAAGCTTTATGTACATCTAGAGATGTTACCTGAACACATTATCATAGTTTAAACATTTCAAATTAAATACCCTAGGTGCCTTTCGAAGAAAACTGATTTTCTAACAATAAAAGTGGTTCCAGTGGAACTACCTGGGGCCAAATCAAAATTCCGAAACCTTCATGCACATCTAAAGATGTTACCCGAACACACTAGAATAGTTTAAACGTTTCAAATTAAATACCCTAGGAGCCTTTTGATGAAAACTGATTTTCAAATGATAAAAGTGATTCCACTGGAACCCCCTGGGGCCAAATCAAAATTCCAAAACCTTCAAGCACCTCTAGAGATGTTACCTGAACACATAAGCATAGTTTAAACGTTTCGAATTAAATACCCTAGGAGCCTTTCGAAGAAAACTGATTTTCCAACGATAAAAGTGGTTCCACTGGAACCACTTGGGGCCAAATCAAAATTCCGAAACCTTCATGCACATCTAGAGTTGCAACCTGAACGCATTAGCATAGTTAAAACGTTGCAAATTGAATACCCTTGGAGCCTTTCAGGGTGTGACGTACAGATGGATGGACGTACGGATGGACATTGATAACGACTATATCCCCGCATTTTTTAAAATGCGGCGATAATTATCGAATTATTTGAACATTAATAACCACAACAGAACTGCATTCCTCTGCCTCTTCGATGATTGAATCAAATTAATCAATAATTCGGTATTCCATGGTATATTTTCTTTGATACCACTGTATATCTTTATCCCAATACCGTGCAACTCAATTTCACTGTAATAATAATAATGGTAAAAGAAAGAAATCTGAGAATCAACAACAATAATTTGAATTTAACTATTCGAAAAATTTAATAACAAGCATAATTTTAATCGAAAATGTTACAAAATCTTTTACACTATTTCGTTTACAGAAAAATAAAACAGAAATACTTATCAGTTAGTTCAAGATAAAGTTCAGTAGACTCCAGTAATCCAGTGATGAAAAAACGTTCGAGCTGGTATTATGATGCTCAAGAATGTGTCCTCAGAAACAGTATCCAATTAGCTATAATGAAATGTTCACTCAAAATTTCAAGTGTTTCCAATAAATTTCAATAAAACACTCAGCAAATTTCAAACAGAATTATTATCCAATAAGTATTGGCACCAAAGATAGTTTTAAAATAATCCAGTAGAATCCTGACTTTTCACAAAAGTAAATTCTCATTCACAAGAAGAATAAATTCTCTTCACAAATTTTGGAAACACTTTTCCAATACACAAAGATGCACAGATCTCAAAAATATTCCATAGAATATATATTAAATTCTCAGCTGTTTCTGTTATAATGCACTGTCCTGTAATAATAATCTCCATCAATCAATTAATGCTGAATGTGTAAACAAATGACTTCTCAAAGCTCTATGTAGAGGATAAATAACGAGTTGGTGTTGGATAGGCGAGAGAAAGCCCCCCGTCTCGGGCCATTAGGCCTGAGACGGGGTGCTTTCTCTCGTCTATCCAACACCAACAAGTTATTTGTATTACTTAAAAACTTTGTGTCTGCTATGTAATAAACTCCCTGCAGAGAACCCCTGAAGTGTGTAACCCTTTTCATATATCCAACAGTTGGATATTTTAAGGGTGAATCCCGCTCACTGATTGATCTGGAGAAATGTGAATCAATGCAGCTGATGTTAAATCAATCAATCCTTTGCTGTCTTCAGAAGGTGATAACTTTAAAACACATTTAATACAACACTGTCAAAATGAGCATACATGATTCTGATGGAGATATGTTTATTACCCAAAATACGTTTAAAGACAAAAGTGAAGCTGAAAACGATATGGATGGTATACTAAGCGATGTTTTAGATTTACAAGAAATTAATAAAGAGAATGGGTCGAATTTTAACATTGATAATACAGTACATGGAGAGTGGATTGTAACTAAATCACCCACAGAGTGGAGTTATCACCCAAGCTATAACTTTCAAATTCTGTACATATCGACAAAAAACACAAGCAATGTTTCAGCCAATGGACCCCCAGGTTTAACTGGCTGAAACATTGCTTGTGCTGGTTATGCTTTCCAACAAATTTGCAATTATTGTGAATTACACTCTGTGAGTGATTTAGTGATAATACACTTTCCACGTACTATAGTTTCACAGACCTATTTAGAGACGTTTCTGACAATGAATTAGTACATTGTTCAGATAAAGTTCACCATGAAGTACCACTCCAAGCTTTAATTTCCAGACGCTTCGTAACACCAGTTCCTGATACGGAATGAGATAACATTTCTCACTCCCGATTTGCAAAGAAAACGGAGTCCAAGAGTAAATGGGCATTAAGCCTTTTTCAAGGATGGATGGATAACAGACGAAGGGTTAAATTGGAGAGAAATGACATTAGACATGTTAGTGGGGACATTTTAACAATGAATAATCATGTGTTAGACTATTGTTTGGGAGCTTTTATTTATGAAGTTCATAAACAGAATGTGACAGGTGTAATTCCCAGCATTTTTAGGTTTCAGTTTAGTATTTGGTGGTCGGAATACATTTTTTGGTATTACAAACTTACAAATTATCATCTTATATTCTCCTGTGCGCTCTGTTTCAATACTAATGATTGCTGCTCACAAACTGAACAGCAAGTTTTTGTCAAGTATTCCATTCAAATATCCAACAGCAGGCTGTTGGATATTTCAGTGGTGTGTAATATATCCAACAGCTGGGGGTTGGATATTTAACTATTCAACTCTTCAGTATACGATGTTCAATTATGCACCTGTAAATAACAATGGGTGACGGCAGTAAAAGTTTTTAAATATGCATAGAATGCCCAAATTCTGTTTACAGAGGTTATTTATATAGTCTTCAGATAGAACGTTCCAGAATAAGAAATTTTTCCAATGTTCTGTTGTTCCATTAAGTATGATTGGCTGAATAAAGTCACCTCATTAAGCTTCTAGATGATTCTGTCTTGTTTCAAGTAAACAAGTGTGATCCAATTACACAATCAGTGAGCTGCAGTGAGTGAAAAGTACATTCTGTGTAACAGTATCTGTAACCATGTTGATAGTTGTATTCAAAGGTCACTCAGTGCAAATAAGTGATCACACAAGCCAGAGTCTGCTTATTCTAAATAAAAAAAAAATAGCCTTAGAAATATTAATTGTGTATACTTATTTACCAAGACATATCAATTCTGATATTATAATAGAGTGCCATGGCAGACACCAACTATAGTACAATCCTGGCTATGTACTCTGATAAATCAAACAAAATCACCAGAGATTTCCTGATGTTGTTTTGTCTGTTCTTCATCTACTATCCATCCAGGGACGTGGCTAGAAGGTCATGGTTCGGATGTATGTGTCCCTCTGAATTTCCACCCCCCCCCCCCCCCCTTCCACCACCTTTCCTGGTTTGGGCTGAATACCTTGTAAATGTATTTGAATACTTGGAAATTTACAAATATGAATACAAATACACAAATTTTCAAATGTTTTCAAACATGAATACTTGTAACTGTATTCATGAATCCATTTTTTAATACTTGAATACTTTTTAGCTCAACTTGATGAAGAAATGTTGCCTTTAGCAATGACGTTCAACTTATCCATTTTAGAAGTCCACAGTTCCTTTTGGCAGGTTGCATTTGTGATTGGATTGCTTTAAAACTTGGTATGCTTGTTTGGGGTGACCTCCAGATGGGAGCTATCGATTTTCTTCCATTTCCATCGAAAAACGTTGCCATTAGCTATGCACCTCATACTGTGTTTCTTTGGCTTACAATTACTCACAGACCCTTAACCAGTGATATTTTATTGATTTTTAGTGTTTTTGCAATGTTAGACTTTTTTTATCAGTGTGGACTTTTTCTGACCTGTTTTGCTCTATATGAGTGGAAGCTACCACTGGTATGCTGTGGCTTTCATATTTCATATATGTGTTAAATGCAACAATATAAGATGACATTGACCCTTGCCCAGACATTTTGTGGAGATTTTGGACTTTTTTAATGCAATGTTGCACTTTTTGACAGTGTGGACTTGAATACACCACCACCCATGCTATTCTGTAATTTATGAGACCTAAAACATAAAACAAACCAAGACCATGAACTTTTGATGGCAAAGAAATAATGAATATTTCAATGAAATTCAACCCCAAATTTTCACCAACCTTGGTGGCCTTTTCAGAGGGAAGCTCTGCAGTTGTTTTTCAGCATAATCTCAAGCCTACATAGGGTGTGTGCTTGGAGTAGGGGGTTGTTGAAAAATAAACATAAATTTTCAGAGTCTTTTTATTCCCCCGAAATTTGTTTGGGGAGATATAGCCGTGGCACTATTCATCCATGTGTCCATCTGTAGATGGAGTTGGCTTTCGTTCTCTAACTAAAATTCCGCTTGGCCAACTGAACCCAAACTGGGCGTGTGTGTTAGGCATGATGAGAGGAAGAACTCTATTCATTTTGGGAATGTGCCAAAGGTCAAGGTTACAAAGTAACCTTGAACTTCAATCAATGTTTATCAGTGTTGGTTTCCGCTCTGCAATTAAAGTTGTGCTTGGCCAACTGGAACCCAACTTGGCATGTGGGTTAGGCATGATGAAAGGAAGACCCGTATTCATTTTGAGGTCATTGTACCAAAGGTCAAGGTCACAGTGACCTTGAACTTAAACATTTGCCTGAGTTGGCTTCTCAAATTCAAATTTTGCTTGCTCGATTGATACTTAACTTGGATTATGGGATGAGCATGATGAAAGGAAGAACCCGATTTTTGTGTTATTGTGTCCAAGGAAAAGGTCACAGTGATCCAGAATTTGAACTTTTCTCGGTCAGAGTTGGTTTCTGCTCTCTAATTAATATGTTGTTTGCCTGATTGAAACCAAACTTGACATGTGGATTAGGCATGATGAGAGGAAGAACCCTATGTATTTTTAAGTCATTATGCCAATGATCAAGGTCACAGTGGCCTTGAAATTAAAATTTTATCGGTCGGAGCTGGTTTTGGCTCTGTCAATTATTAGTCGAGTTGTGACGAAGTCAAACTCGACTTATAGTTTGGTGAATGGCGGGCGGGCGGGCGGGTGGGCTGGCGGGCGGGCTGGCGGGCGGGCGGGCGGGCGGGCGTAAACAATTGGTTTCCGGATGATAACTTGATAGTGGTTCAACTCACATTCATTAAACTTCATACATAGGTTGGTCTTGGTGGGAGGAAGAACCCTATTGATTTTGGACATGCTACGTCGAAGGTCAAGGTCACAGTGACCTTGAACATAGTAAATCTTAAACCATTGGTTTCCGGATGATAACTTGATAATGGTTCAACTCACATTCATGAAACTTCATAGGTAGATTGGCCTTGGTGAGGGGAAGAACCCTATTGATTTTGGACTCGCTAGGTCAAAGGTCAAGGTCACAGTGACCTTTAACATAGTATATCGCAACAATTGGTTTCCGGATGATAACTTGATAGTGGTTCAACCTAGAGTCATGAAACTTCATAGGTGTGTTGGCCTTGGTGCGAGGAAGAACCCTATTGATCTTGGACTCACCAGGTCAAAGGTCAAGGTCACAGTGACCTTGAACATGGTATATCGCAACAATTGGTTTCCGGATGATAACTTGATAGTGGTTCAACCTAGAGTCATGAAACTTTATAGGTGTGTTGGCCTTGGTGCGAGGAAGAACCCTATTGATCTTGGACTCACCAGGTCAAAGGTCAAGGTCACAGTGACCTTGAACATAGTATATCGCAACAATTGGTTTCCGGATGATAACTTGATAGTGGTTCAACCTAGAGTCATGAAACCTCATAGGTATGTTGGCCTTGGTGCGAGGAAGAACCCTATTGATCTTGGACTCACCAGGTCAAAGGTCAAGGTCACAGTGACCTTGAACATAGTATATCGCAACAATTGGTTTCCGGATGATAACTTGATAGTGGTTCAACCTAGAGCCATGAAACTTTACAGGCGTGTTGGCCTTGGTGCGAGGAAGAACCCTATTGATGTTTGACTCACCAGGTCAAAGGTCAAGGTCACAGTGACCTTGAACATAGCATATCGCAACAATTGGTTTCCGGATGAGAACTTGATAGTGGTTCAACCTAGAGTCATGAAACTCCATAGGTGTGTTGGCCTTGGTGCGAGGAAGAACCCTATTGACCTTGGACTCGCCAGGTCAAAGGTCAAGGTCACAACTCGACATTGGATCTGTGATCCTGAGCGGCATTTTTTAAAATATGCATTCGCTATTGAAACCCAACTTGGCATGTGGATTGAGCATGTTGAGAGGAAGAGTCCTACATATTTTTAGGTCATTGTGCCAAAGGTCAGGGTCACAGTGACCTTGAAGTTAAAATATTATCGGTCCCGATCGAAACCAAGCTTGACATTTCATCAAATATTGGTAATCTTATCTGTATTATGTGAATAAATAAAACCAACAGTTGCTGTGTTAATTTACTGTAATATATTACCAAGGTTACAGTATAAAGGTGATTTTTCGGGGGGGATTTGCCACCCCTAGGTGGCTACCTCTAGTTTTTGACAGTCATTGCAGTATGTATACATGTTCAAGGTGACACCTCCTTTTTGCCTCCAGCTTTCTGATCCCTCAACAGTAATAACCTCATTCCTTTAGACAACTTGATCTGGGTGAATGGCTTACTTGAGCGTTGGGTTTTGTTTTTTCAATCGCTGGTTGTCTGTACTTGTTTTACTACAGTGGAACCCTGTTGATTGAATAGCCACTTTGCCAATGAAAATTATTCAATTAACAGGAGTAGTCAATTAACAAAGATTGTGTCACTTTTCTCTGTATTCTACATATAAACTTAGCATTTATTCTATTATATATTGTTTGACAGAGCTCCATGAGCTCTGTCAAATAAGATATAATAGATTAAATGCCTGTATTGGATGTACTGAGGTGGTCTATAAACAAAGAAAAACTGGGGCGAGTCAGAGTAATTTCTCGACAGGTTACAAGATTTTTTATTCAATTAACTGGAGTTTACTCTACAGTTTAAACTAGAAGTCCTGTCACGAACTGTGCGCTTATCTAGGCTTAATTGCGCATAGGAATTGCGCGCAATTGCCATATCGAATGGCATCCAAAGCACGGCAGGTTCTCTTGGTTACTCGTAGCAAACACAGGCAATGTTTCTGCAAAAGGACCTCCGGGTTACTCGGAGGTCCATTGGCTGAAACACTGCTTGTGCACAGGCCATATTTACAGAATTTGATAGCCTTACTATGGTCATATCACGTAGATTAATGCGCATATCAACGTGCTATTTGTGCGCATTTCAGGACAGGACTTTTAGTTTTAACTGTATAACCTATATTCAATTAACAGGTAAAATTTGTAGTGGAGGTATGGTAAATGGTTTTGTGTTGGTTATATTCAATTAACAGGGATAAACAATTAAGAGATATCCAATTAAGTGGGTTCCACTGTATAACTAGATTTTGAATGACTATGTGTGGTACACTACAGTAGATACCATATTATGAAAGGCAAGATCACATTGACAGGGCAAAAGTCAAATTGCCTTCATTTTCATAAAGGATGCAGCTCCCCCTTAAAAAAACAAGTCCCCTGAACAGAGCTGGTCAGGCTGACCCATACCTCACAGACAGAATCAGGCCTGGCATTCTCAAAGAGGGCTGGGGGGTCGCCCTCCTAGAGTCCTCGCAATTTTTTTTTAGGAGGAATATTTTAACCCTCCTGCATCTAGCCAATTGAATACATCACAAATTGTTTTGCAGTACTACTTCTATTTTATGTGCACAATTTCTACGGCTCACTTTATCCATGTGACAAAAAGGAATATATAATTTGCTCAAAAATCAAACTCAGCTGCACCACTGGGCTTCATGTTCAAACATTCTGTCACATTCATGGTACTGGTGGAATGTGACTCTTGTAATGCCACCAGTTAGATGTAGAATAATATTTGAACATTGTTGGGGGAAAGTTCAATTCTACCTTAAGATGCTGTTCTCATCTCTCTAGAAATACTGCTAGGGATAGATGTGGTCAATCTTGTTATTCTTACACTTACTGTATGAAGAAAGAAGACTTCCCAAAACATGTTGTCACCTGAGTTCCATTCTGTTCTATCTCCCTACTGGGAATGTCACAATCCCTACTGGGAGATAAAACAGAATGGAACTCAAATGATGATGAGTATCCTGGCGAGAGCATTTACCCTCCTGGGAGGATTTAGGAGGGCAATTTTTAGTCCTCCTGTATTTTTCATAATGCCAGGTCTGTAAAATGTTGTCTGTTAGGACTTATAACATCTTTGTCATTACGAGTTTAACCCTTTACCTAACATGAAAAGCAGACGACACTTGCAAAAAAAATTCTTGAATAACTAATTTTTTTCATTTTTTGTCTCAAAAACATAGGTTATGACCCCTCATTGGAACGAGCTCGATGAGCTCGTTCCAAAGAAGGGTCATAACCTATGTTTTTGAGACAAAAAATGAAAAAAATAATGAAAATTAATTGGCGATTTTTGTGAATAGCGCTGGCCGGTTTTGGCCGTTACATTGGGTAAAGGGTTAAAGTACAAGTTTGTTCAAATCGTGACCCGATGTTGTAAGTGCAGTCTTTTTTTTCAGTGAGATTGAATTGCTTAAATTTCTAGTTGCTTTTATGGGAAAAACTGACAACGTGAAATTTTGACATTGTGTGCCGGTTGTTATTTATTTATTGGTGTTTAATGTCACATATTTCTGCACAGCGGCTAATCATGACCTCGACAGTTTTACGGGTGGAGGAAGCCGGAGTACCCGGAGAGAACCACCGAGCAACAGCGAGCAACTGTCAGCTCCCCAACATACTAACTCCACACAAGCAGGGTTAGCATTGGTTGAAGACCGTGCACTATCGACGTGCACTACGTCTTAGTACACAACGTCACTGTGCCCCCATGTGGGCAATGGGGGTGAAGTGTCTTGCCCAAGGACACAACGCAGTTGCCACAGGTGGGATTCGAACTGAGGACCACTTGGCTTGCAGTCTACACCTCTACCTACTGAGCCACCGCGCCCCCATGCCAGTTGTTAAGTGAAATGGTTAAACATTTCACTTAACAATCCCTGATACTGATACTTTTTAATGCATTTATTTTCTATAGTTGTGGATGGGAAATCTCTTCTGAATCCTGATCAGTAGATTGTGACAAAGTAACATAAATAAAGTCTACACCAACCAGTATAAAACCTTCAAGATAAATTACTCTTTTTTTTTCAATGATTCTTTTTAGTTGTTGTTTAGATATACGTTTTTTGTTACTGCAAAAACTCTGGATTTTGTGTGAGCCCTAGGTTACCTGAATTATGAGGTAGTAATGCCATCAGATTCATGACATTTAATGATGTGGATTCCTAATATTTTATAGAGGCTTCAGACACCAAAGCACATTAGCGTGTGAAGTGTTTTTATTCACTAGAATCAGTGAGGTTATCAGAAAATTGATACTGTCTCACAGGTACACAGTTAATTATTATTGTGTGAAGTGTTTTTTATTTACTAGAATCACTGAAAAATAAGAAAACTGATATTGTTTCACAGACACACAGCATCAGATTAATGACATTTTTATGATGTGGATTTCTAATATTTTAGAGAAGGTTCAGACACTGGAGTATTATGTGTGAAGTTATTTACTAGAATCAATGATACCAGAAAATAGATGTTTTTTCACAGACGCACAGTTGACAGCAAAAAAGTCCCTTTCACTTGTGAAGAAAAGCCATTGCAGCAGTAAAGTGCATGATTGATGATCATGGATGATGAAATAAACCTCCCAAAATTTTATTACTCTCAGCTTGAGGACACCCACGGGCCAATGAGTGCATTTTCTAAATTGTTGGAAATCACATTTTATGATTCCCCCCACACCCACCAATGCATTCCCGAAAGTGATACGTGTATTTCATCACTTACGGAAGGTGGAAACACTAACCATTTTTCACAAAGTACACTAAGCCAGAGATTTTGTCAAGAAGTTGTAAGAAACAGTCCTGGAAATGTTACGGGTGTGAGTGCAATTGCTTCTGTCAGCACTCGTGATTTTTATATGCGAGCTAAAAAATGCACTCGTAGAAAAATATTGTGGAGCACTAATATACTGTGAGGGCATATAAATGTGTGTTGTTTTGAGAAAGCAGCACACTGTGGCCAGTGGCAATTTACTGCCATAATTCAGCAATTCCTTATACATTTAACCCTTTGAACTCTAGTGGTGTCTGCTATGCAGTTCAGTGACAGCAATTATTCATTATTTGGGGTTGACCAATCAATATTTTCAACGTGCAGCCTCGGAGCTGCACATTGAAAATACTGATTGGTGTACCCCACACATTTAAAGTAACAGCCATCCTATTTAATGACGTTATGACGTATCATGTTCCTGACTGGAAAAGTGGCTGCTTGGGTTCAAAGGGTTAAGGTCTCTGGTGTTTGGTGACAGTATTCCCTCAAAAATTCATATAAAAACATTTTACGGATGCAAATTACTCTCATCTCGGATTTCGCGGGAGCTTAAAACTGCACCGTCAATTTTGTTCATTTCCAGCACTGAAGAAATAGTGTCCAGACCAACATCAAAATGTTAATTGTCAGTGAATAGTGATGAAGCATTGTTTTTTCTTTAACCCTTTACCCAACGCAGGCGATATCAAAATTTATTATTTTAAATATAATTTTTTAAATTTTTCAAAACATTTCAACAAAACCATGTGACCCCTCATTGGAACGAGCTCTTTGAGCTCGTTCCAATGAGGGGTCACATATGGTTTTGTTGAAATATTTAGAAAAATTTAATTTTTTCAGCTGCTGAATTTGCATATTACGCGGTCGGATGCGGGCAATTCGTTAGGTAAAGGGTTAATAAAACATTGTAGGTCATCAAATTTACAAAAGGCAGCATTTAATAAGATAAATACTTCATACAGTGGAACCCTGTTAATTGGATAGCCACTTTGCCAATCATTCAATTAACAGGAGTATTCAATTAACTGGGATTGTGTCACTTTACAGTATTCTAGAGATTTAATTATTATTTATTTATTGGTGTTTGAGGTCATATATTTATGCAGAATGGCTAATCATGACCATGACAGTTTTACGGTGGAGGAAGCCGGAATACCCGGAGAGAACCATCAAACAACGACGAGCAGCTGTCAGCTCCCCAAGATCTTAACTCTGCACTGCAGAACAGGCAGGGTTAGATTGGTTGAAGACATGCGCACCATCGACATGCAGTATGCCTTAGTACATGGCGTCATCGTGCCCCCATGTGGACAATCGGGGTTAAGTGCTTTGCCTAAGAACACAATGCAGGAGTTCAAATCTAGAGATAAACTTAGCATTTATCTTGTTTGACAGAGCTCCCTGCTCCCCTACTCCCCCCTTCCCCCTCAAAATTTGGTTTTCAGACCTCATAAATTATGTACAGAAACAGACTCGGAGTCAAGAAAATTACATTTTTTGGTCTCGATTTTCAAAAATTTTCCGGGGAAGCACCCCCCCCCTCCCTCCAGCAAGAGGGAGGTGTCCCAGCAGCAGGGGAAACACCCCACCCCCCTCAGTAGTTAAGCGATCTGAACATAGCGGCTACCACCTTTTATAGGGGGGGGTAGCTGCTACGTTCAGATTGCTGAACTAGCACCCCTAGATATTGCTTTTGACCTCTAACTTTGATATCCTGGCTACGTACCTGATGTAACATGTAACCAACTGACAGTGTATTTTCACAGCCTTAGTCAGTGTATATTTTGTGATATGATAGCCTACCAACTAATCTTGTGCAATGCCTCTGGTTAGTCAATGTATGTCTAACCAAAGTCATTACCCAACTAACCAACCAACTAACTCTGTGCACCCTACAGCCTCAGTGTAAATCTCATCAATATCAAATCTTTACCCAACGTAATGGCCAAAAGCATCCAGTAATATTCTCAAAAAGCATGTTTATAATGCTTGATTTCTACAAAATTTCCATTTAGGAGACATCAGGACATTGTCCAATGGAAGACATCCTTTTCTCCCCCCACTGTACGTGTCCCAGGTGAGACAGCAGGGTGGGATATTTCTATCCCACCCACCCCATGTGACATACTCATTTGCATATTTTATTAGGTTGCCGGAACTATTTCATCATCGTCTGCACAATTGTAAATAAACAAAATGGCTTCACGATTTCCCGCATGTAATCCACGTGCCATTCAAAATCAACAATGTCGATTTGTTTCAACCCCATGTTTCTCTGCAGATTAAATAATTAATATCACTGCACAAATTTATCGATCGATCAATAATCTCACAATGCCCTTTACATTAGAGTTTGACACGCGCAAATTCATTAACCCCTTAACGGACAGTGTTACAAATCAATTTTTTAGTATATACCTATGGTATATACCTAACTTTTGTACGATCTTTCCGATGAAATTGTTCGTTTTTCGAAAGGACTACGACTTGATAAATTGGGTATGTCAGCACGTGACCACCAATTATATATAATGACGTAATCCTTGTGTGTGTGGGAGAAAAATCATCCCCGATGAGTCTGAAGGTGGGAATGGGGAAATATCACCCTCAGGGCAAGATATTTGAACCAGACCCTCGGCATGCCTCGGGTCTGGTTCAAATATCTTGCCCCTCGGGTGAGATTTCCCCATCCCACCTCCAGACTCATCAGGGATCATAATATTCCCACAAACCAATGTTTTAGGCGTCACGGTATACCATGTTAGGCTTCATGGTATACCATGTTAGTACTCTTGTCGGAAACTTTCTCACCTACCCGCTGTTACCCAGACATGTTGGTATCTGTGCTAACACCTGTGCAGACAGTATGGCAAAACAGGCCTTTAATAAGGCTGTCACTGATTCTAAAATCCTATTCAGCGATACAAAATCACATATCAGTAAGTACAGTGGAGCCCACTTAATTGGATATCTCTTAATTCTATATCCCTGTTAATTGAATATAATTTCCCAACACAAAACCATTTACCATACCTCCAGTACAAATTTGACCTGTTAATTGAATATAGGTTATAGAGTAAACTCCTGTTAATTGAATAACAAATCTTGAAATCTGTCAAGAAATTACCATGATTCTCCACAGTTTTCCTTTGTTTATAGACCTATTTGGCCTCAGTACATCCAATACTAACATTTAATCTATTTTCTCTTATTTGACAAGAGCTCATGGAGATCTGTCAAACGAGATATAATAGAATAAATGCTAAGTTTATCTCAAGATTACAGGAAAGTGGCTATTCAATTAGCAGGTTTCCACTGTACATCAAACCTTTGAGGCAGGCAGAGTGAGATTGGGCAAAAAAATAACATGCTCCATCACTTTCTACTAACCTTTGTTATTTATATTTATTTATTTATTAGTGTTTAAGGTCACATGCTTATGCACAATGACTAATCATGACTGTGACAGTTTTACGGGTGGAGGAAGCCAGAGTACCCGGAGAGAACCACCGAGCAACGACGAGCAGCTGCCAGCTCCCCAACATCGTAACTCCACACTGCAGCACAGACAGGGTAAGATTGGTTGAAGACATGCGCACCATCCACGTGCAGTACGCCGTAGTACACTGCGTCATCATGCCCCCATGTGGACAATCGGGGGTTAAGTGCCATGCTCAAGGACACAACGCGGGAGTCCCAATCACTAACCTTTGTAGAATTTGGAACACAAAGTCATATTGGTCATATAAGTCTTAAACATTCCCTTTTTTGGAGGGTAAAATGCGACCAGAATGTGTTCCATGCCAGCAAGTGTTGACAGTCAAGCATATTATCTTGCACTGTACAGATTTTAATATTGTCAGATGGTGGTATTGTCATGTAGTCTCTCTTTGCGATCTGTTTTATGAAAGGGCCCCAGGACAATGTGCAGAGTGGACGTTATGGACCCTGCAAGCACCAAAGGTCCTCCCCCAGAAATTTTTTTTTTAAAATTAGTACTAGGAGAAGCATTCTCCTACATTTTCTTGACAATATCTACTCAATTGTTTCCTTAGAATTTGGGTAATTTATTACCTGTATTTCTGTGTATGGAGCATTTTCCCTCCAAATAGAATTGTGACCACCACGATGTAGGAGAGATGGTAGAAAACCAACAAACTGGAACAAGTGGGTTTTTTTTGTATGAATGGAACTTGGTCGGTAATGCAACTACGTACTCTTGCCACCTCCACCCAAAGCCTTCCCATGACTTTCAGCTTTTTAAAACACCAAAAATCCCAGGTTCTGGGGCAGTTGCCCCCCCCCCCCCCCCCCCCATCACTCAGCTAGTGAAACCTCAAACCTGCACCCTATGTAATCAACTAACCCTGTGCATTTTTACAGCCTTAGTCTGTGTATATTTACATGAAATATGTGATATGGCAGTCTATTATAAGTTATGGGGCTTTCAGGGGGTGGGTATGGTGTGATATAAGGTTCAGTGAGATCCATATTAGGCCGAGCCTAATATTGATCTCACTGAGCCTTATATCACACCATATCCGCCCCCTGAAAGCTCCATAACGTATTTAGGCCTAAAAAAAAAAAGTTGTTTCTGCTAACAGATATTCCACAGGTAGGGTAGGTAGGTAGGGATTACATTTTATTTTATTTTATTTTATTTTTTTATTTTTGTATATTTGATCAGGATTCATTAAATTTCCTCCCACTTTCTCCAAGGACCTAGATTCCAGTTCATTCAACACATGGGGAATAAATAGGAGGTTTCACGTAACCTAAAAACAAATTTATTTTGTCTCAATGAAACATGTTTTATGTTTTATGTCATATTGTTTTTAATAAAAACAGGTTATATTTGTCATGCCATTTAATTATTGTATGCAATTAGTCCTTTCATATGGTTTGGCTACAACAGGCAAAAGCCCATACTGCAGTTCTGACTTATTATTGTAACAATTTTATACATCTTTCTCAAAGGGGATTTCCACTCTCCCCTGAGATCACCACACTGAACGTAGCAGTCAGCATCACATAGGGATACCACACAGGCAAATCCATGGATATATTGAACCAAATCCTTTTCCAGAGGCAAGTCTGACACCCTTCTTTCTGGGTATGTTTTAGATTTCTGGAGCAATTTTGTATGCCCAGTAACCCAAAAAGGTTTAAGCAAAATCTTTTTGCTTAACTCTTTACCTAACATGAAAAGCAGACGACACTTGCAAAAAAAATTCTTGAATAACTAATTTTTTTCATTTTTTGTCTCAAAAACATAGGTTATGACCCCTTGTTGGAACGAGCTTGACGAGCTCGTTCCAACGAGGGGTCATAACCTATGTTTTTGAGACAAAAAATGAAAATATTTTGAAAATTAATTGGCGATTTTTGAGAATAGCGCTGGCCGGTTTTGGCCGTTACGTTGGGTAAAGGGTTAACCATTTTTAGTTTGCTCAAAGCCATTTTTTGGAGCAAATTATTCTTCATTGTAAAAGAACAATGATTAATAAAGATATACATTCTGTCTCATGGTGAAATTCTCAACCAATAGGGATGGTCCAATTTCTCATCAATCTTTCCTTTGTTTTACTGATTATTTTATGAACAATAAATGATAGGTGGGTTGTAAAAACAACTAAAACACATTTAAATACATATTTAAACATAGTGTGTGAATAAAACATTGTTTATGTTTGTTGAAATTTTTTACGTTTGTTGATGATGGCAATAAAATGGATGTGGTAGGCTACTTTTGTGAGAGGTAGGTAGGGTTTGCGGAAACAAACGTCTTTTTTTTAGGCCTTATTATGCCAGTCCTTTGAAAGAGACACAACCATAAGTGTAATTTATGTTCGATATTGATCAACCTTCAAGATCAATCATTCAAATAAAAAGAAAACAGACCATAAAATTTACAGTCCATGGTGTGTAACTTGAAAATATTTGCATGAACTGAGAAGGGCAGATTATTCGGGTAAGGATTCTCGCTTGAGTTCGTCTCAGACAGTGCCAGTTGGCTTCTATACATGTCATTTTTGTGGTTTATTTATTGTCTTTATTTACATTTGTTTATTAAAATTTCTCAAAGACTGGAAGAAACGTATTATAGTTGAATGTTGCTCAACAGACACACACACGAAATTATTTGTTCGTTGAACACGCGAAATTAGGAAAAACATCGAAGCGAGCGTTGGATGTCAAAAACAAAATGTCGGAACTGACCGTATATAAGCTCTATATTTTTGGCAGCTCGATGATACACAGTCTCCTATACAGTCACTAGATATTGAAGCTGATTGGTCAATAACAATTATTGGCATAATAACAACTAATCCTGTGCAATGACTATGGTCAGCCAGTGTACGTTAGCTTATCAACTAATTCTATGCAATGCCTGTGGTCAGTCAGTGTATGTTAGCTTATCAACTAACTCTGTGCAATGCACAGGGTTAGTCATTCTTTTCTTTCTGGCAGACCCCTGTGAATATTTGGTATTCAAAATGATCTTTGATTTGATCACAATATTCAATTCAAATTCGATTTGACAGTCCATCTCGACTATCTATCAAATATATCCAATGTTTTTTCAATGTTTTCATTTTTGTCGAAATGCAATGGATATCAACTTGAATGAGATACATCTCTATGTTTAACCCTTTACCTAACACGAAAAGCAGATGACACTTGAAAAAAAAATTCTTGAATAATTTTTTGTCTCAAAAACATAGGTTATGACCCCTCCTTGGAACGAGCTCAACAAATTTTTTAGAATAGTGCTGGCCGGTTTTGGCTGTTACGTTGGGTAAAGGTTTAAAACCGATTAACTTGCTGAAAAAACAAGCTCTGGAAATCTGAAATTAGTCAGCTGTTAATCATTAACCCTTTACCCAACATAACGGCCAAAACCGGCCAGCGCTATTCTAAAAAATCGTCAGTTAATTTTCATTATTGTTTTCATTTTTAGCTCAACTTTGACGAAGTCAAATTTGAGCTATTGTCATGGCCCGTCGTCCGTCTGTCTAGGCGTCCGTCTGTCCGTCTGGCCGTCTGTCCATCTGTCCCTCTGTCCGTACGTCAACAATTGGCTATGGCTCGGGCTAGAGGTCGTATTTATGAACCGATCTTTACGAAACTTCTTGTGTACCTTTGTTATGACCCTGGGACGGGAACGAGTGTTTTTAGGTGTGGTCCGAAATTCAAGATGGCTGCCAGTGGCCATTTTGTACCGATGATGCAAAAATCAGTTTTTTGTACAGAACTTCTCTATGAAAGTTCTGATTTGAATAAAGTTTTGTATAAATGTTTAGTACCATGGGATACATCACATATAATACGGGTTTTTTTCTCGTGCGTAAATTATGCAAATTAGACTGACTTTGATTTATTTAGTGTTACTTTCAGAGCTGTAAGTGCCAAGCTGCTATGGCTCGGGCTAGAGGCCGTATTTATGAACCAATCTTTACGAAACTTCTTGGGTACCTTTGTTATGACCCTGGGACGGGAACGAGTGTTTTTGGGTGTGGTCCGAAATTCAAGATGGCTGCCAGTGGCCATTTTGTACCGATGATGCAAAAATCAGTTTTTTGTACAGAACTTCTGTATGAAAGTTCTGATTTGAATAAAGTTTTGTATAAATGTATAGTACAATGGGATACATCACATATAATACGGGTTTTTTTCTCGTGCGTAAATTATGCAAATTAGACTAACTTTGATTTATTTAGTGTTACTTTCAGAGCTGTAAGTGCCAAGCTGCTATGGCTCGGGCTAGAGGCCGTATTTATGAACCAATCTTTACGAAACTTCTTGGGTACCTTTGTTATGACCATGGGACGAGAATGAGTGTTTTTGGGTGCAGTCCCAAATTCCAGATGGCTGCCAGCAGCCATTTTGTACCGACGATGCCGAAATCTGTTTTTTGTACAGAACTTCCATATGAAAGCTCTGATTTGAATAATTTTTTGTATGAATGTTTAGTACCATGGGATACATTACATATATTACAGGTTTTTTTCTTGTGCGTAAATTATGCAAATTAGGCTAACTTTGATTTATTTAGTGTTACTTTCAGCACTGTGAGTGCAAATCCCAATACGGCTTGGGCTAGAGGCCGTATTTATGAACCGATCTTCACGAAACTTCTTGGGTACCTTTGTTATCACTGTTGGACGAGAAGGAGTGTTTTGGGGTCCAGTCTGAAATTCAAGATGGCCGCTAGCAGCCATTTTGTTCAAAATTAAGTGCAATCAGATTTTTGCGCAGAACTTCCAAATGAAAGATCTGATTTGAATAAATTTTTGTATGAATGTTTAGTACCATGGGATACATTACATATAATACAGAGTTTTTCTCGTGAATAAATTATGCAAATTAGGGGTCCGGGTGGGACTTAGTAAATTTTGGACCAAAATCCGGAAATTAGTTTTTTTGTTTTTTATGCCTTTTGGTCAATTTTAAGACAAAAAAAAAAAATTTTTTTTACACTGAAAATTTGGGGTCCGAGTGGGACTTAGAAAATTTTGGACCAAAATCCGGAAATTAGTTTTTTTGTGTTTTGATGCATTTTGGTCAATTTTAAGAAGAAGAAGAAAAAATTTTAGTCTGAAAATATTTTGTTTGGGACTGAAAATTTCCACACAAAAATAATAATCTACAATGATTGGTCTTAATCTGTAGTCCATTACAGTCACCTTGTAATTCTTTTATTATTGTTGACTGGGCCAAAACAAATACTAATTCCTGTCATATTCATTATTCAGTTGTCTTGGACACAGCAAGTACTAATTCCTGTCATATCCAAGTTGAGCTACAGAGTCATTGACTCTTTCATTTGTCTCAAAAACATAAGTTATGACACCTCATTGGAACAAACTCGTCGAGCTCGTTCCAATGAGGGGTCATAACTATGTTTGTGAGACAAAAAAAAGAAAAAAATTAGTTCAAGAATTTTTTTTCATGTTAGGTAAAGGGTTAACAGTTAATGGTTGCTACACATCCTCAAATATTATGGCCCCTTATTGGAATGGATTGTGGAAAGGTTTTTTAGCTCAACTCTGATGTTGTCAAATTTGGGGTTTTGTCATGGCCCCTCGCCCGTCTGTCTGCAGACCGTTTGTCCACAATTCAATACGGCTCGGGCCAGAGGCCATATTTTTGAACTGATCTTTATGAAACTTCTTGGGCACCTTTGTTATCACCGTGGGACGAGAACAAGTGTTTTTGGGTGCAGTCCGAAATTCAAATGGCCATCAGCAGCCATTTTGTACCAAAATTAATGCAATCAGTTTTTTGTACAAAACTTCTGTATGAAAGTTCTGATTTGAATAAATGTTTGTATGAATGTTTAGTAACATGGAATACATCAGATATAACACAGGTTTTTTTCTCGTGTAGAAATTATGCAAATTAGGTGAACTTTGATTTATTCAGTACTACTTATACACAGTAAGTGCACATGTCAATATGGCAGGGCTTAAAATTACACGCGAATCCGCGAATCGATTCTCGTAATGATTCTGGCAAACTACACTGGCGCGAATCCAAGTGAATTCGCATCAATTTACTGCTTGGATTCACTTTATGTATGATGTCGTTGATTCATGATGAAGTTCCGACCTGGGTTATCATGAAATATATAATTTTGAAAAACTGTCCATTGATTTTTCTTGAGTTTGGTATCAAATCAAGTCATGGCTGCTGTAGCAGCCATGACTTGATTTGATACCAAACTCAAGAAAATGTGAAGCATGTGGTAAATCATGGGTGGAAATTTTGACAACTTATTTCGTGATCTCACCAGCAACATTCAGCTAGTTTTTGCAGAATTTCATATCATTATTTATTTATTTATTTAAGGGTATTTAAGGTCACATAATTATGCACAATGGCTAATCATGACCGCAACATGGATATAAAGTCAAGGGTTTTCGATCATTTATACCCCATGTAGCACATTTTAGAGGATTTCCACCTCAATCATTGGCTTTACTTCCCGGGTTCCCACGGGGGATTTCATATCATGGTTTAAATGGATTCGCGTGAAAATATTTCGCGAGAATTATGTTAGATTCGCGTGATTCCAGACGAATTTTAAGCCCTGATATGGCTCGGGCTAGGGGCTAAATATGGCTCGGGCTAGGGGCTGTATTTATGAACCGATCTTCACGAAACATCTTGGATACCTTTGTTATCACCTTGGGACAAGAATGAGTGTTTTTGGGGGCAGCCCAAAATTCAAGATGGCTGCCAGCAGCCATTTTGTACCGAAATTAGGTATAATCAGTTTTTGTACAGAACTTCTATATGAAGGTTCTGATCTGAATAATTTTTTGAATGAATGTTTAGTAACATGGAATGCATCACATATAATACGTGATTTATTTAGTGCCACTTATACACAGTAAGTGCACATGTCGATACGGCTCGGGCTAGAGGCTGTATTTATGAACCGATCTTCAAAAAGCTTCTTGGGTACCTTTGTTATCACCTTGGGATGAGAACGATTGTTTTTGGGTACGGTCCAAAATTCAAGATGGCTGCCGGTGGCAATTTTATTCCGAAATTAGGTGCAATCAGTTTTTTGAACAGAACTTCTAGGACTACGTTTGTTATCATCATGGGATGGTAATGAGTTTTTTTGGGCTCGGCCAAAAATTCAAAATGCCTGTTGGCACTCATATTTACAGGCATTGTGTGTATTACATGTTTTGTACAGAACCTGTAAAGAAGATTTTTTATGTCAGTAATTTTTGGTATAAATTTATTGGGTGCCTTTGTTATCACTGTGGTATAAGAACAAATATTTTGGGATTCAGTCAGACCCACTTGGGGACTCAAAAAGGGAGATAATTAAAAAAAAATTCCCAAAATACTTGACAAAATAATATTTCTTAAATTCAGCATCTCTAGGATGTGTATATTCAAATGTGTTGAAGCCAAGTTCCTGTGTTAATATTTGGTGTTTAGGGAGGGTAAACATTATTAGCACAACCTGATTTTCTATTTCCAATGAGAAAATAAAACCTCCTCACCCGTAGCAACCCAATGAGCTAAAGATAAAAAATTCAAATACCCATACTTCAAGGACTGGGCAAATATTTATTAATTAGTATGAATCAACCTTAGAAGGGTTTGAATCAAACAGGCCAAAACAATTGCTAACATTTGGCTTATGGTGTACCATACAAGGATTCCCATTGTAACATTAACTCCATGAAGATTTCTTTTCTAGTTTAGCATCTAACTGTCGCCCACCTTTACAATACTTTACCTGTACATTTGTTACAGGCAGCAAGGCTACGATCAGTATTTATGTTCAGACCTTTACAATACTTTACATGTACCTTTGTTATCAGGTTATTACCTAGATGCGTGTCATTGCTGTGTCACATACTATACATGTACATGTCTTACACAAGTTGAGCTACAGTGTCATTGACACTTTCATTTTTTAAAGGAATTCCAAAAATGAAAACATATTCTATTTTCAATTAATTGCTTGTTTAGTTCTGTTTCGTAAAGTGACACAAACTAAATGAGTGCCCTAACAGGCAACAGGCAGAATAAGAAATCATTTTCCTTCAGTTTCCTTCAGAGAATAATCTGTTATTTTGTATGTGTTTTCTATCTCACCAGAATCTCTTGCTAATAGAAATGAAAAGACAGAAGATTGGATGTTTTAGTGTGACTGTATTTGTTAAATCTTCTTAAGATTCTAAGTCTTTCAATCTTCATTGCACTATATTTCAGGTATGATTAACTCTTTGTTCTGAGATTAATTTTTCATTAATAACTAATAGCTACTGTATATTTATTTATTTATTTATTTATTTATTTATTTATTTATTTATTTATTTATTTACACTTTCGACAGCCAGGGCCACCCTGTGTTGGACAGTTTTATGGATGGAGGAAGCTGGAGTACCTGGAGAGAACCACTGAGCAATGGTGAGCAACTGTCAGACTCCCCAACATACTAACTCCACATAAACAGGGTTAGCATTGGTTGAAGACAGTTGCACCAGTTATGTGTAGTGTAACGTTCCTTTGGTATCTGTTTAGTGTGAAGCTTCTTTCCCCTTGCAAACGTTGGTTACACGTTTCTTGTTGAAGTCCACAGCTTGCTAAGTTTTCTAAAATTAATTGAAATTATCTGCAGTTGGATATCTTTAGCATTTATTTTGTATTTTCCAAAAACTAAAACATGATATTTATTTACAACTTACATTCATGGCTCTTTTTAATTCCAAGGTATTTGAAGAATTTAATTTACATAAAAAAAAAAACAAAAAAAAATACACCATGCATTACTGAACATTTTACAGATTACAAAATAATACTACAGCATGCATTACTGAACATATTACAGATTACAAAATACTACAGCATGCATTACTGAACATAATACACATTACAAAATACTACACCATTACTGAACACATTACAGATTACAAATTATTATACCATTACTGAACACATTACAGATTACAAAATACTATGCCATTACTGACCATATTACAGATTACAGTATACTACACCATGCATTACTGAACATATTACAGATAACAAAATACTTTACCATGTATTACTGAACATATTACAGATTACAAAATACTACACCATGCATTACTGTACATATTACAGATTACAAAATACTATATACCATTAATGACCATTTTGCAGATTACAATATACTACACCATGCATTACTGAACGTATTACAGATTATAAAATACTACACCATTACTGAACATATTACAGATTACAAAATACTACACCATGCATTACTGAAAATATTACAGATTACAAAATACTACACCATGTATTACTGAACATATTACAGATTGCAATATGCTACACCATTACTGAACATATTACAGATTGCAATATGCTACACCATTACTGAAGATATTACAGATTACAAAATACTTCACCATGCATTACTGAACATATTACATATTACAATATACTATACCATTACTGAACATATTACAGATTGCAAAATACTACACCATTTCTGAACATATTATATATTACAAAATACTACACCATTACTGAACATATTACAGATTACAATATACTGCACCATGCATCTTTGAACATATTTCAGATTACAATATACTACACCATTACTGAACATATTACAGATTACAATATATTCAACCATTACTGAACATATTACAGATTACAAAATACTACACCATTACTGAACATATTACAGATTACAATATACTACACAATGCATTACTACAAAATACTACACTATTACTGAACATATTACAGATTACAAAATACTACACCATGCATTACTGAACATATTACAAAATACTACACCATGCATTACTGAACATATTACAGATTACAAAATACTACACCATTACTGAACATATTACAGATTACAATATACTACACCATTACTGAACATATTACAGATTACAATATACTACACCATTACTGAACATATTACATATTAAGGAGTGCAGGAGTGCTGCACACCTATTGCATGCCTAGAAAAAATTGAGGAGGGCAATCTTTTGCACCCCTTGATTTTCTGGAATGTTTGGGACTGCCTTTAAAATCTATTATCATTTCGTCCCCTGAGTTCCAATGTGTTGTCTGTGCCTACTGGCTCAGAGAACACATTGGAACTCAGGGGATGATCTGTCAATGTTGCATTGATTCGCAATAATTCATGACCCATTCTGTGTCGCATTTTGATACATTTTGAGTGTAGAAGACAGTCGCATAAGAATTGAAATCAACATTCTAAATAACGAAAAGATGTGTGTGCCAACTTTTCCACTATATAGCTGAATGTAGTACAATCTTTCAGTCACAATATTAATACCTTGAAGTGAATATAACCAAAATAGCATACATGTTTTTGCATTGAAAATTTCAGGTGCAATTGCGCTCCCAAGCAATCTGAAGAGGGCAATTGTTTTGCACTTCTTGATTTTCTAGATTGTCTGGTCTGATAAACACTGATAACCACTGAGCCACCGCACTCCCCAACTACTGTATTATAATATTAGAACGTTTCTTTTCATGTTCTATAGGTCGACAGTACCTGAGTTTGTGTGATTTTTGAAATAAAAGCTGCTGAAGGTTTTATTTAAAAAATCACACAAACTCAGGTACTATCGACCGATCGAACATGAAAAGAAATGTTCTAATTATTTTATTAGGCCGAACAAAAAATGATTTTCATTGTTAAGTGTTAACTGCAACATGCCATCATTCTTGTAACAACAATGCAGTCGAATCCAAAAACATGATGTCATTTCGAACGAATGACGCCTCTTTGAAAATGACTTGTCACAAGTGCCGTCGCTTTGGGAGTTGCTATATCACCAATTGCCAGCGTTTACAACTGCATCATGCCGTTCGTGTTATATAATTCATTGTTGATGCTTGTGTGAAAAGTGATATAAATTAATGGAATATAAATTCATGTTTCTCGGATGACAACAGTTGATAGAATTAAGCAGAGTGAAACAATTTATTTTGAACTTGAGGCGGAGGCTCAGTGAGATCAAGGAGTACTAAACTTGTGGAAATATAATTGATTGAAGTCATAACTGAGACTCATATTCAGGATTCACTGAAGTGGTGCACAAGCCACAACACGTGAGTGAGTTTTTTAATATTTCTGATTCTTTTGAATTCATTGTTTGCAGTTAAAATTGAAAACACACCTACTGAAGATGATATATTTGTTGGTAAGTTTGTGTCTACCGGTATTGAAAAAAGTTAAACGGACAGGGAGCCTGCGTTTGGTGTTGAGAAATTCCAATCGACGCTGATCAATGGAAGTGGCGCTTGCATTTTCTTTGGTCTCTTGTCTCCAGGGAAAAACGTTCCGATAGTACCTGTGTTTTGCCCCAAAACTCCAGTACTATGACTTTTAGAAGGTGTCAAATTAACGAATCATGGCTGATGTTACAAACATGAGGCATAATAAATACATTTACATAGCCGTCAGTGACTTAATATTTTTCCTATATTAGTATTGGCTGTCTGTACAGGCAGCCAACAATAATGTGAAAACACTGTCAGAATGAATGCATCCTACTAATAGAGTTCACAAGTAAGAATACATCTGGCACACCTTTTACAGTGTAATATAAAACTGGCAGTTTGTGGCTGTATGGGAACTTTCGTGTTCAGCAAAGCCCTTCTTTGAACAGCCCCATTATTACAAATGACTCACATGCTGATGGTTTGCTGAGAGTGGTTGAAATACACTATTAATTGATAAAGATTATGTTTTCATTTTTGGAATTCACTTTAAAAAATTTCCATGATCCAGTATAAGTATTTCCAATAGTTCCTTGAATTCAGCACCCAATGTAACAACATGTAACCTTCTTACTCAAAGCAGGGAGCGCGGTGGCTCAGTTGGTAGAGGTGCAGGCTGCAAGCCGAGAGGTCCTCGGTTCGAATCCCACCTGCGGCAACTGCATTGTGTCCTTGGGCAAGACCCTTCATCTCCATTGCCCGCGTGGGGCCACGATGACGCCGTGTACTAAGGCGTACTGCACGTCGATGGTATGCATGTCTTCAACCAATCTAACCCTGCCTGTGCTGCAGTGCGGAGTTACGATGTTGGGGAGCTGGCAGCTGCTCGTCGTTGCTCGGTGGTTCTCTCCGGGTACTCCGGCTTCCTCCACCCGTAAAACTGTCACGGTCATGATTAGAGATTGTGCATAAATATGTGACCTTAAACATCAATAAATAAATAAATCTTACTCAAAGCATTTTTACAGCCTTAGTCATTACATATTTTCATGTAGCATGTGATATGTCATTTACCAATTTTTTATAACCAGAAAGTGTGACTAACCCTGTGCGCTGCACAGGGTTAGTCACACTTTCTGGTCATAAAAAAAAAATTTCATTTTTAGCTGAATAACTAACCTTGTGCGCTGTACAGCCTTAGTGTTAAATGTCATCTATATCAACTCTTTACCCAATGTAATGACCAAAACCAGCCAGTACTATTCAAACTCAGCTTAAGATGCCTTGTTGGGTTTGATTTTAGTGAATTCCAAAAATGAAAACATATTCTATTTTCAATTGATAGCTTGTTTTGATCAGAATTCACTATGGAGACTGCGCATAGATTATTACAAAATCATGGAGAATAGTTTTTCCACCCAAATCAGCGATTATGTTTATTTTCCGAGAGCTATGAACAAGAAGCTCCTGCAAACTCTTTACCTAATGAATTGTCATCCTCAATGAGGGTGACATCTCTTGGGTAGAAAATTTATCTAAAACTGCAGTCACAAACAACAGAGGAATAGCTATAGAATTGGTGTTGCTTCTTTCACAACCTGAAAGAGAAATCACAGAAAGCACACCAGAGGATTTGCTGGCTTGTACAAAACATACAGCTTTGATGGAAATATTACTTGAGCATTGTTCTGACACAGCTCCATCAGTCAGAGCTGGAGCATTATCAAGTTTCCCACAGTGTCTTGTCATAATCAAATGGTCAGATACATGGAACCATCAGACAGTTGATAATACTGCTGTTCATCCAAATGGGTCGTGCTTGGTTCCTACTCCATTTCTTGAACCAGAGCAGAAGAGTCCACTGTGGTTCATTTGATCAATGAGCTAGTGGTTGTGATGGACAGAATTCTTCCTCAGTAACATGTGATACTGAAAATATGACACCTAATCATAAAGCAAATGATTCACCATCAGCAAATCCTTGACCAGAGAATGGAATGGGCCCCGTCAACTGCTGTAAACAGTATAAATAATGACAATCAAACTGATCAGCAAAGTAGAGGAATTATTCCTTTCAATATTCTGAAGTTCACACTAGGGCTGAAACGGTTGGCTCATTTTCACAACCAACTAACCGTGAGCTATAACCGGTTAATATTTAGTTATCCGTAGCCATTATTTCACCGAATTTGGGATCAAAACTATAGGAATTAGCTAGAAAGCAGTATTTTCAGAAACTATTCCGTAGTATGTATACAAACGAACGTTGTCGAGTACTCGACAACGTTCGTTTGTATACATACTACGGAATAGTTTCTGTGGTTACTCAGTACTCATGGAAATTGCCGATCATTAACGAAGTCTTGAAGCCAAAGTCAATTATTTCTCAATATATACAATGCGGCTTTGAGGTGTATCTATCTCAAAGGAGAAGCAGCAGATTTACTACGTTTTAACAGTGGAATAGCGATCACTATCGATATTTCGGATAACCAGTTGACGTTTTTTCAAATCGGTTAGGCAGGTAACCGGTTTCAAACCGGTTATCCGGTTAACCATTTTAGTACTAGTTCACACCAGGATTTGATCGTAATATTTCTGCTGACAGTGGTGTAGTTTCAATGATAAGACAAAGAGCACAGTATGAAAAAGTTCACGTGAGAAAAGCAGCTCTACAGGCTCTGGAAATAAAAATTCAATTCGATTTGAAGCACCAAAGTATAGAAAGGAGGAGTTAGGCATCCTAAAGAATGCTGTTCAGATCCAGCATTATCTATTAACCCTTTAGCTAACGATTCGCCCGCATACGCCCACATAATATGCAAATTGAGCAGTTGAAAAAATTAAATTTTTCAAACAATTTCAACAAAACCATATCATGTGACCCCTCGCTGGAACGAGCTCAATGGGCTCGTTCCAATGAGGGGTCACATGATATGGTTTTGTTGAAATTTTTTGAAAAATTAAAAAAAATGATATTTAAAATAATAAATTTTGATATCGTCTGCGATGGGTGAAGGGTTAAAAGTTCAGCTCTCCAGTCATTGCCAGATTTACTACAGCAGTATCCCAGAGATGCATAGATTCATTGTGCATGTATTGAAGGATCATTGCAGGTGCTGTGTCATGCCCAGGGATCAGACATGTCTAACCTCTGAGCAACAGCATGTCAAAAGTCGTTATGATGTTGAATGCAGGCTAAACATGGCATTGGAGAGATTTAGTGGTGGTTAAAGCAGTAGTTTTGTCGAAAGTATAGGTCGGAAATGAATAATAAAATATGCGCCTCTCGTTCTATCCTTCCATGCTGGCACTCATGCCATATTGATAAATGCATTCACACATCATGGCGTTCTGTGTATTGATGAGCTGCATGATGCTGATGTGGGGAAGCCAGTAATATTTCCATCATGTGGAGCAATGTTCATCACAGTCAATGTTTTTTTTACAAAGATTAATTAATGAATATTTGAGCACGAATGCTATAACAGTCCGTTAAAATCATTAACACAGTTGTGGAAAAGTGCTCAACTCTTAACCTGCTGAGTATTTTCAAAATATTTTTCATCAAATCTAGTTATGGCTGCTGTGAAGCAGCCATGACTAGATTTGATGAAAAATTCATTTAAATGTAACACTAGAAATTATTGGTCAAAGAGTCCATTCACTTTACAGGAGGAATTAGAGGAAAAAGAGAGATCACATAACACCTAAGTTGAAAAGTTTGCATTGGCTTCCTATTATGGCCAGAGTTGAGTTCAAAATTCTCCTCTTCACATATAAAGTACACATGAAGCAGTCCCCAGCTTACATTGCTAATCTAGTAAAACCATATATACCGAAATGCCTCCTCCGTTCCACAAACCAAAATCTTTTAGAAGAGAAATCCTATGTTCTCGCTAGCTATGGGGACGTTCTTTTAGCTATAATGCTCCCAGACTGTTTAACATGCTACCAGAATTTGTTAGAACAGCCCCTTCTTTGACAACATTTAAATCTAGATTGAAATCCCATTTATTTAACAAATATTTTTAAATCCTATGTTGGTCAACATTTTGTTTATGAGCAGTGTTGTAAAGTGCCATGGAACTTTTTTAATATTGTGGGATGTTTGCGCTATATAAATGTATATTATTATTATTATTATATTATTATTATATTTGGTTAAATATGCCCCCAAATACTTATTTCAGTTGCAAGAGATTTTATGTCTTGAGAAGAAATATCTGTCACCAGTATGCAAAGAATTAATTTCTTGCATGCTGCGTGTGGATTTTTCTGCCCAGGACTGGATTTCACTTGCCCCTGAAATAAGTATAATTTGAGTAAATTTAATCAAATTGTCCCCCGCTAAATTTAATGGATTTTTAGCTCACCTTGATAAAGTCAAGTCAAGCTGAGCTTATGTACTGGGTAATCGTTCTCTGTCCGTTGTCACCATGTTTTGGGCTTCTCCTTGAAAACCACTGGGCCAATTCAAATGAAAGTTTGTGTGAGTGATTTTGCATTGTATTTTTGTTCAACTCAATGTGCCCAGCACCATAGGGAGGGGTTGGGGGAAAATGCTCCAAATTTTTTTTAAAATCTTCTCATGAACCAGCGGGTACAATGACTTGATATTTGGTATGAAGCTTCCTTTTGAGGTGTAGATTCAAGTTTGTTCAAAGGAAGTTTGTGAAGCAATATTTGCCTTTGTAATGGGAGGGGAAAGATTTTTGCCCCTTCCCAAAATTTCTATTTTCTGAACCGATGGTCTGATTTGAACCAAATTTGGTTTGTGATATTATTGTGTCATAAGTACTTGATTCATGCAAAAAATAAATTCCCTGTGTCCCTATGAAAACCCCAGGAGCACAAAATAGAAATATTTTCAAACTCCAATATTTCCCAAACGAACAGAACAGAGAACTGTTATTTGGTATGTTCAAGCATCCTTAAGACCCATAGAACTGAACCGTAAAAAAGAATGGCCATAGGTTGTAACAGGGTGTTCTGTAGAGGGCGTAAAAAAATGCTGATTTTTTTTTCTCCAGAACCAATAATCAGAATCTTTTGATACTTGGTATACAGCATCCATAGGTGTGTGTTCATATTTGGGCTCTCTATTGTAGCCCAAAATTTCAACTTAGTGCAATATGATGAAATTTCTTTAAAAATCTTCTTCAGATCCACCAGTCAGAATCCTTTCATATTTGGTATACAACATCTCTAGGCAGGTCAGATTTAGGTTTGTTCAAATCGGGTTCCTGGATTGATATTTGGGCTCCCTATGACCCCCAAATTTTAATTTAGTGCAATATGAGGAACTTTCTTTAAAAACCTTCTTCTCCAGTTCCACCAGTCCGAATGGTTTCATATTTGGTATACAGCATCTCTAGGGGGATCAGATTCCAGTTTATTCAATTCGATTGCCTGGGTTTATATTTGGGCTCAATACAGGAGCACGAATTTTAACTTAGTACAATATGAGGAAATTTCTTTTGAAATCTTTGTTTTCAGATCCACCAGTCAGAATTCTTTCATATTTGGTATGGAACATCTCTAGTTCACTACTCAGAACTCTTAGTCTGATTTTAACAAAATTTGATATCCAGCATTATTGGGAAACAGATATTTGATCTAAATGAAAAACATTACCCCTTAGCTATCGTGGGACTCAATATGTGCTAAAAATAGAAACATAATTCCAAGTTAATTTTATAAGGAGCCATGTTTATTAAGTATCCTCTAGAGGTGTGTAACTAAGATTAATCCACTTCGGTTGTATATTAAGGAGCTCCATAGGGGAGCTCCACTTGGTACATTATGATTACCGAAATAAAAGGCATGATGCTTGAACTATTTTAGTCACTACTGAGGGGCACAAGGATTGACAGTGATCCTATAGAGATTGATTGCTTAACGTAGATTCATTGGTGGCCTTGGTTTATATCCGGTTCTGTTCAAGGTGAGTGCTTCAGGCCCTGTGGGGCCTCTAGTTTCTCCAATGATTACTTAAGTTAAATTTTTATTTTTATATCATTTGAAGTGAAGTACGCTATTGTTGAGTCCTGGCACTCGATTTAGTTTTGTCGAAATCTGTGAAGACGTTTTTTCTACTGCACAATTTGTGTATTAAGCGGCAGGTACAGCCAATTTGTTAGGTGAGGGTTAACCAAGGCGTGCTGTTGTCTACTCGCAAAAAGTAAACAGTACAAGTACGATGGCAAGCAAGAGCAGCAGCACACCTCAAAATCAAAAGACTGATATTGACTGAAGCTTAACATACTTTTCCCTGCAGGATTTCACAAATTATTTGTGGCAGGAGGCAAAAGCATTTCACCTTCATCAGTGCTGGAAATGAACAAAATTGACGGGTGCAGTTTTAAGCTCCCGCAAAATCAGAGACGAGAGTAAATTGCACCCATAAATTGTTAGTGTACAAATTTTCAAGGGAATACTGTCACCAAACACAAAAAACCTTAACCCTTTGAATACGAGCGGCTGCTTTTCCAGCCAGGAACATGATACATCATTAAATAAGATGGCTGTTCAGGAAATGTGTGGGGTAGACCAATCAGTATTTTCAACGTGCAGCCCTAAGGCTGCATGTTGAAAATATTGATTGGTCTACACCAAATAATGAATATGGACTTTTCTAATTGCTGCCATTGAACTGTCATGGCAGTTACCACTAGTGTTCAAAGGGTTTTATAAATGTATACGGAATTGCTGAATTATGACAGTAACTTGCCACTGGCCACAGAGTGCTGCTCTCTCAAAACAACACACATTGATATGCCCTCACAGTAAATTAGTGCTCCACAATATTTTTCAACGAGTGCATTTTGTAGCTCCCGTAAAATAGAAAACATGAGTGCTGACGGGAGCAATTGCACTCACACCCGTCTCATTTCCTGGACTGCCTTCATGAATGTTAATGCTGTTCTTGCAAAAATTACATACTGGACTACTGGTCATATAGTGAAAGGTGTAATGTATTGTCTTATGACTCCTATCCACTGACAAGCTTACCTGCCCTTCTGGAATTCTCATGATTTATTGTCCAATCAGTTCACCCCCACATTCACGGTGATAGAAATCTGACCAATTTTTTGCGTGCCTACCACTCGCACAACTTTAATCCTATTTTAGCATTTTTGCACACTTTGTTTCAGCCGTTTTCAACATCGCCTGTGTCTCACATACTCCGACAGCTCCCGTAGCGAAGGGTAAAACAGAAGTGGCATTCAGCCTGCCTTGGGTCTTGATCCCCCGAAAAGTAAATTTACTGTCTGATCAGCCCAGGGTGAATCAGCCTGGTAATAATTCATGTTGGGCCATCAATAAACCACAATAACCTCCAGAATCATTAATTATTATATTATCTATAATAATATTATTTCATTTATTCATTATTAGTTACACAGTGTTTCAGCATTGTGTACGGGACTGTACTACCCTTCTGAAATCATATTTCCTGAGGCTGAAAGGTGTACGGGACTGTACTACCCACTGAGATCCATATTTCCTGAGGCTGAAAGGTGTACAGGACTGTACTACCCACTGAGATCCATATTTCCTGAGGCTGAAAGGTGTACGGGACTGTACTACCCTTCTGAGATCCGTATTTCCTGAGGCTGAAACGTGTACGGGACTGTACTACCCTTCTGAGATGTGGATTTCCTGAGGCTGAAACGTGTATGGGACTACTACCCTTCTGAGATCCGTATTTCCTGGGACTGAAAGGTGTACAGGACTGTACTAACCTACTGAGATCCGTATTTCCTGAGGCTGAAAGGTGTACAGGACTGTCCTACCCACTGAGATCCATATTTTCTGAGGCTGAAAGGTGTACAGGACTGTACTACCCTTCTGAAATCCATATTTCCTGAGGCTGAAAGGTGTACAGGACTGTCCTACCCACTGAGATCCATATTTCCTGAGGCTGAAAGGTGTATGGGACTGTACTACCCTTCTAAAATCCATATTTCCTGAGGCTGAAAGGTGTACTGGACTGTACTACCCTTCTGAGATCCGTATTTCCTGAGGCTGAAAGGTGTACAGGACTGTCCTACCCACTGAGATCCATATTTTCTGAGGCTGAAAGGTGTACAGGACTGTACTACCCTTCTGAAATCCATATTTCCTGAGGCTGAAAGGTGTACAGGACTGTCCTACCCACTGAGATCCATATTTCCTGAGGCTGAAAGGTGTATGGGACTGTACTACCCTTCTAAAATCCATATTTCCTGAGGCTGAAAGGTGTACTGGACTGTACTACCCTTCTGAGATCCGTATTTCCTGAGGCTGAAAGGTGTACAGGACTGTCCTACCCACTGAGATCCATATTTTCTGAGGCTGAAAGGTGTACAGGACTGTACTACCCTTCTGAAATCCATATTTCCTGAGGCTGAAAGGTGTACAGGACTGTCCTACCCACTGAGATCCATATTTTCTGAGGCTGAAAGGTGTACGGGACTGTACTACCCTTCTGAAATCATATTTCCTGAGGCTGAAAGGTGTACTGGACTGTACTACCCTTCTGAGATGTGGATTTCCTGAGGCTGAAACGTGTATGGGACTACTACCCTTTTTTGAGATTTGTGTTTCCTGAGGCTGAAAGGTGTACAGGACTGTACTACCCTTCTGAGATCTGTATTTCCTGAGGCTGAAACGTTTATGGGACTACTACCCTTTTTTGAGATCCGTATTTCCTGAGGCTGAAAGGTGTATGGGACTGTACTACCCTTTTTTGAGATTCGTGTTTCCTGACGCTGAAAGGTGTACGGGACTGTACTACCCTTCTGAAATCCATATTTCCTGAGGCTGAAAGGTGTATGGGACTGTACTACCCTTTTTTGAGATTCGTGTTTCCTGAGACTGAAAGGTGTACGAGACTGTACTACCCTTCTGAGATCTGTATTTCCTGAGACTGAAAGGTGTACGGGACTGTACTACCCTTTTTTGAGATTCGTGTTTCCTGAGACTGAAAGGTGTACTGGACTGTACTACCCTTCTGAGATCCGTATTTCCTGAGGCTGAAAGGTGTACAGGACTGTCCTACCCACTGAGATCCATATTTTCTGAGGCTGAAAGGTGTACAGGACTGTACTACCCTTCTGAAATCCATATTTCCTGAGGCTGAAAGGTGTACAGGACTGTCCTACCCACTGAGATCCATATTTCCTGAGGCTGAAAGGTGTATGGGACTGTACTACCCTTCTAAAATCCATATTTCCTGAGGCTGAAAGGTGTACTGGACTGTACTACCCTTCTGAGATCCGTATTTCCTGAGGCTGAAAGGTGTACAGGACTGTCCTACCCACTGAGATCCATATTTTCTGAGGCTGAAAGGTGTACAGGACTGTACTACCCTTCTGAAATCCATATTTCCTGAGGCTGAAAGGTGTACAGGACTGTCCTACCCACTGAGATCCATATTTCCTGAGGCTGAAAGGTGTATGGGACTGTACTACCCTTCTAAAATCCATATTTCCTGAGGCTGAAAGGTGTACAGGACTGTCCTACCCACTGAGATCCATATTTCCTGAGGCTGAAAGGTGTACTGGACTGTACTACCCTTCTGAAATCCATATTTCGTGAGGCTGAAAGGTGTACAGGACTGTCCTACCCACTGAGATCCTTATTTTCTGAGGCTGAAAGGTGTACAGGACTGTACTACCCTTCTGAGATCCATATTTCCTGAGGCTGAAAGGTGTACGGGACTGTACTACCCTTCTGAAATCCATATTTCCTGAGGCTGAAAGGTGTATGGGACTGTACTACCCTTCTGAGATCCATATTTCCTGAGGCTGAAAGGTGTACTGGACTGTACTATCCTTCTGAGATCCGTATTTCCTGAGGCTGAAAGGTGTACAGGACTGTCCTACCCACTGAGATCCATATTTCCTGAGGCTGAAAGGTGTATGGGACTGTACTACCCTTCTAAAATCCATATTTCCTGAGGCTGAAAGGTGTACTGGACTGTACTACCCTTCTGAGATCCGTATTTCCTGAGGCTGAAAGGTGTACAGGACTGTCCTACCCACTGAGATCCATATTTTCTGAGGCTGAAAGGTGTACAGAACTGTACTACCCTTCTGAAATCCATATTTCCTGAGGCTGAAAGGTGTACAGGACTGTCCTACCCACTGAGATCCATATTTCCTGAGGCTGAAAGGTGTATGGGACTGTACTACCCTTCTAAAATCCATATTTCCTGAGGCTGAAAGGTGTACTGGACTGTACTACCCTTCTGAGATCCATTTTTCCTGAGAGTGAAAGGTGTACTGGACTGTACTACCCTTCTGAGATCCGTATTTCCTGAGAGTGAAAGGTGTAAGGGACTGTACTACCCTTCTGAGATCCGTATTTCCTGAGGCTGAAAGGTGTACAGGACTGTACTACCCTTCTGAGATCCATATTTCCTGAGGCTGAAAGGTGTACGGGACTGTACTACCCTTCTGAAATCCATATTTCCTGAGGCTGAAAGGTGTATGGGACTGTACTACCCTTCTGAGATCCATATTTCCTGAGGCTGAAAGGTGTACTGGACTGTACTACCCTTCTGAAATCCATATTTCGTGAGGCTGAAAGGTGTACAGGACTGTCCTACCCACTGAGATCCATATTTCCTGAGAGTGAAAGGTGTACGGGACTGTACTACCCTTCTGAAATCCATATTTCCTGAGGCTGAAAGGTGTACAGGACTGTCCTACCCTACCCTTCTGAGATCCGTATTTCCTGAGAGTGAAAGGTGTACGGGACTGTACTACCGTTCTGAGATCCGTATTTCCTGAGATTGAAAGGTGTACTGGACTGTACTACCCTTCTGAGATCCGTATTTCCTGAGAGTGAAAGGTGTACAGGACTGTCCTACCCACTGAGATCCATATTTCCTGAGGCTGAAAGGTGTACGGGACTGTACTACCCTTCTGAAATCCATATTTCCTGAGGCTGAAAGGTGTATGGGACTGTACTACCCTTCTGATATCTGTATTTCCTGAGAGTGAAAGGTGTATGGGAGTGTACTACCCTTCTGATATCTGTATTTCCTGAGACTGAAAGGTGTACTGGACTGTACTACCCTTCTGAGATCCATATTTCCTGAGACTGAAAGGTGTACTGGACTGTACTACCCTTCTGAGATCTGTATTTCCTGAGAGTGAAAGGTGTACGGGACTGTACTACCCTTCTGAGATCCGTATTTCCTGAGGCTGAAAGGTGTACTGGACTGTACTACCCTTCTGAGATCCGTATTTCCTGAGAGTGAAAGGTGTACGGGACTGTACTACCCTTCTGAGATCTGTATTTCCTGAGAGTGAAAGGTGTACTGGACTGTACTACCCTTCTGAGATCCGTATTTCCTGAGACTGAAAGGTGTACGGGACTGTACTACCCTTCTGAGATCCGTATTTCCTGAGGCTGAAAGGTGTACAGGACTGTCCTACCCTTGTGAGATCCGTATTTCCTGAGAGTGAAAGGTGTACTGGACTGTACTACCCATTGAGATCCATATTTCCTGAGGCTGAAAGGTGTACTGGACTGTACTACCCTTCTGAGATCCGTATTTCCTGAGAGTGAAAGGTGTACTGGACTGTACTACCCTTCTGAGATCCGTATTTCCTGAGGCTGAAAGGTGTACGGGACTGTACTACCCTTCTGAGATCCGTATTTCCTGAGAGTGAAAGGTGTACTGGACTGTACTACCCTTCTGAGATCCGTATTTCCTGAGAGTGAAAGGTGTACTGGACTGTACTACCCTTCTGAGATCCGTATTTCCTGAGAGTGAAAGGTGTACTGGACTGTACTACCCTTCTGAGATCCGTATTTCCTGAGAGTGAAAGGTGTACAGGACTGTACTACCCTTCTGAGATCCGTATTTCCTGAGAGTGAAAGGTGTACTGGACTGTACTACCCTTCTGAGATCCGTATTTCCTGAGAGTGAAAGGTGTACTGGACTGTACTACCCTTCTGAGATCCGTATTTCCTGAGAGTGAAAGGTGTACTGGACTGTACTACCCTTCTGAGATCCGTATTTCCTGAGAGTGAAAGGTGTACTGGACTGTACTACCCTTCTGAGATCCGTATTTCCTGAGAGTGAAAGGTGTACAGGACTGTACTACCCTTCTGAGATCCGTATTTCCTGAGAGTGAAAGGTGTACTGGACTGTACTACCCTTCTGAGATCCGTATTTCCTGAGAGTGAAAGGTGTACTGGACTGTACTACCCTTCTGAGATCCGTATTTCCTGAGAGTGAAAGGTGTACTGGACTGTACTACCCTTCTGAGATCCGTATTTCCTGAGAGTGAAAGGTGTACAGGACTGTACTACCCTTCTGAGATCCGTATTTCCTGAGGCTGAAAGGTGTACAGGACTGTACTACCCTTCTGATATCTGTATTTCCTGAGACTGAAAGGTGTATGGGACTGTACTACCCTTCTGAGATCCATATTTCCTGAGACTGAAAGTGTACGGGACTGTACTACCCTTCTGAGAACTGTATTTCCTGAGAGTGAAAGGTGTACTGGGCTGTACTACCCTTCTGAGATCTGTATTTCCTGAGAGTGAAAGGTGTAAGGGACTGTCCTATCCCCTGAGATCCATATTTCCTGAGACTGAAAGGTGTACTGGACTGTACTACCCTTCTGAGATCTGTATTTCCTGAGAGTGAAAGGTGTAAGGGACTGTACTACCCACTGATATCTGTATTTCCTGAGAGTGAAAGGTGTACTGGACTGTACTACCCTTCTGAGATCTGTATTTCCTGAGAGTGAAAGGTGTATGGGACTGTACTACCCACTGAGATCCGTATTTCCTGAGGCTGAAAGGTGTACGGGACTGTACTACCCACTGAGATCCGTATTTCCTGAGGCTGAAAGGTGTACGGGACTGTCCTACCCACTGAGATCCATATTTCCTGAGGCTGAAAGGTCTACTGGACTGTGCTACCCTTTTGAGATCCATATTTCCTGAGGCTGAAAGGTGTACTGGACTGTACTACCCTTCTGAGATCTGTATTTCCTGAGAGTGAAAGGTGTATGGGACTGTCCTACCCATTGAGATCCATATTTCCTGAGGCTGAAAGGTGTACTGGACTGTACTACCCTTCTGAGATCCGTATTTCCTGAGGCTGAAAGGTGTACAGGACTGTCCTACCCTTCTGAGATCCGTATTTCCTGAGAGTGAAAGGTGTACTGGACTGTACTACCCATTGAGATCCATATTTCCTGAGGCTGAAAGGTGTACTGGACTGTACTACCCTTCTGAGATCCGTATTTCCTGAGAGTGAAAGGTGTACTGGACTGTACTACCCTTCTGAGATCCGTATTTCCTGAGAGTGAAAGGTGTACGGGACTGTACTACCCTTCTGAGATCCGTATTTCCTGAGAGTGAAAGGTGTACTGGACTGTACTACCCTTCTGAGATCCGTATTTCCTGAGAGTGAAAGGTGTACTGGACTGTACTACCCATCTGATATCTGTATTTCCTGAGAGTGAAAGGTGTACTGGACTGTACTACCCTTCTGAGATCCGTATTTCCTGAGAGTGAAAGGTGTACTGGACTGTACTACCCTTCTGAGATCCGTATTTCCTGAGAGTGAAAGGTGTACTGGACTGTACTACCCTTCTGAGATCCGTATTTCCTGAGAGTGAAAGGTGTACAGGACTGTCCTACCCACTGAGATCCGTATTTCCTGAGAGTGAAAGGTGTTCTGGACTGTACTACCCTTCTGAGATCCGTATTTCCTGAGAGTGAAAGGTGTACTGGACTGTACTACCCTTCTGAGATCCGTATTTCCTGAGAGTGAAAGGTGTACTGGACTGTACTACCCTTCTGAGATCCGTATTTCCTGAGAGTGAAAGGTGTACAGGACTGTCCTACCCACTGAGATCCATATTTCCTGAGGCTGAAAGGTGTACAGGACTGTACTAACTTTCTGAGATCCGTATTTCCTGAGGCTGAAAGGTGTACGGGACTATACTACCCTTCTGAGATCCGTATTTCCTGAGGCTGAAAGGTGTATAGGACTGTACTACCCTTCTGATATCTGTATTTCCTGAGAGTGAAAGGTGTACTGGACTGTACTACCCACTGAGATCCATATTTCCTGAGGCTGAAAGGTGTACAGGACTGTACTAACTTTCTGAGATCCGTATTTCCTGAGGCTGAAAGGTGTACGGGACTATACTACCCTTCTGAGATCCGTATTTCCTGAGGCTGAAAGGTGTACTGGACTGTACTACCCTTCTGATATCTGTATTTCCTGAGAGTGAAAGGTGTACTGGACTGTACTACCCTTCTGAGATCCGTATTTCCTGAGAGTGAAAGGTGTACGGGACTGTACTACCCTTCTGAGATCCGTATTTCCTGAGAGTGAAAGGTGTACGAGACTGTACTACCCTTTTGAGATCCATACTGTAACATCTATTCTTAACCCTTTACCTAACACGAAAAGCAGACGACACTTGCAAAAAAAATTTTGGAATAACTAATTTTTTTCATTTTTTGTCTCAAAAACATAGGTTATGACCCCCCGTTGGAACGAGCTCGACGAGCTCGTTCCAACGAGGGGTCATAACCTATGTTTTTGAGACAAAAAATGAAAAAATAATGAAAATTAATAGGCGACTTTTTAGAACAGCGCTGGCCGGTTTTGGCCGTTACGTTGGGTAAAGGGTTAAGAGGAGAATTGTTTGAATTTACTAACTCCTCTACCCCAATACTGGCTGATTGAGCAAGAAGTTCTGCATGGAATCCAGGCAGAACTTCTCTCTCTCAGTTGGCCCATACACAGGTCTGGAAAATCAAGGAGTGAAAAACAGTTGCCCTCCTCAGATTGCTTGGGAGTGCAGTTGCACCTGGAATTTTCAATGCAAAAACTTGTATGCTATTTCGGTTATATTCACTACAAAGTATTAATATTGTGACTGAAAAATTGTACTGCATTCAGCTGCACAGTGGAAAATTGGCACACACATCTCATTATTCAAAATGTTGCATGCAATTCTTATGTGACTGTCTTCTACTCTCAAAATGTATCGAAATGAAACACAGAATGGGTCATGAATTATTGCAAATCAATGCAACATTGACAAATCGTCCCCTGAATTCCAGTGTGTTCTCTGTGCTAGTAGGCACATGGAATACATTGGAACTCAGGGTACGAAATGATAATAGATTTTAAAGGCAGTCCCAAACAGGTCTGGCATTCCAAAAAATCAAGGGGTGCAAAAAATTGCCCTCCTCAATATTTTCTAGGCATGCAATAGGCGTGCAGCTCTCCTGCACACCTAAAGAATGCCAGGCCTGCATACAGGCTGATACTGGGGTAGAAGGGTGTCTTAAAATACTGAACACAAGTTCAACAACAATGTATTGACTTGAATGTATCCCATGGAGAACACATACTATTTAAATTTTACTTGGCATTTGATGTTTGTTAAGTGAAACAATGAAAAGTTAGAGGTACAGTTTGCTTTCCAAGCAGCTCCCACGAGAGCAATTTTTGGCAACCCTGGATTTTTCAAAAAGCCAAGCCTGCATTCATTAACTGATTGAGTGCTTGAAGCCTCTATTAGTGCTTTCCACAAAATTGAGGGCAACAGTGCGAAAGCCGACATTTTCCTCGTTCATGTTCCATATTTAGGCAAACGCAAATAATATTTTATTTGTATAAATTTGTTTTATTACCAATTATTGGAGTGTGCCTATTGGCACTCTCCAATAATTTGTACTAAAAAAATTTGAATAACAAATTCAGGCCACCAAAAATAATCCAGCCCTCAACTAGTTCAGTTTATTGAGTTTTATGCATGCATGTTGAGGTAGACATTTAAAGTGGAGTTCGCCTAATTAGAATTCTCTTCATTGAGTAACCCTGTTGAATGAATATAATTTATACACAGAAAACCATTCACCATACTGGCCTTCAGCACAAATTTGACCTGTTAATTGCATATAGGTTTTAGAGTAAAGACCTGTTAATTGAATAATAAAATCTTGTCATATGTCAAGAAATTTCTCTGACATCACCAAAGTCATCATGTTTCTAAACCTAATTAACCTCTGGAAATTCAATACAGACATTTAATTTATTTGATATGTATTGTATGACAGAACTCCATGAGCTCTGTCCAACAAGATACAATAGAATATTTATTTATTTATTTATTGAGGTTTAAGGTCACATATTTCTGCGCAATGGCTAACCTTGACGTGACAGTTTTATGGGTGGAGGAAGCCGGAGTACTCAGAGAGAGCCACCGAGCAACAGCGAGCAACTGTCAGCTCCCCAACATACTAACTCCACACAAGCAGGGTTAGCATTGGTTGAAGACAAGTGCACCATCGACGTGCAGAACGCCTCCGTACACGACGTCACCATGCCCCCATATGGGCAATGGGGGTGAAGTGTCTTGCCCAAGGACACAACATGGTTGGCAGGGACCTCTCGTCTTGCAGCCTGCACCTCTACCTACTGAGCTACCCCACCCCCTACAATAGATAATGCTCAGTTTATCACTAGAATTCAAGAAAGTGGCTATTCAACAGATTTATCCCAGAACTCTGAGAAAGCTGAAATTCCCCCACTCAAAGTCATGGGGAGAGGTGTTGGGGGGGGGGGGGGGTTGAGGTTGAACAAACAATGCTAGATATTGCTTGTAAGTTTGTAGAACAGCGTCATAATTTTCCGGCTTTTCAAATTGTTTCAGTGGCAGGTTCACAACTAAATCAGTAGATGAACTCCAAATGTTGTAACAACATTATGGAGAGCATTTAAACTGAAAATGGCTGATTCAGTTCAATTATGTGAGTTTGGAAACGAGATAGGAATTAGGTTTTAATTGAAATGCTTTCTTCGGATAAAAATTCTTTTCTCATGTCTCCGCAACTATTTTCTGGATTTCCAGATAGATTGATAGTTCAACTTCTATCAATATTTGACATTGGCAAACTTTTAACCCTTTACCCACAGTAACAGCCAAAACCGACCAGCGCAATTCACAAAAATTACTGTCCAATTTTTATTATTTTTTAATTTTTTGCATCAAAAACATAGCTTATGACCCCTCATTGGAACACGCTCATTGAGCTCGTTCCAATGAGGTGTCCTAAGCTATTTTTAATGCAAAAAATAAAAACAATTAGTTATTCAAGAATTTTATTTGCAAGTGTCATCTGCATTTCATGTTAGGTAAGGGTTTAACCCTTTACCCAACGCAGACGATATCAAAATTTATTATTTTAAATATCATTTTTTCAAATTTTTCAAAAAATTTCAACAAAACCATATCATGTGACCGCTCGTTGGAACGAGCTTGACAAGCTTATTCCAACGAGGGATCACATGATATGGTTTTGTTGAAATTTTTTTAAAAATAATATTTTTTCAACTGCTGAATTTACATATTACGCGGACGGATGCAGGCGATTCGTTAGGTAAAGAGTTAATGATTTGACGAGAGCTGAATTGCCATTAATCCTCAAAGAGAGCAATACCTGAGGTTTCCACTTATCGGCATTCTCAGGGATTTACCCAAGGTGGGGAAAGTGCAGATAATAACTCTACTAGAACTAGGTGGTTTTGATTTTTTGTCCCCTGACATTTTGTCGGAGGACTAGTGTAATCTGCTGCATCCGTCTGTGCATGTGTGTTTGTCCATCTGGAGTGATAACTAAAGTTTGGGTCATTGAATCAAAACCAAATTCGGTGTATATGTCCTTTACCCCAATGATTTGGTGAAATCCGAATATCGGCTGGATCCGATGATGTTTGTAGTACTTATGCCCCTTTTTTTAAGCTTTTCCACCGAATTTCGCAACCTTGGAAATTTGGTGTCCGGATGATAACTTCAGTCTGATTTATTGAATCAACACCAAATTGTGTACATAGGTTTGTCTCAAGAACACACAGATCAAGTTCGAATTTGGGTTTGGTCCAACCAATTTTGGCTGAGTTATGGCCCTTTTTCCATTTTTTTTTCTGGCCTTGTTAGATTAGGATTCAGTTTCAGTTTGGTTTGGTTTCAGTAACAAACCTTGGTTTTGATTTGGTTTTATGCTTCCTAGTGGTGAACTGATAATCGGAATCGGCAATCGGAACCGGCCGATTATGGGGCATTGGCTGATTAGGACAACCGGCAGGTTAAAAACCGGCAGTTTCCGGTTATTCTATATTTAACACTGACTATTAAAAATCCCTTTGATATCTGGCCATTTCAATAAAGTTTCCCCGTTAAAAAACGTGTGTAGTGCATAGCAGACAATTAGAGAAATACATCAAGGGAGGTAACAAGTTGAAAAAAGAACACTGAATAATACATTCTGACAAATGTGTAAACTAGTGATGAACCTATTATCGGCATCGGCCGATAATGGGGTAATCGGTGAATCATCGGCATCGGCAAAAAGGGCATCATTTGCCGATAGGGGTGCGCCGATTGTTACAAAGTAAAAATAAACGGTCGTTTTTTTTTTACTCACGGCCATATAGTCGAAATCAGTGTTTACACCTGAAACATCCGGGGAACGTGTCAACACTACTGATTCTAAAATTCTGTGGATTTTAATATTCTATGAATAATTTAAAGCTAAGCCACAATTTCAATTTGTCACGCGGTCATGTATGAGTCTTATTACATGGAAATCTCTGCCCTGTTTCTTAAGTTGTAACATCATTGTTTAAAATTTAGCCTTCCTTTTTCACTCTATTTTGGAAATCGCACAATTCATGTTAAAACAAATAGTGTCAGACTGTCGGTGCCGGTTTCATTTTTCATTTATTCATAAGTACTGTATTACAAAAAAAAATCTGGTGGGAGACAAGTGAAGTAAATTATACAAGGCAGCTTCTTTGAAAACAATACACTGTGTGCATTCCATGGAGGATTAGTGTCATTTCGTTCACAGGCATTTCGTAGGGAATGGGACAACCCACCCGAAACCAGCTGGGACAACTCACCCCAAGTTTTTCATGCGCCACAGTTATCAGCTATTTGACTATGGTATTGGACTATGATTGGATTATAAGTAATAACAAATGAACTATTCAGCTGTTATTACTTATAATACGATCATTGTTAATTAGCGGACAATAGATTTGTTTATTGGACTTAATTATGATGATATTAAAAGGAATATCAGGAATAATTCTGAATGAATTATTATTATCAGAAGTATCTGTGGTAATGGTATCTGTGGGAGTCTCATTGATGGATGTTTCAGTGGCTTGACTGTTTGTTGTCTCAGACGTGTCCATGGCTTCATCTAAGTTAATGATTGTTGACAGCTTAAAAAGCACATTTATTGTCTTATTAGTTTTAGATAAAGGAAAAGCGATCAACGCTGTGATGAATCCATATCACGCTGAAACAACATGTCTGTTCATTTGATTTTTTCTCATCAAACAAATATCATTCTTCTTAGAGGATACCCGACTGAAACAACATGACTAAAACAACACATCACTTCTGACTCGCCTCTACATGCAACAGATTCATTATAGAACTACTATTAGTTTAATTCAGTCATTCTAGGATGTTTTAATAGGATCACTGTGGATAATGTTCGATAAAATTGGATAATTTTTCGATAAAACAGTGAGTAAAAATTTGCTTTATATAGTACTACATGTATCCCCAAAAACTTTTTCTTCAAAAATCAGATAAAAACAGGGCCAACCCGCACCAAAAAGTGGGGCAACCCGCCCCAAAAATAGGCTTCAGGCCGTTTGTTCCTTGGGCGGGTTGTCCCTGATCCGATTTCGTATACTGACTTTCGTATACAAAAGAAGACATTTCGTACATATATCGTCACTAGTACACAGGCAAATTTGGGGAGTTTTTAAGTATTTTTTATATGAAATAATAGACTGTAAGGTATTATAATCCAGTATAAATTATTTTTACATACGGGGTTGTTATCTTTACTTGGCTCAAGACAGACATAACCCCATGCACGAAACGTCGTAGCTTGTGCACGAAACATCCTACAAGTGTACAAAACGTCCAGCCCCATTCCATGGTTGGGCAGAATCACGTGATTTTCAAAATGGAGAGATCTATTCTGAACGTACATATTGAATATTGGGCGTATGACTGGCATGAGAAGAAAGGAATAAGTCGGATTTATCCAGAGTCAGGACAGTGTCTGTCGGTCTGTGTACGAGTTCCCACAGGATTGCTATGAGTTTTAAATACATGTATATAGGATTTAATCTTATTGGGAGAATATGTAGTATTCCATGCAGGGAGAGTCAATCTGACACGGGTGATTCCGTTCTTCCCACTGAGGAATGGACTGCACAAAACTATCAGATAAATTGTCTGGGGAGTTGATTTGGTGGCGAGTTGACCAAGAACCAAGAAACACAACCCCGCATTGACATTCTAATTGCAACTTTGCAGGGTTCGATAACACATTTTCATGGAATTTAAAACATCAGAATCGGCATCGGTATCGGCCAATTATTAAATTTTTAACATCGGTATCGGCCGATGGTTTGTTTACCATATCGGTTCATCACTAGTGTAAACCATGCGTCATCCGACTTCTCAACACACATTATAGTCCAGGCACATTAGACATAAAAATGAGAAAGTAAGGAAAAAAATCGGAGAAAGCTGATTTTTTTATATGTTTCCGGGACACACATTGCGGATAAAGTGTGAAAAGTCCCCGCGAATCCGAGTTGAGCCTTTTTAGTTATAGCGTTTTTTTGATGAAAAAAAAAATTAAAAAAAAAATTCGACCCAGCTCCATATTTCTCATTCTTATTCGCCTTAGTAGGGTGAGAATCATAAATATCGTGCTGAATTATATTGAGAATACATATCCCCAACAGAAAATGCCAACTTTGTACCAATCCTCACACTCAGTGGTGAAATATTCACGAAAATGTACAAAATTACGAAAAAAAATTTATTGTTTTCATACACACAATGGTACACAACGTCCATTAAATCAAATCTATGACTACTTTGGGAGTTAAATTATATATCAAAAATTGCAGAAAAGCAGTGGCTTTATAATGATATATAACAATAGTCATTTATTCCATAATGAACTGGTGAAACGTGTGAAATATTAACCATACCCCCTAAACTCAAATTCAAACGGCATCGACTTTTCTCATTCAAATACCGTATTATAGCATCATTGTTTCAATTTCCATGTTCGATTAAATCACATAATGTGGTGTTCGCCTACACTCAAGATGCATTGGCATGTAATGTGTGCACGCCCTTGATGTGTACTCATAAACATATGATTATGTCATATTTAGGGGCAATTGGTTCGATCATGGCTGGTAGCGGCTTGGATGAACTTTGGGGGACTGTTTATGCTGGTGGGTCAATCCATCATTTGATCAGTGGTCATGCATATTCAAGAGCAGTTCGTGCCCATTTGCTAACACAAATTGCCATTACAAAACTTGTGTTTGAAGAAAGCCGAACATTAGATAACATAGACTGCACAGAAGTCAATGAAATATTCTGTGGACTTGCCAGAGGTGACTGTACAACAGCTGACGCTGTCAATCAAGAAAGTGTCAACCATCTACTGTCAAAATTACACAAACTGCTTCAGAATGCGTCCGTAGGACGCACAGGAAAGCTTTGGGTACAATACTACGAGCAAATAGGTCTTCTCCAGTTGTTCTTGAGAGCAGAGCGCACAGGCGACTGGGAACTCCACACATATTGTGTTTGCAATATGATTCCAGTATTTCACGCAGGTGGTCATTTTGCATACGCAAAAAGTTCTCATCTCTATTTGCAGCAGATGAATGAGCTAACAGAAATAATGCAACAGGATGATTTGAAGTTGTTCACTGAGAAAGGTTACTTTACCATAAGGCGCTCAGATAAATTCTGTGACGGGATATATTCTGATCAGACCATAGAGCAGTGTTTAATGAGAATGTTCAAGCTCCCTGGTGGTCTCACACATGGCAGGGGAATAACCGATAGCACTGTTGCGAAATGGGTACATGGACTACCTCTTTGCCTTCCGATATGTAATGCTCTCGAAAATTTTGTTCATGTTCACACTGGTCATGGCGAACAACATCGGGATCTCCATCAAAGTTCACAATTGACTGATGCCAATGATATCACCAAATTATTGAACTGGCTCAGAGTGCATTCCCCCTTTCAGAATATAGATCCACTACAATTAGTCTCTATAGCGACCGGGCTTGTGGCCGACGAAACTGTAAACTGTGACCAAGTTCGCAAAATTGGTGAATGTTGCGTATCGAATGTTGTAAGCAAAACGTTCAACAGCATCAAACTACGACGTGTTGACACTGTGAAGTCTTTCGCATCGATGGCAAATAGCATCAAAGTCCGTGGAAGTAAGGTAGTGATTGACCCCACAATTCTGTTCAACCGCATCACATGTGTTATTCAGTCACAAGCAGAGATGGAAGAGTATCTCAAATATGAACTCACCCCGAAACCACCAGCATTGTTTGATTCTGCTGGAATGAGGAAGACACAGAAAAGCACGCTCGGTAAGATCCTCAAAACATACGGTTCCGAGCAAACTAAAATCCCAGAACATTCTCTGTTTGTTGTAGATGGTGGATTTTTATTGAGGGCAGTTGTATGGCCTAAACAGTCACCATATAAGGACATATGTACATCATATTCCAATTATCTAGTGAGACATTTTGGGGCGAACGTCGTGGTTGTTTTTGATGGTTATGCTTGTACAATGTCGACAAAGGGCATGGAACAAGCCCGTAGATCTAAAGACAGGTATTCCATTGATATCAATATCTCACCCGAGTTACCAGCCACCACACCCCAATCCGATTTCCTTGCAAATGCCAAGAACAAAACCCAACTGATCGATCTTCTAATGCAGGAGCTATCTGCTATCAATATTCAGTCCAAGCAGGCCGAGGCTGATGCTGATGTACTGATAGCCGAAACTGCACTTGACATCGCTCAAGATGACAACAATGTTGTCGTTGTGGGAACAGACACAGACTTGTTAGTCATTCTTACCTCTCGAGTTCAACCGGGATGTAATATTCACATGATGTATTCCATTACCCCAAACTTACTAGTTTCAGTTAGTGAAATAGCAACCAAAATGGGTGACCATAGAAGCAACCTCCTTGTAGCACATTCTATAAGTGGTTGTGACACTACTTCTGCACTCTTTCGAGTTGGTAAGAAGAAAGTATTCAGTACAATTGTCTCTGATGTTACTAGCAACTCACAACAGTATGTCAACACAATTTTGGCGGATGACAGTACACCAAGTGCAGTAGCCGCTGCCGGGGAACAACTTCTCCTGATCTTATATGGGAGTAAAACTGTTTCCTCTCTCGACCAATATAGATATATCACTTACAAGCGTTATGTAGCAAAATCTAAACTGAATAAATCCATCGACCTAGCCTCACTCCCACCAAGCAGCGATGCTGCACAACAACATGTCTACAGATGTTATCTCCAGGTCCAACAATGGCTGGGCACTTTCGCTTCCTCCGACGGATTGGGGGTGGTCGCTAGACAATGGACTTCTTGTACCGACTGCAGCCACAAAGCCATGTGCCCCCAATAACCTACTGAATGTGATCAGTTGTGGTTGCAAGAGTGCTTGTACAATAAGGTGTGGGTGTAAGAAGGCAGGACTCTCTTGCTCAGGTTTGTGTAATTGCAGTTCGGATTCTTGTAACAACCACAGAAACACTGTCCTGTCGGAAATTTCTGAGTTTGATGAATAATATGTATATAGGTCATGTCATTTCTGTATATAGCGTTGATAATAGTCAATGTAACTTAATCCATGTTGATTGATTTGTACATTCTGTAAATATTATTTATTGATTTTTGTACATTCTGTAAATATTATTTATTGATCTAATGCTGCCAGACACAGACGTGTCTGTTCGGTCCCAAGCCCGAAAATAGTTGAGTTCTCATGCTGACGAATTTTATGCCAAAAGGGGAACTCGGCCAGAAACAGAGGGGGTCTTCCATAATGTCTATTTTGTAAGCAATGATAAAAGTCTTCAAATGGTGGTGGATTTTTTATTGTCTGTCCAACTAACATCCCGTTCTGTACTACGACCCTTTGGGCAAATCCGTTAGGAAAATCTTTATTTTTTGCGTAAATCCGATACTTTTTTGTGAATTTTCAATAATTTTTCGCAGAAATTGTCACAGAATGCACATTTTCCTCTAGGTAAATGTATATTAGACATTATGTAGCTCAAAATACGCGTAAACAAAAAATACAGTTGGATCAATTCGAGGTTACAAAGTTTGTGTGATTTTTTTAAATTTTTTTCAAACGCGTTTTCGAAAAAAGGCTGTAGAAAAAAAAAGCTCAACTGGGATTTTAGGGGACTTTTGTCTAATCGTTCAGTGACATGTACTCGACATTCCCTGAAAAAATCGGCTTTCTCCGATTTTTTTCCCTAGTGAAACCTAATGTTCTTGGGCTATTAACATCAAAATTATTATTCAATTAAGACACAAAGTATGTGTGCTCAGTATATTCCTGGCTAATACAGCCAAGTGTATTGTATCCGTACACAAAACCGTATTAACACTATTTACCGGAATAAAACACAATCTTCACAAGAACAATATCATGTGATTGTATCGTTAATAACTATCGTTTCCCTACACCCAACCAAAATGCAAATATTATTTTGGCCAATATTGCCCAGCACTAAATATGCATTTGCTGAGAACTTATGTGGTATTAAGCTTTCGTAATTGATGATTTATCAACGAAATTCTGTAGTATAACAGGCACCAACAGATTTTCTTCAGTGTCCTACTTCAACCATAGGAATCGGCATCGAAATCGGCATAATCGGCAGAGAAATAACCGGTAATAGGTTGATAGCAAGTTTTGATAATCGGTTCATCACTAATGCGTCCCCGAGAACCTCTTGGGGGCGCATTGTGTTTTCACCATGTCTGTCCATCATCCGGCAACCGTCCATTAACTTTTGGTTTCCGTCAAATAACTGAAGAACTGCATATTTGATCAAATCATAATTTTAGGGGTGACTTGTAAATGACTAGACAATGCTTAATTTCGATTTTGGTCAAGCTAGCCAATTCAATATGGTCAGCTTGGCAGCCATAGTGAATTTGGTTTCCATCCAATAACTAGTTCTGACTCGAATCAATTTTAGTTTTTAATTTATGCATTGTTAGTGTCTCGAGGAAGTTTTCTTTTGATTTTGGACCAGTCAGCTGATCCAAGATGGCCACCAGTGGCCAATTCATTATGGCCTCCATGGTGGCCATCTTAAATTTGTTTCTGCCCTATAACTAATGAATACTGACTTGAGTCAATTTCAATTTTTGGTTATGCATTATTTGTGTCAAGAGGAAGCATCCTTTTGATTTTGGATCAGCTAGCCAATTCAGTATGGCCGCCATGGTGGCCATATTGAATTTGGTTTCCGTCCAATAACTAATGAATGCTGTCTCACATCAATTTTTTTTTCTTTGTTGCATTATTGGTGTCTAGAGGAAGCTTCCTTTTGATTTGGTTATGTCCCCAAAAGACTTACCTACCTGTTTATGACACCGTCGAGGGGCATATGCCACGTTTTGCATTGCTCTAGTAAATCGCACTTCAGGCTCCTTAAGTTGGAAAAAATCCACAAGAGTTTCTACAACACCTATCACCACAAAAAGCTCTGTTTGTAAGTACAGTGGAACCCTGTTAATTGAATAACCACTTTGCCAATGAAAATTATTCAATTAACAGGAGTATTCAATTAACAGGGATTGTATCACTTTCCTGTATTCTAAAGATAAACTTAGCATTTATTCTTTTTTAGTCGAGTTGTGACGAAGTCAAACTCGACTTATAGTTTGGTGAATGGTGGGCGGGCGGGCGGGCGGCCGGGCGGGTGGGCGGGCGGGCGTAAACAATTGGTTTCCGGATGATAGCGGGCGGGCGGGCGGGCGGGCGGGCGGGCGGGCGGGCGTAAACAATTGGTTTCCGGATGATAACTTGATAATGGTTCAACCCATGTTCATGAAACTTCATAGGTAGGTTGGTATCGGTGAGAGGAAGAACTCTATTAATTTTGGACTTGCTTAGTCAAAGGTCAAGGTCACAGTGACCTTGAACATTGTAAATTGTAAACAATTGGTTTCCAGATGATAACTTAACTACGGTTCAACCCACATTAATGAAACTTCATATGTAGGTTGGCCATTCGTGAGAGGAAGAACCCTATTTATTTTGGACTCACTAGGTCAAAGGTCAAGGTCACAGTGACCCTGAACATAGTAAATCAAAACAAGTGGTTTCCAGATGATAACTTGATGATGGTTCAACCCATGTTCATGAAACTTCATAGTTAGGTTGGCATTAGTGAGAGGAAGAACTCTATTTATTTTGGACTCGCTAGGTGAAAGGTCAAGGTCACAGTGACCTTCAGCATAGTAAATCGTAAACAATTGGTTTCTGGATGACAACTTGATGATGTTTCGAACCATGTTCATGAAACTTAATAGGTAGGTTGGCATCAGTGAGAGGAAGAACCTATTTATTTTGGACTTGCTAGGTGGAAGGTCAAGGTAACAGTGACCTGCAGCATAGTAAATCGTAAACAATTGGTTTCCGGACAATAATTGATAATGGTTTGACCCACATTCATGAAACTTCATAGGTAGGTTGGCCTAGGTGAGTGGAAGACCCCTATTTATTTTGGACTCACTAGGTCAAAGGCCAAGGTCACAGTGACCTTGAACATTAAAAATCGTAAACAATTAGTTTCCAGATGATAATGTGACAATGGTTCCACCTACGTTCATGAAACTTCATAGGTAGGTTGGCATTAGTGCAAAAAAGAGCCCTATTTATTTTGGAATCACTAGGTCAAAGGTCAAGGTCACACTGACCCTTCACATAGTAAATTGTAAACAATTGGTTTCCGGACGATAAGTTGATAATGATTAAACCCACTTTTGTGCCGTCACAACTCGACATTGGATCGGTAATCCTATCGGCATTTTTTTCTTGTGTGACAGAGCTCATGTGTTGTTTGACAGAGCTCCATGAGCTCTGTCAAACAAGATATAATAGATTAAATGTCTGTATTGGATGTACCGAGGCCAAATAGGTCTATAAACAAAGGAAAACTGGGGAGAGTCAAGGTAATTTCTTGACAGGTTATAAGATTTTTTTATTCAATTAACAGGAGTATACTCTATAACCTATATTCAATTAACAGGTCAAATTTGTACTGGAGGTATGGTAAATGGTTTTGGGTTTGGAAATTATTTTCAATTAACAGGGTTATTCAGTTAAGAGATGTCCAATTAAGTGGGCTCCACTGTATCTCCATTGGGTTCAGCCTTCAGTGGGCTCCACTGTATCTCCATTGGGTCCAGCCTTACTTCCCTTTGTTCATTCTTAGGGGTTCTATGGGATCCGTTACTGAACCTATTCAGTCAGAGGATAAACATAAATATCGGTAACAAAGGAACAAAGTTTATGTACGGCCTAAAAGAAAATAAAAATCTTTTGGCTGCCGCATGGTCTCTTTCTATAACCAATCCAAACTTAAAAAAATCAAAATCAAATGGTTTTTGTCTGATATTTTACCCAAGTTAATAAAATTGTCCCTTGAGTGCAAGAAGGCTTTGCAATGCTTTAGCATTGCAAAGCCTTCTTGCACTCAAGGGATGTAATACACCGCTACCCATGCTATTCTGTAGGTTATGAGGCCTAAAACATAAAACAAACCAAGAACATGAACTTTTTAATGGTAAAGAAATAATTACAAAAATAAAAAATAAAATAAAAAAACGCCCGCCTGCATGCAGTTTTACAAAAAATGGCCTGAGAAACAGAAGATCTAATTTGTGAGGCCTAATCTATGTTGCATTCTCATTGTTACATTTTCTCATCATTGACTTGTCCTTGACTCGTTGCTCGGTGGCTCTCTCTGGGTACTCTGGCTTCCTCCACCCATAAAACTGTCATCGACATGATATGACCTTGATTGTTAAAGTGTTGTTAAACCCTAATAAATAAACTAGAGAATTGTAATTTGTTGGACAAATTACTGGCTTTCCCAACTTTTTAATGTGAAAAGGCAAACTGTATTGTACACAAAACTATCGACCAGTTTTGAAAACAAAAAAATTTTGTGGAAATCAAAGTTTTTGTGATGCTACTAGTTTTTATGCAGCCAAAACAGATATTTGAGATACAGCAGGACACCAAAACATTTAACACAAAATTTGCTCTTCAATAATTACAGAATATTTTCATAGAAAGCAAAACAAGCGATGTCCTTTGTGCTTTGGAAAAAATTAGTACATATGAATTATGGGCGTACGGGCCGGGGTTTCATGAAGGACTGTGTCCCAACCTACCCCTGAGTCAGGAAGGAGCCGATTTTTTGGCCAATATGCCAGAAAATTTCGGACAATTTAGTTGCCGGAAATGACCACTAAACATTTTGGTTTTCCACACAAAATGTTGTTTTCCTATCTCATCACTTAGAAGTTGCAAGTAAACTGCCCATTATACTGTACCAGTTAATTCAGTGGAACCGTATCCACGTTAATATTATTCATTTATAATCACACAAGTATACATAAAGAGCTCTATTACTGCATATTACGGGAGCATGGTGGCTCAGAAGGTAGAGATGACTGTTGCAATCCAAGAAGTCCTCGGTTCGAATCCCACCTATGGCAACCACCTTGTGTCCTTGGGAGGGGGCATGTTAGCGATGTATACTAAGGGTACTTTGAGGGTGCACTTGTCTTCAACCAGTGCTAACCCTGCTTTTGTGGAGTTAGTATGTTGGGGAGTCTGAGTCGCTTGCCATTGCTCGGTGGTTCTCTCTAGGTACTCAATGGGAGGGAGACCCCCCCCCCCCCCCCCCCTCCCTCCCATACCCACATTTGGCATTTCCTCCTGAGATTCAACTTTTTCGGGCAAAAAGGGTTCATCCCCCCCCCCCCTGAAAAATAGCCCTGTACGCCTATGCAATGAATACCTGGACTTGAATAAATACCTATATTATGGTCATGATATAGCTGTAGAGCTGAAAGTGACCTTAAATATCAATAATTAATTTATTCTCTATCATTTTGTCTTTTTGTGAATGTGTGGGATTTGTCAACAAACGAGGGTAAGCTTCCTACTCCATGATTTCACAATTTTTCCAACATATCTGTTTCAGATACGATGAAATACATGTAATATGAGTTACTGTCACACACAAATTAGTTGTTTATTATACCCCCCACAAACAAAGTTTGAGGGGGGTATATAGGAATCACCCTGTCCGTCCATCTGTCTGTCTGTCCATCTGTCCATCCATCGTAAGCGCAACTCCACCTAAACCGTTTGAAGAATTTTCATGAAACTTTACACAATGGAAGAACTCCATATGGGGATGTGCATGAAGCAATATAATTCCGTTCTGATATTTCCAAGGGGAGATAATCTGTCCGTCTGACCATCCTTGTAAGCGCAACTCCTCCTAAACCGTTTGAACAATTTTCATGAAACTTCACACAATGGAAGAACTCCATATGAAGATGTGCATGAAGCAATATAATTCCGTTCTGACATTTTCAAGGGGAGATAATCTAACTTATACCGTCTGTCCATCCTTGTAAGCGCATCTCCTCCTAAACCATTTGAAGAATTTTCATGAAACTTTACACAATGGAAGAACTCCATATGAAGATGTGCATGAAGCAATATAATTCCGTTCTGACATTTCCAAGGGGAGATAATCTAACTTATACATTTCAGGTGCGGGGGGGGGGGGGGGGGGGGGGGGGGTGGTATCACTTTGTGAGTTTGCTCACAGTACCTCTAGTTTGATATGGTTTAAACCATCCAGAGAGCTAGTATACACAGTGATGGGTACAGTTCAAGTCAAAATGAGTTGATTAAAGGGATGTTGAACAGCTTGTTAACATACTCTCCCAAAAAAGAAAGTATGCATGCTAAAAAATAACACTAAAAAAAGATATATATCATTTTCATTCATGGAAATTTTATTCAATCACAGATTAATCAATTTGTGATCAACACGAGAAATTTCATTACGCTACGACGAATACTCTTAGTGCCATGGAGAGTCAAAGACACTAAGGGTCAAACACAAAAGTCACCCACTCAATATCTGGTATGACCTCCGTCTGCATCGACTACTGCTGTGCATCTACGCCTCATGGAAGCGAACAAGTTAGCATGGAAGTGTTGTGGGATGTTGTTCCATATTCTGATAAGCTGTCTTTGGAGTTCCACAAGCGTTGACGGTGCATGGGGAAGCCTGCGTAGCTGACGTTTCATTTCGTCCCATACGTGCTCAATGGGTGAGATATCGGGCGAATTTGCGGGCCAGGGAAGAACATCCACTTGTTGTTGCTGCAGATACTGTTGAACAACACGAGCTGCGTGGGGTCGGGCATTGTCCTGCTGTAGAATGACGCCGGGGCCATGACGTTGCAGAAATGGGACAACAACAGGTGTAAGCACTTCATCACGATATCCGGTTGCATTGAGATTGCCATCAATAATGACCAGCTCAGTTCTGTTACGGCTAGTGTGCCACCCCACACCATGAGAGACCCTCCCCCATAACGGTTTTGCTCCACGACACATGGATCTGCGTAGCGTTCGTTTCGACGTCTGTACACTCTCTAGCGGCCATCTGATGATGAAAGATGGAAATGACATTCATCTGTGAATAAAACACGTCTCCACCAGTGTAAGGGATGCCTGAGATGTTGTCTACACCACTGCAGTCGAGCACGACGATGACGTAACGTCAAAATCGGACGAATTGCAGGTCTTTGAGGACGTAAGCCATATTCTCTCAGCCGGTTGATTACTGTTTGAGGATGTATCCGTCTCAGGTTAGGGATGTTCCTGGCTGTCGTCATTGCCGTTTGTTGCCGGTTCTGGAGATAGACGACACGGATATACTGATCTTGTGCAGGGGTGGTAACTCTGGGTCTCCCGGAGTGGGGTCGGTCTCGAACATCATCATGTTGTGCATGTCGATGGACTAGCCTGTCTACAGTGTTACGGTGGCAGTTCAAATGCTGGGCAACCTCTCTGTGTGTTCTGTCAGCTCTAATCATACCCAGGGCAAGGAGACGTTGATTCATTGTCAGTCTTGGCATGCTAATGTGGAGTCGTTTTAACAGCAGCGCAAGTTTGAATGTGAACGATAGGAAGGCCTTACTTTAGTGTCTAAATACCCAAGGATTCACACTGCTGCATGAATTTTCAGACTCTCCACGTGCAAAACATGCCTTTTCACAAACATGCAGCACGTCATTTAACGTTAATGCAATTTTAACGGGGAAAGTTGTTTTTGTGTTTAATATAACTTATTCATGAACAGGTTAACACTCTTTACACCTACGAAATTATTTTTTTGGAGTTTGATCAATTTCTGCAATGCACACTTTCTTTTTTGAGCGAGTATATTTCTTGCATTACATTACTACGTTGCTATTTATTGACAGAAGGATTTCACAGAGGGTTTCCCTGACGGTATTTATTTATTGGTGTTTTTACGGTCACATACTTATCCACAATGGCTAATCGTGACCGTGACAGTTTTACGGGTGGGGGAAGTTGGAGGACCCAGAGAGAACCACCAAGCATCGACGAGCAACTGTCAGCTCAACATTCTAATTATGTTCAAGCTCCGCTGAAGCAGGGTACCAGCGGTTGAAGACATGTGCACCATTGACATACAGTATGCCTTAGTACATGGCATCATCGTACCCCATGTTGGCAACCGGGATAAAGTGCCTTGCCCAAGGACATTACGTGGGTCGTCCCAGATAGGGATCAAACTCGGGACCTCTATCATAGAAGTCAAACAGTCTACCACTGAGAAAATGTGCTTTCTTTCCTGGTGGTATTCATATTTGTACGGCCAAACTGGTATTGGATAACACTGAACACCAAAACATATAACACAAAATTTGTTCCCCATTGATTTTTGAAAGCAGTTATGAAAAGCTCAAAGAGCGCTTTCCTTTTTGTTTTTGGACGAGTGAGTATTCACTCAAAGTCATTTTTTGCAGACAGTGCTATTTTTAAGTGGCCAAAACACATGTTTCATTAAGTCCCAGAACATAACTAAAGCCGGATTTATTGATTAAACATCTCTGCATATAGCAAAGCAAAGTGTCTCAAATTAACCCATTCCAAAATGATAGTAGAGAGTAACCAAAGTTGGATAATTTGGGTATTTCCAAATGGTACACTTATTCTCACTTTCATTGTGCTTGAGGGTTAAATCTGAGATTGAAAGGGTATACCAATCTTGCTCAGGGAAGGTGAGTACAGAAAAGTAAGAAATTAACCAGAAAATGAATTTTGTCTGACGGTACTAATATTTGTACGAGCAAAACTGGTACTGGATTTATTTATTTATTTATTAGGTTTTAACGACACGTTAACAGCCAAGGTCATATTATGTCAATGACAGTTCTATGGGTGGAGAACACCACCGAGCAATGACGAGCAGCTGTCAGGTCCCCAACATAGTGCCTCCGCACTGTAGCACAGTCAGGGTTAGATTGGTTGAAGACATGCGCACCATCGACGTGCAGTATGCCTTAGTACATGGCGTCATGGTGCCCCCATGCGGACAGTCTGGGTGAAGTGATCGGGACATAATTTGAATATATCTGACAGATACAATGTTGGATATATTCCAATTATGTCCCGATCATGCAAGGCAGCAACTTGAAATTCTCAGAATGTTTCCTACCGACAGTTTAGTCTATTTGATGAACTTTTCAACCTTAACTATTTGCGGCTTCATGTAGCACCACTGAAAGGCCACTGCACGGTTACCAATATATTCAGGGATTGATTTTACGAAAATAACAATTATTCCGACTACACCCACATGGGAACTCCTAAATATGCCAAGGGTTAAACTTTTGATAATGATGAAAACAGAAGTTGTCATGCTATGCTTGCTGCTTGCAGGCATAGAAAACATTCAGCGCTCAATGAATTAGGAATGGAGTAAATTGTCACTTAAACCTACGAAATTCTGAAAAAATGAGTTTTTTTTCGATGGCATCTACAATTATGCATCTGAGACAGGGATTGTGTTAAACTTTACAGCAACCTTATAACAGAAAATATTCTTGGAATTGAACTGTGAATCCGAATTTCGAAAGCATTTTCGGATATTCTATTCCAAACTACCACTGCACGCTTATCAATATTCAGTGATTTTATGAAGATTAAAATTATTACGACCATACCCATATGGGCAGTCTCGAATCTGCCAACGGTTAAACTTTTAATAATGACATATAAAACAAAAGTTTGTGTTAAACTTTACAGCAACCTTATAACAGAAAATATTCTTGGAATTGAACTGTGAATCCGAATTTCGAAAGCATTTTCGGATATTCTATTCCAAACTACCACTGCACGCTTATCAATATTCAGTGATTTTATGAAGATTAAAATTATTACGACCATACCCATATGGGCAGTCTCGAATCTGCCAACGGTTAAACTTTTAATAATGACATATAAAACAAAAGTTGTCATACTATGACTGCTGCATACAGCCATAGAAAACGTTCAGCGCTCAATCAATTAGGAATGGAGTAAATCGTCACTTAAACTTACCAAATTCTGAAAACGAGAGTTTTTTTGGACTGCACCTATCTTTATGCAAACAGAACGAGCATAGGGTTAAACTTTACAACAACAAATATGCTCGGTAGGCAATTGTAAATACGAACATGTAAATCATTTTTCGATATTCCTTTCGAAAATGAAAGAAAAGTGAGCTCCAAATTAGCCAATTTTATGAAGAATTTTAGGGCACTCAAATTCAAGGCCCGAAAACTGGGTGAAGGTTAAAACTTTAAATAAAATATATAACAGCAGAATTGTTTTTGGATGAAGGCCCAATCCTCTCATGGAAAAGGTTTTGAGACAGTATGGCTCCAGTGCTGAGAAAGTGCATGTAAACGTTGGCGAAAAGAACAATTATTCTGACAGTACCCTATGGGAAGTCTCAAATCTGCCAAGGGTTAAACTTTTAATAATAACATATAGAACAAAATTTGTCATACTTTGACTGCTGCAAGCAGCTACAGAAAACATTCAGAGCTCAAGCAATTAAAAATGGAGTAAATTGTCACCTAAACTTACCAAATTCTGAACAAATTGGAGTTTTTTTGGATGGTATCTACTTTTATGCAACCAGAATTGGATAGGGTTAAACTTTACAACCAAACTTACAACCGCAAATATGCTCGGTAGTCTATTGTGAATAAGTACACGAAAAGTGTTTGAAATTAACCCTTTTCCAAAATGATGGAAAAAGCAACCAAAGTTGGCTAATTTTGGCATTTTCAAACGGTACTCTTATTCTCACCCTCATTGTGCTTGGGGGTTAAATCTGATATTAAAAAGTAAACTGTAACTTTCTTCCGCAATCATTGTTGCATCTATCCAAACCAAAATAATTGTTACAACAACCTTGTTATTAGAGAAATTTGCCCTTGAAGTTGGTCAGTTTTGAAGAAAAATTCTATATTCATGTCATTTTTGGCTAGTGGGGGTTAAAGTTGAAAGATCTGAGTGATGATTGTGGTGTATCATATTATGCTCTAAATGTGTGGAAAATTTGAGCTAAATAACTGTAAACAATTTTGAGACATTCAAAAAATGGTGAAATTTTGAAGGTTTTGGCAGAACATTTTGAAAACACGCGTTTTCACAGATATGACGATACCGCATTTCACTAGATTTTATGACATTAACATAAGTGTGCCAAATTTGGTCAAAATCGTACAGCTTGCTTTCGAGCAGTTCAACAGACCATTGGCTGAAACATTGTTTGTGTTTTTTGTCGATATGTACAAAATTTGAAAGTAAGAGCTTGGGTGATAACTCCACTCCATGGGTGATTTAGTTACAATCCACTCTCCACGTACTGTATACAGTACACATCCAGCTCATCAACCAAAGAGCTAAACCCTGTGGACCGTCAACTGAAAATTTGTTGGTGTTTTTTTTTCCGAAATGATACATAATTGTTGTGTGAAAAAATAACTTGGGAAACCTTCTGATTTAATAGTAATCCACTATCCCATTACTCAATGTCGTAAAATAGATCGGGGGCACATTTATCTCGATAACGTCTCCAATGAAGTTATGCCTCTTCTGCTCTATCAAAGTTCTGTAATTAAAGTAAAAAAAAAAATAAAGTACCGGTAATTCAATTCTTGATGTAAGACATAATATAATGGGTAATGAATATTTTCCTTGAAACTAATATAATGGTGTTCTCCTCCCCTGCGGGAACCCTGGGAAGTGAAGCAGTGCTTGTTTACTGTGGTAAACAAGCTCAGTTTCACTGGTTAACCCTTTACCCAACGCAGACGATATCAAAATTTATTATTTTAAATATCATTTTTTTTAAATTTTTCAAAAATATTCAACAAAACCATATCATGTGACCCCTCGTTGGAATGAGCTCATCGAGCTCGTTCCAAGGAGGGGGTCACATGATATGGTTTTGTTGAAATATTTTGAAAAATAATATTTTTTCAACTGCTGAATTTTCATATTACGCGGGCAGATGCGGGCAATTCGTTGGGTAAAGGGTTAAATAGGGCCCGGTCACTAATGCTTGGGGTGCAAGTCTTCTAAAATAGGTGAATGGGGTATAAATGATTGACTTACCTTGACTTTATCTCCATGTTGTGGTCATGATGAGCCATTGTGCAAAAGTATGTGACCTTAAACACCAAAAAATAAATAAATATGGTGTTCTCCTTTCTTCCCAACACTGAGATCTTTGTGTGTTCTACAACAAAGTCAAATCCATTGTTTACATTTTTCCAATTTTCTTATTTTGCTTTGGAAATGGTAAAAAAGTGACGTCCAAAACAGATAAGGTTTAAAACTGTAGTGGTCATCACAAGTACATTATTCCCATGGACATCCTTTTTTTGGCATTAAGTTCAATTTTCATTTTTCCAACTATGGCAGAGTACTTGAAAATCACAAAATCGGCTGTGTTTGTGCCCCTCTCACTTGACTTCAAGTGGGGAATTCCAATTTTCTAAGAGTTCCGGATATCGGAAATTAACTGAGTTCCACTGTATAACTCTCAGTGTTCAAGCTGTCGGGTGCCAGTTTTGTCAGTTGCACTAAAAAATTTGATTTGGCACCAAAAATCCTCATTGGCTAAACTGTTAGTACCAAAAACATTCCTTTCACTTGTGAAGGCAAGTCATCGTAGCAGTGAAGCATGTGATCGATGACCAAAAATTAGAAAAATAATCACCAAATTTTCACAAAACACATTGAAACCCAGTGATTTTGTCAATAAGATGTCAGAAATAGTGTTTAAACAAACTTTTACCATTAATTGCCAGTGGGTGGTAATGTGCCAATGTCTTTTCTTCAATAAAACATCGTAGGTTAGGCTTAAAAAAATTTAAAATTTGTTTCTCAGGCCCTCCCACATGGTCCCTTTGGTTGCCACATTCTCTCTTTTTATAACCAATGTAAACTTAAAAAAATAAAAATTAAATGGTTTATGTCTGATATTTTACCCAAGTTAAAAAATTTGATAAATTTGTCCCTTGAGTGCAATGCTCTCAAGGGACGAAATACACCACCGCTCATGCTATTCTGTAGATTATGAGGCCTAAAATATAAACCAAGAACATGAACTTTTGATGGCAAAGAAATAATTACAGAAATAAAAAATAAAATAAAAAACTGCTCACCCACCCGCATGCAATTGTACATACAAATAATGGCCTGAGAAACAGAAGATCTACTTTGTGTGGCCTTATCAACTTTACAAAAGACAGCATTTTAATAAATAAATACTTCATTTAGACCATTGTGAGTGACTCTCGCAGTATAAACTATGTATATAAAAATACTGCCTATTGTTTTAATTTGTGAAGACTCGCGATCTCCTCAATCCAGTTGATTAACAGTATTTAGTAAGTTAATTTGTTATTACATGTATCTAAGTTCATCTAAAGTGCACGTGCCGATAGTATTCAGTCTGACCATTAATTGAATTGGTGGCATAAATATAAAAACTATGATCGCCCTTTTCACCTTCCGAGGAGTTGGTCAGAACTTTTGAGTTCTGTCAGCAGGGTTCGTACGTGTCATGGAATCCTGGAAAAGTCGTGGAATTTTGAAAAAATATTCTAAGGCCTTGAACAGTTTTGGTTAAATTGGCTGGAAGGGTTAAAGTTTTGAAAAAGTCATGTAATTCGTAACCAGGTTTAAAAGGGATTGATTTTGTGTAAAAATTATGCACGACTTGAGCAAAAATTATGCAAAAAACAAAGCTTTTCTGTTTTGGTGCAAACTGACCTGGTCATGGAATTTTTTTGAAAAATTTGGAAAAAGTCATGGAAAAGTCATGGAATTTTATTCTCTGAAAAGTGTATGAACCGTGTGTCAGATTTTTTTCCATGACCAATTGTTGGTCACTCCTGAAATAATTGACAGTTCATTTGTCAACACTCGATCAATTAATTAAGGCCAAATAAAAAAAATGAATTGATTCTCAGGCAATTTTTTTTTTTTAAATCAGTGAGGGAGGGAAGATTTTTTTTTTTATTTTTTTTTTTTTTCGTGTAAAGGGTTGAGTATACTCAGTAAATCTTTTTGCTGTCTTTCCACTTGAAAAAGAGAAAAAGTTGTATTTTAGTGTAATTTTTGTATACCTTTTATAACTAACTGCCGTAACAACAGCTAAAAGGATTTGTATTTTATTCTTTTTAATGGTATAGATCTGTCAAACATGATCCATTAGAATAGGCCCTCGTGAGTAACCAATGCTTGGGGTAGGAGTCCTTTAAAATGGGAAACATGGCTCTAAATGATTGGTTAAACTTGAGTGAGTTTATATCGGTGTTGTGGCCATTATTAGCCATTGTGCAGAAATATATGACCTTAAACACTAGCAAATAAATAAATAATTAAATCATGATCCAGTATATCAGAATTTGCCTTGTTACAGTTTATGGGAGAGTGCCTCTGGGCACTCTCCCATAAACTGCAACAAGAAAAACTAATTTACTGCAAACACAGCTAAATAATTATATTTCGAGAAATGTGAAAAAATGACCATTCCAAGTTTTCACAAATTCTTAAAAAAACATGACGTAATAAAAATATCTAATGAGGAGGTTCAAATCCAACGAGGGAGGGCCTGAGAATCAAAACATTATTTTTTTTTAGCCTTAGATTGAGTATGTGGGAAAAACCCTCCACCCTTCCCACCCATTAGCGTTTTGGCACAAAAACACTTTGTTTGGAACCAAAATTTCCAGAATGGGTAAAAATTTGGCACCAGACAATTCCAGGCCAGCGTGAACACTGTCACAAGGAATGTCCTTGTAAGCTGTTGCAGCAACAGTAGACTCATTGTATTTATTCATTATTATCAATAAAGAGATGCAATATTCTCTAGAGTTTATATTAAATGATGGATGTGTTTTGTCATGATGACATTCAAGTACTAATGGGAAGATTTCCTGTATACATGTATTCAACCAGTTAAGAGATACTGGAGTACAATTCTCCCAAAGGAATTGTAAATGGATTACATATGCAGACCTCATCTGTTCTGCTATTGGAGATTGAATAACATGCATGGAACATACCAAACAAAAAAAACCTGAAGGGCAGATTGCCCAACAGGTTATTTCACGATTTATTGTGTGTGTGTGCAGTTTAACACTTATCCCTTTACCTAACGTAATGGCCAAAACTGGCCAGTGCTATTCTAAAAAATCACCAATTAATTTTCATTTTTTGTCTCAAAAAATAAGTTATGACCCTCTTTGGAATGAGCTCTTCGAGCTCGTTCCATTGAGGGGTCATAACCTATGTTTTTGAGAAAAAAAATTAGTTATTCAAGAATTTTGTTTGCAAGTGTCGTCTGCTTTTCATGTTAGTTAAAGGGTTAACTCCTTGCAAGCTGCTGGCGGGTATTCCTGCCCAGGACAGGATTTCTCTTAACCCTTTATCCAACGAATCGCCCGCATCTGCCCGCATAATGTGAAAATTTAGCAGCTGAAAAAATATTATTTTTCGAAAAATTTTAGCTCGTTCCAAAGAGGGGTCACATGATATGGTTTTGTTGAAATGTCTGTTTTGAAAAAATTTTAAAAATGATATTTAAAATAATGGATATTTTTTAACAAAACTTTATAACAGTATATATTGTCAATAGGCAGTGTGCCATCAATCACAATAAGGTCTGTATCCATCAAGGTCGGGGGCGCGGTGGCTCAGTTGGTAGAGGTGCAGGCTGCAAGACTAGAGGTCCTCGGTTTGAATCCCACCTGCGGCAACCATGTTATGTCCTTTGGCAAGACACTACTCCCCCATTGCCCATGTGGGGGTATGGTGACGCTGTGTACTAAGGTATAGTGCACGTCGATGGTACACTGTCTTCAACCAATGCTAAATAAATCCGTTTAATAAATTAATTTGTGTAACTATTATCTTACTAGGGAGACGACCCTCAAAAGCTCCGTGCTTACTGTCGAATCCTTTACTTATAACATGTTCTCTTTGTTATTTTATGTACAATTATCCTTGATTTTGCTTTGTTTCATCTTTCTTTTCGAACGTGATGTGTACATATAACATGATTCTTTTTCATTAAAATAAATATTGTTTAAACTAATCCCATTTACCCATGTGGGGGACACGGATGGCACTGTGTTCTAAGGCATACTGCAGGTCCATGGTGCACTTGTCTTCAACCATTGCTTACCCTGCTTGTGTGGAGTTAATACATTGAGGAGTCTGATGGTTGCTCGCCACTGCTTGGTGGTTCTCTCCTGGCACTCTGGCTTCCTCCACCTGTAAAACTGTCTGATATGAGATAACCTTGACTGCCAAAACCCCAATAAATAAGTAAGGCATTACTGAGAATGTTGTATCAACCGATGATAAAACACAAAAATATCTTGTGCAAATATACTTCAAAAGACAGAGATACTTTGAAAAACAGAGTTTTCCAACAGAGTTTACCTTTTGAAAATAATATGCAATTTAGAAGATTTTTCTTTTCATCAATGTCCATTTGAGTGGGATCCACAGTATTATTACATGCTTGTTCTTTGAAATCCTCATCCACAGCAACACTGAGCTGTGTGGAAAATAAAAATCTGTTCCGCACATGTGTGGAATTGAAATCAATAAATAAGCAAAATTTCACTGGAATTTTCTACAAATCGTGTACCGCAATTACAATTTCAATCCCTAGCGATAGCTAAAAGTCGTCCCCTGAGTTCCAATGTGTTCTATGTGCCAGTGTTTGGACCGCTCCTTTTCCTTTGCCACATCAATGACCTACCTGATGCAGTGAACTCACAAGTACATTCGGTCGGAGTAGCACCACTAACAAACAAAGGTCGACTAATAAATGACAGCAAGGGGGAAAGGCCGAAATACTAGAGGAGCAGTTTAGATCTGTATTCACAATCAGAAAAGAACCAACACCATCAACAAACCTAAACAGCAACGAGAATATATTACACGCCTATTCTATGAAATCCCTATATACAGCAACACTAAACCGTGCGGAAAATAAAAATCTGTTCCGCACATGTGTGGAACGGAAATCGTTGACGGACTCTATTTTATAACGAAGTGAAATTTCACTGAAATATTCTTCAAATCGTGTACCACAATTACAATTTCAATCCCTAGCGATAGCTAAAAGTCATCCCCTGAGTTCCAATGTGTTCTATGTGCCAGTTGGCACATAGAACACATTCGAACTCAGAGGACGAAAGAGTAACACAGGTTCCCCTCGCAGGTTTATTTGGCGACAAAATGCGTTCTTTTTGGTGATAATTATCAAATGAATTGTCGCGTGTCCTTCTAATAATTGTTTTCTAGATGCAAAGGCGTGTAAAAAACACAGAATGACATGCGTGTGTGAATTGGTAATGGGATAATCGATATGGCACTTATGCCATCGCGGAAGGATAAAACTCGAGACCTGCAGCCTCTCCTTCTATCCTTCCGTGCTGGCACTCATGCCATACCGATTAACCCATTCACACACGCGTGTCGTTCTGTATATTTATATTCACATATAGGTAAGACCACATAAGAGGTAGCAATATTTCTTCAGGTAAAATTATGACAAGATTAATTTTATTTGCATATCGTATACAGCAAAAAGTATTGAGAAAAAAGTGCTGAACACTTGCAGTTAGTTGCCTTTTCACCTCAAAGCATGCTGCCTGATCAAAGATGTGTAGGATCAGTTGATAGAGATTCCACCACCTTTGTCAGTAAATCTGGTTATATCTTCTCTATCTATTGATGTTCTAGCAATTCCACAGAAGATCTATACAGGTTGTGCTTTCATCTGTGGAGGGGGCACGGTGGCATCGCGGTAAACGGTTCTCGTCAGATCACCGAAGTTAAGCAACGTCGAGCGCGGTTAGTAGTTGGATGGGTGACCATTTCAGCGACTGATTCATGCTCCCGCGTTGTGTCCTTGGGCAGGGCACTTAACCCTGATTGCCCACATGGGGGCACGATGACGCTGTGTACTAAGGCGTACTGCACGTCGATGGTGCGCATTGTCTTCAACCAATCTAACCCTGCCTGTGCCGCGGTGCAGAGTTCAGAGTTACGATGTTGGAGGGCTGACAGCTGCTCGTCGTTGCTCGGTGGTTCTCTCTGGGTACTCCGGCTTCCTCCACACGTAAAACTGTCACCGACATGATATGACCCTGGCTGTTAATGTGTCGTTAAACCCTAATAAAAAAAAACAAAAAAACTTTCATCTGTGGAAAACAAGCACAGCAGGACTTCATACAGGCCTCTAGATTTCTCTGAGGGACATACAGACTTAGCAAGTCATTTACAGTTCAGTCCTCATTGAAGAAAGGTTTGGAAATATTGATTGCTTGAAATACAATTTTGGGGGCTTTTCATGACTTTATTATTGCCTCTTAACTAGAGCTAACCGATTAATCAATTAATCAATGATCAACATCTTGATTGGTTAAAAAAAATTGATCAGTTAACCGTTAATTTTGAACTACTGTATTCAATGGATTAACAAAGGAACAAACTTACTCCAAAACAGGCAAACATTGTCACACTGACTCACATCAGTTATATGAGACAGGGTAAAGCATGCATAATAATAATAATAATAACACTTCGGCCGGCCACTGATTTGTCGCGGTTCTCGTATGAGAAGGCCCTGGTTACCCATGTTCTACCAACTGCCTCCCCCTATTCCCGTGCTTCTTCTCTCCTCCCAACACTCGGAGACGAACTGCTTGATGACATCCCTTGCCCCATTCTTCCCAATCTCTCCGATTAGTATATTAACCCTCTCCTTTGAGTCGCCCCCTAACCACATGTCCTTCATTCACCCATCCCACTTCTCCATTATACTCCCCGTGAATCTTGTTCTTTTAGACTGGTATTTTGGGCATTCTATAAGGAAGTGTTCCAGGGTCTCCACCAAGCCCACGTTACACATCTGGCACTCCTTTTCACTGTGTTTCCCAATTTTTCCCCTCAGCTCCAGGGACCGCGACCTCAGCTTGAACAACAAGTGACTTGCTTCCGACTTGTTTACTTGCATGATCATCATACTGTATCAGTAGCTGGAAATGGTCATTCTTAACCCTTCACCCATTGAAGGTAGCAGACGATACTTGCAAAATAAATTCCTGAATTACTAAAAATTTTCAATTTTTGTCTAAAAAACATAGCTTATGACCCGTCATTGGAACAAGCCCAACGGGCTCGTTCCAATGAGGGGTCATAAGCTATGTTTTGAGACAAAAATTGAAAAGATAATAAATTTGAATGGAGATTTTTGTATATAGGCCTAGTCGGTTTTGTTTGTTAAGTTCGGTAAAGGCTTCATGCTGTAAATCATCAACAGTATGGCAATTATTCAGATATCTATTTGGACAAGTGACTAATCGGTTAACCAAGATTAATCCACGTGATTAATCGATCAAGAAAATCCCTTAACCGTTTCAGCTCTAGTCTTAACCCTTTGAACACTGGCACCCTGGAAGGTATCATTTCAGTCAATACTGTGGTAAAATCGGCGAAATCATTCTGTCGAGCTATTGGATTAAATTATTACCGAGCCTCACTTTAGATTTTTTGCTCTTTATATCGTCTGCTCGTCTACTGCCAATTTTTTACTCATGCAAAAATTTATGCACACCAGGTTGAAAGGATTAATATCTGTTAACCCTGTGAGGGCTAATTCCAACTTTGCTCATTTTTTAATGCAATGAGAATCCAGTGGCTCAATGGTAAGAGAATAGGACTTTAAACTGAAAGGTTGACAATCCAGTCCTGACCATTGGTAATTGTATTGTATTCTTGGACAACACTTTTAATCCTCATTGCCCAAGTGGGGGCATGGTAACACTGTGTACCTTTGCTCTCTCGTAATAAGGTAACACTTTGACTTGGCAGTAGGGCTGTCACGATTTTTATGTGTACCCATACTATGTATGGTACACATAATGCCGGCATCTGGGGTGGCCATCCGTCGTTCGTCCATCCTTTGTCCGTCCGTCTGTCTGTCTGTCCGTCCATCTGTCTGTCCGGCATCCGTATCCATTTCTTCGTCATTCGATAACTTGAAAAATATTGTTTGGATTGTCAAGTTACTTTAGATTTGTGTTCAGGTTACTGATGTGCCGAGCTGTAGAGTTTTTGGTGTAAATCTGATGATTTGATCCCGAGATATTAAACCTTTATCCTTCAAATTGAAAATTCCTCCAATCCCTTTGGCATTCGATAATTTGAAAAATATTGCTTGGATTGTCTAGTTACTTCATATTTGTGTTCAGGTTACTGATTTGCCGAGCTGTAGAGTTTTTGGTGTAAATCTGATGATTTGATCCCGAGATATTAACCCTTTATCCTTCAAATTGAAAATTCCTTCAATCCCTTTGGCATTCGATAACTTAAAAAATATTACGTGGATTGTCAAGTTACTTTATATTTGTGTTCAGGTTACTGATGTGCCGAGCTGTATAGTTTTTGGTGTAAATCTGTTATTTTGATCCTGAAATATTAACCCTTTATCCTTCAAATTGAACGTCAGGCGTCCGTATCCATTTCTTTGGCATTCGATAACTTGAAAAATATTGCTTGGATTGTCAAGTTTTTTTATATTTATGTTCAGGTTACTGATGTGCCGAGCTGTATAATTTTTGGTGTAAATCTGATAATTTGATCCTGAGATTTTAACCCTTTATCCTTCAAATTGAAAATTCCTCCAATCCCTTTGGCATTCGATAACTTGAAAAATATTACTTGGATTGTCAAGTTACTTTATAATTGTGTCCAGGTTACTGATGTACCAAGCTGTATAGTTTTTGGTGTAAATCTGTTATTTTGATCCTGAGATATTAACCCTTTATCCTTCAAATTGAAAATTCTTCCAGTCCCTTTGGCATTCGATAACTTGAAAAATATTGTTGGATTGTCAAGTTACTTTATATTTGTGTTCAGGTTACTGATATGCCAAGCTGTATAGTTTTTGGTGTGAATCTGATAATTTGATCCTGAGATATTAACCATTTATCCTTCAAATTGAAAATTTCTCCAATCCCTTTGGTAACTCAAAAAATATTAATCCGATTGTCATGTTACTTTATATATGTAGTCAGGTTACTGATGTGCTGTGCTGTATAGTTTTTTTATGTAAATCTGATAATTTGATCCACAGATATTAACCCTTTATCCATCAAATTAGACACTCCTCCAATCCATTTTTATATGTACCCATACCATGTATGGTGTACATAATGTCGGCATCTGTGGTGGCCCTCTGCCATACAGCTTTCTACTAGTTGCGCGTATGGGTACACATCTGACGATTTCATCGGCCTATTCTTTAATTTAGGAATCGATTAATCGTCGCAAATAATCGACGATTAATCATACCTAAATAACCCCCTGCCCCCCCCCCCCCCCCCTCCCTCTCTTTGAAGTCGATAAAAATGAAGTTCAAATCAGTTGACCTACCTCAAGGAAACAACAAAGACGATCCTTTTTAGGTACATTCAAAGCTTTGATGTTCTGAACTTTTGAACCGTCAGTGTAATAATCAAGACCGGTCGGCAGTTGCGAAGTTCGCAACTAACGACCGATCTTGATTATTACACTGACGGTTCAAAAGTTCAGAACATCAAAGCTTTGATGAATGTACCTGGAAGACTATTGCTTCCAGCAGCGTCTTGTGGTTTAACATCGATGTTCTTAACTCTTTACGTTTAGAAACAATAGTTTTTTCATCAAATATTCTTTTAATTATTAAACGTCTAAAACGGGATATAATTTACCGATTATTCGACAACGAAAAATACTAAGCGATTTCGCCGTGACCGATCAACAACCGATTAATCGATTAATCATGACAGCCCTACTTGGCAGTAGTGTCTGGTAATGTCGTGGCTGCCTATACAGGCAGCCAAGACTTCATTAGAAACCACTGACAATGTACTGTAACTTCCATTAGCAAGACCACCAAAAGCCTTATATTGGAACAATGTGTTCAACGTGTACAACTAAGACAAGAAACTCACCAAAACTGGTACTTGGCCCAGAAGGGTTAAACTCTTGTAACTATATAAATATGAGGTTTGATTTTTACTATGGAATATGGAAGGAGCCAATTCATTACTAGACATCACTTCCAAGCCATGTGGTTTGAAAAATAATCACTCCTAATGGGAGCGTGGTGGCTCAGTGGTTATGGCATTGAACTTCAAAACCGAAAGATCCACGGTTCGTTCGATCCCAACCAGAGGTAACTGCTGTGTCCTTGGACAAGGCACTTCATTCCGATTGCCCACGTGGGGGCGCGGTGGCACTGTGCACTAAGGTGTACTGCATATTGATGGTGTACTTGCCTTCAACCACTGATAACTTTTAAATTAGTAAGTAACTCTCAAAGTTAGTAAGTTGGAGAGTCTGGCAGTTGCTTACTGCTGCTCAGTGGTTATTTCCTGGTACTTTGGTTTCCTGTATGTGGTTAAAACTGTCCAACATGATGTAACCCTGGCTGTTGAAAATATTGTTAAACCCCAGTAAACAACGGAGCAAATTCAGTTGCCCCAATTGACATGTCATTGCTGAGTAAAACTTGAAGTTACATTTTGAGTACTGTCAGTTGTTTCTAGTCCAGTCTTGGCTGCCTATACATGCAGCCAAGACTTTCCTAGAAACAGATGCAAACCACTGGGCGTGGAGCAAAAATGTATAAAAATCTCCTGGCCATTCAGTTTTATTTATTTATTTATTTATTTATTTATTTATTTATTTATTTATTTATTTATTTATTTATTTATTTATTTATTGGGGTTTAATGAAACTTTTGACAGCCAGTGTCCTCTCGTGTTGGACAGTTTTTCGTGTGGAGGAAGCTGGAGTACCCGCAGAGACCCACCGAGCAACAGTGTGCAACTGTGAGACTTCCCAACATTCAGACTTCCCAACATACGAACTCCACACAAGCAGGGTTAGCATTGTTTGAAGACAAGTGCACCATTCACGTGCAGTACACTTTAATACACAGCACGACCTTGCCCTCACATGGGCAATTGGGATGAAGTGCTTTGCCCAAGAACACAACACTGTTGCCCTGGAGGGGATCAAACTGTGGACTTTTTGGTTTGAAGTCCAATGCCGTAACGACTGAGCCATTCAGTTAAATCACCGCTTATGAAATTGGACAACCCCATACCCACCCTCCTCCTCCAAACTATCTTAAGTTGAGAATATTCCTGAAATTCGGAGACAGTGATTAACTGCTATAGAGATAAATTATTTTTTGAAAGGAGATTTGTATGATGAGTGTTTTCTTCAAAGATTTGAGCGCCGTCAGCAAGGTACTATCAGCAAGGTGCTATCAGCAAAGTGTTGTCAGCAAGGTGCTATCATCAAGGTGCTATCAGCAAGGTGCTATCAGGAAGGCGCTATCAGCAAGGTGCTATCAGCAAGGTGCTATCAGCAAGGTGTTGTCAGCATGGTGCTATCAGCAAGGTGCTATCAGCAAGCTGCTATCAGCAAAGTGTCAGCAAGGTGCTATCAACAAGGTCCTATCAGCAAGGTCCTATCAGCAAAGTGCTATCAGCAAGGTGCTAGCAGCAAAGTGCTATCAGCCAGGTGCTATCAGTCAGGAGCTATCATCAAAGTGCTGTCAGCAAGGTGCTATCAGCAAATTAAGTGTTATCAGCAAAGTGTTATCAGCAAGGTGCCATCAGCCAGGTGCTATCAGCAAAGTGAGCCTTAGTTTAGCAAGATTTTGTTCATAAATAATTGATTTGCTATAATTTATTGGAGAGTGCTTGCTGGCACTCTCCAATAAATTGTAACAAAGCAATTCTGTATAAACAATTTTTGGTGTGCTGCTGACCAGACATCAAGTTAATACACACAGTTCAAAGCCACTATAGTGGCTTCAGCACTTTTCATGAGAGCCATAATAGTGCCCTAAACCAGTCAATTATCACAGTAATTTTTTAAAATCATGCTTTATATCACCAAAAGAAATTGTACCTAATGGTACTGTGAATCATTGAATGTTTGACTCCAGTGGGCGAGGGTTGAATTCCTTTAAATGACAGAAGCATTATAAAACTATAATGGCATTAGGACATTGTTTATCATCTGTTGTAAAACATGCACTGTATGGCTAAATGCACTAATTAACTCAGTGACATTTTGTAAAATGTTTTTATCCCCTTCAGCATCATCTGTACTGAAATAACTTATAATCATCTTTACTGAAGTCAGTGCTTACAGATTTATATTTAACTTTTGAATTATGATATGCAAAAAGATGCCAGGGCTTAAAATTCATTCGAGAATCAGAATTCATTCTCACAAATGATTCTCGGAAGGAATACAGTGAGAATTAACTTTGATTCTCGCGAAATGTTTGTTTGATTCTTGTCGTAGATTCTAAAGATTAGATTCTGAAAGTGTTCTTAACTCTTTACCCAATGCAAACATTGTCCGAATTTGTAATATTTAGCTCAACTTGACAATGTTAAGTACCGTATTTACTCTATGTATTGGGACACTCTATGATTTGGGACACACATTTTTTCCAGAAAACTATATTTTTTTTGTGCTCCAAAGTTTGGGACATTCAGGAGATTTGTTTCCAGTTGGCCCATCATTAGTAGCAGACGACACTCATAAAAAAATTCTTGAGTAACTAAAAATTTTCATTTTTTGCTTCCAAAACATAGCTTATGATCCCTCATTGAAACGAGTGCAATGCACTCGTTCCAATGAGGGATCATAAGCTATGTTTTGGAAGCAAAAAATGAAAATATAAAAAAAAATTGGACGGCGATTTTCGTAAATAGTGATGGAAAACGAATCACACACTTTATTCAGCATCAAATCAAGACCAAGCTGTGTTCTTTCCCCATTTTCTAAGAATTGGGACACCTGTGAAAATAATTATTTTTAGCTGTCCCAATACATAGAGTAAATACGGTATGAGCTATTGGGATGGGTTACAATCTGTCCATCTGTCCGACCATCCGTCTGTCCGTATATCCATATGTACGTTCCGCTGTCTGTCCGCAATACTTTAGTACACCTACATGCCGCATCTCTCAACCGATCAGTTCCAAATTTCATACGTGTCTTTGGGGCAGTGTCTAGATGGGAGCTATCAAATTTTTTTTTAAATTCGTTGAACAACATGGCCGCAAGTTACCATCTTAGATTTGGCATAAATTGTCAACAATTTCATTGACACACCCTACAGGCCACATCTCTTACCCGATCAGTTTCAAATTTCATATGTAGCTTTGGTGTGATGTCTAGATGGGAGCTAGATATCAAGTTTTTCTGAATTGTGTTGAAAAACATGGCCACCAGCAACCATCTTGGATTTGGCATATAATTTGTCAACAATTCCATTGGCACACCAAACAGGCTGCATCTCTCACACAATCTTTTTCAAATTTCATATGCAGCTTTTTGGTGATGTCTAGATGGAAGTTATCAAATTTTTCTGAATTTTGTTGAAAAGCATGGCCGCCAGCAGCCATCTTATATTTGGCATATAAATTGTCAACAATTTAATTGACTCACCCAACAGGCCACATTTCTCACCCAATCTTTTTTCAAATTTCATATGTAGCTTTGGTGTCATATCTAGTTCTGAATTTTGTTGAAAAACATGGCCCCCAACAGTATTTTGGATTTGGCATATAAATTGTCAACAATTCCATTAGTACATCCTACAGGCCACATATCTCACCCAATTTTTTTCAGATTTCACAGCTTGAATTTGGCATATAAATTGCCAACAATTCCACCTTGGATTTGGCATATAAATTGTCAACAATTCCATTAGTACACCCTACAGGTCACATTCCCTCACCTGAACTTTTTCAGATTTCATATGTAGTTTTGGTGTGGTGTCTTTTCTGTAGAAACTTGATTAAATGACTTGGCATTTCTGGAGCTTTATATTTAGTTCAATCCCTTCTTGGACAAGTTGCACTGTTGTGTCATTGACACTTTCATTAATGAATAGCCTGGGCTGGTTTGGGCCAATACCGTATTTACTCTATGTATTGGGACACTCTATTATTTGGGGCACACATTTTTTCCAGAAAACTATATTTTTTTTATGCTCCAAAGTTTGGGACATTCAGGAGATTTGTTTCCAGTTGACCCATCGCTAGTAGCAGACGACACTCATAAAAAAAATTCTTGAGTAACTGAAAATTTTCATTTTTTGCTTCCAAAACATAGCTTATGATCCCTCATTGGAACGTGTGCAATGCGCGCGTTCCAATGAAGGATCATAAGCTATGTTTTGGAAGCAAAAAATGAAAATCTAAAAGAAATTGGACGGCGATTTTCGTATATAGTGATGGAAAAAAAATCACACACAACTTTATTCAGCATCAAATCAAGACCAGGCTGTGTTCTTTCTCCATTTTCTAAGAATTGGGACACCTGTGAAAATAATTATTTTTAGCTGTCCCAATACATAGAGTAAATACGGTATGTTGGGTAAAGGGTTAATTGAGAATATTTTATCTCATAAAAAATTAATGATTAAACTTCATCGCCATGATATAACCTTTGCTGCTGATGTGGCATTAACAGGCCTGGCATTCTTTAGGAGTGCAAGAGTGCTGCACACCTAGAAAAAATTGAGAAGGGTAATGTTTTGTCCCCCTTGATTTTCTGAAATGCTAGACCTGTTTGGGACTGCCTTTAAAATCTATTATCATTTGTCAATGTTGCGTTTATTCGCAATAATTCATGACCCATTCTTTGTCGCATTTCGATACATTTTGAGTGTAGAAGATGGTCACATTAGAGTTGATTGCAACATTTTGAATAATGAGAATATGTGTGTGCCAATTTCTTCACTGTGTAGCTGAATGTAGTACACTTTTTGTGATGCATAGCGTAATTAGCATAAGCAAAGTTTCTGCCAGTGGACCTCCTGGTTAAACCTTGGCTTGACACTTGGCTTGTGCTTCTTGTGTTTCTGTATGAAATTTGAGAGTACTGGTAGGACCTTGAGTGATACCTCCACTCCATGGGTGATTGGGTGATAGTCCACCTTCCACGTACTGTAACCAAAATATCATACAAGTATATGTATTGAAAATTCCAGGTACAATTACACTCCCAAGCAATCTGAGGAGAGCAATTGTTTTGAACTCCTTGATTTTCTAGACTGCCAGGACTGCACTAAGCAGCAATAAATAATATCGTTTTCTCACTACTTATTTATTCCTTTTTATCGCCACAATATAGCCCTAGATGCTGTTGTGGCATTAAGCACAATGAATAAATAAATAGTTTGAACCATCAACCTTTTGTTTTGAAGTTTAATGCTCTAACCACTGAGCCACCTCACTCCCGACTGTAAAAATGAGTGAGGTGTATTAACTCTTTACCTGCTGAGTATTTTAAAAATATTTTTCATCCCATCTAGTCATGGCTGCTGTGGAGCAGCCATGACTAGATTTGATGAAAAATTTATATAAATTCAATTCACGAAATAGTTGGTCAAACAGATAATTCAATACACAAGCGAGAGTGCAATGGCTCAGTGGTAGACTGTTGGTCTTCAATGCTAGAGGTCCCAAGTTCGATCCCTGTCTGGGATGACGTGCATTGTGCCCTTGGGCAAGGCACTTTATCCCGGTTGCCTACTTGGGTGCATGATGATGCCATGTACTGAGGTGTACTGCACGTCGATGGTGCACATGTCTTCAACAGCTGGTGGTTCTCTCCGGCTACTCCCGCTTCCTCCACCCGTAAAACTGTCACGGTCACAATTCACCATTGTGCATAAGTATGTGACCTTAAACACAAATAAATAATACACAAGGGAGAAAGTGTGGATAAAAGTGCTGACAACTATTCTTTGTCCTGGGCAGGAATATCTATCTACCAGCAGCATGCAAGGAGTTAAATATCGATACATAATGTTCAAATATCACATGAACAACTGGTATGTATGAAAAATAGTGTCACATGAAAACCAACTGCCAAGAGGTGTTCATTAACTATTCACCCAATACAAATAAAAAGCAACGCTTGAAAAAAATTACAATAAAAATTTGAAAAAAAATATTTTTTTGCCTCAAAAGTGCATTTTGGAAGAATTTGCAAATGAAAACCAAGAGCAATCGAGTAAACTTTTCTACTATTGTCTTAAAATTTCCTAATTTGGCAAATGAAAAAATCAGTTACCATGTTCCTTGTGAGGAGAACAAAAAGTGAACAAAATGGCAGTTCGCTTAATTTGTACAGGCCTATATATAGGCTTTGTTATTCTTGCTATGTAGTGGGAAGGAGATTTAGGAATGGGTTCCTTCCATCCATCTGTCTCTCCATCCATTCATCTATCCTGCCTTCCATCCATTTATCCCTCTTGCCATCCTTCTGTCTACCTGGATGTCCTTCCATCCATCCATCCATCCTTCCCAATTCCCGAAGGAAATCATTCAAGATATTTTTCCCAAATTTTGGTTCATGTATAAAGCTTTTTTGCAAACCAGCTGTGACCAAGTATTTCCTTAAGAGTTATTGCCCTTGTTGAACTTTGACTTTCCTGCCATCACATAACCATTTCTTGTTATCACATTTCAAAGAAAACCATTCAAGATTTTTTTTCCTGAATTTAATATATAACATTTTGGTGATAATATCATGAATGGGATTGCGAACCAGCTGTGTTAAAATATTTCTTCAAGAGTCATTGCCCTTGTTTAGACTTGGGTGGGGAGTGATTGGCCATCCCATTGCATTGAGCATATTTGGTATTCTTATTAACCCTGACAACATGGGAGAAACTTGTTGTGCTTTACCTCCTCTTGTCCATACAAACTGCAGGGCACACTTTACTGTACTAGCTGTGACAAATTCTACCAAACTCACACATGTAATGGGTGGCCCCAAAACACGGCAGAGTTCCCAAATTAGAGGCCATAACAGACAGTTTGGTTTGGTTTGTTATGCTTTTTTGGTACCCTTTCATAAAAAGTAACATTATCCTGTTGCTTTGCAGTTGTTTCTTGGCAAGTCTTGCTGGCTGTGCATAAGCAGCTCGGACTTGACTAGAAACAATTGCCTAGGTACTTACATACACATAACGACGCATGCATGTGAATGGGTTAATCAGTAAGCATGAGTGCCAGCGCGGAAGGATAAAAAATTTATGCTTTTGCAATGGCACAAGTGCCATATCGATTAACCCAATTCATTTGACAACTCTTCCCCTGAGGTCCAATGTGTTCTATGTGCCAGTAGGCACATAGAACACACAGGAACTCAGTGGACGAACTATCAACAAAAAGAAAACATTTTATTGTCAACTAACTGTCCGAGAGGAACTTGTGTTACTATTTTTAGCTATCGCTAATTTCAAATTGCAGTTTCAGTGCACAATTTGTAAAAAATTCCAGTTAAATTTCGCTTCTATTTAGAAATAGTTCATCAATGTTTTCTGTTCTGCACATATGTGCGGAACAGATTTTCATTGATGGATGGTTTAGTGTTGCTGTAGATGGGGATTACATAGAACAGGCATGTAATAAAATATAAGTTTACCCAGAGTGCATGTTGGGGCACCTGTTGTGTTGCAGTAAAACATTATCAAAGTTAGTATTAGTCCATGAAGTGTTAATAAATATACTGAATTTCTGAGGCACCAATAAAGATATAAGAAGCCAGATATTGTATTTCAGGCAGTCAGTATTACAAAAATATACTTCAGAGTAATGGCCTTGAATTTGACTGAGGGCCACTCAAGACCTTGAAATCCTGGAAAATGGGCCAAGTTTTGAAAATCCTTGATAATTCATGAAATAAAAACACCAACACAACACGTTATCATAACTGTATCGTTTTATTTGCTATAGTTTGTGGAGGCATAGTCCTAACTAGGACCCTACGGTTGTTACCATCTCCTCCCACTTTCCTTCAAGAGAAGTAGGAGGAGGGTGTAATGATCAGAGGGTCTTAGATGGAACAATGCCTGCCTCCACAAACTATGAATCGGACTTGTGAAGTTGGGGGTGGGAGTCTTGAAAATCCTTGAATATGGATATTGTAGGGCCATAACCCTTTACCCAACGCAGACGATATCAAAATTTATTATTTTAAATATCATTTTTTCAAATTTTTAAAAAAATTTCAACAAAACCATATCGTGACCCCTCATTGGAATGAGCTCGTTCCAACGAGGGGTCACATGATATGGTTTTGTTTAAATTTTTTAAAAAATAATATTTTTTCAACTTCTGAATTTGCATATTACGCGGACAGATGCGGGCGATTCGTTAGGTAGAGGGTTAAAAAATGTTGAGAATCGGCCTTGAATAGCCTTGAATTTTATCAGTCCTTGTCTACAGGAACCCTAAAATTTTCACGTCAACTCAAATCAGGAAGAGGATTTTAAATTTAATTGAATCTGGAATCTACACTCACAGCTCTCCAGATGGTAAATACTTTAATGGACGCCTACAGTTTACTAAAAAATTTTTAAAATACAAATTATTGCCTAAAATAACCAAACCGTAAAAAAAGTAATATTCTGTGCCAGTTAAAAAGTCAATCAACTGTCTCGCTGGGAACCAGTCTAGCTTCTGGCGAGCAACCTTCACCTTGTTATTTTTCTGCTTCTGCCTCAATGGCCAAATTGTAGACTCCTTTTAACACATTTCTAACATAAATACCTTATAATAGTGTTTTCTGTTAATATTCTCTGTCTGAATTTGGATCAAAATGTGCATTATATTCATATGTTCAGTGAATTTTTGGAGGATTTTGTGACCAGTACAAGGTTTTTGCAGCTGAAAAATGTTTGGAATTTTGGTAAAGGTGTAGAATAGGGGACTTTTAGGGTTTTTTTAAAATAACGCTTTTCTTGCTATTTTTTCTCTGTTTTATTCAAATAAACTATATTTTGAACAAAATGACACAAAAACACATATTTTTATCGTTTTTTTCAAGAAATATTAACGATTTTATTGCAGCAGCGCCGTCAAACTCACTGCAATCGCTCCTTCCATTATCGCTATCATAGGGGGAGAGTTTAGTAATTGAAATGTCAGCTGACAAACCTTGCCCCCTCACTAAACTGACCCTAGATCAAATTTTAGGGTCAGTCTAGTGAGGGCCAGGGTTAATTTACCGATGAGCTCTCCCTGGTCCTAACTGAACTGACCTTAAATCAAGGAACACGCACACAAGCGAAGCGCAGCTGCTAACACGCACACAAGCGAAGCACATCTGCTATCATATAGAATGATTTCTCCCCTGTGACGTCACTCGTAACAACAAATGAAAACAACAGACGTTGCAAAGTTTTCAGCGGATGAAACAAATGGCAATTGAGAAACTCGCAATTCAACGGGATTTAAAATCTATTCTCCTACATGTTAAAACATAATAGAGGTACCTAATTTTGTGTCATTTTGTTCGAAATATGGTTTACTTTAAGAAAACCGAAAAAAAATAGCGAGAAAATCGTTATTTTATAAAAAAAAAAAAAAAACCGAAAAGTCCCCTATTCTACACCTTTACCAGAATTTTCAATCAGTTGCATTTTCTGTGCCTGGTCAACTTGTTAATATTTGAAAAAAAAGTTCATCTTTACTACAAATACTGTATGACACTATTAATTATTCTTGTGTTTTCCAGGGTGTATGGGAATTTACGCCGGGTTGGGAACTCATACACCCTGAGGCGAAGCCGAAGGGTTATGAGCTCCCAGATGGGTGTAAACTCCCATACACCCTGGAAAACACAAGGATAATGGATTTATTTCCAAGAATTTTGGTGCATTTAATACTTTAACCTACATTGTGGACAAAAACTGACTGAAAATTTGTACTTTGTAAGTTTCTCAATAAAACCAGACAAATATGGATGTCATCATTGGAACTGGCTCAATGAACCAGTTCCAATGACATGCATATCTGTAGTATTTTATTGTACATACATAAATATTCAATTTCTTGTATTTTTATGTTTGTTCTAACATTACCGGGCAGAAGGTATGAATTAATAATTAAAAATGGGTACTTTTTTAGCCATATAACCTGCTATTGTGTCTTCTTGTTTTTACACCATGGTTAACCACGGTGTAAAAAAAAAAGCCACTGTGGATTGCAAGTTACACCCTACCTCTCAGCCAATCAAAATGCAGAATTTTGTTTCATTTTGAAATAAAATAACATGTTCTACCTAAACATGCTGGACATTCATATTTATGATGACTTCATGTGCGACAGCTTTAGTAAGTGTAGTTAAACATTCACCGCAGGCAATCTTAGGAACGAATGCAGGTGCAGATGATCAATTATGGACAAAATCACCATTTAAAATACAACTAGAGGTAGCTGCCAGGGGTGGTCAATCCCCCCCCCCCCCCCCCAAAAAAAAAAAAAAAAAAATCAACCTGATACATTAGCCTTGGTAATATATTGCATTAAATTAACACAGCCACTGTTGGAATTATTTACTGAAATAATACAGATAAGATTACCTATATTTGATGATGTCAAATTTAGTTTCAATCAGGCCGATAAAATTTTAAGTTCAAGGTCACTTTGACCTCTACTTTTGGCACAATGACCTAAAAATATGTAGGATTTTTTTCCTCGCATCAAGCTCAACCCACATGCCAAGTTGTGGTTTCAATCAGGAATTCATAATTTAACAAGGACAGCTCAAAGAATTGTCCAATGCCCCCGACTCATATGCAAGTTCGAAGTAGCCTTGAAGGCATTGTGGGACAAAAAAGATTTTTCAAGTGGAAAGAGTGAAAACGGAAAAATTTTTTAAGTCAAAAAAGGGCCATAACTCTGGGAAAAAGTATAGGATGGAACCCGTGCAGGTCTATTAGCACACCAAAGGAGATCCAAATCCGAGTAATGGCTTTGAAATTACAATGCAAAATGTTTGGATGGATGGATGGACAGACAAACAGATGGATGGACAGATGGAGGACTTCACTAGATACCTCCCCAGTGAGATAATCATGAATTATTCGTGAACATTCATGAATAATTCATGAACTTTATTCATGAATTGTTCATGAATGTTCATGAATAATTCATGAACTGAAAATTGGACAATTCCGTGGTTCATGAAAAAAATTCATGAACGCTATGTTCATGAACTAGATTCATAAACTTAAAATTCATGCATTCATGAATAATTCATGAACTTTCATGAATTATTCATGAAAATTCATGACTAAAAAAGAAATCCTCACTTTTCTTCATTAAGTTATTGTATACACTCTTTCTATTTAATTGAACATGAAAATTCTAAGTTTTTTTGCCTTAAGCTGCTAAAACTCCTTGATTCATTAAAGTTCATGAATTGTTCATCATTGTGATTCATGAACATTCATGAAACAGGTTCATGAACAGTTCATGAATGTCGGTTCATGAACCATGATTATGAATCAGTCATGAATTTTGATGAATTATTCATGAATATTCATGATCAGTTCATGAACATTCATGAGATCATGAACATCAGTTCACAGGGGCCCGAATCCTCCTTCCGAGGTCAGGGGCATAATAATTAAGAGAGTCAAAACCAGCTCCAACTAATAAAATTTTAATTTAAAGGTCACTGTGACCTTGACCTTTGGCATAATGACATAAGAAATAAAATAGGGTTCTTCCTTTCATCATGCGCTAAAGTCAAGTTTAGTACTGATCGGGCAAGCAAAGTTTCAATTAGAGACGCCACCTTTGGCACAATGACCTCAAAATAAATTGGGTTCTTTCTCTCATCATGCCTAACCCAAATGCCAAGTCGGGTTTCATTTGGCCACGCAGAACTTTAATTACAGAATCCAACACTGATAAAAATTGAAGTTCAAGGTCACTGTGACTTTGACCTTTGGCACAATGATCCCAAAATAAATAGGGTTCTTCCTCTCATACCTAACCCACATGCCAAGTTTGGTTTCAGTTGGCCAAGCAGAATTTTAGAGAGTAGAAACCAACTCCATCTACAGACAGAAAGATGGACAGCACCACGCCTATATCCCCCCTGAAAATCTTTTTTTGAGTGAAAAAAAAGAAAATTTTCGTTAAATGTCTGCATACAGTAGGGTTAATACCTACAGTTGTTATTGAAATATGAAAATCAACAGTAATGAGAAGTTAAAGCAGCACAATCTGCACAAAAGCTGACTTTAACACAAATTCTTGCAATACCTAAACGCAAATTCTTACAACAACTTTTGGCAGAAAATTTTAGGTGAAATTTGGAAAAAAAGTCGTAGTATCAGGGTTAAATACTGTTCTGATAGTCCCATACAACCTACATATGCAATATCAAAGGCCTGAGCCCACTGATGTTTGAGAAATTAACCTTAACATTAAATCTTACAATATTGGAGACACCGACACTGACACTGACGCCCGAAGTTATGACAATAGTTTACACATGCAGTCAATAGCCTGTATGTCCACCGTTTGCCTATTGGATGGCAAGACATCAACGGCGCATGGACCTGATAAGTCTCTGGATGTCACCCTGTGGTATTGTGTTCCACTCCTGCCTTAGAACATTACGTAAATTGCCTAACATCTGAAGAGTCGTACCTGATGACCCAATTGATCCCAAAGATGCTTGATTGGCGACAAATCTGACAAAAGTGGGGGCCAGGGAAGAAGTTTGATGCTCTGCCCCTCAAGAAAGTCATGACAGATAGGCACCACGTCTGGTGAGAGTTATTCCCCATCTGTGGGGGATGTGCAGTTTTTTTTACCGTGGTGGATACTGCGGGAGCTGTTGGATTTCTGGTAAAGAGATGCCTGGTTCCGGGACTATGCGCCCTCTCCAGTCGACATCTGAGGCTGTCACTACGGTTGTGACTCCTCCTTTGGAGGCCGATCTAGGTGGCTCTCTCCCCTTTTCTGCCAGTTCCAACAGCTCCTGTCGTATCTGCTGCTACTGCTGTTCCATCTACAACGTCATCGGTCACCGTTTTAGCCGGCCTCGGCTTATCTCTGCAGGGGTTTGCAGTGATGTCTGTAGTGTGGTTGTGGGGTATCAGCCTCAGCCTTCCCTGACTTCAACTCGGCGAAGTCGGAAGTGGCTGCCAACTGAACCCCCTGCTGTGTCCTCTCAGCCGTTGAGCACAGCAGTTTTATCCCTGCAGGGGTCTGCAGAGGTGTCTGGTGGTGTTGACGTGGGGTATTGGCCTCAGCCTTTCCTGATTTCAACTCGGCGAAGTCGGAAGTGGCTGCCGACCAAACCCCCTGCTGAGTCCTCTCGGTCGTTGAGCACAGCAGTTTTCTTCCTGCAGGGGTCTGCAGTGGTGTCTGGTAGTGTAGACGTGGGGGTATCGGCCTCAGCCTTCCCTGACTTCAACTCGGCGAAGTTGGAAGTAGCTGCTGACCGAACCCCCATGCTGTGTCTTCTCAGCTGTTGAGCACAGCAGTTTTATCCCTGCAGGGGTCTGCAGGGATGTCTGGTAGTGTAGACATGGGGTATTGGCCTCAGTCTTCCCTGACTTCAACTTCACGAAGTTGGAAGGGGCTGTTGGCCAAACCCTCTACTCTGGTCTCTCAGCCATCGAGTACCTCAGTTTTTGGCATTGGATTCAGATGTTCATGGTGGGGTCACCATGAGCTCTGTGGCGTTTCCATCCACACACTCTGGTCCCATGGCAAGTTTTGTGTGACCAAAGCTTTTTGTGCAACCAGGACCTTCTCTCCCGCAGAGGTCCGCGGCGACTCTCCTGAGTTTCCGCTCTGTTGATCCTCGGGGTATGTGATACCCCACTACACATCTGCCTTCAGATATTTTCAGCTGCAGCCCGTCTCCCCGCGTCGGGTGTATTTGATGATCGTGACCCTTCGCTGGTAAATGGGTCAGGAGTGAAGCCACTTTGTTGGTTCGTTCCGACGTCGTTCCGTTCCGACAGTCAGTGAGCTTAGGGAGGCCCTCTCCTTGCTCACTTAGGTTCTGTCCAAGAGCCTTTTACGTTGCTTCCAGTGAGGCTACGAGTGGTTTCCGGGCGTCCCCTGTGGTGCCATCTCCCAGGATTGGAAACAGGTCACTTTCTGATCCCCTGGTGTGCCCACACCATGGGAGGCGTCGGCTGGTTTGCCCATGATGGGCTATGTGTCTTCCAACTCATGGGATGAGTCTGAATTCCTGATGTCGAGAACCATCAGTCTTCTGACTTGGGGGCAGCTCTTGACTTTGTGTTTGGGTTCCTTCCAGGTCTCAAACCGTCAAACCAGCCGACAGTGTCAGCCTGGCTGCGATCATCGGTCACACGCCTCAGCCTGTGGAGCAACATGCTTCTGGGAGCCTTAGACCGTGCCTGTCAGTACAGGTGGTTGAAGCATTTACCGCTTTGGACTCTAAGCTGAGTTCCAAGGCTATGAAGACGTTCTTCATCAAGGTTGACACTTTTTGACTCTGGTGCGTTATCGTTCCTACGATTTCGCCAATCTGTCAGTCTGCCAGACTGTGATGGCCTTGGATCGGGACTCCAACTCCTCAGCCATTTGGAGACTCTGGAGTCCAGGTTGGGCTTATCGAGAGGGATGCTGGAATGCATTCTCTCTTCGATCACATCGTCTTTGCTTTGCTGCTTATCTGCTCCCAGATGAGTTTGACGACAAACAGGTTTTTGTTTTGTGTGTGCTGTTCAAGGCGCTCATGCATCTTCTCACACACATGCCTGTCACGCGGCTAGCTTGGAATTAGTTCGCAGGTACGCTGCGCTGGACACAAGACGTCCCCTTCTTGAGGGGCAGTGCGCTGCTCTTCGATCTGCCTCTTTCGGCGGGTCAGCGATTATTCCATCGTTCCGTGGCGACGGTCTGGGATGGCTCCCTTTGTCATTCCATTGATCTGGTGCTGCTCAGTCAGCTTGATCGGCCTTCTGTTGGAGGCAGGCACCGTCTAAAGCCTAACAAGTACCCTTCTGCTTCCTCTGCGAAGCTAAGGGCTGATCCTCCTACTGCCACTTCTACTCACTCTCAGGGTAGGGTAGGCGTCAGCAGTAGTCACCTCGATTTCGTCCCAGGTTGAGGTACTGCACTAAGTAGAGAGTGCCTCTCAATGTTACACGTTGGGGACTTATGACCACAGAGATAGGCGATCTCCTGTCAAAGGGGACAATCGAGGTCATCAAGAACTTTCTTTCAGTGGGATTTTGTTCCCGCATGTTCTTGGTGCCGAAGAAGGACGGCCGACTCAGATATGTTATCGATCTGAGTATTCTGACGCAGTCTATCATTGCTCCTCAGTTCAGCATGGAGGCTTTCAGATCAGTTCGCTGCTCCATTCCCCAGGATGTTTTCCAGTTCAAGGCCATTCCCTTTGGCCTCGGTCTGGATCCTTGGGCCTTCACCTGTCTGATGTTGCATGTGTTAGTGTTACATTGCACACAGTCCAAGGTGTCTTCTTCGGCTTGTCTAGTTGATATCCTCCAGAAGCAATCCAATGCTACTTTTCTGGAGTCTGATGTCGTCACACTGTTGAGCTTACTCAGGTCACTAGGGTTCAGAGTCAACAGAGAGAAGTCGGACCTGGTCCCTTCTCCGTCTTGTCATCTGGGATGGATTTCATCAGCTCGGAGTCTTCCCCGACTGCTTGGTCTCTGCGTTTTGGTGACGGATCTCATTCCTCTAGGTCAACTGCATGTCTGACCTCTTCAACTCTTTTTGCTCAGTCGTTGGAGGCCGAATGTCGATCCTCTGGTTCTGGTGCTTCTGTTACCGGACTCTCCTCGTCACCTTCTCCCCTGACAGATGTTCAGTGGATTATGCAGGGAGTTCCGTTGGACTGCCCCACGTCCGATCATGTTTTAACGGTAATCGCCAGCGATCTCGGATGGGGTGTGACTTTGGATCCTCTTGGTCTTTTCCTTCACGGGTCATGGGACCAGGATCTAGCAGCTCTTCAGGTTAACCAGAAGGAGTTTCTTGCTCTTCTTCTGTGTTTCCGACAGTGGATCCCCCGCTTTTCGAATTGTCAGGTCCTTCTGTGGTCTGACAATTCTATGGTGGTTGTTTACATTCGGAACCAGGGCAGAACGCACTATGTTCCCATGTACGATTTGGTTCGGGATCTTCTACTGCTCGCTCAGGATGTCAACGTCGGAGTGGTGGTTCGTCACATTCCCGGTTGTCTGAGCGTCCTAGCCGACTCCCTGTCCTGATGGGGCAGGTTCTTTTTCCACCGAGTGGATGCTCCACATGGCAGTGTTCCAGTCTCTTTGCGATCTCTGGAGTCATCCCCACATCGATCTGTTTGCGACTCGATAGAACCATCAGGTGGACACTTTTGTGTCCCCGTGTCCAGATTCTCTGGCTTTTGCCGTGGACGCTCTGGCCCTCCTTTGGGACAGTCTTGTTGGCTATGCCTTTCTGTCGGTTCCGATTCTGCCTCAGGTTCAAGCCCAGATATGAACCTGCAGTTGCCGAATCCTTTCGATCACACCCCTGTCGCCTTGGTGGGTGTGGATCAATCTGCTCCGCTCTCTGTTAGCGCGGTTCCAGCATGTCTCCCTCTACGTCGTGACTTTCTTTGCCAAAGTCGCCCGAGGAGGTTTCACCCGCTTCATTGTGCCTTCGTGCATGACTTTTATCGGGTCCTGTCTCCTTCGTAGTGGTTTTTAGAGACGAGCAGTGGAGTTGCTTTTCTTCTTCAAGCAGGCACTCACTCCACTGGTTTAGCCTCTGTGGCTAAGTAGAAGGTTCTTCTGTCGATGGTGTGCGATCACTCTGTTGCTTCTGTCACTCCTTCGATCACACCGATTACGGAGTTTCTGGTATATGTTTGTTTCTGGGGGTCTCCAGCAATGGGTACAAGTCCATGCTTCGGAGACCTCCGGAGATGGTACCACATCGTTTCGGCACTCATCCTTGCCTCTCAAAGCTTGTTCAGCACTTTTCCTTGAAAAGGCCTAGGACTTTGCAGTTTACTCCAAGATGGACACTTTCTTGGGCGCTGCTCTGCTTTGGGGGGGGGGGGGGGGGTGGCTTCGCGTCTTTATCCCGGGTGGATATGCATTTTCTCACATGCCCGATCTCTCCTGAACCCATTTTTCGATGGATTTGTCTTGCTATTCATGCAGCTTCCGCTCGTCTAGCTACTGGCGACTGTATTACCAATCATTTTTCTGCCACGAGGTGCGTGCATTGTCTTCCTCTCGGGGCTTATACTAACTCCGTCATGTTGTCGGATGTTATGCTGGCAGCCTACTGGAGAAATGCCACCTTCTCCACTTATCTGCGACAGTTGCAGGAGCAGACAGAGGACCTTTGTTCTACGGGCCCTCTTTCTTTTGCTCAGGCTGTTGTCTATCCCAGCCATTCAGCTTCTGACACGGTCAGTTCCAGCTCCATGCTGTTACTGCCCTTTCTGTCTGCATCGCACATCACCATACGCCTGATCTTTCATTGTCTTTTACTAATGTTTGTGATGCTATGGTCTGATAGGACTTGGGATCTCTTCCTCTGTCCACGGTTCCAGTGCAGTTGAGTTTTGTGTGGGTTGGTTATGTGATTCCCTCCATCCTATTGTCTGTTCAGCCTGTAGAAAACAATTGTAAGGTAGGTTGATAAGAAATATAAATTTTATAGTAAATTTCCTTTCTTATTATACCTACCACAATTGTTTACATGGAGGCCCTCCCGTCTTTTTATTTCTGTAAGAATCCTTCCTCCCCACTGATCACATAACTCCTATGTTGGCGGACTCAAAAGAATGGTTTGATGACTGCTTGCGCACTGGTTAAGGGAAGTCGTGGAATTGTACTAAGAGAAGAGCGTCCCCTACTGGGTGTGCGCCGAAATTTTCTATAAAAATTATATATCCCCGCCAAAACGGTCTCATTCTCACACGCAAGCATCAGAAAACCATTCTCATCAGCGATACACTCTTGTCCTACCGTCAGCGCACCATAGACAAAATCGTGATTCATCACTAAAAAGAACTGTGCTCCAATGCTGCTGAGTCCAGCGAACACGCTGACATACCCATTCCATTCTGACGGTACGATGACGTTGGGTAAGGATTGGTCCGTGGTATGGACGCCTACTTCGGATGCCGTGTGCTGCGAGTCTGTTGCAGACAGTTTGTGCACTGATTCTATTGTTAGTTCTACCAGAAGTAATTTCTGCTGTCCTCGTCGATGGAAGGAAGCGATCCTGCAAGTGAGACGTCCTGATGTGTCGGTCTTGAGCAGGGTTCATAACTCTTGGGCGACCTGAATGCGGTCGGTTGACAGTAGATCCAGTGGTTTTATACCTTCCAATGAGATGATAAATAGTGGCCACAGTGACTCCGAACTCAGCAGCGAACTGTCCAGTGCGAGGTGACACTGGCTGTCAAAAGTGTCATTAAATGCCAGTAAATAAATAAATAAATACACTCTGACATTGTGCAGTCATCATGTACAGTTAAAACTAGAAGTCCTGTCACGAACTGTGCGCTTATTTAGGCTTAATTGCACGTTGGAATTGCGCGCAATTGCCATATCGAATGGCATCCAAAGCACGACAGGTTCTCCTGGTTACTTATAGCAAACACTGGCAATGTTTCTGCCAATGGACCTCCGGGTTACCCGGAGGTCATTGGCTAAAACGTTGCTTGTGCACAGGCCATATGTACAGAATTTGATAGCCTTATCATGACCAAAATGCGTATATTAACGCGCAGATCGGCGTGCTATTTGTGCGCATTTCATGACAGGACTTTTAGTTTTAACTGTATAATTGTAGAAATAAAATATGGTTTCAACTAAATTTTGATATGGTGTGTTATGCAAAGGGTTAACACTTAAGGGCCTTGAGATTTTTATAATTTTCGCTATACTTTGAAAATCTACCTCCTATGGCTTTGCAGTTGTTTCTAGTCAAGTCTTGGCTTCCTACAAAGGCAGCCAAGACTTGCCTAGAAACAACTGACAAGGTACTTAGAAAACAAGTTTTGAGTTTACTCAAACAATGCATGTTGGGGCACCTGTTCCTTTGTATTAAAAAGTTATAAAATTCGGAATTAGGCCCCCAAGGGTTAAAGGTTTTGACAGTTCAAGATAGGATCGAGGGAGGATTTACTAAATATGTACCATATATTGTGTGATCAGCATGGGAGCAGTTATCAAAACATTAACAGACACATGGATAGACTGGCACATAAGCAAATTGCACTATCCATTTATATTTATTGATTAAAGCTTTAAAATGCATATCCTTGCTACCCAATACCACAAGTACTTTTCCCCAGTAGACAATTTTCCAATTACCAACTCGTCTTTCTATTGCCAATCGTTTTCCATTTGCTTTTTCTTTCAGAAACACTTGTCAGCAAAGGGCATTAATTCAGCGTGTAGTGAACAGATGGGAATTTCTAGTCCGATCTCCCACATGGCGAGAAATCAATACATGAACATGCCTCTACAATGATTCTACTAGCAACCGTATTGGAAAAGGACGGTATTGGAGAATAGTTATTCTGAAGCAAAATTCAGTCGATCAGTTAAGAGGAGGAATAACAGACTTGAATTATTGTCAGGCACGTCTTGCAAGGTAAGTAAGTGCATTAAATAGTACCACCTCACATCTTATTTACGCACTGTGATCTTGATGTTGTAAATGCTCTTGCAATACAGTTATTACTAGTTTTAAACCCACTTAATTGGATACTTCTTAATTGGATAATCCCATTAATTACTATTAACTTTCAAATTCCAAAGCATTTACTGTACCCTCATTATACAGTACGTGGAGAGTGTATTATCACTAAACCACCCACAGAGTGGAGATTCCACCCAAGCAATAATTGCAAATTTGTTACAAATCATAACCAGCACAAGCAAAGTTTCAGCCAATGGACCTCCGGGTTAAACCCGGAGGTCCATTGGTAGAAACATTGCTTGTGTTTTTTTATGATATGTTCAAAATGTAAAAGTTATAGCTTGGATGATAACTCCACTCTGCGGGCGATTTTTTTATAATCCATTCTCCACATACTGTAAGTTTAACTTGTTAATTGCATATAGGTTAAAGAGGAATCTCTCAATTAACTGAATAGAAACCTTGGGATCTTTTGACCAGTTTCCCTAATAACCACTGAAGTCTCCTTGTTTACAGACCTAAATGTCTAATAAAGGTATTTAATCCTGTATATCTTGTTTGATAGAGCCCTAGAGCTCTGTCAAACTAATTAGTACTGAAATGGTTAACCGGATAATTGGTTTGAAACCAGTTAGCTACCTAACCGATTAGAAAAATCGTCAATCGAATATCTGAAATATCGATAGTGATTGTCATTCCACCTTTAAAACGTAGTAAATCTGCCACTTCTCCTTTGTGGTAGATTACACATCGAAGCCGTGTTGAAAATATTGAGAAATACTGGACTTTGGCGTTCAAGACTTTGTTAATGATCCGCAGTTTCTGTGAGTAATGAGTAACCACAGAAACTATTCCGTAGTGTGTATACAAACAAACGTTGTCGAGTACACGTTTGTATACACACTACAAAATAGTTTGAGAATACTGCTTTCCAATTCCTATAGTTTTGATCGCATATTTGGTGAAATAATGGCCATGGATAACCAGATATTATCCGGTTTTAGCTCTAACACTAATGTTGTATTTTCAGGGTTGATTATGATTCAATGAATTTGGATGAAATTTCTGAGAGTTAAAATTACAAAAAGACAAGAAAATCCGAACAGTCTTACCATACACAGCAGTATAACAGACAGAATACTGTACACAGCAGAAAAATAAAGACAGGTCGACACACAGTCAAATAAACGTCTGAATTGTTTAACATTCACAGTCATATTCAAATTGCTCCCAAACTTACATCTCATTCACACTTAGAAACCAACTGAGCATTACTATGAACACTGTTCTCTGGCTGGATCTTGGCAACTGATCTTCACTAAATCAATTTACCCCAATTATACAACACTAGATATAATAGAACAAATGCTCAGTTTTTTACTAGAATACAGTGGAGCCCACTTAATTGGATATCTCTGAATTGTATATCCCTGTTAATTGAATATAATTTTCAAACACAAAACCATTTACCATACCTTCAGTACAAATTTTAATTGCATATGGGTTGTAGAGTAAACTCCTGTTAATGGAAAACAAATTTTTGTAATATGTCAAAAAAATTACTGTGACACGCTCCAAATTCCCCTTATTTATCAACCTTTTTGGCCTCACTACTTCCAATATAGGCATTTATTCTATTATATCTTGTTTGACAGAGCTCTATGAGCTCTGTCAAACAAGATATAACAGAATAAATGCTCAGTTTACCACCAGAACACAGGAAACTGACCAGATCCCTGTTAATTGTATACTCCTGTTAATTGAATAATTTTCGCTGGCAAAATGGATATTCAATTAAAAGGATTCTACTGTACTGAAAAATTACCAAATTTCTGTTAATTGGATACTCCTGTTAATTGAATGGCTAAGTGGCTTTTCAGTTATCAGCGTCCCTCTATGTAAAGTTTATTTAAGTCTCAAATGCCAATAATTCTGACCTTGGTCACTTTTTACTGCACAACAAAACAGGAACACACAGACTTGGGGGAAACTTGGAAGTTGCATGTACATTCCACATACCTTGGCAGTTCTTTCTAGGCAAGTCTTTGCTGCCTTACTTAGGCAGCCAAGACTTGCCTAAAAACAGTTGTTGAACCAACTACCAGCTTGTTGCTGAATCCATTTCCATTAATGTTTTGTGCTCGCTGATACGTGTATCATTACCGTACTCGATTTGTGTAACTTTTTTTAAACTTTTGGAAATAAATATTGTTTAAACTAATTGTTGAACCACAGAATGTTGACTGTCCAAGTGTAGCAAACATGTATATAAAATCTCTAGGCTTTGATTGGTGGAAGGATAAAGTGATATCAGTGCCTTAGAGAAGATTTTGGTGTTAAGGCTACACAAAGTAGTTTTTGTTTCTCCGGCCTTTTTTTGTAAAATTGCATGTGTGCAGACATTTTTTAATTTAATTTTTTTTAATTTTGTAATTATTTCTTTGCCATCAAAAGTTCATGTTTCTGGTTTGTTTTATGTTTTAGGCCTCATAATCTGCAGAATAGAAATGGGTAGTGGTGTATTTCACCCCTTGAGTGCAAGAAGGCTTTGCAGTGCTAAAGCATTGCAAAGCTTCCTGCACTCGAGGGACAAATATAGCAATTTTATTACTTGGGTAAAATATTTTTATTTTTGGTTGAGTTGTGTTAATAACCGAGAGCTATGGTTTGGCAACAGTTGGTTTTCATTGGGGTGGGCATCCGGGCGGGTGATGCAGGAGGGCAGGCATCCTCGCACTCTTAGCACAATAACTTGAACAAACGCTATCAGATTTGACTTATATTTGCCATACAGGTCTTTTTCAATAGTATATCAAAAAAGTTAGAAAACTGGCCCGGCTCGATTTTTTATTTTAGAGTTATGGCCCTTAGTCAATTTTATAAATTTTGAGATCGTTAGCGCAATAACTTGAGGAACGTTCTTTGATTTAACTAATATTTGCCATGCAGGTCCTTTGCAATAATAACTCAAGTGTGTTCGAAAACTGGCAGATTGCAATTTTTTGTTACAGAGTTATGGGCCTTAATTCAGCAATTTTTTTATGAATTTTGAGCTCATTATCGCAGTACTTTGAACAAACGTTCTCTAATTAGACTAATATTTGCTATACAGGTCTTATGCAATAATATCTCAAGCGAGTTTGAAAACTGGCCTGGTCAGATTCTTTGTTACAGAATTATGGGCCTTAATTAGTCAGTTTTTATGAATTTTGAGCTCATTAGTGCTATAACTAGAGCTGTAGGTTAACCGAAACCGAACCAAGGTTTTTAGTTTTTTTAAAAACCGAAACCGTCGACATCCAGTAATTTAAAGGTTTTTCGTTTTTTATTAAATATTCTCTTGCTGCAGAAATTCACAGAATGTAGCCATTCCAGAGTAGTGAGAGTACCCAGACACTGCCATTGGCAGTGTCTGGGTACTCTCACTACTCTGGAATGGCTACATTCTGTGAATTTCCCACAATTTCAGTTTAGTTGTGTTTGCAGCTTTCCTCAAGTTGCGTGTAGGTGTCAGACCTCGAAAAATGGCCAAGCACAATAAAAGTTCTGTATATTTAGGTAATTATTATATTGGCCTTCCTGATTCTTCATGTATTATAGCTTATTTTGGGCATTCATTGAGTTTCACTCAATTTCACTACCATTCCGTTATGACTCCGGACATAAGAATGAGTTTTATTGAATTTTACTTGGCCTCATGAACAAACCGAAAACCGAACTGAACCGAGGTTTTACTCCACCTGAAAAACCAAAACCGAAACCGAACAAGAAATTTAAAAACCTACAGCTCTAGCTATAACTTTAATAAAAGTTCTCCAGTTTGACTAATTTTTGCCATACAAGTCCTTTGCAATAATATCTCAGGCAAGTTTGAAAACTGGTCTGGTCCGATTTCTTGTTACAGAGTTATGGGCCTTAATTAGTCCATTTTTATGAATTTTGAGCTCATCAATTTTTACGAGTTTTGGGCTTAACACGATGGCATTTCTGATTTTCAAGCGAGAGTGCATGAAGAAAGAAGCCACAACTCGATGCCTGCATCTCCAATGTGCACCTCTTGTTTCGAGTTTGCATTGGTTATAAAAAAGAGCATGCAGCAACCAAAAGCACCATTTGGGAGAGCGTGAGTCTGAGAAACAGATTTTTTACTTTTTTAGGCCATCTCCAACAGTTTTTATGCAGTGTGCGATTTTTAGCTGCGACAAGCAGTTGTCATATCTGTCTGTCTCTAACCATCAAGTTTTTAAACTCATATCTTTTAAAATATGTGGTGGAATAACATCATATTTGTTATGCAGGTGAATCTTATTGATATCTAGTCCCATGTTACATATAATTGTTATTCAGACTATTTTGGGCAGATTTATTGTCTGTTGGGGACTTGGAATTTGTTTCATTTTTGGCTTACCAACGTTAGTTGTGTGAGCCTATGGCATAGCCCTCATGTCGGCGTCAGCGTCCGCTCTCAAATATTTTGAACTTTTGATGTTTTTTTTACTTTTATGTGCAGGTTTTGAGGTTTGTCTTTCTTCTCTTCCAAGTGGCGACTTATCTTGTAGCATATTGCCATGGTTCCTATTTTAGGTTAAGGATGCTTCTTGGGGCTATTGTTATATTATTTAACCCTTTAGCTGCTTATTTACTTCAATTTTGGACTTTTGTGTGCAGGTTTTGTACTTTTGTGTGCAGGTTTTGATATTTTTTTTTAAGTGCAGTTTTACCTCACTGGCATATTGCTATGGTGGTTACTGAAACATTTTCAGGGTATTTTTTCTAAATTTTAACCCTTTGAAACAAATGTGATACTTTTTTGACTTTTATGTGCAGGTTTTGAGGTTTGTCTTTCTTTTCTTCCAAGTGGATATTTTTCAAGTAGAGTTTCATCTTACTGGCATATTGCCATTGTGGTTACTGTGACAGGGTATTTTTCTCAATTTTAACCCCTTGCAACAAATGTGATACTTTTTTTTTACTTTTATGTGCAGGTTTTGAGGTTTGTCTTTCTTTTCTTCCAAGTGGCGACTTACCTAGTAGCGTATTGCCATGGTTCCTATTTTATGTTAGGATGCTTCTTGGGCTATTTTTATATTATTTAACCCTTTAGCTGCTTATTTACTTTAATTTTGGACTTTTCTGTGCAGGTTTTGTACTTTTGTGTGCAGGTTTTGATATTTTTTTTAAGTGGAGTTTTACCTCACTGGCATATTGCCACGCTGGTTATTGTAACATTTTCAGGGTATTTTTCTAAATTTTAACCCTTTGAAACAAATGTGATACTTTTTTGACTTTTATGTTCAGGTTTTGAGGTTTTTCTTTCTTTTCATCTCAGATCAGTTTTAGCAAACTTGGTTAACCCTTTACCTAACATGAAAAGCAGACGAAACTTGCCAAAAAAATGATTGAATAACTACTTTTTTTCATTTTTGTCTCAAAAACATAGGTTATGACCCCTCATTGGAACGAGCTCGATGAGCTCGTTCCAATGAGGGGTCATAACCAATGTTTTTGAGACAAAAAATGAAAAAATAATAAAAATTAATTGGCGATTTTTTAGAAAAAGCGCTGGCCGGTTTTGGCCGTTACGTTAGGTAAAGGGTTAAGAAGTTGCAGAGTCAAATTGTGACTCATTTGAGATCATTCTCAATGTAAGACTCCTTATTAACCCTTTGAACCCTTGTTTCCTAACAGTGAGAAGGGTTAGTCCAATATCAATGTACAGGGAGGATAAAATAACTGCAGTCTGTAGCCATCTGGCTGCAGACTCAGGCCTGAAAATAAGCAGTCTGACATTTGCAAAATGAGGTTCCAAGAGGGTGAATTTGATGATGCTATCCCATACAGTTTGCCAATTTATCCTCTGGGTACCTCTTTCTGTTTAGTTTTGATCCCCTGATTCAGATTGAGGTTCACTGAGGGTAAATTTAGTGCTGTGCGGAGTAGCATCACTAACTTCACCCTCTGTGCACCTCAATTTGCAGATGACAGTCTACTTATTTTCTGGCTTGTGCAGACTGCAGTTATTTTATCATCAATGCCATCAATTATAATAAGATAAAATGGATTGAAATTTTCTCTCACCACTAAGGTACCGAGACATATATAAAGTCATGTGAGACAGCTGGGAGAGATATGCCTGTCTCACCCCACCCACGTGACAGCTATCTCACCCCACCCATGTGACCAACCTATATTGGCTTATTAGCATATTTAATGAGTGCAGGACTATTCAATCATCGCACGTTCTTTTTATAAACAAACAACATGGTGTCACATTTCGAAAATATTTGACAAAGATTTGTCGAAGAAAATTGAAATAAAAACATATACCACAAAACTAAAGGACACTTGACTCTTTTATATGAATTTTTAGGATGAACGCCATTGTGAGTGGAGCGAACAAAATTCCTGTAGAAAAGTTATGCGAATACATTGTAGAATTCATAATATGACATCATCGGAATGTGTCAATGTTCATTTCACTACAACCCTGTCTTGCCGGCATTGGGATTTAATTTTGTGGTATATACCTGTGGTATATACAGAACTTTTGTGCGCTCTTTCCGATTATTACCACTTTGCAGGGCGTTTCCTAGTGCATTAATGTCGATTTAACGGGCAATCATATCCTCTATTGCTCGGTAGTCACGTGATAGGAGGGCCGCTAATGGAAAACAAAATTTATTATCGGCCCTCTTGTCACGTGACGTCTTTTAGAATTGAAAATTTAGAAATGAGGCGAGAACTCGCAAGGAAAGGTTGATGCTTTCGCCATGTTGCGGTCTTGTTGATCGACAGCAACAGAAACAAATGACACGTGGCCATGTTGTCAGTTGTAGCCATTTTCCATGGCAACTGATTCGTCATCTTTATTGATTTGATATCATTGATATCATTTTGGAAATGTGTAAAATTACAAATTACGTAGTGGTAATAATAGTAATAACATGATTGTTGTTGGGCATAATGGTTCATGAGCGGCCCTGCATCGATGTTGAACAGCCCTTGGGCTTATTAACGGCCCTTGACTTCGTCTCGGGCCTTTAATAAACCCTCGGGCTGTTCAACATCGATGCAGGGCCGCTCACAAACCATAATGCCCTCCAAAATCATGTTATTGTTTAATTAGCAAATTAGTTTTTTTTAGAAATGGACAACAGAATTATTCGATATAGCTGCATGCACCCTTGAATTACTTTTGATGACGTCAAGCTGTTTTGGTGGGGGGAGAAAAATTATCCCTGATGGGGACGGGTGTGAGATGGGGAAATCTCACCCTCCCTCAGGATAAGATATTTGGTCCAGACACTTGGCAAGCCTCGTATCTGGCCTGAATATCTTGCCCTCAAGTGAGATTTCCCCATCTCACACCCTCACCCACCAGGGATAATAATAATCCCTTGGACTGAAAAAATAGGTCCTACGAGTTTAAAGGGTTAATTCAATATACTTGGCTAAAATCAATATGTTTAATACAGGGACCGATCAGGACTATTTAAAATACGCTCTAGCCTCGGAGCCTATTTTTTCAATTCATGCGCCAGATTTCAATTTACAGAGTCACACTGCTGTTTGTAACACACACAACAAGTATGTAATAGCTCTCATCATTTTCGTTTAGTACACTGTAGCAAACATTAATCTTCACTGTGGTTTCTGATCAAGTCTTGGCTGCCTATTTAGGCAGCCAAGACTTGATCAGAAACCACAGTGAAGATTAATGCTTGGTAATTAAGACTTGAAGTATTAACTTAAGCATTCTACAACAATGATAAATGATAATCATATATATAATACATGTAAGAGTGTCTCTCTCGATTATCCATCGAAACAATATCAAAATATGATCTGAGAAGTTACGCGCCAACTGAAAAGCCTATTTCTGAGATTTAAGAGCCAGGTCCTGTTTCAGAACCAAATACGCACTGGCGCATGCCCAGGTCGGTCCCTGTTTAACACCTCAAGCATCTTATATAAAGCTTGTTGACACTTAGAAGAATTCTTCCTGTTTCCTTTTGATTTTCTGTGTAAGACAGCACCAAACTTATTACTCTGAAAAGTTTCTTTGAAAAAATTACCCTGTCAGCTAGTGTAAGTTCTGAGTAGTAGTTAAATTTTTAAAATTTAATGGTATTGTCAAAACGTATCATCAAAGGACACTTGTTCCCGAAACCATGTCATACAGTTAAAACTAGAAGTCTTGTCATGAAATGCGCACAAATAGCACGTCGATCTGCGTGTTAATCTACGCGTTATGACCGTAGTAAGGCTATCAAATTCTGTACATATGGCCTGTGCACAAGCATGTTTCAGCCAATGGACCTCCGGGAAAACCCGGAGGTCCATTGGCAGAAACATTGCTTGTGTTTGCTCTGCGTAACCAGGAGAACCTGCCGTGCTTTGGATGCCATTCGATATGGCAATTGCGCACAATTCCTAGTACATGCAATTAAGCCTAGATAAGCGCTCATTTCGTGACAGGACTTTTAGTTTTAACTGTACTGGCAATCATAAACAAAAATGTTTATTCAAATTGCCATTATATTGACTTGTTAACTCTCCCAGTATGTTTTATAGGGGTTTAATGTCATGTTCAATGCATGGCCAGGATCATATCATGTCAGACAGTTTTAAAGGTGGAGGAAGCTGAAGTGTCCTGGAGAGAACCACTGAACAGTAGCAAGGAACTGTCTGACTCCCCAATTTACTAACCCGGATCAAGTAGAGTTAGCAGCGGTTGATCATGGAGCCCTTTCCAACAGTGTGTTGATGGTTCATACAACATCTTGGAAAAAATTCAAGGGTTTTTCAAGGCCAAAATACAGTTTATCAAGGGCTCAAATAACTTTTTTGTCCAGCCAAACTGGACTTGCCCAAAAATGATTTGATGACCATTTTTTCAATCAAAAACGAAGTGTGGCTATCCAATTAACTTATATGAAAAAAGGGCATTTGTATTATACCTTAACACTAACATGACGAACTGCTAGAAATTCAAGAGTTTTTCAAGAATATCTTTAAAATATTCAAGGGTTTTTCAAGTCAAGTTTTCGCCTGATAGGACCACTATACTATGATGACTGTGGTCCCACAACTGATGCTACCAGAAAGTGATCAGTCCACCTTGGAATCCTTCAGACAGAGTATCAGTCTCAGGATGATTGTTTATTTTTGGTTTAATTGACACCTTCAGCAGCTAGGGTCATATCATGTCAGACTGTTTTATGAGTGGAGGAACCTGGAGAGAACCACCGAGCAATGGCAAACAACTGTCAGACCCCCCACTTATTAACCAGGCACGATCATGGTTACCAGCTGTTGAAGGCAAATGCCTCATTGACATCTTGTACACCACAGTACACAACACCAGCATGTCCCCAAAAGGACAATTTGGATTAAATGTGTTGCCCAAGGACACAACTTTGATGACACAGATCATGATTGAACCATCTATATTTTGGCTCTAACCAATGAGCCACAGCACATTTTTCAGTTTGATTGTCTTGAGCGATCATTACACTGATACACCAATCATGAGCGATGCACTGAGACAGTTTCTGTGTGGCAAGCCAGAACAACTGGGCGAACAATCATTCTGTACACCTGCTGTTCACCTGAAAGGAAAGGGGGTGTCCAACTTTTCGTTTGCCAACATTCCTAGATCTTAGTACCTCTAGTTCTTGTGCTCTTTTGGATTTGATTTGGATTCAATATTGATTTCAACATCACACTCCTATTTGTTTTGAGGATAGAAATTCCGATTTTCAGGGGCCTGGGTGTGAGTCCTTTAACCCTGTACCTAATGAATCGGCCACCTCGTCCCGCGTAATGTGCAAAAAAAATCATCAGCAGAAAAATTTTAATTAATAAAGCACCGGGTTGCAACCTGGTGCTTCATTAATTAAATTTTTGATGATTATTCCTATTATTTGCGTTTGGAATCGAATATTATTGCGTCCTTGGGATTACTGCCCACCTGTGGAAAGTGATCAGTCCACGGCTGACATACTGTACTGGTATTTTCAATTTCTGAGAACAAAACACAATAAGAACTTGGAACTTTCATCACATGGACCACCGAGTTGCACCCAGTGGTCCATGTGATGAAAGTTTCCAAGTCTTTCTTGTGCTGTTAAGAACGAGTATAAAGTACTTTTCGAGTGGAGAATATATGGGACTGAGATTAAGTCGTAATGCTCTCTATTCCTTCTGTTTTTGCTGTTGAATTTTAATATCTATTTATGTCATTACATGTACACGTATCCCAGTAGAGGTTAGGAATGATGTTAATGATCTTTATTACTAGTACAGAGTAGTAGAGGTTGGCATGCTGTTAATTTTTCTACAGAAATTGAGTTACTCTAATTGTTTAGTTTGACAGGGACAAAAGTGCACTTACTCAGCATGCTGTTACTTAAAAATATTGCATAATGCAGTCACAGTACTTCTAGTTTTAACTGTATGCTATGCGTGGGTGTTTTTTATACCCCCCCGACTTGGGTCGGGGGGCATATAGTGATTGAAGTGTGCGTGTGTCCGTTTGTGTGTCTGAGCCAATAACTCGAAAACTGTTAGGGCCACAGTCATCAAACTCCACACAATTATAAAGGACCATGGGAGGAAGTGTCACACACCATAGCCAGGTTCGTACCTTCAAGGTCAAGATCACATTTCAAGGTCACACTAAAAATCGGTCAATATTCGTGTCTCAGCCATAACTTGGAAACGAATCATAGTACAATTGTTAAACTTTTTACTAATCTTAAAGACGGTCAGAAGGTGTGTCGCGTATAATAGTTTCCTCCGCATCTGCAAGGTGAAGGTCACAAGGGGGGGGGGGGGGGGGACCGTGTGTTACCTTAGTAACATTCTTGCTGTTTTAACAGAAGCGATTGAAACTTCCAGAGAAATCTCCGTAATTCTCAAATAAAATATAATCAGAATTCCCTGAATATAAATGCAGTAGTTCATGTATATTAACCCTTTACCTAACGAATCGCCTGCAACCGCCCACGTAATATGCAAATTGAACAGTTGAAAAAATTAAATTTATCAAAATATTTCAACAAAACCATATCATGTGACCCCTCATTGGAACGAGCTCATTGTTTTTGTTGAAATTGTTTTAAAAATTTACAAAAATGATATTTAGGCCTAAAAAAATAAAAAAATCTGTTTCTCAGGCCCTCCCGCATGGTCCTTTTGGCTGCCGCATGCTCTCTTTTTATAACCAATTTAAACTTAAAAAAATTTAAAAATTATGTCTGATATTTTACCCAAGTTAAAAAAATTGATGAATTTGTCTCTCAAGTGCAAGAAGGCTTTGCAATGCTTTAGCATTGCAAAGCCTTCTTGCTCTCAAGGGATGAAATACACAACCAAGCTATTCTGTAGATTATAAGGCCTAAAACTTGAACCAAGAACTTGAACTTTTGATGGCAAAGAAGTAATTACTGAAATAAAAAATAAAATAAAAAAACGCTCGCCCGCATGCAATTTCACAAATAATGGCCCGAGAAACAGAAGATCTACTTTATGTGGCCTTAAAATAATAAAGTTAGATATCGTCTGCGTTGGGTAAAGGGTTAAACTGACTGAGGAAAATTGAAGAAATATTGTGAAGATAAGTCTAGGAATTCTCATTGTGAGTTTGAAGGTTACAATTCTAATGAAACCTTATAAAATATATCCCTCAAGCTAACTTAATTTCCTCAGAATTAAATCAATCAACTCCTGTTCCTACAAAATTTTGCTGAAATTTTATTTTATCTCCCGAAGCTTGTTGCTCCCCATTCAACTCATCTCAAAAGGCTTATTTTAATAAAAGGTTATAAACTATGTTCAGGGTAAAATGCAAATGAATCTAGTGTTGTCTTTTTATCTGTAGGTCTTCATCGATTTTACCATTTCTTAACCCTTTGAACACAGCAGCCTTTTTACCTGCGTCGCCAGCGGCAGAGCAGGTCTATTAACCGCTCGACCCCGTCCGTCATTCCGTCAGTCCATCCGAAACACTTTTTCCGTCAAAGTTTTCTTGGCTTCTATGAAAGGGAATGATTTTATATTTGGTCTGCTGCTTCATAATGATGAGTTGTATTGTGTAAGCAATTTTCAGGTCTGCAGTGCAGCCACTTCCTGTTTGCTGATACTTTGAAATTTTACTGTACCCACTGAACATTGAAATTTCCAGTCAAGGTTTTCTCGGCTTCTATGCAAGGGATTGATTTTATATTTGGTCTGCTGCTTCGTAATGATGAGTTGTATCGTGTAAGCAATTTTCAGAACTGCCGTGCAGCCACTTCCTGTTTGCAGATAGTTTGAAATTTTACTGTACCCACTGAACATTGAAATTTTCCGTCAAGGTTTTCTCGGCTTCTATGCAAGGGACTGATTTTATATTTGGTCTGCTGCTTCATAATGATGAGTTGTATTGTGTAAGCAATTTTCAGATCTGCCGTGAGGCACTTCCTGTTTGCTGATACTTTGAAATTTTACTGTACCCACTGAACATTGAAATTTCCCGTCAAGGTTTCCTCGGCTTCTATGCAAGGGATTGATTTTATATTTGGTCTGCTGCTTCGTAATGATGAGTTGTATCGTGTAAGCAATTTTCAGAACTGCCGTGCAGCCACTTCCTGTTTGCAGATAGTTTGAAATTTTACTGTACCCACTGAACATTGAAATTTTCCGTCAAGGTTTTCTCGGCTTCTATGCAAGGGACTGATTTTATATTTGGTCTGCTGCTTCATAATGATGAGTTGTATTGTGTAAGCAATTTTCAGATCTGCCGTGCAGCCACTTCCTGTTTGCTGATACTTTGAAATTTTACTGTACCCACTGAACATTGAAATTTCCCGTCAAGGTTTTCTCGGCTTCTATGCAAGGGATTGATTTTATATTTGGTCTGCTGCTTCGTAATGATGAGTTGTATCGTGTAAGCAATTTTCAGATCTGCCGTGCAGCCACTTCCTGTTTGCAGATAGTTTGAAATTTTACTGTACCCACTGAACATTGAAATTTTCCATCAAGGTTTTCTCGGCTTCTATGCAAGGGATTGATTTTATATTTGGTCTGCTGCTTCATAATGATGAGTTGTATCGTGTAAGCAATTTTCAGATCTGCCGTGCAGCCACTTCCTGTTTGCCGATACTTTGAAATTTTACTGTACCCACTGAACATTGAAATTTTTCGTCAAACTTTTCTCGGCTTCTATGCAAGGGATTGATTTTATATTTCATCTGGAGCCTGATAATGATCACTTGTATCGGGTATGCAATTTTCAGATCTACCGTGCAGCCACTTCCTGTTTGCCGATTCAATTGCATGCAGCGACGCAGGTCCAGACCCGGTATTGGTCTTCGCTTGTTTTCCAGCCAGGAATATGATACGTCATAATGTCATTAAATAGGATGACTGTTCAGTAAATGTGTGGGGTAGAACAATCTATATTTTCATCGTGCAGCTGCACATTGAAAATATTGCGCGGTCTACCCCAAGTAATGAATATGGACTCTTCTAATTGTTGCCATTGAATGGGCAGGGGACGCAGTGGTGTTGAGGTAACCAGTTCTCGACAGATTACCGAAATTAAGCAAAGTAGAGCCTGGTTAGTCCTCGGATGGGTGACCCTCTGAGCGATCGATTCGGACTCCCACGTTGTGTCCTTGGGCAAGGCACTTAACCATGATTGTCCACATGGGGGGCACGATGACGCTGTGTACTAAGGCATACTGCATGTCGATGGTGCGCATGTCTTCAACCAATCTAACCCTGCCTGTGCTGCAGTGCGGCGTTACGATGTTGGGGAGCTGGCTCGTCGTTGCTCGGTGGTTCTCTCCAGGTACTCCGGCTTCCTTCACCCATAAAACTGTCACCTTCATGATTAGCCATTGTGCATAAGTATGTACCATAAACACCAATAAATAAATAATAAATTGAACTGGCAAGGAAGATACCACAAGAGTTGAAAGGGTTAAGAAGGCAGTATAGATTTAGACAGTGTGTGATCTTTAAATAGACAGCACCAATGTCTTTTCCAAAACGATATTAAACTGTATTTTTAGCTCCGTACATCCATCAGTATGTTCCTCTGTCCATCCACAATTCCATTAGCACATCCTACAGGCTGCAGTTCTCACCTGATCAGTTTCAAATTTCATATGTAGCTTTAGAGCAATGTCTAGATGGGAGCAATTGATTTTTCTGAATTTTGTTGAAAAAACATGGCCACCAGCAGCCATTTTAGATTTGGCGTATAAATTGTCAACAGTTCCATTGGCACACCTTACAGGCTGCATCTTGTACCCGATCTTTTTCAAATTTCACATCTGGCTTTGGTGTGATGTCCACATAGGAGCTATCAAATTTTTCTAAATATTGTTAAAACACATGACTGCCAGTGGCCTTCTTGGAGCACTGTCAAGCAAGATTGAATTGGTTATATTCCGAATTGCATTATGGAAACAATTTACAGGTTTATAAGTTTTGGATTTTATCATCAGTGTGCAGAGGGTTAAATCACACTGTCTTTAGCTTAACTTGACAAAGTCAAGATAAGCTATTGTCATCAAGCGTGTGGAAGTCTGTTAGTCTGTTCACATTTTCCTTTAGCACAGTCTACACCCCATAGTTCTTGGCCGATCATCACGAAATTTCCTATGCAGGTTTGAGGTCATGTCTAGATGAGAACGTCCCCTTTTGGTCATGATCGGTCAACTGTGATGGCTGACTGAATGCAAAACCCGAAAACCTTAGCACAGTCTACAGGTTGTATTTATGAAGGGATTTCATTGTAGCTTGGTAGGATGCCTCTGTATAATATCTAGATGAGAACGTCCCCTTTTGGTCATGATCTGTCAACCATGACGGCTGCCCAAGCCTGAAACCCCAAAACTTTTAGCACAGTCTACAGGTCATATTTAATATGGACGTATTTCATTGTAATTTGGTAGGATGACTCCATATGATGTCTAGATGAGAACTTCCCCATTTGGTCGCGATCTGTCAACCGTGACGACTTCCCGAGCCCAAAACCCTAAAACCTTTAGCACAGTCTACAGGTCATATTTATGGAGGGATTTTATTGTAACTTGGTTAGTTGACTCATATTATGTTTAGATGAGAACATCCCCTTTTGGTCGCGATTGGTCAGCTCTGACGTCTACATGGGCCTTGAGCCCGAAAACCTTTAGCACAGTCTGTAGGTCATATTTATTTAGAGATTTCATTGTAACTTGGCAGGATGACTCTAGATTTTATTTATTTTTATTGGGGTTTTAAGGTCACATACTTATGCACAGTGGCTAATCATGACCATGACAGTTGTATGGGTGGAGGAAGCCGGAGTACCCTGAGAGAACCACCGAGCAATGACGAGCAACTGCTAGCTCCTCAACATTCTAACTCTGTTCAAGCTCCGCTCAAGCAGGGTTACAGCGGTTGAAGACATATCCGCCATCGACGTGCAGTACACCTTAGTACACGACATCATCGTGCCCCCATGTAGGCAACACGGATAAAGTGGACACAATGCGCGTCGTCCCGGACGGGGATCGAACTCGGGACCTCTAGCATAAAAGTCCAACAGTCTACCACTGAGCCACCGCGCTCCCGGATGACTTTAGATAATGTCTAGATGAGAACATCCCCATTTGGTTGCGAACATTCAGCCATGACGGCTGCCTGAGCCCAAAACATGAAAACCTTTAGCACAGTCTACATATCATATTTATGGAGGGTTTTCACTGTACCTTGGTAGGATGACTCCATCCAAGATGAGAACTCTAGATGAGAACGTCCCCTTTTGGTCCTGATTGGTTAGCTGTCATGGCTACAGGGGCCCGAAGCCCAAAAACCTTTAGCACAGACTACAGATCGTATTTATGAAGGGATTTGATTGTAACTTGGTAGGTTGACTCCAGATAGTGCCTAGAAGAGAAAGTCCCCATTTGGTTGTGATCATTCAACCATGATGGCTGCCCGAGCCCAAAAGCTGAAAAAATTTAACAGACTGCAGGTCGTATTTATGAAGGGATTTCATTGTAACTTGGTAGGATGACTCAGTATAATGTCTAGACGAGGATGTCCCCTTTTGGTTGCAATCTGTCAACTGTGATGGCTACACAGGCCCAAAGCCCGAAAACCTTTAGCACAGTCTACAGGCCGCTTATATATGAAGGGATTTTATTGTAACTTGATAGGATGACTCGTTTTGGAATAATTTCACAGTAACTTGGTAACTTTCGTTGACATACATTAACTGTGTCAAGGGCCACATACATTAACTGTGAGGGCCACATTAACCCACCCCTCAATTCTTTAGTACAGTCTACACCTCATATTATTTTTATTGAAAACATAGCATACAGGAAACAGAAATTAACATATTCCCAATTATCACAATTCTTATCTTATTTCATAATCCTTTCATAAACATTGAACATTATCCTTTTCATCAGTCACAATACACAGACAAGTTAAGCTACAGTGTCATTGACACTTTCATTTATTGGGGTTTCATGAATAATGACACTTTTGGAAGTCATGGTCACCTCAGGTCAGACAGTCTTACAGGTGAAGGAAGCGAGAGTACCTAGGGAAAACCACTTGGCAACTGTCATACTCCCTAGCATACCAACTCTGTACAAATAGGGTAAGCATTGGTTGAAGACAAGTGCAGTATCGATGTGCAGTACACCTAAGTCCACATTGTCAGCAATTGGGATTAAGTGCTTTGCCCAAGGACACAACTCTGTTACATCTGGTGGAGATCAAACCATGGATCATTCAGTTTGAAATCTAATGTCAGAACCACTGAACCCAAGAAACAAACAGATGACTTGAGCTTTGATCCTTCAAGATGTTTTTTAGATTCCTTGTAACACTTAATTCTGGAGAGGGTTCAGTTGATGATAGTATTGCTGAAAAGACACAGATGGTGGTAACACTTCTGAAAATTAAGGCCCCCCTCCCCCCAGTCAGTGCTAACACTACTGAAAAGGGCACAGTTTGGTGGTAACACTTCTGTAGAGGGCTCAGTTGGTGGCAATACTGCTGAAAAGGGCACAGTTAGTGGTAGCTCTGCTGTAAAGGGCCCACTTGGTGGTAACACTACTGAAAAGGGCACAGTTGGTGGTAGCTCTGCTGGAAAGGGTCCACTTGGTAGTAACACTACTGAAAAGGGCACAGTTGGTGGTAGCTCTGCTGGAAAGGGCCCACTTGGTGGTAACACTACTGAAAAGGGCACAGTTGGTGGTAGCTCTGCTGGAAAGGGCCCACTTGGTAGCAATACTGCTGAAAAGGGCTCAGTTGGTGGTAGCTCTGCTGGAAAGGGCCCACTTGGTAGCAGTACTGCTGAAAAGAGCACAGTTGGTGGTAGCTCTGTTGGAAAGGGCCCACTTGGTAGCAATACTGCTGAAAAGGGCACAGTTGGTGGAAACACTACTGGAAAGGGCTAAGAAGTTGGTGGTAACATCTCTGGTGATAACACTTCTGATGGGGGTTCATTTGGTTGTAAGACTACCAGCGAAACTTGAATTGGAGTTATTGACAATACTGGCCAGTTGATTGTAATATTACTAGAAAAGCACTGTTGATGGTAGCACTACTGTGGAGGGTTCAGTGGTAACATTGCTGGAATGAGGTCAGTTCATAGTAACATTGCTTTGTTTGTTTTTATACTGGAGAATTCTCAATTGGTGGTAACACTACTGGGGAGGATTTAAATGGTGGTAAGTCTGGTGATGAGGACTCAGTGGTAACACTGCTGGAAATAGCTCAGTTTGTGGTAAAACTAACAGTTGGGTTGGTGGTAACATTACTACAAAGGGCTCAGTTGATGGCAACACTGCTGGAGAGGGCACAGTTGTGATAGAAATGCTAATGAGTGTTCAGTTGGTGGTTGCACTGCTGGAGAGAGCTCATTTGGTTGTATCACTACTGGAGAGGGTGCAATTGATGGTAACTTTCCTGGAAAGGCCTCATTTGGTGATAACCCTTCCAGAAAGGGACAGTTTTTGTTAACACTGGTGGAAATGCCTTTTTTGGTGGTAAAACTGCTGGAAAGAGCTCAGTTATTGGTAACACTGTTGGTGAGGGTTCAGTTGGTATTAATACTGCTGAAAAGGGCATAGTTAACGACAGCACTACTCAGGTGGTGGTAACACTTCTAAGAATCTAGGAAGGGCTCTGTTGGTTGTAATACTACTGAAAATGGCCCAGCTAATGGATACCCTGCTGGACAGGGCCCAGTTGCTGGTAACACTGCTGGAAATGGAAAAGGGTCAAATTGTGGTAACACTGCTGAAGATGCATCAATTGGTGGTAACCCTGCTAGAAAGAGCTGAGTCAGTCGCACCAATACTTGTGAGGGCTAGTTGATGTTAACAATTCTGGAAAGGGTTCATTTTGTGGTAACACTTCTGGAAAGAGCTCAGTTATTTGTAATACTACTGGACAGGGAGCTTTTATTGGTAACACTCCAGGTGAGGGTTAAGTTGGTGGTAACCATACTGAAAAAAGGACACAGTTAATGTATACACTGCTTGAGAGAGCTTAGTAACATTGCTATAATAGGCTCAGTTGGTGGTATGCTGGTATTGCTATAAATGTTCTGTATTCATTGGATACTAAAAAAGTTAAAAATCTGTTTCTCAGGCCATCCAGCAAAGTCATTTTGGCTTCTGCATGCTCCCTTTTTATAACTAATGCAAACTTAAAAAAATAAAAATTAAATGGTTTATGTCTAATGTTTGCAGGCTTTGCAATTTGTCCCTTGAGTGCATGGGTGGTGGGGTATTTCATTCCTTGCGTGCAAGAAGGCTTTGTAATGCTAAAGCATTACAAAGCCTTCTTGCACTCAAGGGATGAAATACACCACCACCCATGCTATTCTGTAGATAATGAGGCATAAAACAAACCAAGAATATGAACTTTTGATGGTAAAGAAATAATTACAGAAATAAAAAGTAAAATTAAAATCAATTTTACCAAAAATGGCCAGAGAAACAGAAGATTTACTTTTTGGGGCCTAAAGCAAATGGTATTTTGTTCCCAATATTTGTTTTGTTTTCCAATAAATTATAAAAAAGCAAGTGTTGAATGAATTCAATCTATTGATTAAGAATAATTTTGCTGGAGCTAGTTTTGTGGTTTGGTTCCATTTTTGCGGAAATCTGGAAAACGAAATAAGACCCAGCAAAAATGAGCCGAATGGTTTCACTAAATTTGTGTACAAACTGATCAAACTATCTTACCGGGAGGGAATTGGACAAGTTTTGCACTATGGACTCTCGTCACTTAGTCTCGTCCGCTAAGGAGCAAATACATTGTGTTATCTTGTCACGTTTTCTCCCTTATTCACTTGTCCACAGGATGAGTTAGTAAGAGAGAAAATGTGACAATGATAATACAATGGATCCCACTTAATTGATTATCTCTTAATTGTATATCCCTGTTAATTGAATATCCTTTTCAAACACAAAACCATTTACCATATCTTCAGTATAAATTTGATCTGTTAATTGCATATGGGTTGTAGAGTAAACTCCTGTTAATTGTATATAAATTTTTGTAATACGGCGAAAAAGTTACTGTGTCACGCTCCAAATTCCCCTTATTTATCAACCTTTTTGTCCTCACTACATTCTATACAGGCATTTATTCTATTATATCTTGTTTGACAGAGCTCTTTGAGCTCTGTCAAACAAGATATAATAGAATAAATGCTCAGTTTACCTCCAGCACACAGAAAACTGACCAAATCCCTGTTAATTGTATACTCCTGTTAATTGAATAATTTTCATTGGCAAAATGGATATCCAATTATATCTGTTACCCGAATTTATGTTTTTTCTGACTGAATAGGCTTAGCACTTGATGCCGAGAACCCCTAAGAATGATCAAAGAGAAGAGAGGCTGAACCCAATGGAGATACTTACAGACAGGGCTTTTTATATGCCCGTTTTTATTAAAATTGATTGTATTATGTTGTGGCGTTGGCATCTATCCATCCGTCTGTCCATCCATCTGTCTATCTGTCTTTCTGTCCGGAATTGTTTTTTGGACTTCTTTTCGTTATGGATGGACATATTGGAAATTTTTTTTTTTGATAGCTTTGTTATGGATACTTACAGATCAAGTTCAAATTTCGTTCCACTCGGTTGATATTTGGTGGAGTTACTGCCCTTGAACTTAGAATTTTTTCATTTTCCAGAGTTTTTTCATTTTCCAGACTTGTTGAATACATATAATTAACTATTGGAACATGAATAATGTTTTTTAATTTCTGGAAGTGTGGGCGTATTATGCACCGTCCAACTGTGTCCTCTAGTTGTGGTGAGAGATGTCATACAAGCTATTTGGGATTTTTTCCAAGTTAAGGATCTGAAGTGTTATTTACTATATGTTCTTAACACATAGAAAAACTATATATATAACCAAAACTGAAGTTTTATCCCGAAATTGAACTGAATCTGAAAAATCAACACCACCCTGCCGTAACTTTTGCACTTGGTTAGTTAAAGACAGTGGGGTGCTGTGGCTCAGTAGCCAGAGGTGCAGACTGCAAGCTGAGAGGTCCTCGGTTTGAACCCCACCTGCGACAACTGCATTGTGACGCACAATGACGATTGAAAGGCAAACTGGAAAACCAAATAAGACCCAGCAAAAACCAGCCGAGTGGTTTCACTAAGTTTGCATACAAACTCTCTTACTGGGAGGGAACTGGACAAGTGTCCACTATGGACTCTTGTCACTTAGTCTCACCAGCTAAGGAGCCAATACATTGTGTTATCATTGTCATGTTTTCTCCCTTATTCACTTGTCCACAGGATGAGTTAGTAAGAGAGAAAATGCGACAATGACAACTTGACATAGATTTGTTACCCGAATTTATGTTTTTTCTGACTGAATAGGCTTAAAACTTGATGCTGAGAACCCCTAAGAATAATCAAAGAGAAGTGAGGCTGAACCCAATGGAGATACTTATAGACAGGGCTTTTTATATGCTCGTTTTTATAAAAATTGGTTGTATTATGTTGTGGCGTTGGCATCTGTCCATTCAGTTTTGGTTATAAAGTTTTTCTATGTTAGTTAAAGACAGTGAGGTGCGGTGGCTCAGTAGGTAGAGGTGCAGGCTGCAAGCTGTGAGGCACTCGGTTTGAACCCCACCTGCGACAACTGCATTGTGTCGCACTTTATTCCAGTTGCCTACCTGGGGGCATGATGACTCCGTGTGCTAAGGTGTACTGCACGCCGATGGTGCACGTGTCTTCAACTGCTGTAACCCTGCTTGAGCGGAGCTTGAACAGTTAGAATGTTGGGGAACTGACAGTTGCTTGGCAATGCTTAGTGGTTCTCTCCATGTACTCCAGCTTCCTCCACCCGTAAAAACTGTCACTGTCACGATTAGCCATAGTGCATAAGTATGTGATTTTAAACACCAATAAATAAATAAATATAACCGCATTGTGTCCTTGGGCAAGATACTTGACCCCCATTACCCACGTGGGGGCACGGTGGCGCTGTGTACTAAGGTGTACTGCACGTCGATGGTGCACCTGTCTTCAACCAATGCTAACCCTGCTTATGTGGAGTTAGTATGTTTGGGGAGCTGACAGTTGCTTGCCATTGTTCGGTGGTTCTCTCCAGGTACTCTGGCAGCTTCCACCCATAAAACTGTCATGGTCATGATTAGCCATTGTGCTGAAATATGTGACCTTAAACACCAATAAATGAATAAATGAGTTAAAGACAGTGTCTGTAAAGTGTTAATTTGTTCACAGTTGCGTGGACTTCAATACTGGATCAATAAAATAAGAGTTTATTTTTTTCTTTTTCTTTTCAAATCTCTCACTAACTTGTCATTTTCCACTTCTGATGTATTGATCATTGCAATTGGTTTTCAAGTATCCCAATTCTCCATTGTAAGAGTGATTTTTCATGGAAAGCCAATCTCCAAGCAACTTGATTCATCAAAAATTTCATCTTCAATCTCAGTATAGCACTGACATGTTATCGTTTTTCCAGAATTGCTCTTGTAGAAAGCTTCTCCTGGGACTATCCCAAACAGATCCAGTAATTGATTTCTAAACCTCATCGCACCAATTTCTTATTGTTCCGCGCTGACATGTGACTTTCCAGGGATCATTTCAAAGCATCTTAGAGGAAAAAGTAGTGGCAAAATCAAGAGGATTGCAGGGAATGAGAAAAATCATTGAAATTTGAGAATAGCATCCACAGTTTGTTTGCTCTTTCAGCAACCAAGGTCACATCCAAGCCAGAAAATAAGCAGACTGTCATCTGCAAAATGAGGCTGATGCTACCCTGCACAGTTTATTTAACAGAGCCCAAATATGGTTCAACGTATCCAAAACAATTAGTTAAGTTGTTGAGTGCTGTAAGCCTGTATTTATACTTTATGAAGCCGTCAAGTTGTGATATTCTGTGGATGTGCTTCATATTATAGAAAAGGGTTCAATCCATCAGTCCTTACATCTCTCCATCCATCCTTCCCCATTTCTTGCCATCGCATTTTAAAGAAAACCATTCAAATAGATTGCTCAAATTTAATTTATAGTTTTTTGGTGATAATATCATGAATAATAATAATATACACATTTATATAGCGCCAAAATTAAAGTTCAGAAGATATAGAACCATATTCTAAGGTGCTGTACATGTTACTGAGCTCGTGCAAATATACAAACAGAATATATACAGTATCTTACAGTCCAGAACATCTCTTATAGGCTTTTTGAAACAGGTATGTTTTGAGATCTTTCTTGAAAAGGTTGACATTTGACAGTCTTTTTAGATGCTCTGGTAAATTATTCTACAAGTGAGGGCCAGCAAATGAGAATGACCTATCTCCAAATGTCTTACACCTATGTTTTGGAACATGTAGTAGCATTTTACCATCGGACCTCAGGTTGTATTGATACACATTCTTGGTATTAAGGAGTTCTTCTAAGTAGGCTGGTGACATGTTGTTTTGAGTCTTAAAAACTAATAATAAGTTTTGAAAATTATTCTGTTCTTGACTGGCAGCCAATGCACATCCCTCAGAAAAAGAGTGATGTGTTGAGATCATGATACCCTACATACCACTCGGGCTGATGCATTTAGTACCATCTGCAGGCGAGAGTACTGATATTGTGGAAGGTTGAACAGTAAGACATTACAATAATCCAAATATGAAGTTACAAAGGCATGGACTAGGGTTTTTGTTCAGTCTTTGGTGAGGAACTGTCTTATCTGTTTAACTTTGTATAGACCTCTGAAAGACTTATTGCACATATTTGTAACATGTCTGTCCATAGACATGGTAGAGTTGAAGAAGGCACCAAGATTACGTACACTGTTACTTGCACTGATGGTGGAATCTCCTACCTTCACTGAATTGATGTCAACTTTAGTGAGTTGTTGTCGTGAACCAAATATTAGGAATTCAGTCTTATCATCATTTATCATTAATTTGTTTGAAACCGTCCATATGTGACTGTCCGAAATACATGATTCAATAGTTTCTAGAGCTTTAGTTTGATCCTTGATTGATGGTCGAAAAGAGAAATAGACCTGTGAGTCATCAGCATAACCATGGACGTCAGGCAGGTGAGATTCAATGATGGTGAACATTTTTGAAATATAGAATAGACACAGAACAGGACCAAGGCAACTGCTCTGTGGGACTCCACATTCAAGATGGAAGTCTTTTGACAGATTACCGTTTATTGATACACGCTGTTGTCTATTCTTGAGGTTTGATGATAGCCAGCTAGCAGCAACACCATTAAGTCCAAAATCAGAATTCATTGTCTCTAGCAGAGTTTTATGACAAACAGTGTCAAAATCAACACTGAGGTCTAAAAGAACAATTAAGCAATGTTACCCTTCCAGACTCCATATTATCAATGAATGGGATTGAAACCCAGCTGTTTCCAAGTATTTATTCAAGAGCTATTGCATTTGTTGCCTATAGAATTTCTTGTCATCACATTACTTTTTCTTATCTTATTTCAAAGAAAACTGTTCCAAGATTTTTTTTTCTTTTCTATATTAAATATAAAACGTTTCTGCGATAATATAATGAAGGAGATTGCAAATCATCCATGTTCAAGATATTTCCCTCACTGGGCTTTGGTGGTGTGGTATAACCATCACATGCAGGCCAGGCAATCTAGAAAATCAAGGAGTGCAAAACACTCCTCAGATTGCTTGGGAGTGCAATTGCACCTGAAATTTTAAATGCAAAAACTTGTATGCTATTTTGGTTATATTCACTTCAAGGTATTAATATTGTGACTGAAATATTGTGCTACATTCAGCTACATAGAGGAAAAATTGGCACACACATCTACTCATTATTTAAAATGTTGCATTAAATTCTTATGTGACTGTCTTCTACGCTCAGAATCTATCGAAGTGCGACACAGAATGGGTCATGAATTATTTCGAATTAATGCAATATTGACAAATTGTCCCCTGAGTTCCAATGTGTTCTCTGTGCCAGTAGGCACAGAGAACACTTTGGAACTCAGGGGACGAAACGATAATAGATTTTAGGCAGCCGCAAACAGGTCGGGCATTCCAGAAAATTCAGGGGTGCAAAAAATTGCCCTCCTCAATTTTTTCTGGGTGTGCAGTAGGCATGCAGCACTCCTAAAGAATGCCAGGCCTGCACATGGCATTGCACTTGTCTTTGAAGTAAAATATTATTACCATTTTACAGTGTGTTCCCTAGTATAATAATGATGTTTTACCGGGCGTTGATATTGTGTAACACGACAAAGTGACAGGCCGATCTTAACGAAGCACAATTAATTTTTTACTTTCATGTTGTATATTTATTTATTTATTGGTGTTTAAGGTCACATATTTATGCACAATGGCTAATCATGTTTTACGGGTGGAGGAAGCCATAGTACCCGGAGAGAACCACCGAGCAATGGCGAGCAACTGTCAGCTCCCCAACATACTAACTCCACGCAAGCGCAGGGTTAGCATTGGTTGAAGACAAGTGCACCATTGACATGCAGTACGTCTTAGTACACAATGCCACCGTGCCCCCACGCAGGCAATGGAGATGAAGTGTCTTGCTCAAGGACACAACACGGTAGCTGCAGGTGGGATTCGAACCGAGGACCTCTCGGCTTGCAGCCTGCACCTCTACCTACTGAGCCACTGCACTCCCCTTGCATGTTGTAATAAGTAACTGTGAGACAAACGGTAATAATAGTAATAACATGTCTTTGTCAGGCACTGTGGTTTTGTTAACCCCTAGCACTCTGGTAGTGCAACTGAATTTTCTCAAATCACTCTGTTTTTCTCTTGTTTAAGTATGAATTTAACCAATTATATCTTGCTTGAAATTCGTTTTCGAAAAATGTGAAATTTAATTTATTTTTTAAAAATACTGTGTTAGGTAAATGACTAATGGAGTTACCTCATTCGTGTTTGATACCTACACACCACAAGTGCCTGTTGTGGAGTTTTTACAGGGCTTTGAGCATTTATGGATATGCAACTTAAGTCACACCTTTATTCAGTTCCGGGAGAGGAAAAAGTGTGAAAACCTAAATTTCAAGCAGGAAATTATCGTCACAATGCTGCTTAGAATTCAACCAATGATTGACAGTGCTCAGGAAGCCAAACCATCATTTCGCAGGTACTCCAAGAAGTTTATATCTTCATTCAAAGTCACTTTCAGCATCTTTTGCTATATCATCGTCACAACAAATGCACTAAGTGAAGCTTAGCCAAACATTGATATGAATAATGACATCTTAAGAGAGCTCGCAACCCCAAAATTGGTTTAACAACACTTTCAACAGACAGGGTTACATCATGTCAGACAGTATTACAGGTGAATTTATTTATTTATTTATTGGTGCTTAAGGTCACATATTTCTGCACAATGGCTAATCATGACCACGACAGTTTTACGGGTGGAGGAAGCCGGAGTACCCGGAGAGAACCCCAAGCAATGGCAAGCAACAGGGCTTGCCTTGAGTCGGGGCTGATCAGCCCAGGCCCCGAGATCAGCCCCGAGGAGCACTTGCTGGGGGCTTTTTTTCAAGCCCCGACATTTTCCACAAAAAAGCACTAACAATAATGGAAGAAATGGAAAATCAGCCCCGAAATGGCCCCGACCTCAATATGTAGGGCACTTTTTTTTAGGCCCCAACCATTTTACTCAAGGCGAGCCCTGCAAGCAACTGTCAGCTCTCCAAGATACTAACTCCACACAAGCAGGGTTAGCATTGGTTGAAGACAGGTGCACCATTGACGTGCAGTACGCCTTAGTACACAGCGTCACCGTGCCCCCCACGTGGGCAATGGGGGTGAAGTGTCTTGCCCAAGGATGCAACGCAGTTGCCGTAGGTGGGATTCGAACCGAGGACCTTTTGGTTTGCAGCCTGCACCTCTACCCACTGAGCCACTGTGTCCCCCCCCCCTATTACAGGTGAAGGAAGCCAGAGTATCACCACCAAGCTGCAGTAACTGTCAGATTCCCCAACTTACTAACTCTGCACCAAGCAGGGCTAGCAGTGATTGAAGGCAAATTGAGTGTGCTTTAGTATACAGTGGCCCCCCCACTCCCCCCCCCCCCCCCCCGGCAATCAAAATTACGTGCCTTGAACAAGGATGCAACAGTTTCAAAGAAGCTATTTATTTACTTATTGATTTTTACTGTCTCTTTCAGCAGCTATGGCTGTATGGTGACTGGTAGTGCAATAGATTTTTCTCCAGTCGGTTTTTCTCCTGTTTAACGATGAATTTAACCAATTATACCTTGTTTGACAGAGGTATATTTGGTTAAATATTAAACTGCATTATGGGAAATATTTGCTGCTGAAAACTTTACCATTTTGACATCAGAGTGCAGAGGGTTAACATCCTTCAAGAAATGGATAGCAGCCCTCCATCTTATTAGTGGCCCGAGACGAAGTGCCACTAATAAGATGGAGGGCTGCTATTCATTTCTGTTGGGTCGTTAATATACCACAATGCCCTTAAAATTCATGTTCATTGTTATATTACCCTTAAAGTGAAATTGTTTAGTCTGTATGTATACTGAATATAATTTCCAAACACAAAACCATTTACCATACCTTCAGTACAAATTTGACCTGTTAATTGAATATAGGTTATAGAGTAAACTCCTGTTAATTGAATAAAAAATCTTATAACCTGTCAAGACATTACCCAGACTCTCCCCAGTTTTCCTTTGTTTATAGACCTATTTGGCCTCAGTACATCCAATACCGACATTTAATTAGGCTTTTCCAAACACATTTAGAGCATAACATGATACACCACAATCACCTCTCAAATCTTTCAACATTAACCCCCAGTGGCCAAAAACAACATAAATATAGCATTTGTTCTTCAAAATTGACCAACTTCAAGGGCAAATTTTTATAATTGTGCGGTTGTTGTAATGATTATTGTGGTATGTATAGGTGCAACAATGATCATAGAAGAAAGTACTATTTGCTTTTTAGTCTCTGATTTAACCGTCAAGCACAATGAGGGTGAGAGAATAAGTGTACTGTTTGAAAATGCCAAAATTAGCCATCTTTGGTTGCTTTTTTTCTGTCATTTTGGAAAGGATTAATTTCAAAGACTTTTGATGTACGTATTCACAATGGACTACCAAGCATATTTGCTGTTGTAAGTTCGGTTGTAAAGCTTAACCCTATCCCATTCTGGTTGCATAAAAGTAGGTACCGTCCAAAAAAACTCCCATTTTTCAGAATTTGGTAAGTTTAGCTGACGATTTACTCCATTTTTATTTGATTGAGCTCTGAATGTTTTCTATAGCGGCATGCAGCAGTCACAGTATGACAAATTTTGTTCTATATGTTATTATTAAAAGTTTAATTCTTGGCAGATTTGAGACTTCCTGTAAGGATACCATTGGAATAATTGTTATTTTTGCCAACTTTTACATGCGATTTATCAGCACGGGAGCCATATTTTCTCAAAACACTTCCCATGAGAAGATAGGACATTATTCCTAGAACAATTTTGCTGTTATATGTTTTATTCAAAGTTTTAACCCTCACCCAGTTGTCGGGCCTTGATTGAATTGGAGTACCCTCAAATTGTACATCTTAATTCAAATACCAAGATTCAAGATTCCTCCTTGTCTCTTATCAGAAACTCAAGCTGTGATTGATGACAGGTCTCTGGAAAGTGAAATGAGGTATCGTCATATTCGTGAAAACAGTATTTTCCAAATCTTTTGACAAAACCATCAAAATTTCACCATTTTTCAAAAGTCTTAAAATTGTTTACAGGTATTTAGCTCCGATTTTCCAAATATTTAGAGCATAATATGATGCAACAAAATTACCACACAAATATTGGCTAAAAATGACATGAATATAGCATTTTGTCTACAAAATTGACCAACTTTAAGGGTGCATGCCAGTGTGAAAGAGTACAGTCGGTAGAGTTGTTATACAGGCCTGCCTGCCTGCTCGACATTAACCACACACCATTCACGTCCTTGTTGTAAGAAAAATAGTCTCCCTGCCTGCTTGATTTGGTCATTTCAGGCAACTGAATTGCCCGAAATTTTCGGAGGAGGGGGAGGGGGTACAGTCCTCCCAGACACCCTGGCCCGTATGCCCATGATTCATCTTTACTTATTTTTTCCAAAGCAAAACAGACATGGCTCGTTTTGCTTTCTATGAAAATATTTAGTAATTATTGAAGAGGAAATTTTGTGTTAAATGTTTTGATGTCCTGCTTTATCTCAAATATCTGTTTTGGCTGCATAAAACCTAGTAGCATCACAAAAAACTTTGCTTCAACTACATGTTTCTATTTTCAAAACTGATCGATAGTTTGTTTTGTGTACAATACAGTTTGCCTTTTTACATTAAAAAGTTTGGAAAGCCTGTAATTATTACAATTCTCTAGTCTATTATATCTTGTTGACAGAGCTCATAGAGCTCTGTCAAACAAGATATAATAGAATAAATGCCAAGCTTATCTAAAGAATACATGTAAGTGACACAATCCCTGTTAATTGAATACTCCTGCTAATTGAATAATTTTAATTGGCAAAGTGACTATTCAATTAAAAGGGTTCAACTATATTCCCCTTGCAGTGAAATTGTTTAGTATAGGCTTTGTTATAATTTATGAGAGGGTGCCTCTTTGCACTTATCCATAAATTGCAAACGTCAAGGTTGTTTGAACAAAGTTTGATGATACAAAAACAATTTCGCACTTTACCTGCTCAACAAATAACAGCTGATCATTTCAGAAATTCCTCATTTAGAAATACATTGATATGGATTTTTGACAATTTGTTCTCACTTATCTGAATGTCAGATAAATAATTATGAGAAAATGCATTTGGAAATGTAATTGTATTGATTTTTAACTCGCAGAAACCATGAAAATACCAGTGTATCCAACATAAAAAATTGTTGAGATTTGTTGTGCATCCATTGTTTCTAGACAAGACTGGTCTTCCTGTTCATGCTGGCACTCTCAGAATCTATGACAACAATCACATTAGCATATTACAAAAATCAAAGTTGATTCTCCTTGTCTTCCCTATGAGAATCGTTTGTAGCAAGCTATTAACTGGTAGAGTGCTGGAAGCCCATATTTGGGCTTCATTCTGAAGTGCAGCTACTGCAATTTAAAGGCTTCAGATTCAGTGGCTGAGCTTCTTATTAACTTTGAAGTGATATTATTTAATCTGTTAGCATCTACCTTGTTACATTAATTCATAGGAGAGTGCCCACAGGCACTCTCTTATGAATTGTAACAAAGAAAAGACATGTGAACAAATTTTGGTGGCCAAAAATAATTTAGCACTCTACCAGTTAATTGAAAAGTAGATTTTGTTTTCATTTTTGGAACTCACTAAAAAATACTTTCCACAATCCATTCCAATGAGGAGTCCAGATGAGTTTGAACACTTTTTGAGAATGGTGTACTTGTTGCTTTTGTCCCTTACTTTGGGTAAAGGGTTATTGTCAATGAGATTTACCCAAAGGCTGTACAGTGCACAGGTTTAGTTACTCAGGTAGTACTGGACATTTTTTTATACCATGCTCTCCTATGTTACTACCTGAGAAAAACCTGTATGTTAAATTTTAGCTTTTTATCCCGCTACCGGTGTAAAGTTTCTACTGCAATTAAAAAAAATTTACACCTATAGTCGGAAGTTCATCCAACTTGACCTTTGGCATGACACAATTTGCCAACTTCGATATATTCACACTTCGCAATGTTTCATTCTAACATACGACATTTTGTGGTACTATCTACTACGTGTAAATGACTTATTAAGTTTAAAATACCTACAATTAAATGCTTAAAATAAAATTTAAGATTTGTTAATAATAATTTGACTGAAAAAGCAAGATAAATTCAATCAACTTTAACAATGTGTCTAGCTGTCAATAAAGCATTCATGTACAGCTGGTAGTACTGCCCACCGGCGCAGATATGAACAAAACAAACCCGTGTGTTTGCGATAGAAAGTGTCATTTTTTCTCCTTTTTAAGTGACAAAGTCGATTATTTATTAAGAGCATGGTATAAATAAAACAAATAGGTACTAGGGCCGGTAATCAGAATTAAACCACTCGTAGAATAAGGGTTTTAACCACTCGGTTAGCCGAGTGGTTAAAACCCTTATCCTACTCATGGTATAGATCTGATTGCACTTGATTACTGTGGTAAACCAGTTCCGCTTTACTAGTAAAATAGGACCCAGTCACCAATGCTTGGGGTGAAAGTCCTCTACAATGGGCAACATGTAGATCAACGATTGACTACACTTGACTTCATCTCCATGTTGTGTCACGATTAGCCATGGTGCATAAATATGTGACGTTAACCACCAACAAACAAACAAACAAACATAGATCTGATTACTCGCCCTAGTACCTATTTATTCTATATTACAACCAGAAATGCAATGCACATGGTTAGTAACACTTTGTGGTTATACAGTTAAAACTAAAAGTCCTGTCCTGAAATGCGCACAAATAGCACGTCGATATGCGCGTTAATCTATGCGATATGACCATAGTAAGGCTATCAAATTCTGTAAATATGGCCTGTGCACAAGCAATGTTTCAGCCAATGGACCTCCGGGTAAAACAGAAACATTGCCCGTGTTTGCAATGAGTAACCAGGAGAAACTGCCATACTTTGGATGCCATTCGATATGGCAGTTGCGCGCAATTCATACACGCAATTAAGCCTAGATAAGCGCACAGTTCGTGACAGGACTTCAAGTTTTAACTGTAAAAATTAGTAACTGTCTTGTCAGGCATTACATGAAAATATACACTGCTTAGGCCTAAAAAAATAAAGACATTCTTGCTCTCAAGGGACGAAATACACCACCACCCATGCTTATCCGTAGAAAATGAGGCCTAAAACATACCAAGGACATGAACTTTTGGTGGAAAAGAAATAATTACAGAAATATAAAATAAAAACCCGCCCGCCCGCATGAAATTTTACAAATAATGGCCCGAGAAACAGAAGATCCACTTTGTGTAGCCTTAAGGCTGTAAAAATGCACAGGGTTAGTTGGTTACATGTTACATATGGTGCAGGGTTCAAGGAACTAATGGAAATACTTATACTGGATTGTGATTGTGGAAAAAAAAAAAAATTCAATTAATAGCTTGTTTTATATCAATCGGGGGTGGGGGTGGTGAGGGGCATGGTGGCTCAGTAGGTAGAGGTGCAGGCTGCAAGCCGAGAGGTCCTCAGTTCGAATCCCACCTGCGGCAATCGCATTGTGTCCTTGGGCAAGGCACTTCACCCCCATTGCCCACATGGGGGAGTGGTGGTGTGTACTAAGGCGTACTGCACGTCTATGGTACACCTGTCTTCAACCAATGCTAACCCTGCTTGTGTGGAGTTGGTATGTTGGGGAGCCGACAGTTGCTTGCCATTGCTCGGTGGTTCTCTCTGGGTACTCCAGCTTCCTCCACCCGTAAAACTGTCATGGTCATGATCAGCCATTGTGCAGAAATATGCGACCTTAAACACCAATAAATAAATAACAATAAATATATAAATCGGGTTTAACTCTTGCTGGTTCTTTCATGAATTTTAACCCTTTACCTAACGTAACGGCCGAAACCGGCCAGCGCTATTCTCAAAAATCGCCAATTAATTTTCATAATTTTCTTCATTTTTTGTCTCAAAAACATAGGTTATGACCCCCTCGTTCCAACGAGGGGTCATAACCTATGTTTTTGAGACAAAAAATGAAAAAAATTAGTTATTCAAGAATTATTTTTGCAAGTGTCATCTGCTTTTCAGGTTAGGTAAAGGGTTAAACCCTGAGAACCTCCAAATAAATCAACATTTTCCACACTTCCATTCTTAAAACACCTGTTATACACTATGGGAAACTATTAATTATTTATTATACCCCCACCTTTTTTTTAAAAGAGTGGGGTACACTGGATTGCGCCTGTCTGTGTGTCTGCGCATCTGTCCATGCACCATCTGTATGTCTATCCATCCCAACTCAGATGTCTGTTCGCATTATAACTTCAACATTACTGCTCAGATTTCGATGAAATTTCATAGAGATGTTCACTATCATAAGACCTTGAAGCAGCATAAGCCATTTTGATTTGGAAATATTTTTTTTGTGAGTTCTGGCCCTTTGAATATACAAAAATAGGCTATTTTTGTCTGTTCGCATCTCATCTCAGGTTTGGGTCATTGGATTTCAATGAAATCTGGAAAGAAAATTGTTTATGGAAAAGACTATGAGTCTCTAATAATATTTTTTACTTTTCACTTTTTAGACTTATCCCCTCTTTTAACTTTGAAAAATCGCTGTTTGTCTCGTAAAATAGCCAGTTTTTTGTCTGTTCGCCTCATATTTCAGGTTTGGGTTATCAGATTTCACTGAAATTTGGAATGAATATTGTTTATGGAAATGACTTTCAAATGAGTCATGTCCCTGCATGTCCCTGCAGTAAAACAAAGAAATTACATGCAAATCACCTCCCTACATCTTGCATTATGTCTTTGTTATAAAGTTTGGGTTATCAGATTTCAATGAAATTTGGAGTGAAGATTGTTTATGGAAATGGCTTTTAAGTGAGTCAGGTCCCTACAGTAAAACAAAGAAAATACTTGCAAATGAGCTCCCCACATGTGGCATTATGTCTTTTTTCTACATCTCTTATTTGAATGGTCTGATCATCACTAGACTGCAGTAACAGGTTTTCTGGCCTTCACAGTTACCTTTCTGTAAAGCAAAGACAATAATTTTGCTGTTTGTCTCATAAAATAGCAATTTTTTGTCTGTTCGCCTCATATCTCTGGTTTGGGATTCGCGGCTCACAATGAAATTTGGAATGAAGATTGTCTATGGGAATTGCTTTCATGGTATCATGGATCATTTCTTCTCTTGTCATTGTTTGGTGGTATGCACCATGGGGGTATGCCCGGGGTGTGGCCTCCCTCTTGTTTATTGGGGCTTAATGACACTTTTGACAGCCAGGGTCACCTCATGGCAGGCAGTTTTACGTGTGCAGAAAGCCAGAGTACCCGGAGAGAACCATGAGCAGTGGCGAGCAACTGTCAGACTCCTCAAGGAACTAACTCCACACAAGCAGGGTTAGGATTCGTTGAAGACAAGTGCACCATGTACATGCAGTATGCCTCAACACACAGTGCCACCATGCCCTGTGGGCAATCAGGATTAAGTGCCTTACCCAAGGACCTAACACGTTTACCTCTAACGGGGATTGAAACGTGGACCTTTTGGTTTGAAGTCCAGTGCCTTAACTACCGAGCTACCATGCTCCCTTATGGGAAATAAGTATACTTAAATTGATTTGAGGTTTTCGGATATTAACCCTTTACCCAACATAAAAGCCTTATTCGGCCAGTGCTGTTCGCATACAGTCACCTTTAAAATATCATTTTTCCAATTGTTCTCTACAAAACAAAGCTTATTACTTATTAATTGGAATGTTGGAATGAGTTCATCAAGCTTGTTCCAATGAGGGTCATATTAAGCTATGTTTTTGAGACAAAACATGGAAATGTTTAATCATTCCAAATATGTTCTGAAATTTCTTCTTGTGTTAGGTAAACGATTAACCCTTTCCTAACATGAATAGAGGATGACCCTAACGAAAAACTTTCTTGAACATTTAGAAGTTTTTATTTATTTTTGCCCTAAAAACAATTAGCCAATGACCACTCATGGAATGGGCGCCGTGAACTTGTTCCAATGAGTAGAGCAGGGAGGTTAACTGCAACTACAGGGCGGGATCAGTAGTGTGAGACTACCGAAAACCATGCTCCAATGTAAATCCCACAACCTCCAAGCTCTACCGAGTGTTTTAACTCTTACTTGCGGAGTCAAGATATTTTTCATGAATTCTAGTCATGGCTGCTGTGAAGCAGCCATGCCTAAATTTTATGAGAAATTCATCTAAATTTAACCCAAGAAAAAATCCATAGAATTTACAGGGGAAACATTTGATAAAATGTGCCCAAATTATAAATATTTCAGTGCAAGAGAAATCCTGTCCTGGGCAGGAATATCTGCTGGCAGCATGTAAGGAGATGAGCCCTCTGAGACAAAAATTTAGAAAAAAATAAATAAAATTTTCTGATTTTTTTGCTCAAACAAAAAGTTTTCATCTGTCCTGCCATCCATCCATCCATCCATCCATCCATCCATCCATTCTGATTTTGTCCAATCCATAAAAAATGGTTCAACAGAACTTGTTCATACTGCTCACAGTGATTGCTTTTGACTGAAGGGTGTGTCATGACTTTGGCCCAAGGTCATAACTCCAAGATCAAGGTGACAAACTGTTCGTGCATTCTAGCCTTGTTTGGTCCATAAAATGATGCAACAAACAGAATTACCGTGTTCATATTCACACAGTGCTTGCTCATAACTCAAGGCTGTGTCTCCAGAGTATGTCCAAAAGTACCACTAACTATTGCTGCCAAGCCTTTTACTTCGGGCTCATATTCAAGGGCCCTCTGCTGATATTTTCTTGTTATGTTTAGCAATGAAGGTTTAAAGCATATTTACCAATTATTATATTTTTAAAAAATTTCAACAAAACCATATCATGTGACCCCTCTTTGGAACGAGATCGATGAGCTCGTTCCGAGGAGGGGTCACATGATATAGTTTTGTTGAAATTTTTCGAAAAATAATATTTTTTCAGCAGCTGTATTTGCATATTACGCGGGCGGCTGCGGGTGATTCGTTAGGTAAAGGGTTAATCAATCACCAAAAAAGCTCCTTGTTCATAGCCCTGTTTAGCCTCAGTACACACTTGTACAAGTAGTTAACTCCTTGCATGCTTCTGGAAGATATTCTTGACTCACATCTCTAGAATGAGAATAATTTGGACATATTAATTAACCCTTTACCTAATGAATCGGCCGTATTCACCCACATAATTTACAAATTGAGCAATTGAAACAAGATTTTTATACCCCCTGCAAACAAAGTTTTGGGGGGTATATAGGAATCACCCTGTCCGTCCATCTGTCCGTCTGTCCATCTGTCCATCCTTATAAGCGCAACTCCTCCTAAACCGTTTGAAGAATTTTCATGAAACTTTACACAATGGAAGAACTCCATATGAAGATGTGCATGAAGCAATATAATTCCGTTCTGACAATTCCAAGGGGAGATAATCTAACTTATACCGTCTGTCCATCCTTGTTAGCGCAACTCCTCCTAAACCGTTTGAAGAATTTTCATGAAACTTTACACAATGGAAGAACTCCATATGAAGATGTGCATGAAGCAATATAATTCCGTTCGGACATTTCCAAGGGGAGATAATATAACTTATACCGTCTGTCCATCCTTGTAAGCGCAACTCCTCCTAAACCGTTTGAAGAATTTTCATGAAATTTTACACAATGGAAGAACTCCATATGAAGATGTGCATGAAGCAATATAATTCCGTTCTGACATTTCCAAGGAGAGATAATCTAACTTATACATTTCAGGCGTGGGGGGGGGGGGGGGGGGGGATATCGCTTTGTGAGTTTGCTCACAGTACCTCTAGTTTTTTTTTTAAAATCCAACAAAGCCATATCATGTGACCCTCTCATTGGAACGAACTCATCGAGCTCGTTCCAATGAGGAGTCACATGATATGGCTTTGTTGTATTTTTTTGAAACAAAAAAATGAAAAAAGAAAAATTAAAATATAAATTTTGATATTGTCTGTGTTGGGTAAAGGGTTGAACCAAATGTAAATTTATTCAACTTTTTATACCCCCGCCTAGTGGGGGTATATAGGATTCCTCGTGTCCGTCAGGCCATCTGTCCGTCAGTCCTTCTGTCGCGAAATTGTTTAATGGAGGGTACCGTCATGCTGTAATCAAATCCTCCCCCACTTTTCAATTCACATAGTTGAAACTTCAGAATATGATCATACACACAATGAAGATGTGCAACATGTATAAAGTCTGGCGAAACTTTTGTTTGTCCACAGTTATTTCCCTTTCTTGATTTTTAACTTAGATTTTTTAACATTCTTCTGTTTTCATTTGGGATATATTGTCGGAAGAGGGTTCAGTTGGGCCGAAGAGCGGGGTTATCTTTATGTGTCATCAGCGGTACACGCTCTCTAGTTTACAAATGCTTTCTTGAGTTATACTTCTCAGACTTTTTCATCAAATCTAATCATGGCTGCTTAATAGCAGCCATGACCAGATTTGATAAAAATATTTTAAAAAATGCTCAGCAGGTTAAGAGTTAATCTATAACTAGAGGTACTGTGAGCAAGCTCACAAAGTGATACCCCCGCGCCTGAAATGTATAAGTTAGATTATCTCCCCTTGGAAATGTCAGAACAGAATTATATTGCTCCATGCACATCTTCATATGGAGTTCTTCCATTGTGTAAAGTTTCATGAAAATTCTTCGAACGGTTTAGGAGGAGTTGCACTTATAAGGATGGACAGACCTGAAATGTATAAGTTAGATTATCTCCCCTTGGAAATGTCAGAACAGAATTATATTGCTTCATGCACATCTTCATATGGAGTTCTTCCATTGCGTAAAGTTTCATGAAAATTCTTCAAACGGTTTAGGAGGAGTTGCACTTATAGGGATGGACAGACGGACAGATGGACGTTCAGGGTGATTCCTATATACCCCCCAAACTTTGTTTGCGGGGGATATAATAACAAGATGTATATAGAATAAATAGGTACTATACAGCTGGTAATCAGCTTTAAACCACATTTAGGATATGGGTTTTAACCACGAGGCTCTACCGAGTGGCTAAAACCCTTATTTTACGAGTGGTTTAAACCTGATTACCGACTGTAGTACCTATATGTTTTATTTACACCATGCCCTTAATAAATAATTGACTTTGTCACTTAAAATGGAGAAAAAACAATATTTTTGATTAGCAGATGAACAAACACATGGGCTTGTTTTGTTTACATCTGCACCCGCGGGCAGTACTTCCGGCTACATGTGAATGCTTGATTGACAGCTGGACACATCATCAAAGTTGATTGAATTTATCTTGCTTTTTCGGTCAAATTATTATTAACAATTCTTAAATTTTATTTTAAATATTTAATTGTACAAATCTTAAACTTAAATAAGTCATTTCACGTAGTAGATAGTACTGCAAAGCGTCACATGTTTGAATGAAACATCGTGAAGTGTGAATGTATCAAAGTCGGCAAATTGGGTCATGTCAAAGATCAAATTGGATGTAGTTCCTACAATAGGTGTATATTTTTGTAATGGAATTCCCATTGAACATGTGTTAACCGCAGTAGAAGCTTTATACCGGTAGTGGGGTTAAAGGCTAAAAATTAACATACAGGCTTTTCACAGGTAGTAACATAGGTGAACAGGGTATAAAGTATCTTTAAACAGCAATAAAATAACAAACAAAAGAAATCAGCAGCCATACGATCGGGGAATTATTATAACATGCCAAATAGCTTGGAAAACGCACCTCGTTTCCATGTCGAGCTCTGATAGCTGAATTGAACGCGTCACAAATGACGTTTTGTTTATCTTTCAACCTGATCTTTCTCACTCTGCAAAAAACGTCAACCAAGATGAATTCAATTTACAACGCACAAATAGCACGTCGATCTGCGCGTTAATCTACGCGTTATGATCATACTAAGGTTATCAAATTCTGTACATATAGCCTGTGCACAAGAAATTTTTCAGCCAATGGACCTCCGGGTAACCCGGAGGTCCATTGGCAGAAACATTGCCTGCGTTTGCTCTGCGTAACCAGGAGAACCTGCAGTGCTTTGAATCCCATTCAATATGGCAATTGGGCGTAATTTCTACGCTCAGTTAAGCCTAAGTGGGGTTAAAAGCTAAAATTTAACATACAGTTTTTTCACAGGTAGTAACATAGGTGAGCATGGTATGAAATAAAATAAATGCTTAGTTTATCAACAGAATATAGGAAAGTGACCGTTTTCCTGTTAATTGGGAAAGTGCTGAGTTTTTTCTGACAACAAATCAAAGCTCATCATATACTGCTCTATTACATTTAATTGGATAGTGCCTTATAGGCACTATCCAATTAAATGTCAGAGAGCAAGGTATTGTATAAAAAGTCTGATTCATATCAGGGACAATAAAGGCTTCCTCGGGCAGAATGTAGCCACAGACAGTTATTGCCTGTCACTTTTAGTAAAGCCCAAAATAGGGCTTCCAGCACTCTGCCAGTTAATTAACTGGTAGAGTGCTGGAAGCCCAAATTTGGGCTTTATTCTGAAGTGCCAGTTCCACAACTTAAAGGCTTCATATTCAGTGGATGTCGTTCATTTCAGCTTTGAAGTGAAATTATTTAGCCTGCTTGGATTTGCCTTGTTACAATTTCTGGGAGAGTTCCTATTGGCACTCTCCCATAAATTCTAACAAGGCAAACATATGTGAACAAATTTTGATGACCAAAAATAATTCAGCGCTCTACCAGTTAAATACTCTTGTTTAATTGAAAAAATTCATTGGCACAGTAGCTATTCATTTACAGAAACCCACGGTTTTTGTAGAGGGTTAACATAATTTGTTTTTGTTCCCACAAAACCCACTTTTTCTGTGTGTTGGAGTAGCTGAGATTTATCGCGGCAATCCTCGTAGTTGATTGCACCAAGAGTGTTCTTCATAATCTAATGTTTAGTGGAAAGGATTGAAAGAAGACGGGAAATCTTTTGTACTATTTTAATTTCAGAGCGGAGACTTGGACAGCTGAATTAAATTATGAGTCTTTAGACCCCAAATTACTATTGATTAATAATACTAGGTTACATGTGAAAACACACATTCACAGACCTTTTGGAGAACGTCGTCTTCTCAGACCATCTTTTCAATCTCAGAGGTCAACTCCATATTTATTCAACCTCTCTTGGAAGAACAAAACTTGAAGTAATGACATAAAGCGTCCAGGCTTTGTTACATGTTGACTTCAGTGCTCAAAATAACTTTTTGCTTTGCGTAGCAAAATGCTACACATTTTCAAAAAATGAATAGCATTTTGTAAAAATTACATAGCTATTTTTGTATACCAGAGTTATGTTATGCTGTTTTGTATTGAATTCTTCTAAATAGATAGAATAGTTTGCATCCATTTCCAAATGATCTGCAACACATGAAACATTTACTATGTTTTTTTTAACTGAACTGCCTTTAAGGGTTGCATGGACTTGGATATTTTCAATTGGCGTCTTGGTTGTTTAATCGAGTTCTCAAAATGGAAGTTGGGATTTTTAATTTGATGGGCTTGAAGTTATTTTTAATGGACATTTTATGCAACATGTTGTAAAAAGAGGAAGAATTTAAACCAATAGAATCCATCTTACATATGAAGTTGCTAATGATGCTTGATGGAGAGTTAATCTGAGTTATGCCTGGAATGTTTCCCAATCAGAAGTAAAGCATCAGTGAACTAGTTTTCAAATTTGTTTGCAAATTTTCATTTACATTTCGCGATACAAGATAATCAACTGCAGCCTAATAGGCTGCAGTTGATTATCTTGTATTGCAAAATGCTATACATAATTGAACATTGTGTAGTTTTTTGCAAGTTTTGCATAGCAAAAAGCGACGCAACACCGCTTATTTTGAGCCCTGGTTGACTTTGCTGACTGTGGAGATGGAATTGCCCCTTGGGATATTTGGAAAACTCTCGGTGCACCATTTTGGTCAGAGATCTGTATACAACTGTGGAGATACAGTGGAACCCTGTTAACTGAAAAGTTACTTTGTTAGTGCCCACCTGCAGCAAATGTGTTGTGTTCTTGGGCAAGACACTTCACCCCCATTGCCCACGTGGGGGCACGGTGGCATTGTGTACTAAGGCGTACTGCACGTCAGTGGTGCACTTGTCTTCAACCAATGCTAACCCTGCTTGAGTGGAGTTAGTATGTTAGGGAGCTGACAGTTGCTCGCCATTGCTTGCTTTCTCCGGGTACTCTGACTTCCTCCACCCGTAAAACTGTCATGGTCATGATTAGCCATTCTGCAGAAATATGTGACCGTAAACACCAATAAATAAATAAATAAATAATTAATAAATAACTTTGTTCGTGAAAAATTTGCAGTTAACAGGAGTGCTCAATTGTTTGTTTATTGGGAATTAATAAATAACTTTGTTAGTGAAAATTTGCAGTTAACAGGAGTGCTCAATTGTTTGTTCATTGGGGTTTAATGACTCTTTCAACAGCCAAGGTCACATTGTGTCAGACAGTTTTATTGGTGGAAGAAGCCAGAGAGAACCACTGAGCAACAGTAAGAAACTGTCAAACTCTCCATCTTTGACAGTTGCTCATCCAACAGTAACTGTCAAAGATGAAGAGTTTGACGCTTGCGCTAGCCGAGATAGCAGCAGTTGAAGGAAAATGCCCCATTGTTGTTCAGTATGCATTAATGGGCAATGGGGAGTAAGTGTCTTCAGGGACAAAATTTTAACATGAATCTGTTTATTGATTTGCTGTCAAACTCTCCAACTTTCTAATTCAGGATTCCCGCAGGGCCTTGGATTCAAGGAATGGCCTTGAATTCAACAAAGTGTGGTTCAATTGAAATCATGGAAAATGGTCATGGGAGCCTTGAAAATTCTTGAAGTTTTGCGAAATAAAAACCTGCTGACGATATCGGTAATTAATAGCCTCCATCGTTGGGTACACTAGTGATCATATATCATCATTCATGGCTGTAAGTCCTTGAAATTTCTTGAATTTGGTTGCTGTTAAGGCCTTGAAAAATGCTACAAAATGTTGAGAAACTGCCTTGATTAGCCTTAAATTTGATCAGTCCTTGCCTGCAGGAACCCTGCAATTCTACTGTAGCAGAGATAGCAGCGATTGAAGGCAAGTGCCCCATACACAGAATGACACACGCGTGTGAATGGGTTAAACAATATGACACTTGTGTCATCGCGGAAGCATAAAACGAGAGGCGACCTGTCATTTTATCCTTCTGCAATGGAACAAGTTCCATATAGATTAACCCATTCACAAGCATGTGTCGTTCTGTGTTTATTACATACCTCCACATCTATAAAAGCAATTATAAGAAGGACAGTTCATTTGACAACTTGTCCCCTGAGTTCCAGTGTGTTCTATGTGCCAGTAGGCACATAGAACACATTGGAACTCAGTCGAACTATCAACAAAAAGAAAACATTTTATCGTCTACTAAATTTCCTAGGGGAACCTGTGTTACTATTTTTAGCTATTGCTAGTGATTCAAATTGCATTTGTGGTGCACGTTTTGTAGAAAATTCCAGTGAAAGTTTGCTTCTATTTAAAAATAGTCTGTTAATGATTTCCGTTCCGCACACATGTGCCAAGCAGATTTTCATTTTTCGCATGGTTTAGTGTTGCTGTAGATGGGGAGTTCATAGGACAGGCATATAATAAATTGTTGTACAGTACGCCTTAGTGGGCAATCAGGATTAAGTATCTTCAGGGGCAAAATTTTAACATGGATGTCTATTGATTCGCATAAATATTCACCCAAATCAAGTAGTACTTGTTTACTGTGGTATTTAATCTTCTCTGTTTTACTGGTAAAATAGGACCTAGTCAGCAATGCTTGGGGTGGAAGTCCTCTAAAATGGGTGACATGGGTATAAATGATTAATTAAACTTGACCTTATCTCCATGTTGAGGTCATGATTAACCATTGTGCAGAACTATCTGATCTCAAACACCAATAAATAAAGAAATAGCTAAATAAGACTTAAGATTGATGGTTTGACCTGCATTGTGTCCATGGCCAAGACACTTTATCTCGGTGGCTTATATGGGAATATGGTGGTTCTGTGTATTGAGGTGTAGAACATGGCAACGGTTCATATTGCCTTCAAATAATGTTAACCCTGCTCTTTTTGGGTAAGTAAGTTGGAGAGTCTGACAGTTACTTGCCATGGATCAGTGGTTCCCTCTAAGTGCTCAGGCTTCCTCTACACATAAAACTGCCCATTGCAGTATGCCCCTTGCTGTTTAACCCTTTCCCTAACACAGACGATATCAAAATTTACTATTTTAAATTTTTCAAAACATTTCAACAATGAGCTCGTTCCAATGAGGGGTCACGTGATATGGTTTTGTTGAAATATTTTGAAAAATTTAATTTTTTCAACTGCTCAATTTGCATATTATGCGGGTGGATGCAGGCAATTTGTTAGGTAAAGTGTTAAAGTGTCAGTTACACCCCAATCAACACATATCTAACATTATGGCCATATCTTACCAGTGCTGTTCACAAATTTTATTACCTTCTTTTAAAAAAATTTTATCCAAAAAACATACAGTATGGCTGCCATGGACTGGTCACTTTCCACGGAGTGGGCAGTATTTCCACGGGTGCATTTATTTATTTATTGATGTTTAAGGTCACATATTTACGCACAATGGCTAATCATGACCATGACAGTTTTACGGGTGGAGGAAGCCGGAGTACCGGGAAAAAACCACCGAGCAACGACGAGCAGCTGCCAGCTCCCCAACATCGTAACTCCGCACTGCAGCACAGGCAGGGTTAGATTGGTTGAAGACATGCGTACCATCGACGTGCAGTACACCTTAGTACACGGCGTCATCGTGCCCCCACGTGGGCAATGGGGGTGAAGTGTCTTGCCCAAGGACACAACGCGGTTGCCGCAGGTGGGATTCGAACCGAGGGCCTCTCGGCTTGCAGCCTGCACCTCTACCTACTGTGCCACCGCGCTCCCTTCCACGGGTGCAATAATATAACAATAACATGATTTTCGAGGGCATTATGATTCATTAGCAGCCCTGCAGCAATGGTGAACAGCCCGACGGTTTTTTAAAGGCCCGAGACGAAGTCAAGGGCCGTTAATAAGCCCAAGGGCGGTTCATCATTGCTGCAGGGCCGCTAATGAATCATGATGCCTGACAACAATCATGTTATTACTATTATTACCAGGCCGTTGTAACGAACAAATGATGATTTTATCAGTATACTTACAGTGCGACCGATTCACAGTGCAATGAAACTTGTTTTCATCTGATAGTGCTTCATTTCAGCACAGAAATAATCACTAAAGTCAGTTCGATATTTCTGTTTCGATCGTGCGTTCGACTTCAGTTCGGAAATACAAAGGGACGTCATTCAAATGGGAGTAATTCATTAGATCATGGAATCTAAAAATAGGCAGACCGCAGGCCGCTAATGGCTATTTATACCATTATCGCCCATGGCCTGGCTCCGTCGAATGACGTCACTGAAATTATGGAGTTTTAACGGGGCTCCAAACTTATTTTAATCGACTAGTAACTTATAGATTGAGTGGTAATAATATCAGATTGAAAATACTAATTGTAGGAATAAGCATCAAAAAATTAATTAATGAAGCACCGGGTACAACCCGGTGCTTCATTAATTAAAATTTGGCTGATGATGATGATTTTTATTACCTTGTAAACAAATGCGTGGACATCACTGCACACGGGGGCCGCGGTGGCTCAGTAGGTAGAGGTGCAGGCTGCAAGCCGAGAGGTCGTCGGTTCGAATCCCACCTGCGGCAACCGCGTTGTGTCCTTGGGAAAGACACTTCATCTCCATTGCCCGCGTGGGGGCACAGTGACGTTGCTGCACATCACTGCACACATGGGGATTACAACCACTCCACGGCAACTGTACTGTAGCTTATTATGCCATATTGGAATGTTTGTTCCACTGTGAGGTCATGAGCTATGTTTTTGAACATCAGCAAAATTTTAATTAATGAAGCACCAGGTTGTTTTCCTGGTGCTTGATTAATTAAATTTTTGATGATTATTCCTATAATTAGTGTTTGGAATCTAATATTATTTTGTCCATGGAAATATTGTCCACCTGTGGAAATTGACCAGTCCACAGAGGATGTATTGTATTTTTCATATTAGTTCAATGGCAACAACTGGAAGAGCCCATATTCCTTATTTGGGGGTAGACCAAGTAATATTTTCAACGAGCAGCCTTGGGGCTGTACATTGAACATATTAACTGGTCTACTCCACATATTCACTTAGCAGCCACCCCACATGTTCCTGGACCAGAAAAGTGGCCTCTGGGCTCCAGAGGGTTAATAAGGACTATCTATACGGACTATCTATACGGTGGTTCAGTAGGGAGAGGTGCAGGCTGCAAGCCGAGAGGTCCTTGGTTCGAATCCCACTTGCGGAAACCTGTGTAAACCGCGTTGTGTCCTTGGGCAAGACACTTAACCCCCATTGCCCACGTGGGCGCTCAGTGGCGTTGTGTACTAAGGCGTACTGCACGTTGATGGTACACCTGTCTTCAACCAATGCTAACCCTGCTTGTGTGGTGTTGGTATGTTTGGGAGTTGACTTGACAGTTGCTTGCTGTTGCTCAGTGGTTCTCTCTGGGTACTCCGGCTTCCTCCACCTGTAAAACTGTCACGGTAATGATTAGCCATTCTGCATAAATATGCGACCTTAAACACCAATAAATAAATAAATAAATAAATCACTGCACACGCGGGGATTACAACCACTCCACGGCAACTATACTGTAGCTTATTACGCCTTATTGGAATGTTTGTTCCACTGTGAGATCATGAGCTATGTTTTTGAACATGAAATAATTTTTTTTTTTGCTATTCAAGGAATTTGTTTGAAATTATCGTCTTCTAGTTATGTTGGATAAAGGGTTAACCTGACACCTAACGAATCGGCCACATCTTCCAGTGTTATTTCCAAATTAAGCAGGTGAAAAAAAAAAATTTCAACAAAACCATATCAGGTGACCTCATTGAAACAAGCTCTATGAGCACGTTCCAATGAGGGGGTCACATGGTATGGTTTTGTGGACATTTTTTGAAAAACTTCAACAAACAATAATTAAAATAATAAATTTTTATAGTCCCTGTTTTGGATAAAGGGTTAATCACTTTCATCTTTATCCCTTTGGCTTCCAGTGCCTAGATGCTGTACTGTAATCAGCAAAGTTGCAATTGAGATTTCATAATACATGTACTGCAAAATAAGACCGCATAAAAAAAAATGTCATCTCAGATTCAATGTTCTCATGTTCCCTTTTTAGCTCACCTGGCCTAAAAGGCCATGTGAGTTTTTCTCATCACTTGGCATCCGTCGTCGTCCATCGTCTGTCGTCCGTCGTCCGTCGTCCGTAAACTTTTCACGTTTTCATCTTCTTCTCTGTAACCGCTGAGCCGTGTGAACCAAACTTGGCAGGAATGGTCTATGGGAGGTCCTCTACAAACGATCCTCATTTTGTTGCAGTCGGATGAAAAACATGGTTTCCAAAGGCATTCTTTGATTCTGGTTGGTGGATTTTCAAAAATCTTCTCCTCTGAAACTGCCAGGCCAAATGTTTTGAAACTTCACATAAATGATGACTGGGACCCCCTCTACCAACGTTGATTGGGTCACAAACATGGCCGCAATTGCGGCTTATAGTTACTGTGGAAACCCTATGGGAAATCACATTTTCCTCTTCTTCTCTGGAAAAACCGTGGCAACGTGAAAACAAGCCTGGCAGGGATAGTCTATGGGAGGTCCTCTACAAACAATCCTCATTTTGTTCCTGTGGGTTGAAAAACATGGCCACCAGAGGCATTCTTTGGTTCTGATTGGTGGATTTTCAAAAATCTTCTCCTCTGAAACTGCCAGGCCAGATGTTTTGATACTTCACATAAATGATGACTGGGACCCCCTCTACCAACGATCCTCATTTAATTTTGATCGGGTTGCAAACATGGTCACAATTGCGGCTTATAGTTACTATAGAAACCCTGTGGGAAATCACATTTTCATCTTCTCTGGAACTACTGAGCCAAAGTGAACCAAATTTTCCAGGAATGGTCTATGACAGGATGGAAATATGTGGCCACCAGAGGCTATATTCTAATGCTTAACCCGATGCCTCTCCTGTCTGCACAAAGATCGGTACTGTCAGCAAAATACTTGTTTTTTGAGAATCTGGTAAGGGTTGGTTCCAGTTTTTCTCCACTGAGAACTGGGGGAAAAAAACCCAAAATATTGTGTATACAGTACAGGTCAAAATAAGCTGTAGCATAACTGCAGTAAACTAAGTAAACTGTAGCTCCTGCACTGACAAGATCGGAATCTGACATTTTCTGGAATGCTATCAGTGAGAGCTTTCCAGAAAATGGTGTCAGCTTCTGGTCTTATCAGTGTAGGAAGAGAAAGATACATAGTTTATAGGATTAACCTAACTTATTTTGACTTGTACTGTAAAACAACTTCAACTGTAAAGTAATTATCTATTCTCTCTTACTTATCAGAAAAATAGTGACTGTTGACAGGTGCTTGGCGTTTGTTTATATTCTTTTCCCATCATGTCAGCTCAGATGACATTAATGATATTTATTTAATGCTCAGGCATCAATTCACGCTGAAAAATTAAGTCATATTCCCCTGTCGGTCGGCAAAACGAAATATCAAAATAATATTTAGAAATCGATATTTCATCGTATGTTCGGATGACGAATCACATGTACTTTAAACGAGTCAGCACATCAGTAATGAATTCCAGAGTCCCAAATACAAACGAATTCGAATAATTGATAGTGACAGTGACTAAATCAATTCATTAAATCAGCGGTTTCAAAGTTTGACTTTCTCATTCACCTTCCAGCGAAAAGCCGAAATCACTTTCAAATTTCTTCAGTTCAACTTCACACGTCTTCAGTGCATTGAGTTCAAAAAAAATAAAATGACGTGTCTTGTTATTGAAAATAAGAAAGTGGTGTTTTTTGTTATTGTTCTATTTCTTCGAAACACATTGCGATTATTTCAATTCGCCAGCCTTGGTAAATCGTAAAGTTAGGGGAGAAATAAGTCGGGACTACTTTTTGTGCGGATATTCACACATTCCAATGGTTGGAGTTTGGTTGTTGTAATTTTTGTATGGACGCCGGTTCGGCACATAAATTTTGCGCCTTAATGGCAAATAAAGGCCACAAATTGGAGAGTTTGTAGTCGTAGAGCATTAAATAAAAAGAAAATTCACGAAAATTTGATGAATACCGAAAATATCTCGTTCGTGGCTATAAGAAATATGAGGATCTTCACTCGCGACTGCGTCGCTCGTGAAGATCCTCATATTTCTTTGTAGCCACTCACGAGATATTTTCGGTATTCATCAAATTTTCGTGAATATCCTCTATATATCTTTTAAGATCTGACAAAAATTGAGTAAAATGTGTTTCCTCTAACCCTTTACCTATCCAAAAGCTATTTTGAAAGAGAATGCTGTCTGAAAAAATTGTAATTTTCAAAATATTTTAACCCCTTTTTACTGATTTTTTTTGTTGAAACAGAAATCATATAAATGTGTGCATTTTCAAGAAAATCTTCTTTGAAACTACAATGCCAAATGGTTTGAAAAACTTAATGTGACTGATGACTGTAACCCCCTCTACCAATGATCCTCATTTAGTCTGCATCGGGTTGCAATTATGGCTGCATTTGTGGCTTATAGTTACTTTAGAAACCCAATAGGAAAATCACATTTTCACCATCTTCACTGAAAGTACTGAGCCAGTGTGAACCAGACTTGGCAGGTATGGTCTATCAGAGGTTCTCTACAACTGTTACTCATTTTATTCCTGTTGGGTGTGGCCACCAGAAGCATTCTTTGATTCTGATTGGTCAATTTTGAAAACTCTTCTCCTCTGAAACCACAGGGCCAAATGTTTTTGAAATTTTGCATGGTTGATGGCTGGGACACCCTCTACCAACAGTCCTCATTTAGTGTTGATCGTTTTGCAAACATGGCCACAATTGTGGTTTATGGTTACTATAGAAAACCCCTATGGGAAATCACATTTTCATCTTCTCTCTGGAACTACTGAGCCGAGGTGAACCAAAAACTTTGCAAGAATGGTCTATACAAGGCCCTCTACAAACGATCCTCTTTTTGTTCCTGTTGATTGGAAAATATGGCCACCAGAGACATTCTTTGATTCTGTTTGGTGGATTCGAATGTTTTGAAACTTCACACCATTGAAGACTGGGACATCTTCTACCAATGATCCTCATGTAATGTTGCAAACATGGTCACAATTGCAACTCTTAGTTACCATGGAAAGCCTATGGGAAATCACATTTTTATATGTAGCTCCAGGTGAGCGATTACAGGCTCTGTAGAGCCTCTAGTTATGCCCCTCGACTTAAGTCGGGTGGCATATAGTGATTGAAGTGTGTGTGTGTCCATCTGTGTGTGTGTCCGTGTGTGTGTGTGTGTCCGAGCCAATATGTCGAAAACTGTTAGGGCCACAGTCATGAAACTTCACACAATTATAAAGGACCATGGGAGGATGTGTCACACACCATAGCTGGGTTCGTACCTTCAAGGTCAAGGTCACATTTCAAGGTCACACTAAAAATCGGTCAATATTCGTATCTCAGCCATAACTCAGAAACGAATCATAGTACAATTGTTAAACTTTTTACAAATGTTAAGGACAGTCAGAAAGTGTGTCGCGTATAATAGTTTCCGCCGCATCGGCAAGGTGAAGGTCACAATTGACCTTCAAATGTTCAGGGTCACAAATCGTGTCTCAAGCATAACTCCAAAACTGTTAGGGCTACAATCATCTAACTTCGCTCAATTATAAAGGACAATGGGTGGATGTGTCACACACCACAGCCAGGTCCGTAAGGTCAAGGTCATGGTCACATTTCTAGGTCACACTGAAAATCTTCAATATTCGTGTCTCAGTCATAACTCAGAAATGAACCAAAGTACAAATATTAAACTTTTTACAATTTTTTTTGTTTCATGGAGGTCAAGGTCACAGATCAAGGTCATTGCCACGTAGGGCGGCATACTCACTTCCGAGTGAATCTCTTGTTGACAGGTGAGATTCTATCACACTGCAGGGAGGTAAGCGGACAAAGAATTCCGACCGGGCTATGACCAAGTCATGATCTGATCTCTCTCCATTTTTGTGATCACATTAGTGCAATCATCTATTCTAAATTTGATGAGAGTGCAGTAGGGCTGAAACGGTTGGCTCATTTTTGTAACCGACTAGTCAAGAGCTATAACCGAATAATATCCGGTTAATCTGTGGCCATTATTTCACCGAATATGGGATCAAAACTATAGAAATTGGAAAGCAGTATTCTCAAACTATTCTGTAGTGTGTATACAAACGAACATTGTCGAGTACTCGACAACCTTCGTTTGAATACACATTGCGGAATAGTTTCTGCGATTACTCATTACTCACGGAAACTTCCGATCATTAACGAAGTCTTGAATGTCAAAGTCAATTATTTCTCAATATACACAACGCGGCTTCGATGTGTAATCTTTCAGAAAGGAGAAGAGTGCTAGAGTGCAGTGGCTTGGTGGTTTCGACAGTGAACTGCAAACCTGAAGGTCCTCGGCTCAATCCCCACTAGGAGTGATTGTGTTGTGTCCTTGGACAAGGCACTTCATCCAAATTGCCCATGTGGGGGTACAATGGCACTGTGTACGAAGTCATACTGCACGTTGATGGTGCTCTTGTCTTCAACCAGTGCTAATACTGCTTGCATGGAATTAATATGCTGGGGAGTCTGACAGTTGCTCGCCATTGCTTGGTGGTTCTCTCCAGCTTCTCCACCCAAAAAACTATCTGACATGAGGTGACCATGGCTGTCGAAAGTGTTGTTAAACCCCAATAAATAAATAAATAAATAAATAAATTTGATACAGTCAGTTTGAGATCCAGTAACAAATAAATAAATAAATAAATAAATAAATAAATAAATAAATACTAAATTTGATACAGTCAGTTTGAGATCCAGTACCCTGTGTGGAGAACTGGGTCTGCATAGAAAGAAAACTTGCAAAACTTCATTGTATTTGAACAAATTTCTGCACAAATATCCTTCAGAAATATAATAATAGATTTTCCTAGTATTGTTTGTTCTATACAAGAGATGGATCTTGCATTTCCATTGCATTCATATTGTACTGACTGTTATTGATAAGTTCTCCAGATAAAAAAAAATCCATATTATGAAGATAACAGTTATTATGTTCTATCCAAACAATTCCATAAATTGATCCAACTCATGGTTGACACAGTCCTGTGAACATAACTGATTACTTCTGCTTTGTTTTTGGCTTTGGGCAGGGGTGGTATCAGGCAGGTACAGAAACTTGCATCTAAAAAGTTAAAATGTATCAAGGAACAATCTGTAAAAGAAAGCATTGCTGATCAAATTAAACACAAATACAAAGCAATGGTATCACTATGAGTTAATGAATTGCATTCTTCATTTTAAGTATATATACAGTTAAAACTAGAAGTCCTGTCGTGAAATGTGCACATATAGCACGTCGATTTGCACGTTAATCTACGCGTTATGACAATGGTAAGGCTATCAAATTCTCCACATACGGCCTATACACAAGCAACGTTTCAGCCAATGGACCTCCATTTTTAAATTGGCATCGCGGTAACCAGTTCTCGTCAGATCACCAAAGTTAAGCAACGTCGAGCGCGGTTAGTAGTTGGATGGGTGATCATTTCAGTGATTTATTCGTGCTCCCGCATTGTGTCCTTGAGCAAGGCACTTGACCCCGATTGCCTACATGGGGGCACGATGATGATGTGTACTAAGGCGTACTGCACGTCAATGGTCCGTATGTCTTCAACCAATCTAACCCTGCCTGTGCCGCGGTGCAGAGTGCCGCGGTGCAGAGTTCAGAGTTACGATATTGGAGAGCTGACAGCTGCTCGGTGGTTCACTCTGGGTAGTCTGGCTTCCTCCACCCATAAAACTGTCACCGACATGATATGACCCTAGCTGTTAATGTGTCATTAAACCCTAATAAAAAAAAAATTTAAATTTTTTTAAAAATGTCAACAAAACCATATCATGTGACCCCTCGTGACCTACACCTTAGATACTTGGCATGTGGATGTATCACTAAGAACCGGTGTGCAGTGTACCATAGTGACCTTCATGGGACCTTGACCTTTGACCTGAAGGTCAGATTTATGCGTTTTTTTAATGGAAACTGTCTGGACCAGAGCTTTTTTGTATTTCGAGTCAAGCTTTAGATATTTGGCATGTGGATGTATCACCATGAGCCGGTGTGTAGCGTACCATTGCGACCTACATGTGACCTTGACCTTTGATCTGAAGGTCAGATTTGTGCTTTTTTCAAGGAAACTTTGTCTGGACCAAAACTTGTTTGTCTTTTCAGCCAGGCCTTAGATATGTGGCACGAGGATGTATCACCATGAGCCGGTGTGTCGCATACCATTGTGACCTTCATGTGACCTTGACCTCAAGGTCAAATTTATGTACTTCAAATAGGGAGTAATTGTCCAGACCAGAATTTTTTTTTATTTTTTGACCTAGGACTTGGTTATTTGACATGTGGATGTGTCACCAAGAGAACACATGTCATCTACCTCGATGACCTTCATGTGACCTTGACCTCTGATTTTAAGGTCAAATTTATGTACTTCAAATAGGGAATAATTATCCAGACCAGAACTTTTTTGTTTTTTGACTTAGGACTTAGATATTTGACATGTGGATGTATCGCAATTAGACCGCATGTCACATGTAATCATGACCTTCATGTGACCTTGTTGAATATAATTTCACAACACAAAACCATTTACCATACCCCAGTACAAATTTGATCTGTTAATTGAATATAGGTTATAAAAAAACTCCTGTTAATTGAATAAAAAATCTTGTGACCTGTCGAGAAATTACCCTGACTCTACCCAGTCTTCCTTTGTTTATAAACCTATTTGGCGTCAGTACATCCAATACAGGCATTTAATCTATTATGGAGCTCTGTCAAACAATATATAATAGAATAAATGCTAAGTTTATCTCTAGAATATGGGAAAGTGATGCTATTCATGTTAATTGAATACTCCTGTTAATTGAATAGTTTTCATTGGCAAAGTGGCTATTCAATTAACAGGGTTCCACTGTATTAATTATGTCTCCCCTTCCCAGAAGGGAGACATATAATGTTTTATATTCTTTTTCTTCTTCTTCTCATACAAACTTTGTCCGGGGCATAACTTTCTTGTCTTTTGATCTAGACCTTAGATATTTGGCATGTGGATGTATCACCATGAGCCGGTGTGTCACGTACCATAGTGACCTTCATGTGACCTTGACCTTTGACCTGAAGGTCAAGATTTATGCGCTTTTTAAGGGAAACTTTGTCCGGGCATAACTTTTTTGTCTTTTGACCTAGACCTTAGATATTTGGCATGTGGCTGTATCACCATGAGCCGGTGTGTTGCGTACCATAGTGACTTTCATGTGCCCTTGACCTTTGACCTGAAGGTCAGACTTATGTGCTTTTTAAGGGAAACTTTGTCCGGGGCATAACTTTTTTGTCTCTTGACCTAGACCTTAGCTGTTTGGTATGATTGTCAATATTATTCATGTAAATATAATTTGCAGTGCATTAAATAGAAAGGAAGGGGAGACATATGTTTTAGTGTGCTAAAACAGTTTCTAGTTGTATTTGAAACGTACGTGTTTGCATTCAAATTGAGCTCAGTATTGTGCAGTAAAATGTCATGTAGCATATAATAAAAAGAAAATCTATGCTATTTTAGTGAATATCAGGAATGTTGAGTGTGGACCTGAAAGTTTTATTTTTCACGAGCGTTTGCACGAGGGAAAAATAATATTTTCAGGTCCACTCCAGACGAAAATTCACTAAAATAGAGTAGATATTGATTGTAAATGCTGTTAGAGGCAGTAGTCAATCAATGATTTTTTTTTTCTTGAGTTGTTGGATTGCTCCCCTTTCATTGCATCACTACAGCTTTTGTAAACAAATGAATGCCGATAGATAAATTGGACAAAAAACATGAAACAGTTTGCAAACACTTTGGAGACTAATAATATAATAATAATAAATATGTTATGAGACATTTAGTCGGCAGGTGGGGTGTCACATAAGGCTCAGCGAGAAAAATATTACGCTTGACTAAAGCCATCGCCTGATATGGTTCTATTTTCACTTCATTAGTCACTGTATCCCCCACTAAATGTCCTAGAGGGCGTGGTGACTCAGTTGGTAGAGGTGCAGGCTGCAAGCCGAGAGGTCCTCGGTTCGAATCCCACCTGCGGCAAACGCGTTGTGTCCTTGGGCAAGACACTTCACCCATTGCCCACGTGGAGGCACCGTGACGCTGTGTACTAAGGCGTACTGCACGTCGATGGTGCACCCGTCTTCAACCAATGCTAACCCTGCTTGTGTGGAGTTGGTATGTTGGGGAGCTGACAGTTGCTCGCCATTGCTCAGTGGATCTCTCCGGGTACTCCGGCTTCTTCCACCTGTAAAACTGTCATGGTCATGGTTAGCCATTGTGCAGAAATATGTGACCTTAAACACCAATAAATAAATAAATAACTAAATGTCCCTCAACTTACATTATCACCCAGCTTAAAGATCACGTAACTTACTCAAATTAGAATGTGTTCCTTCTGAAAGGATTGAGCTCATATGACTTCTGTTACCCCTTAAGGGAATGGTAATTTTAATACATTTTTGAAACACTTTGACAGTCTTCATTCTCCGGTTTTGCAGTTGTTTATAGGAAAATTATTTAAGAACCAAGGTACTTAGAATGTAACATGTGAGTTAATCAGAGACTGCATGTTGGTTCACCGGGCGGTGTACAGTACGTGGAGAGTGGTTTATAACTAAATCGCCCGTGGAGTGGAGTTATCACCCACGTTATAACTTTCAAATTTTGTACATATCGACAAAAAAACACAAGCAATGTTTCAGCCAATGGACCTCCGGGTTTAACCCGGAGGTCCATTGGCTGAAACTTTACTTGTACTGGTTATGCTTTGCAACAAATTTGCAATTATTGCTTGGGTGGAATCTCCACCCTGTGGGTGATTTAGTGATAATACACTCTCCATGTACTGTAATATCCTTAAAAGTGATCAAAGGCAGAATTTAGCCGATAACTGGTAGAGTGCTGAAAGCCCATATTTGGGCTTTATTCAGAAGAGCAGGCATTATATTTTAAAGGCATTGACTTTTGTGGATGTTCTTCTCATTGTCTTTGAAGTGAAATTACATAGTCTGTATGGATTTGCCATGAGAGAATTTATGGGAGAGTGCCAAAAGCACTCTCCCATAAATTGTAACAAGGTAAGGACATATGAACAAATTAAATAATTTAGCACTCTACCAGTTACGTGTTAAATAAGATAAAATGAATTAAATTATTTTCTCAGTGCCTTTTATAGGTCAATTATTACAACAGTCAGTTAACCCTTTCGCAACTCACCCAAACCGGCCCAAGACTTGGGATATTGGGGTTAATTGCGGGATCATCTCATCCGTTAGATAAAGGTGTAAAAAGTCCCATTCATTTGGATTGTCAGGTAAGTCAAGATTTACCTTCCCAGCTTCAGAACATCGGGTATCTAGAGGAACAAAATCTGCATTTTTTCCATTGAAAAATTGGACCAATTCCACAACCACGCCAGCTCCCTCGTATTTTGCCATGTCCCTGACCAGCACTTCTTTTTCGGCCGCGTCCCTCCCACTAGCCAGTCCTATTCCAGCTGTTGAAGGATTCTCTCCGTCATCTGGATTATTACTGGCAACATCATCTGAACGTTCAGCACTCATAGTAGTGAAAGGCTTGATTTGAGCCAGACTGTACCGCAGAATCCTGTTCCACGTCACTGTCATTAGAATCAAATTCGTCTGTGCAATTACTATGATTCTAATGCAATTTGCGCTGAAACATGCAAGTAAAGTGAAATAACTCCAAATTCATTTGGGTATGGAAATTACTTCTGTGTACTGATAGAGATAGCACATGTGGACTGTGGTAAGAGTAGATGCATTACTATGCCATCAGAGCACGCCGATGGGTTTGTAGTTTACCGCCAGCGTGGCATGCGTCGACGAGGTATGAAAGGGTTAATATGGGTTTTATTTTGTCATGTTGATGAGATCAGGTTGGAATATTTCACTTATTAAATTGACTGTTGTAATAATTTCTTTATTATATGCTGAGTTTTTTTAAATTTAATATGGCCCTTAAAATCTAAACAAAGAAGAAATTATATAAACCAAATAACATATCATTCCTGGAATTGGAAGTATCAGTCTTAGAGAAATATTGTATAGTGTTTGGAGGCTTCAATTCAGTTTTAATTTAAATTGTTTTGAGTGTTGATCTAATTTTCTTTGTGGATTAGCTTCGTTAAAATTGATGATGATGATGATGATGATGATGATGATGATGATGATGATGATGATGATGATGATGATTTCGGAACAAGGCAGAATCAACAGATAGCGCATAAAGCTCACTGACTCGACGAGCAGAAGCAAACACTAGAAGAAAAGCCATCTTATAAGTGAGAAAACGCATGTCGGTCTCAGATAAAGGCTCGAATGGCGCCCCCTCCAAACAGTGCAACACCCATGCCAAGTTCCACTTGGGTGTAAGACGCAAAACTCGAGGCCTCTTCAAAGAAAAGTGCCGAATAAGTCTGGAGAGAAAAACATTACGACCGATTCACCGCTTTCCCACATAAGAGAAAGTATCAGACAGCATAGACCGATAGCCCTTAATCGTAATAGGCTGGAGGCCCTTGGAGTCAAAAAGAAAAACCAGAAAATCTGCAATTTGAGCGATTGACGGATCACGGTAATTCACATTGTGATCTGCACACCATCGGCAGAAAACCTTCCACTTGGCGGCATAAGTCATGCCATTGGAATGTCGCCGCGATGCAGAAATGCACTCCACTGATTGTCTCGAAAAACCTCTACGTCGGAGACTGGACCTGATAAAAGACAGGCGTGGAGGGACAGGCTCGCCAGGTTGTTGTGATACTTCCTGGGACGACCCTGTGAAAGAAGATCGCGACATAGAGGTAGACGAATCGGTCAATCGGCCAATAGAGGCCTCAGCAGATTGATCCACACCCTCTGTGGAGACAGGAGTGTGATCAGAATGATCCTGCAACTGCAAGCACGAATCTTCGCTAATACTTGAGGAAGAATCGGTGCAGGAGGAAAGGCATAGCCGATCCAACCTGTCCAGTCCAGAGACAGAGCGTCTACTGCAAATGCCAGAGGATCTGGACAAGGGGAGACAAAGGTCTCTACCTGATGATTCCAGCGAGTAGCGAAAAGGTCGACCTGAGGACGGCCCCACTGCTCACAAATCGCCTGAAACACTGACCGATGTAGCATCCATTCGGTTGGAAGGACACTGTCGCGTCGGGACAGGGAGTCTGCTAGGACGTTGAGACGCCCGGGAATGTGTCGAATGGACACCTGAGCGTTCACATCCCGCGCCAACAGAAGAAGATCCCGAGACAGCCGATACATGGGAATCGAATGTATGCCTCCTTGATTCCGTATGTAGGCCACTACTGTCGAATTGTTCGAAAGAAGTAGGACAATATGGTCTGACAGATGAGGGATCCAAAGCCGAAAACTCAACAGAAGAGCAAGGAGCTCCTTCTGGTTGATATGAAGGCCCACCTGCTCGCTGTCTCACTCTCTGTGAGTAGACAGACCGAGAGGATCCAACGTCGCACTCCAGCCCCGATCGCTGGCATCCGCAGTAAGGATGCGATCTGCCAAAGGAAGATCCAACGGAACACCGTGTGTCAGCCAGGGAATATCTGCCCAAGGGCGGAGGTGACAAAGCAGAGACCAAGGAATAGTGAGTTCCAGGTCCAGCGGATCTACATTCGGACGCCAATGATCCAACAGGAAGTGTTGGAGAGGTCGGACAAACAAGCGACCAAGCGGAATGAGATCTGTCACCGAACCGCAAAGGCCCAGCATCCAAAGGAAAGTCCTGGCCGAGACCGAGGAAGATTGAAGCAGGTCCTGAGTTAAGGCGGAAAGAATCGTCGCCCGAGCCTGGGGGACCGACACTACATTGTGAAGAGTGTTGAAATCCATCCCCAAATGATGGAATCGCTGAGAAGGAAGAAGATCCGACTTCTCGCGATTGACTCTGAAACCCAGCGATGCTAGCAGGCAAAGAAACTGCCGGACATCGAACTCCAGAACAGCAGCATCGTGGTGCCATTGGAGGATGTGGTCTAGGTAGGCTGACGAAGTCACTGCCGACTGAGTGCGGTGGAAAGCAAGCACATGTGACATCAGTCGGGTGAAGGCCCAAGGAGCCAGGTTCAAACCGAACGGGAGAGCTCTGAATTGAAAAACTCGAACCCGAAACGAGAACTGAAGGTATTTCCGTGACGCCAGATGAATGGGTACATGGAAGTAGGCATCCTTCAGGTCTATACTGGCCGCAAAATCGCCCTGATGAACTGAACGTCGAACCGACCGGAAAGTCTCCATACTGAAACGAGGAGCTATTATGTACTCGTTCAGGGTACTCAGATCGATGACAGGACGATATTGGCCGTTTTTCTTTGGCACCAAGAAAAACCCCGGTGAAAGGGTGTTCCTGACACCACCTTGATCGCCCCTTTGGAGAGGAGATTGTCGATCTCCTGCACCAGAAGGTCCCGACGCAGAGAATCGGAAGGGACCTGAGTCAGAAGGGGCACCCGAGATAAACTGGGGTGCCGATGGAAGGACAGTCGCAGACCGGATTGAATGACGTCGAGGACCCAAGAGTCCGACGTTATCTCTGTCCAACGGTCGTAAAACAGCGACAGCCTTCCCCCGACTGGAGGCGAATCGAGGTGAGAACTTTCACTTGCTGCCTCAACGAGGCCCCCCGAGAGGAGAAACCACCTCGGGAAGTGACAGAGTCCTGAGACTTTCCAGCCTGAGGCTGCCAGCGAGCCTGGCCACGTCGGCGCTTCTTATGAGCAGAAGGAGCAGACGGAGCCGAAAGCGTAGCCGACGTCGCCGATGAGGCAGACGCAGCAGCACGCTTGGCGGGCCTGGAACGACCCCCACCCACAGCAGCAGGTTGGTCAAGCTGTCACAGCAAAAGCTGGTCCTTCGAATGACGAAGAACTTCGCCACGAACAGCTTCCACGGAACCATGGAAACAATTGTGAGTAGGTTGAAAAGAAATGGCCTGTAGACTGTGCTAAAGGTTTTTAGGCTTCGGGCCTGTGTAGCCATCACAGTTGACCCATCCCAACCAAAAAGGGACGTCCTCATCTAGACATTTTACTGAGTCATCCTACAAAGTTACGATGAAATCCCTTCATAAATACAACCTGTAGTCTTTGCTAAAGGTTTTCGATGATGATGATGATGATGATGATGATGATGATGATGATGATGATGATGATGATGATGATGATGATGATGATGATGATGATGATGATGATGATAAAAGCGAACCTATCACCACAGCTATTATGATTATGCCAGATAGTTCCACATATTATGTTATCTTGTTGTTTTCAAGAGAAATTAAAGGATTATTGATTGGAATATGTATAACTGCAGTAGGAAAGAATATGTGCATATCTTTTAGTAAAGGCAATCAAATTACATCAGTGGTCATCTGCACACAAATCTCCACAAAAAGTGGGTAAACAAACAACCCCATAGCAGCATCAAATTTCAAACAGAATTAAACTATAGCCTTGAAAGCTGGGGTGAAAGAGTGATTCCAATTTGGTTTCCGGATTCTCACTTCACAATGCTTTCACACAGGATCACAAACTTTACAGGTGCTCTGCCAAGGGGAAAGATATGAACCTTATCAATTTGAGGGCTTTTGTCCAAGGTCAAGTTCACAGGGTGTTCTGAGCTGAAATAATTTCAGAACTCTTAACTGGTAGAGTGCTGGAAGCCCATATTTGGGCTTTATTCTGAAGTGCAGTTACTGCAACTTAAAGGCTTCAAATTCAGTGGCTGGGCTTCATATTCTCCTTGAAGTGATCTTATTTAGTCTGTGAAGATTTGCCCTGATACAATTTATAGGAGAGTGCCTGTTGGCACTCTCCTATAAATTGTAATAGGGCAAAGACATGTAAATAAATTTTGGTGGTCAAAAATAATCTAGCACTCTACCAGTTAACTTGACAGCATTTGGCCTCAGATCTTGAAATTTCAGAGGTACACTTCATTGGGGAAAGATATGACCTCTGTCAAAGGGTCTAGGTCACTGGGTGCTGTAACCCCAAAACAGTTTTTGGACTCTTAGATAGACAGTCCTTTGGCCTAAGATCATGAAACTTTATGGGTAGACTGCTTAACTGGTTAAGTCCTGGAAGCCCAAATTTGGGCTTTACTCCGAAGTGTGAGAACCAGAAGTTAAAGGCTTCTTATTCAGTGGATGTGTTCCATATTATCTTTGAAGTGAAATTATTTAGTCTTTAAGGATTTGCCTTGTTGCAGTTTATGGGAGAGCACCATTGGCACACTCCCAGAAATTGTAACAAGGCAAAGACATGATACAGTAGAATCCTCTTAATTGAATATCCATTTTGCCAGTGAAAATTATTCAATTAACAGGAGTATACAATTAACAGGGATTTGGTCAGTTTCCTGTGTTCTGGAGGTAAACTGAGCATTTATTCTATTATATCTTGTTTGACAGAGCTTATAGAGCTCTGTCAAACAAGATGTAATAGAATAAATGCCTGTATTGGATGTGGTGAGGCCAAAAAGGTTGATAAATAAGGGGAATTTGGTGTGTGTCACAGTAATTTTTTCGACATATTACACAAATTTATATACAATTAACAGGAGTTTACTCTACAACCCATATGCAATTAACAGATCAAATTTGTACTGACGGTATGGTAAATGATTTTGTGTTTGAAAATTATATTCAATTAACAGGGATATACAATTAAGAGATATCCAATTAAGTGGGCTCCACTGTACCAAATTTTGCTGACCAAAAATAATTTAGCGCTCTACCAGTTAAGGGGCAGGAATGAGCCCTGTGAAATTTAGGGTTCACTGGCCTGAAAATGGTTTGTAGGTTCTAACTCAAGGCTGCTTTGGCCTAGGATGATTTGTTGAGCCCCACTGATGCTCTCCATCACAAAAATATTTAATGTACTACAGTGGAGCCCACTTTATTGTATATCTCTTAACTGAATAATCCTGTTAATTGAATATAATTTCCCAACACAAAACCATTTACTAACCTCCAGTACAAATTCGACCTGTTAATTGAATATAGGTTCTAGAGTAAACTACTGTTAATTGAATAAAAAATCTTGTAACCTGTTGTGAAATTACCCTGACTCTTCCCAATTTTCCTTTGTTTATAGACCTAATTGGCCTCAGTACATCCAATACAAGCATTTAATCTATTATATCTTCTTTGACAGAGCTCATGGAGCTCTGTCAAACAAGATATAATAGAATAAATGCTAAGTTTATTTCTAGAATACAGGAAAGTGACACAATCCCTGTTAATTGAATTCTCCTGTTAATTGAATCATTTTCATAAGCTAAGTGGATATTCAATTAACAGTCCTCGGTTCGAGTCCCACCTGTGACAACCATGTTGTGTCCTTGGGCAAGACACTTCACCCTCATTGCCCATGTGGGGGCACAGTGACGTTGTGTACTAAGGCGTACTGCACGTTGATGGTGCAGCTGTCTTCAACCAATGCTAACCCTGCTTGTGTGGAGTTGGTATGTTGGGGAGGTGACAGTTGCTCGATGTTGCTCGATGGTTCGCTCTGGGTACTCCGGCTTCCTCCACCAGTAAAACTGTCACGGGCATGGTTGGTTAGCCATTGGGCAGAAATATGTGACCTTAAACACCAATAAATAAATAAATAATATTCAATTAACAGGGTTCCACTGTATTAGGAAATGGATTATAATGTCTATTATATATGGTGTATAGTTTATATCATCTTATCTCACTTATTGACAGTAGTGCTCAAATGACTAGTGAATTCCAAAGTCGACTAGTCAATACCCAAAAGTCAAGTTGACTTCGACTCGTCATTGGCAATAACTTGACTTCTTATAACAGTGTTGGTGTTCCGGTAGAGTGCTGAAGGCCAAAATTTGGCTTCACTTGGGCATTCATATACAGCAACTTACTGGAACATTATTCTGTTAATGTGCTTCTAATTATGCTAAGAGTGAAATTATATAGTCTTATTTAATTTGCCTTGTTGCAATTTATGGGAGAGTGCCTATAGGCACTCTCCCATAAATTGCAACAAGGCAAATTAATAACATATCCTGATAGCCCAAAATAATTCAGCACTCTATTAGTACCAGTTAAAACAAACTACTGTCACTACTATTAGATGGCAATAGATGTATACATTGATTGCCCAATATTGCTGTTCAAACTGTCTGACAGTGGCACAGAAGGGATACTATTTATCTAAAAGCTTGAACTCCTATGACTAGTCGACTGCACAATTGAGAGTCGACTATTGGTTTACCCAGAGTCGACATCAACTTGTCGACTAATCGTTTGAGTACTAATTGACAGTAACATCCTGTTGTGATTGGATTCTTTGATGTCACATTAGAGATGATTACATTTTATACTTGCGGTGTTTGATACACAAGGTGTATATTAGATCTGAAAGCTCGTTTTTTTGAATTACTGTCCTGACAATCAACTTTCTTTGGTGGTAAATAATTTCCTAACCACAGAACACATGTTTGATATAAAATAGCATTGATCGACATGTCATATTCTGATGCATACTTCATGGTATTAAAGCAAGTAATTCTTCAGTGGGGAAATAATGAAAACCGGAAAGTTTCTTAGTTCCATGAACATAGTGTTATTGAGAATATTGCATTTGCATATGCCCGAGAATTTGACAAGAAATTGCTTGTGATCGATTTGTTTGTATACCTAAGCAGTGGAGTATATATCCTCGAGGGAACCCTGAAAAGTCGAGCAATACTTGATTACTGTGATAAAATTCTGTTTTACTGTTATAATAGGATCTTGTATCTAACACTTAGGTTGAAAGTTCCTCCACCCTTAAGTCCTCAGATTAATTTTACTAAATAACTACATGTACACAGTTGTAGATTACTTAACAGTGTTTCTACATTATTGTTGGCTGTCTGTACAAGTTTATGATAATAACTGCTCTATATACATGTCCACAGCTGTAGATGACTTAACAGTGTCTCTAGTTGTTGGCTGCCTGTACAGGTTTATGGTAATAACTACCGTATATACATGTACACAGCTGTAGATGACTTAACAGTGTCTCTAGTTGTTGGCTGCCTGTACAGGTTTATGGTAATAACTACCGTATATACATGTACACAGCTGTAGATGACTTAACAGTGTCTCTAGTTGTTGGCTGCCTGTACAGGTTTATGGTAATAACTACCGTATATACATGTACACAGCTGTAGATGACTTAACAGTGTCTCTAGTTGTTGGCTGCCTGTACAGGTTTATGGTAATAACTACCGTATATACATGTACACAGCTGTAGATGACTTAACAGTGTCTCTACTTGTTGGCTGCCTGTACAGGTTTATGGTAATAACTACCATATATACATGTACACAGCTGTAGATGACTTAACATTGTTTATATATTATTATTGGCTGTCTGTACAGGTTTATGGTAATAACTGCTCCATATACATGTATACAGCTGTAGATGACTTAACAGTGTCTCTAGTTGTTGACTGCCTGTACAGGTTTATGGTAATAACTACCATATATACATGTACACAGCTGTAGATGACTTAACATTGTTTATATATTATTATTGGATGTCTGTACAGGTTTATGGTAATAACTGCTCCATATACATGTATACAGCTGTAGATGACTTAACATTGTTTCTACATTATTGTTGGCTGTCTGTACAAGTTTATGATAATAACTGCTCCATATACATGTCCACAACTGTAGATGACTTAACAGTGTCTCTACTTGTTGACTGCCTGTACAGGTTTATGGTAATAACTACCATATATACATGTACACAGCTGTAGATGACTTAACATTGTTTATATATTATTATTGGATGTCTGTACAGGTTTATGGTAATAACTGCTCCATATACATGTATACAGCTGTAGATGACTTAACATTGTTTCTACATTATTGTTGGCTGTCTGTACAAGTTTATGATAATAACTACCATATATACATGTACACAGCTGTAGATGACTTAACAGTGTTTCTATATTATTGTTGGCTGCCTGTACAGGTTTATGGTAATAACTACCATATATACATGTACACAGCTGTAGATGACTTAACAGTGTCTCTACTTGTTGGCTGCCTGTACAAGTTTATGGTAATAACTACCATATATACATGTACACAGCTGTAGATGACTTAACAGTGTTTCTATATTATTATTGGCTGTTTGTACAAGTTTATGGTAATAACTACCACATATACATGTACACAGCTGTAGATGACTTAACAGTGTCTCTACAGCATTGTTGGCTGTCTGTACAGGTTTATGATAATAACTGCTCCATATACATGTCCACAACTGTAGATGACTTAACAGTGTCTCTACTTGTTGGCTGCCTGTACACGTTTATGGTAATAACTACCATATATACATGTCCACAGCTGTAGATGACTTAACAGTGTTTCTACATTATTGCTGGGTGACTGTACCGTTTTTACATGTACACAGCTGCAGATGACTCAACATTGTTTCTACATGCAGCATTCCTTGCTTTTTGTGGTAATTATACTCTGGAGTGAGGGCTACATTGTCCGCATCTTGTATGTCTGTCATTAATCCATCTGTCTGTCAATCCCTTCATCCCTCCATCCAGCTATCCATCCATCCATCCATACATCTGTCTGTCTGTATGTACATTCATCCATCCATAGATTCTTGTGCACGAAACTACATTTTTAACCAATTTCAATCAGATGTCTCAAGCATTATGACTAAGCGGACATGTGTATGTTCTAAAATCTTTCATTTCTGACAATTTTGACCAGGTTATCTCTCAAATTTCCCATCTGTGATGATTTTTAACAGGTTATCTCCCCTTCAACTCAGAAGATTTAAATATAGATTTGTACATGAGGTTTTGTGTGTGCAACTCTTCCTTCATTAATAAAACAATTTGGATCAAACGTCTTTTAAACATTATGACTAACACGTGAACATACGCACTTTCTAAAAATTTTGATCTGAGACATTTTTAACCAGATCATCTCCTGTGAACTTAGATTTATTTTGATTTATTATGGATTTTCAGATGTGATACTTGTGTGCACAACTCCTCCTACATTATTGAACCAATTTCAATGAAACTTCTTAAACATGGCCATTAATGAGTGAACATGCACATATTTCCAAATTTTCCATCTGTGAAGATTTTTACGAGGTTATCTCCCCTTCAACTTAGATGATTTAATATCAGGGCTTATATTTTGTCTAAATTTGTGAGAATGCATTTGGATTCTCGTGAAAATGGTTGCGAGAATCCATACCTACTATGAGTGCCCCAGGATCCCCTGACACCACCATGGTTGAACCACTGTTGTATAGTGATAACACATGTTAACCTTTTATCCAACACACTTTTTTAATTTTTAAAACTAAGTTTGATAATTTTTAAACAATAAATAATAAATAAATGATAAAATAATTAAATGAACAATATTTACCAATAAAATTTTACAAATATGGCTGTCGTTGGAACCGGCTCAATTAGCCGGTTCCAATGATAGCCACATTTGTAAAGTTTTGTTGACAAAGTGTCAGGGTATTCCAGGTCATGTTAGCCTTCTGTTCATTTATTTGTTGCTGCTGTATTAGTTAAAGGGTTAAATTGACTCAATTTTTTTCACGCGAATCCTAACAAAGATGCAGCGAGAATCTACAAGGATTATCACCGGTTTTATTGCGCGAATCTTGGTGCAAATCGATTTTCAGATTTTCGTCGAAATATAAGCCCTGAATATACATTTGTACTTGAGATTTTTGTATAAGGCACACCTCCTTCGTAAATGAACCAATTTTTTATCAACCTTTTCAAACATTATGACTAACAAGTGGGCATATGCATATTCTAAAATTCTTTATCTTTAAGAATTTTAACCAGGTTATCTCTCATGCACTTAGATTTTTTATGAGTTTTTCAAGCTCAACATTCAAAGATGCATTCCAGTAAGCCCGAAGTGGGGATATTAATCACCTTCATTGATAGTTCTAGTTTTAATTGTGTCTTGAGCAAGACACTTCACCCCCATTGCCCACGTGGGGGCGCGGTGACGCTGTGTACTAAGGCGTACTGCACGTCGATGGTGCACCTGTCTTCAACCAATGCTAACCCTGCTTGTGTGGAGTTGGTATGTTGGGGAGCTGACAGTTGCTCACCGTTGCTTGGTGGTTCTCTCCGGGTACTCCGGCTTCCTCCACCCGTAAAACTGTCACGGTCATGGTTAGCCATTGTGCAGAAATATGTGACCTTAAAACACCAATAAATAAATAAATAAATTGTGTCTTGAAAAGTTCTTGTTTTTATGAGATGAAATGTGCAGCTTGAAATTTTGATTTTTTCATCATCAGTGTGCTGAAAGTTATCGAATATATTTATGCATTAACCCTTTACCCAATGAAGAGAATATCAAAATTTATTATTTTAATTTCTATTTTTAAATAAATTTCAAAACAATTTCAACAGAACCATATCATGTGACCCCTCATTGGAACGAGCTCGATGAGCTAGTTCCAATGAGGTGTCACATGATATAGTTTTGTTGAGATATTTTGAAAAATTAATTTTTATCAACTGCTCAATTTACAAATTACGCGGATGGATTCAGGCGATTCATTCGTTAAAGGGTTAACAGGGCACTTAATCGTGATTGTCCATGTGAGTGGAGACACGGTTGTGCTGTGTACTATGGCATACTGCGCGTCAATCGTGCACTTGCGTGGAGTTTTAAAAACTTCTTGCGTGGAGTTTAAATAAGTGCGTTGGGAAGTTTACAAGTTGCTCACCACTGCTCAGTGGTTCTCTGCAGGTACTTAAGCTTCCTTCATCCATAAAGCTGTCGGAGGTGATCCTGTCTGTTGAAAGTGTCATTAACCCCCACATCAGACGAAACATTTTTATTTAAATTTTTTTTTTTCTTTTCAATTTTTGCCTCTAAAACAAAGATTATGACCCACAAACAACAATCACGTATAATTTGTTATACAGTAGAATCCTCTTAATTGAATATCCATTTTGCCAGTGAAAATTATTCAATTAACAGGATTATACAATTAACAGGGATTTAATCAGATTCCTGTGTTCAGGAAGTAAACTGAGCATTTATTCTATTGTATCTTGTTTGACAGAGCTCATAGAGCTCTGTCAAACAAGATATAATAGAATGAATGCCTGTATTGGATGTAGTGAGGCCAAAAAGGTTGATAAATAAGGAGAATTTGGTGCGTGTCGCAGTAATATTTTTGACATATTACAAACATTTATATACAATTAACAGGAGTTTACTCTACAACCCATATACAATTAACAGATCAAATTTGTACTGAAGGTATGGTAAATGATTTTGTGTTTGAAAATTATATTCAATTAACAGGGATATACAATTAAGAGATATCCAGTTAAGTGATCTCCACTGTACTAATGAGTGCTGATAAGCTTTGTTTTGAAGGCCAAAAAATGAAAAAGTTCAGTTATTGTAGAAAGTTTATTTGCAATCAAGTGTCATCTTCTTCATGTAGTAGATGAAGAATTAACCCCTTACCCAAAGTAGACGATATCAAAATTTATTATTTTAATTACTATTTTTAAAAATTAAACTAAAAAATTTCAGTAAAACCATATCATGTGACCCCTCATTGGTCACATGATATGATTTTATTGAAATATTTGGAAAAATTTCTTTCTTTCAACTGCCCGAATTATGTGGGCGATTCATTAGGTAAAGGGTTAACCATGCAATGCCCCAATATTTCTTATAATGATGTTAATTCGTTGCCAAACACCAGTTGAAAATGGCACTTGCCAAAAAGTTCTTGAAATACTTAAAGTTTAATTTTAGCCTAAAAACATAGCTTGGGACTCATCGTCATCCCACTGAGGGCTTGTTAAGCTAATAATAATAATAATTGTTTTTATGGTAGAAACTGAAAAAATAATATTTGTTGAAAAGAAAAGTCACACGATTAATTTCCACAAATTTTCGGCCCGAAAGCCTTTAACAAGAGGACAATATTTTTAAAGGTCCCTCTTGTCACTATATCATGCAGTTCTGTATAGGCAGCCAACAATGATGTAGAAACATGGTTAAATCATCTGCAACTGTACAGTTGTATAGATATATTTATTTATTGGTGTTTAAGGTCACATATTTCTGCACAATGGCTAATCATGACCTCGACAGTTTTACGGGTGGAGGAAGCCGGAGTACCAGGAGAGAACCACCGAGCAACGGCGAGCAACTGTCAGGTCCCTAACATACCAACTCCACACAAGCAGGGTTAGCATTGGTCGATGACAGTGCACCATCGATGTGCACTATACGCCTCAGTACACAACGTCACCGTGCCCCCACGTGGGCAATGGGGGTGAAGTGTGTTGCCTAAGGACACAACGCGGTTTCCACAGGTGGGATTCAAACTGAGGACCTCTCGGCTTGCAGCCTCCACCTCTACCTTCTGAGCTACTGCGCCCCAGTTGTATAGATTGTCCTTATTAACCCTCTGGAGCCATAAAACATAGAAATTTCTACACTAATTTTATATCCATAATATAGTACTTATACTTTTAAACGTGTTATATTTCTTAGAATGTACTTAGCCTTATGGGAATTGGATTTAGGAATATTTATAAATGTATTAATTTTGTGTGAACACCATGTTTGTTGATATGTGCAGCAGGAATACCTGGATTGTTTGGAATTTCCATTACGATGATGTTCTTATTGATTTTGTCTGCTCTGTTGCTGTTAGCTGTTTAAAAATCATACTTAATGATTGAGACATGTTCTGATGTTGGATTGGAGTATTAACAGTTTTTACTTCTGAATGTTTGAATGGCTTCTGGCCATTTTATTTGGTTAAGTATTAGGCTGATACCCAGGATCCGTCAAAATTTGTCGGGCTATAATTTCAGAGTTATCAACTGGCCTAGCATAATGGTGAACTTTATTGCTATGGCTACAGAAGGTGCAACAAAAAGAGTTCTACCTTTCTAATGAAACATGTTTCCAATTTAGAAATTTGGTGAAATAAGAAAACTGAACAAAAAGTTCCAAAGCATTATTCATTACTTTTATTCTTTAAGTTATTTTATTGGTCGAGTTGTGTTAATGGTTTGGAGATGGTCGGTGTGCATTTGGGCAGATGGGTGGGCATCTTTGCGGGCATCTGGGTGTCCTTGCACTGTTTGTGCAATAACTTGATTTGACTAATATACTACTCAAAGTTTACTAAGAACCAAGTACATCCAACTACCTGTTTTACGTTTTAGTTGAAATATTGTAATGAAAAGTGTATATATTTTTTATTTAAAAATGAGCGAACTGGTATGGCTTCACTGTCGAGTATGAGACCCATTACTGTTAAATACAGCTTGACAGCGCCTTCTCATGCTTCCAATCAGGTTCCTGGTGGTCCTTTGCGGGATGTTGTTTCATTCTTGGACCATCATGGCACCAAGCTCCTGGACACTTCTTGGCTGGACTGGACGGGCTGAAATTGCAAGCTGCAACTCATTCCAGACATGTTCGATTGGACTGAGGTCAGGGGATCTTGCTGGCCAGTCCATATGCTCAATCCCCTCCCCCTGTCGGTACTCCCCGACAGCATGGGCAACATGAGGATGGGCATTATCGTCCATCAGAATGAATCTATCACCCACTGCACCTGCATACAGTCTGACGTGGACATCCAGGATCTCATCAATATACTGTTGTGCAGTCAATGTACCATGTTCAAGGACACAGAGCTCTGTACGTCCATCCCAGCTGATGCCGCCCCAGACCATGATTGACCCTCCACCATAGCAGTCATGCTGAGCAATGTTGGCTGCATAGAATCGCTCTCCTGGGGGGGGGTGCGGTGGCTCGGTAGGTAGAAGTGCAGGCTGCAAGCTGAGAGGTCCTCAGTTCGAATCCCACCTGCGGCAACTGCGTTGTGTCCTTGGGCAAGACACTTCACCCTCATTGCCCATGTGGGGGCATGGTGGCGCTGTGTACTAAGGCGTACTGCACGTCGATGGTGCACTTGTCTTCAACCAATGCTAACCCTGCTTGTGTGGAGTTAGTATGTTGGGGAGCTGACAGTTGCTCGCCGTTGCTCGGTGGTTCTCTCCAAGTACTCCAGCTTCCTCCACCCGTAAAACTGTCATGGTCATGATGAGCCATTGTGCAGAAGTATGTGTCCTTAAACACCAATAATTAAATATAAAAAATTGATCGCTCTCCTGGTCTTCTCCATACCCTAGAACGCCTATTTGTGTGGTCTAGGCAGTACCTTGACTCATCTGCAAAAAGGACAGGTCGCCAATCTTCTCTGGTCCATCCAACGTGGTCCATGGCCCATTCATATTGTGCATGGCGGTGGATTTGGGACAGTGGAATGCGAATACATGGTCTTCTCGATCGGAGACCAGCTTCGTGCAACCTTGCCCAGAGAGTCTGCATCGAAACATTTACCCCGGATGCATTCTGAAGGTCACTGCGAAGCTGGGTTGCTGTGGCAAAGCGGTTCCTGCGGGCCTGAATGATCAAAAACAGGTCTTCAGCTGCAGATGTTGCCCTGTCTCTGCCACCACCATGCCATCTTACTGGTGTGCCATACTGCTGAAATCTTGCCTTGGCTCTGGTGATCACCGTATGGTGCACACCAAGGACTTCACCAACCTGACAATTGGTAGCCCCTTGCTCCACCATCCCTACAGCCCACCACATTTCTGCTTCAGACAAATGTCTTCTTACATTTGCATTTGCCATATTCAATCATTAAATCACAAGAGTTTGTGTTGAAATGAAGATTGAATACCCTACACATGTCATGGACATGTAGACAGTACACAAAAACATCATGAAAATCAAGGGGTACATGCTTTCCATGACTGTCATGAAAAGTCTATTTGTCAAGAGAGCTAATGTAAACACTGGGGTCCATCTCAGTACATTCCTCAATCATATCCACCAAAAATATCACAAATATGTCACCAGCAAATTCCACAATGATGTGTCAAATATTTGGTGCTTAGCAAACTTCGAGTAGTATATTTGCCATACAGGCTTTTAGCTGCGACTAGCAGCTCTATAAGTGGCAATGTCGGTCTGTCTGTCGGTCTGTCTGTCGGTCGGTCGGTCTGTCTGTGACCAACGTGTTTCAAAACTCAATAACTTTTGAAATACTTGATGGAATGACTTTATATTTGGCATGTAAGTGTATCTTATTGATGTCTAGCCACTGTTCAATGCATGTGTTGTTCCAAATATTTTTCTTGGAGTTATGGCCCTTGACAAACTTAGAATGTCGGTCGGTCTATCTGTGACCAACGTGTTTCAAAACTCAATAACTTTTGAAATACTTGATGGAATGACTTTATATTTGGCATGTAAGTGTATCTTATTGATGTCTAGCCACTGTTCAATGCATGTGTTGTTCCAATATTTTTCTTGGAGTTATGGCCCTTGATGGACTTAGAATTTTGTGAAATTGCACCACCCGTCGCAGCTACGGCGTCGATGTCGCGATGTTTTTGCAACAATATCTCAAGCAAGTTCAAAAACTGGCCAGGCCTGATTTTTCGTTGCAGAGTTATGGGCCGTAATTAGCTGATTTTAACGAATTGTGAGTTTGTTAGCACAATAACTTCAACAAACGTTCTCCGATTGGACTAATATTTGTCATACAGGTCTTTTGCAAGAATATCTCAAGCAAATTCGAAAACAGGCCAGGCTGTCTTAATTAGTCAACTTTTACAAATTTGGGGCTCGTTTGCACAATAACTTGAACAAACGTTCTCCGATTTAACTACTATTTGCCATGCAAGTCTTTTGCAATAATATTCAAGCAGGTTAAAAAATTGGCGCAGCACGATTTTTGTTACAAAGTTATGGGCCTTAATTATTTTTTTTACAAATTCTGAACTTATTACCATTATAACTTGAACAAAGGTTCCAGATTTGACAACCGGGATATGATTGATAACCGATTTATGGACATGCAACACTCTCCGATTGCCACCACAACTCAACACCTGCATCTCAGATGTGCACCTCTTGTTTAAATTATGTTTCCTTGAAATTTAAGATTAGGCTTCACAAAGTAAATCCTCTGTTTCTCGGGCCATTTTTGTAAAATTGCATGCGTCCGGGCGTTTTTTATTTTTGTAATTATTTCTTTGCCATTAAAAAGTTCATGTTCTTGGTTTGTTTTATATTTTAGGACCCATAATCTACAGAATAGCATGGATGGTGGTGTATTAGCATTGCAAAGCCTTCTTGCACTTTAGCATTGCAAAAGCCTTCTTGCACTCAAGGGACAATTTTATTAACTTGGGTAAAATATCACACATAATCCATTCATTTTTTATTTTTTTAAGTTTGGATAGGTTATAAAAAGAGAGCATGTGGCAGCCAAACGGACCATGCGGGAGGGCCTGAGAAACAGATTTTTAATTTTTTTAGGCCTTATTTGAGTTTATTTTTTTTTAATTATCAGTTAGTTTACAATAAATTATTTTTGACATAGTTTTATCTTTGTTGAAAAACTATTTATCACATAATGCACAGTTCAGTCACCATTGATTGGTCACAATCCATGCGTGGAAAGTGATGTCCACGCATGCATTTACCGGGTAATAAGAATCAGTAGCAAACTTATAATTAATGAAGCACCGGGTTGTACCCAGTGCATTGTCAATTAAATTTTTGATGATTATTCCTATAATTAGTGTTTGGAATCTAGTATTATTGCATTCGTGGAAATATTGCCCTCCCGAGGAAAGTGACGAGTCCGCTGCGGCTATACTGTAGAGTTCTGAAAACAAGCTATTGAAACTTGAGATTGCTACGTTGGACAAAGGGTTAAGGTTTCAAATTAATAACTTTGAAGGAAACACATGCATTACAGATAAAACAGCTTACTGTTCATTTAAGTCTCACAAACACTTGGGTTGTCTGTCTGCAGCCTTGAAGTTCTGTTATTAGTAACATTCTGGTCACACATTATGGCAGACATGAACTTACTATTGAGAACTCTCTTGATACTGGCGTTCTGTGTATTCAGTTACAATAATCCAGACATTCAGATAGAGAACCCCAGGGGGGCCATAAATCAAACATTAGTCTCTGTCCAACCCTTCATCTAACTTTCAGTCATTAAAGCCCAGTATAGTGGAACCTCCGAACCTTGTTAATTTAATAGCTTCCATGTCAATGAAAATTAGTTACCTGAGGCCCCCACTAAGTAGATCATTTGTTTCTCAGGGCATTTTTTTGTAAAATTGCATTTGGGTGGGCATTTTTTTATTTTTGTAAATATTTCTTTGCCATCAAAAGTTCATATTCTTGGTTTTATGTTTTAGGCTTCATTTCAGAATTGAATGCAATTTTTATAATCTTTATCGGAGTATGAACTTGTGTTTGTTTGTTTGTTTGTTTGTTGGTGGTTAACGTAACATATTTATGCACTATGGCTAATCGTGACACAACATGGAGATGAAGTCAAGTTTAGTTGCCCATTTTAGAGGACTTTCACCCCAAGCATTGGTGACTGGGTCCTATTTTACTAGGAAAGCGGAACTGGTTTACCACAGTAAACAAGTGCTGCTTACTTCCCGGGGTTCCCACGGGGATGTATGAACTTGTGGGAATGGGTACAAATTATGTATGAATCCCAAAGGAATTCATACAATTTGTACCCATTCCCACACGTTCATACTCCAATAAAGATTATAAACAATGCATTCAATTCTTATAATTACATTCCGTAACTGTTTGAACTACTTTTACCAAACAACAAAGCAGAAAGACGAAATAAAACATGTACAAACGAACGAGGCAAAAAACCACCCTCACACAAAAGACAAAGCGCACAACTCTGCGTTGAGTGCCGATTTTCGGCATTGACCCAAATTGTCAAATTGCCGTCTTTCGCAACGAAACTTGGAATGTTCAAAACAATTTATTTAACATATCAGTAAACTATCAGTAAACTATCAGTAAACTATAATCACCTATGAAACGAAAACAAGTTCAAGAATAAAATCACTGAAAAAATTTCACACTGTCGATTGACATTTCTTGTAAGTTGTTTGAGATATTACAAATTATTAACTTGAACGTAAATGCGGGTCAAAGTTCAACCAAATGTATTCATTGGAAAATGAATTACATTTGGTCATGACGTTTTCATCCAGCTGACCAATGGGAATTGTGTATTTGGACCCAAAACGTATAACTACATTAACAATGTAATTATAATCTGCAGAATGTAGAAGTGTAATTTCATGCCTTTAGTGCGAGAAGGCTTTGTAATGCTAAAGCATTGCAAAGCCTTGTTGCACTCAAGGGACAAATGTATGAATTTTATTAACTTAGGTAAAATATCAGACATAAACCCTTTACAATGGCATGGCAGGGGTTTGAACCCACGTCGAGAGAGTTTCCTTCGGCACCAACCGCCTAGCGAAACTAGACTGAACCATGCACACCACACCCCACCAACAGACCCCAAAAGGGAATGCTAGTTAACCAAGTATATACAAGGCCAGTACAGAACACACGGAATACTCAGTTATTTAATTAACTGGTTGAGTGCTGGAAGCCACTATCATGGCTTTCAAGAAACATGAGGGTACCATACTAAAGTCTTCATATTCTTTACACAAATTTCCTATTCAGTCATAAGCAAATACAATTGTGTTCATATAGACTTGCATTATTAAAAATTATTGGAGAGTGCCTTAAGGCACTCTCCAATAATTTTTTTTAATAATGCAAATCTATATGAACAAATTCCAACTTCCAAAAATAATCTAGCACTCAACCAGTTATTCATCAGATAGTTGCATCTAAGTACTCAATTCAATGAACTGCGCCTCAGAAGAAATCAGCGACAGTTGTCTTTTTCAAATTTCCCTGATGCCATAGAATTAAGAAAGGACGCTAGATGCAACTATCTGATGAACAGTTAAATAATTGAGTATTCCATGTGAGTGATGCTTTGAGTGATAACTCTACTCCCCGGGTGATTTAGTTACAATCCACTCTCCACGTACTGTATATATCTTACACAACTCAGTAAACTCTGTTCACCGAACACATAAAACCCACCGTCTGTATCTCTGATTGATGTCTGAACGCAGAAACATCTCACGAGTCACCACTAATTAGATATAAACTATAATTACTGTCTCCATCGGAAACTTACCTGTACTGGCCTACTATTGCTTTTATACCTTAAGTGATAGTGTTGACATAACACCACCCACCGAAAGAATCGTATTCTGGCTCTTACTCCACTCTATCGAACGAGAGTAACCTCTATACAAGAACGTCATCTCATTTCCCTTTATCTTCGGTGCTCATAGTGGAAGGACGTAACTTTTCTGTCTCTCAATTCATTGTGATTTTTTGTACTTGATGTTTATTGATATATATATATTATTCGTCTTTTTCATTATATTTGCAATTATTTATTATTCGTTATATATATATTATTGTGCTTGAATTCTTTTTCGGAATTTTTTGTGTACAATAGTGCGCACGTGAATTTTTGTGTTCCCTATTTTCGAGTTACAATTATCACTAGCATGTCGGGACCAGTGTCTGGAAAACGGGCTTCCGGTTCAGCTACTCCCGTTTTGTTGGCGGCGGAGACTTTGGCCAAGTCTCCTTCTACAATGGAACCCATGGCAACGGGTTCAATTGCAAGTGGCAAGGGTAAAACGAGTTGTCCTTCGTCACGAATTACCGCAAAAGAGTCGCTGGCCGGCGACTCGTCTGCAATGGGGGAGCATGGCAACTCCTTCCGAACACTGGAATCCCCTGTTCATACATCTCGTGGTAGGTCTTCCACTCGTGGACACTCTTCATTTTCTCCAAAAGGTAAGGTCAGAGGTCGCCCTGCACGTTCGGCTACAGTTTCTTCAGGCATAAAGCCTCTTGCTGTTGGAGAGGGTGTTAAGGTCAATCCCTGGGAGCGGGTTTCTTCACTTTCCAGTCGCCCGCCTTCACCTTTTTCTAAATTAGATCTAGAGCAGTCTATTAATCAGGTGGTTGATGATAGATTGTCTGCTTTTGAGGATAGGATTACCTCTTTATTGCAGTCTAAGGCTAGTCATCCTGTTCCGTTGGGTTCGAAACGGGTTGCTGACACACCTGATAATCAGGAGGTTGAGTTGGAATTGCATGATTCTGATGTTGGTGGGTGGTCTTTTGCTGGATCCCCCCCCCCCCCCCCCCCCCTCATAATTATGAGTATTCTGATGCTGGTATGCCTGTAATGAGGAGTTATTCGGGTACCGGTTCGATTGGTTCTGTGGAACGTTTTGATGTGACGGAAGAACCCAATGTGTCTCAGGTCATCAAGCAGTGCTAGATGTGCAGTCCTTGTTGGGTTTGGAAGTGTCGGAGGATTCTTTACCGTGTCGACCTTCGGTTTTGGCTCAGGCTTTTCCTGTGGTACAAAAGGTTAAGCGCTCTCTTCATCCACAGTTACCGGCTGAGGGTTCTTTGGTTAATTCTTGGGTAGATGTTGCTGAGTCTCTACCGAGATGTCCGCTTTTTAAAGCTCGCCAGGGTCATAATTATCGTCTATTAGAGGACGACTTTAGACAATTCGAGCAGGTTCCAGGGGTTGACTCCGACGTACCTCTGTTTCTTGCATCATTACCCCAATCGAGCAATAGAACTGGGTCTTTGCATCCTAAGGATGCCTCGCGGGAAAAAAGTTTTTCATGATATTGATTCAACCCTCAGGGTACAACAACGAGTTCTTTCTCAGGCGTCGTTCTTATTTGCAGCCATTTCTCAGTGTTTGCCCCCTTCCGATGAGGAATGTGAGGGCTCTCTTAACGGTATGCTAACTGCTTTAGCTCAGGCTTTGGGTGATGCTACTGATCTTTCTGTTCGTGCATCTGTTCAGACTATTTTAGCTCGACGTACCATGTATTTGGATGCTATGCAGGTTTCGGCTAAGCCTGCTCGTTCCAGTTTGCTTTATTTACCTCCGGCTGGTCCTTTGTTGTTCGGGGGTAAAGTAGCAGAAGTACTAAAAAGTTCTTCCGAGGTTATTAAGGAGGCTAGGGATTCTGCACAACAATTTTCTTCCAGGTCCACTGTACCAACAAAGCGTTCCTTTGAGGATTTTTCTGGTTCCTCTCCCAGTAAGAGGGCACGTTATCAGTCTTTTCCCCGTTCGTCATCAGCTTCTCGATCTAGGGCGAGAGGTAGAGGACAATATTCTGGCCGTTTTTCACACTTTCCCAGTGGCCGGGGAAAGAGTCGCCGGCCCTTTTCGAGATGTCTTCTACCCCCATTCCCAGACCGGGGATACCTGTGGGGGGACGTTTAGCGCATTTTGTCCATCAATGGCAGGATATTACTGTCGACAAGTTTGTTCTTCAGGTTCTTCGGTCGGGGTATCAGTTGGAGTTCGAGTCAGTTCCTCCAGTTACCCACATTCCTCGCTTCACGCCACTTCCCCGGGATTTGGTAAAGCGTCAGGCTTTATTGGAGTCAGTTCAGTCTCTTTTAGACAAAAATGCTATAGAGGAGGTGTCTCTTCCTGCTCTTCCAGGGTTTTACGGCCATCTTTTTCTGGTCGAAAAGCGCACCGGCGGATTTCGACCGGTGTTAAATTTGCGCCCATTAAATCAGTTTATTACAAAACAACATTTCAAGATGGAGTCCCTTCAATCGATCACTCTAGGTCTCAGAGTAGGGGACTGGGTGGTTTCTCTCGATCTACAGGATGCATATTTGCACGTTCCTGTTCATCTCTCCAGCCAAAGATTTCTGAGGTTTGCACTTCAGGGTCGGATATTTCAATTTCGATGCCTCCCTTTCGGACTCCGGTCTTCTCCGCGTGTGTTCACAAAGGTGGTTTCAGTGGTTATGGCCCAACTAAGGTCTCAGCTAGTATTCATCCATGCCTATCTGGACGATTGGTTGCTTCGGGCTCAGTCCTGCGGGGATCTTCTTCGAGTAAGAGAGTACACTCTTCACACTATCCTTCGTCTCGGTTGGATTATAATTTGGGAAAAGTCACAGCTGGTCCCTACTCAGGACATTGTTTATTTAGGAGTTCATTTCCTGTTCCGTCGGGGTTTAATGTTTCCTACCATGGTTCGCGTCAATCTACTGCACGATTTGATCCGACAAATTATCAGGGCTGTGTCGATTCCAGCTCGTTTTCTATTACAGGTGCTAGGTGTTATGAATTCTTGCATCCCAGTAGTTCCTCTGGCTCATCTTCACATGCGGCCTCTTCAATACTTCCTGCTTCGTCATTGGAAACAGGTGTCTCAAGACTTGGACTTTGTAATTCCGGTTTCGCCCACTTTGGTGTTACATCTGCAATGGTGGCTTCAGGATCAGAACATGTTTGTGGGCATTCCTCTTATTCCTCCACCAATCGAGATGACTCTGGTGACAGATGCTTCAGATCAAGGTTGGCGGGCTCACTTACTGGATCGCGTCATGTCGGGGGTTTGGTTACCGTCGGAACGCTCCAGGGATATAAATTGGCGGGAGCTCAAGGCAGTGTATTATGCCCTAGTGGAGACTCTACCATTGGTCCAGGGGCATATTCTGTTGATTCAGTCAGACAATTCAACAACAGTTTCGTATCTGAACAAGGAGGGGGGCACTCACTCCTTCAGTCTGTGTCTCCTAGTATGGGAGATCTTTCATCTGTGTATTCCACATCAGGTTGTCCTCCGAGCGGTTCATATTCCGGGAAGACACAATCTATTAGCAGATTCCTTATCTCGGAAGTCTCAAGTCATTCCAACAGAGTGGACGATTCTTCCCTCTGTTTTGAATCAGATTTTCAATCTCTTCGATCGTCCTCATGTGGATCTCTTTGCCACTCGCCTCAATCACCAGCTCCCCACATATATGTCTTCTGTGCCAGATCCGGGGGCTCTAGCGGTCGATGCTCTCTCTCAAAGCTGGACAGGAATGTTCGCATATGCCTTTCCTCCGTTTTCACTCATTCCACAGGTTCTTCGGAAGATTCGGTTGGACAGGGCAGTAGTCATTCTGATCGCTCCATATTGGCCTCGTCAGGCATGGTTCACAGATCTTTTGGACCTACAAATGTGTCCTCCTGTCACTCTTCCACTACGGTCAGATGTTCTATTTCAACCTCAGAATGGTTGGTTACATCCCAATCCAGATCTTCTGCACCTAACTGCATGGAAATTATCCGGTCTCGATTCTCTGAGGAGGGATTTTCAGGCCGAGTTGCAAAACGTGCCGCTCAGGCGCGACGAGGTTCCACCTATCGCACATACGATGCTCGGCTGAGCATTTATTACCGGTGGGCTCAGGATCATGGCATTGATCCACTTTTGGCTACTGTATCTCAAGTTGGAGAGTTTCTTGAATTCTTATTTTCCTCCCGGCATCTAAAGCCTAGGTTTATTGCTGGGTATCGATCTGCTATATCTGCGGTTCATCCTGGTTGGGGAGGCGTCTCTGTGGGTCGTTCTCCCAAATTGGAACAATTACTGAGGGCTTATTTTTTGGCTTCCCCTCCTGTGCGAGATCTTTGTCCTAGGTGGAGCTTACCGTTGGTACTTCTGAATCTTAATAAGGCTCCTTATGAACCTCTTGGACGTGCTGATCTGAAGTGGGTCACACTTAAGACCGTTTTTCTGGTAGCCATTACCTCTGGCCGTCGCCGCAGTTATCTTAGAGCGCTGTCTTGTGAGGATTCCTACATCCGTTGGTCTGGGGGTGGTGTTTCCCTCATTCCTTCTCCTGGTTTCTTAGCTAAAAACGAGGCCTTATCTTACATGAGCAAAGCTATTTTTCTGGCAGACATGTCTTCCTTTTCCTCGGTCAGGGAAGATCAATTACTGTGCCCTTGTAGGGCACTCAAATATTATTTAAAGCGCACAAAGGTCCTTAGACGGAATGTGTCTCAGCTCTTTATTACTCATAAACCAGGTGACCACCATGCTGCCTCAGCTGACACGGTTTCTAACTGGATCGTACAGGTTATCAGACATGCTTATCATTCAGCTGGTGAAGAGGATTTTACTCTTTGTAGGGCGCATGATACCAGGGGGTTGGCTGCTTCCTGGGCTTTATTCCGCAGAGTTCCGTTAGATGATATTCTGGCTGCGGCTGCTTGGAAGTCAGAATCTTCATTAACTTCCTTCTATTTACGGGATGTTGTGAAGTCGCGTGGGGCCTTCACAGCGGCAGTGTTATCAGCTACGCATTTTTAGGTAGGTTATTATTCATACTTCTTATGTCTATATGTGTATATATATGTATGTATATATATATGTCCAGGGCTCGGAATAGCTGTTTAGCACAGCCTTTCGCTATGCAATTTCTGGTTTTTGCCATTCTATAATTATCAGTCTGCAGTGTTTTTGCGTCTGCTGCTGGTCAATTTTCCAGACTGAATTGTACATTGCTCTTACAAATTTTCAGATTAATTTGAGCCCTGTATATATCTGTATATTTATCTATTGAGAGGGGTTTGGTCATGGTTTTTTCTCTTTTAGGAGACATGATCATCCCTCCTCCTATTATTCATATACTTTATATTCAAGCAATAGTAGGCCAGTACAGGTAAGTCTCCGATGGAGACTACTCCTTTCTCAAGTGAGAGAGTTGTCTCCGAGGAGATACTTACCTGTACTGGCCACGTTCCCACCCGCCGACCCCACTCTGTTCATGTCTTTTCGTAGGCACTCTCATATAAAAGGAAGTGAGATGACGTTCTTGTATAGAGGTTACTCTCGTTCGATAGAGTGGAGTAAGAGCCAGAATACGATTCTTTCGGTGGGTGGTGTTATGTCAACACTATCACTTAAGGTATAAAAGCAATAGTAGGCCAGTACAGGTAAGTATCTCCTCGGAGACAACTCTCTCACTTGAGAAAGGAGTAATCAAAACAAACTTACCGAGGTGTGAATTTTAGTTTTTCAACGTTTTGAGAACACCCCCTGGCCCCAGGAGTTGTTCTCATGAAATATTTTATTATCAATTCTGGAAGCAGACTTTCAGGAACCATTTACATGTATATACCAAAATGACACCTGCGCTGTACTGAACATGAATAATACATGGTTTTGACTCACATGGTTTTGACTCGCATAGTTTATGTCCGGCAGTGTTGGCATTTTCATTCCTTCTCTGTCATAGTATTTTGAAGTGTTTTCAATAACCAGGTTTGTTCTTGAAAATCTGAAGCACATTGGCCAGGTGATGATCTCAGGCTATGCATACACAGACTGTCATGATGTGTGAATATGTTCATAAAAACAGCATGAGTGCTGGCATGGAAGGATAGTATGAGAGGCACAGCCTTGAGTTCTATCCTTCCACGATCACACGAGTGCTGTATTGATGAATGCATTATTCTGTGTTTACTACACATCTCTATGACATAGAATCCCTTAATTTGAAAAATCAGTCATCACACAAAGTTCAAATTTTAACCCTTTACCCAACGCAGACGATTTCAAAATTTATTATTTGAAATATCATTTTTTAAATTTTTTCAAAAAATTTCAACAAAACCATATCATGTGACCCACTCAATGAGCTCGTCCCAAAGAGGGGTCACATGATATGGTTTTGTTGAAATTTTTCGAAACATAATATTTTTTCAGCTGCTCAATTTGCATATTACGTGGGTGGATGCGTGCGATTCGTTGGGTAAAGGGTTAAAACTCTTTGTTTTTCATTGACCGAAGCCTTCGATTTATCGTCTGTCACTGCAGCTTCCAAATTCATCTGGGTCAGAATGCAATGTTTCGATTGGCCAAATACAAAAATGGGTGGAGTTTAGTTCTGTTGGTGGATCCATGGTGTCATGTGGAAAAATATTGTGTCATCGAAAATCTGTATGGAACATGTGTTCTGTACGAATTTGTAAATATGGAGGGGGTGCGGTGGCTCAGTTGGTAGAGGTGCAGGCTGCAAGCCGAGAGGTCCTCGGTTTGAATCCCACCTGCAGCAACTGTGTTGTGTCCTTGGGCAAGACACTTCACCCCAATTGCCCACGTGAGGGCACGGTGACGTTGTGTACAAAGGCATACTGCACGTCGATGGTGCACGTGTCTTCAACCAATGCTAACCCTGCTTGTGTGGAGTTGGTATGTTGAGGAGCTGACAGTTGCTCGCCGTTGCTCGGTGGTTCTCTCCGGGTACTCCAGCTTCCTCCACCCGTAAAACTGTCAAGGTCATGGTTAGCCATTGTGCAGAAATATGTGACCTTAAACACCAATAAATAAGTAAATAAATTGTAAATATGGAACTGAAAGAAAAGTAATAGGCATGTAGTAAATTAATTTATTATACGCTAAACGACAGATTATTGAAGAAATTGCAGAAAGATAGAAATCGTATCCCCCACTGGAAAAATAGAAATCGTATCCACCACTAAGAAGATATAGAAATTTTCTCTTTCATGGTAGGCCTATCACTCAAAATGGTGGCTTTCAAAGCATCACTTCAAGGTGAATATGAGTCAAATTATCACTGGAAATGATCAATTTGTTCCAAAACTGTATCATGAAAAGTAAATCTGGTGTTTTTGAGTGGATACCGATCATTTCCAGCAATAATTCAACATGTAGTCACCTTGAATTGATGCATGAAACCCTCTAGTCCAAACATGGCCTGAAAGCCTGTAATATAAGTTTTTGGTTTGGTACGTCCTTTGACAAACCCAAAACTTATACTTTCAGGCCATGTTTGGACTAGAAACCTGCCAGCTGAATCAGTTTGCAAGACGCTATCTGTTCTTAGTATCGATCAAATCACTTCCGCATATCAATGATTCAATGTGCTGTTTACTTTCATGCATCAATTCAAGGTTGAAACGAATGGAATTATCAAGTTCTTATAAAAAGCTTATAATAAAAAGAAAATCTAGTGTTTTTGAGTGGATACCGAAAATTATCTCACTTGTGATCGAAACATATGGTCATTTTCTCTCTATTATCAGTTTTGGTACGAATACATCAGCAGACTTTCAGAAACCAATTATGCCTGTCATCAACTTTGTTTTCAAGTTAAAAGCATATATTCTTCATGTACTGTACACTACAATCTCATTATAGTGTGTGTAATTTGTGGATATTTATTTGAAATTCATGGAATTTTAGATTTGAGATTTCCACAGTAAATTCAGTTGTAGTTACTAATATAGTGCCTTAATGACACTGTGGGCACTCCTTGGAGAGCTGCATTTTATAGTTGTATGTTCCCATGCACATTTCATTAGCAAATATTGATTGTTAACCTTCAGCATACAAGGAAAAATCGCTGTATACTAGCACTTGGCATTTCTCAACATTCAGCTGTGTAATCAGTCATCCAGAGCTTTTGAAATTCAGCTGGACAATGATGTGCACAATGATGTGGAGATTGCCTGTTTTTAGATAAAAATTTTTGTTCCGCTGCTTAACCCTTACCTTATGAATCGCCTTCATCCACCCAAGTAATATGCAAACTGAGCAGTTGAAAAAATTAAATTTTTCAAAATATTTCAACAAAACCATATCATGTGACCCCTCATAGGAACGAGCGCATTGAGCTTGTTCTAATGAGGGGTCACATGATATGGTTTTGTTGAAATTTTTTGAAAAATTTTAAAAAATTATATTTAAAATAACAAATTTTGATATCGTCTGCATTGGGTAAAGGGTTAAAAAAAGTCAGCAAGCTGAAACGTTCAGTGTGAAGCCACTGAATTGGCTTTCAGCTCTTTTCTATAGAGCCATGATAGTCTTTTTTAGCACTCAACCAGTCAAACATATACAGATACAGATCTCCATGATTTTCAAACAAGATTTCTCATAACCCACTATCAGAGTTATGAAACTTATTGCCACAGATATTTATTTATTTATTGGGGTTTAATGACAGCCAAGGTCACCTCATGTCGGACAGTTTCACAGGTGGAGGAAGCCGGTGTACCCGGAGAGAAGCACCAAGCATTGGCAAGCAATTGTGATGGGTAATGGGTCAAGGTGAAGAAAGAAACATGTTTATTGTAAAACAGTATTGAAAGGAGAGATGTTTTTATAATTACATGCAACAAATTCCTAACTCCAAAGAAGGCAATGCAAGTCGCTATTAAATATTCGCTTTTAATTTCCTGCTAAAGCAAACTCAAAAATGCACATGCTCGAAGGACAATTTCCTCCTTTACTGCTTTTCAAGGAAAATATCAACATTAAAATTTTACAACATGACACTTTGTGACAACAGAGCGAATCTTTGATGATTGAAACCCATCTTGAAAATGCTTGCAAGATGCTGAAGTATGTAAACAACCTATTAATTGAAGATAGAATCTGTTTTCATTTTTGGAATTCACTAAACAAACCTCTCCAGCACGATCCATTCCAACGGGGGTCATAAGCTGGTTTGAATGCTTTTTAATAATAACAATTTATTTTTTGTATTAACTGATTTTTAACTGGTTGAATTCTGGAAGCCACTGTCAGGGTTTCAAAAAAGATTAGGGTACCAGAGCAAAAGTCAATATATTCCTTGATCATGTTTCATATTCAGTCAAACACAGATTATATTTTGTTCATATAAATTTGTTTATTACAAATTATTGGAGAGTGCAAGATCCCCTGACCTCAATCCAATCGAACATGTCTGGAATGAGTTGCAGTTTGCAATTTCAGCCCGTCCAGTCCAGCCAAGAAGTGTACAGGAGCTTGTTACCATGCTGGTCCAACATGGAACAACATCCCACAAAGGACCACCAGGAACCTGATTGGGAGCATGAGAAGGTGTTGTCAAGCTGTAATTAACAGTAATGGGTCTCGTACTCGCTATCGAACCCACACCAGTTGGCTCCATCAACTTTTTGGCAACTTGAAAAATTTCCTCTTTTACCAATAATATCCATTTTCCATGGTTATCGTATTCAAAAGCTAAAAAATAATGTCAAACACAATTTCTGTACTTAACTCATTAAAGATATAATTAAATAAAAAATATATACACTTTTCATCACAATATTTCAACTAAAACGTAAAACAGGTAGTTGGATATACTTGGTGCTTAGCAAACTTTGAGCAGAATGGTTCGTGGAGAGTGGATTAATTGTAACTAAATCACCCATGGAGTGCAGTTATCACCCAAAGTATCAGTTTCAAATTATATGGGCAAAAAACACAAGCAATGTTTCAGCCAACATTGGGTCCATTGGCTGAAATTTTGCTTGTCCTTGTCACGCTTTGCAACAAATTTGTAACATCCAGCTCGGGTGGAATCTCCACTCTATGGGTGATTTAATGATAATACACTCTCCACGTACTGTATATGATAATATTAGAATGTTTCTTTTCATGTTCTATCGGTTGATAGTACCTGAGTTTGTGTGATTTCTAAATTAAGACCTGAAGCAGCTTTTTAATTTTTACTGCGACTGGTGTCAGTGGAGTGCAACCTTCACTTTTCCACTATGAACTGGCGATTGCCGCAAATATGCTCAGTTGTAAGCTTTGCATGTTTAATTTGTATGTCCCGTAAGGTGACGTCTAGAGAGATTAAGAATACACATTGTGGTGGTGTTTCAGCTTTATTAAATGGTATCACTGACATCATTTTACATTAGCAGTTAAACAATTGCAGAAGATTGGTCACGCTTAGCCATTGTGCATAAGTATGAAATCTTAAACACCAATAAATAAATAAATTGTAGAAGATAAGAAAATGTGGTTTATGAATCGTCACAAAATGCTTGGCAGCAATTGTTTGAACTGATGTTCCAGGAGCTGTTGCCATTGTCATCCGATTGCCCACAATCAGCTGATAGTGGTGGCTAGTTCCGATCATGGGTGGAACACTAATATTTGGGCTTTATTCTGAAGTGTGGATGGCACAACTTAATAGCCTAATATTCTGCGGATGTGCTTCATATTATCTTTGCAGTTAAATTATTCAGTATGTATAGCTTTGCCCTGTTACAATTTACAGGAGAGTGCCTCCAGGCACACCCCCATAATTGTGAGAAGGCACAGACATGTGAACAAATATTGCTGGCCATTAAGAATTTAGTGCTCTACCTGTTCAGTGTCCTTCCCATGATCATAGCACAGATAGCATGGGTCAGGATCAAACTGTCAACCCTTTGGTTTAAAGTCCATTGCTCAAACTGATGAGTCATCATGCTAGGAAGGTCCTAGAAACTGCGTGAATTCATTTCTCATTCTAGTGCAGGAACCTGGTTTATTTACTTTATTTTAACCCTATATGATACTTTTGTACATCTTATGATGTACGAAAAAAAAATAAAAAATCTGTTTCTCAGGCCCTCCTGCATGGTCCTTTTGGCTGCCGCATACTCTCTTTTTATAACCAATTTAAACTTAAAAAAAATAAAAATTAAATGGTTTATGTCTGATATTTTACCCAAGTTAAAAAAATTGATGAATTTGTCCCTTGAGTGCAAGAAGGCTTTGCAATGCTTTAGCATTGCAAAGCCTTCTTGCACTCAAGGGATGAAATACACCATCACCCATGCTATTCTGTAGATTATGAGGCCTAAAACTTGAACCAAGAACATGAACTTTTGATGGCAAAAAAGTAATTACTGAAATAAAAAATAAAATAAAAAACCGCTCGCCCGCATGCAATTTCACATATAATGGCCTGAGGAACAGAAGATCTACTTTGTGTGGCCTTAGTCATTTGTTTTGTTATTATTTTTTTATTTTTTAAAGTTTTAACCTCAATTCCTATTTTCTCCCGAATAGTGCTCAGTGATAACCGTTGAGCCAAATGTTATCGCAGCTTAAAATATTAATATAATCCTGCTGTCAAGACTTCTTAACTGGGTGAGTGCCTGAAGCCACTATCAGGGCTTTCAAAAAATGAGGATACCAGACCAAAAGCCAACACTTTCCTTGCTTATATTTCATATTCAGTCAAACACAAATAATACTTTGTTTATATATAAATTTGTTTTATTACAAATTATTGGAGAGTGCCTGTGGGCACTCTCCAATAATTTGTAATAAAACAAGTTTTGAATAACAAATTCAGACCACCAAAAATAATCTAGCCCTCAACCAGTTAATCACTAATGTGAAAAATATCTTGTTATTTGTACTTTCCATCATTTGCATTTTGAAGAACGTTGAAGAAACTGAATTTCCAGTGATGTTTGAACATCAGGATAATTAAAGTCTTAAAGGTTTAATTGGTTGAGTGCTAGAAGCCACTATCATGGCTCCATTGAAAATGTTTGGAAGCCACTGTAGTGACTTTTTAGCTGCGACAAGCAGCTCTATAAGTGGCAATGTCGGTCTGTCTGTCGGTCTGTCTGTCTGTCGGTCGGTCGGTCGGTCTGTCTGTGACCAATTAGTTTCAAAACTCAATAACTTTTGAAATACTTGATGGAATGACTTTATATTTGGCATGTAAGTGTATCATATTGATGTCTAGCCTCTGTTCAATGCATGTGTTGTTCCAAATATTTTTCTTGGAGTTATGGCCCGTCTGTCGGTCGGTCGGTCTGTCTGTGACCAATTAGTTTCAAAACTCAATAACTTTTGAAATACTTGATGGAATGACTTTATTTTTGGCATGTAAGTGTATCTTATTGATGTCTAGCCACTGTTCAATGTGTTGTTCCAAATATTTTTCTTGGAGTTATGGCCCTTGATGAACTTAGAATTTTTTGAGATTGCACCACCCGTCGCAGCTACGGCGTCAATGTCGCAATTTTTTCTGTATGCATGAGCTTGATGTTTGCTAAGCAGTGGAAGAAAAACTTCTTATCTAAAATTGTTTGGCTGCAATATATAGGATAGTGCTGTTTGCACTCTCCAGTAAATTGTAACCTAACAATTATTTATGAACAAAACCTTGCTAAACTAAGGCTTCTCTTGTTTGTAGCATGGTATCTTGGAAAACAAAATACCCATGTTTTAGGGGCGTGGTGGCTCAGTAGGCAGAAGTGCAGGCTGCAAGCCGAGAGGTCCTCGGTTCGAATCCCATCTGCGGCAACCACATTGTGTCCTTGGGCAAGACACTTCACCCCCATTGCCCAAGTGGGGGTAAGGTGACGTCGTGTACTAAGGCGTACTGCACGTTGATGGTGCACTTGTCTTCAACCAATGCTAACCCTGCTTGTGTGGAGTTAGTATGTTGGGGAGCTGACAGCTGCTTGCCGTTGCTCGGTGGTTCTCCCTGGGTACTCCGGATTCCTCCACCCATAAAACTGTCATGGTCTGTGCAGAAATATGTGATCTTAAACCCCCAATAAATAAATAAATAAATAAATAAATAAATAAATAATACCCATGTTTCAAATCACTTTTAACCCTTTACCCAGTGCAGACGATATCAAAATTTATTATTTTAAATATAATTTTTTTTAATTTTTCAAACAAGTTCAACAAAACCATATCATGTGACCCCTCATTGGAATGAGCTCAATGAGCTCGTTCCAATGAGGGGGTCACATGATATGGTTTTGTTGAAAAATTTTGAAAAATTTAATTTTTTAACTGCTCAATTTGCATATTACGCGGGCGGATGCATGCAATTCGTTAGGTAAAGGGTTAACACCCAATCAGTTAATAATGATGTATTGTATAAACTGTAGCAAAGCAAGTGTTGATGATCAACTATGCATTACTAAAAATACTCTGGCAATCAGTAAGTTAAAAGAGTATACATGTATTTCAAGACTCCATAAGTTTTGGACGAGTATGTCTTCTATTCTCTACCGGTAACTTGTGCAATTAAAATTGAAGAATAAAGAACTCAGTTCATTATATCTCACTTGATCTGTCTATCTGTTCGTCATGAAGATTTACATGTCCACCTCATAACACTGAGATGTTTTGTTGGATTTTGTTGAAACTTGGCATACATGTTGCTTACAAGGAGATGATGTGTCTTGAAGATTTTCGTGTCCGCTCCATAATTCTGAGATGCTTCATTAGATTTTGTTAAAACTTGACATACATGTTGCTTATGGGGAGACAATGAGTCGCGCATAAAAAATCTTTTTGTTTGATGGAGGTCAAGGTCACAGATCAAGGTCAACTGTCCGTCGGGCAGATTGTTGTGTCCACTCCATAACTCTGAGATGCTTCGTTGGATTTTGTTGAAACTTGGCATACATGTTTCTTATGAGGAGACGATGTGTTGCACACAAAATCTTTTTTTTGTTTGATGGAGGTCAAGGTCACACAGTCTTGACTCACAGATCAAGGTCATAGTTCAGGGGCATCCATGGGGCATCTAAAATTTCAACCAGTAAATTTTTCACGTAATGCAACTCGGAATTTAAACAATTTAATCTTGTTTGACAGAGCTCAATGAGCTCTGTCAAACAAGATTGAATTGGTTAACTTCCCAACTTTAACTTTTCCTTGTAAAAATTGCTTCTTAAAATATTAAAATTTCAACATTAGTGTGCAAAGGCTTAAATAAATGGGTTAACATTTTTTTTTACATTCTAACTTTATTATCTGCATTGATTTTCACTTGGAGCTGTCGAACAAATCTCACCATGCAGTTTGCCACTTTTATTCAGACACTCAAGTACTAATTTTTCTGAACCTGTAGCCTTTACAAAGTTTCCTGACATTGGGGATGATTGAAATTATGCTTTCATATTGGAAAGAAAATTAAATTGCAGAACAGTGATTATATGGTATTTCTGCAGAATCTTCCCTGCTGAGGAATTCTTCGAAGCAATTGACTTGTAATCATAAATGGATGCAAAAGAATCTGAAGAATTGTGCAGCATGCTATTTTGTTGGAACAAAATAGACTGTGCTTGAAATGTATTACAATATAACCCTGTTAATAGAGTGCCCCTTTACCAGTGAATATTATTCATTTAACAGGGACAGTGGTGGCTCATCCTATGGATCAAGGTGGTCAAGGGCCCCAACCCCTTGTGGGCACCCATGCAGCATTGGGAATGGGGTCCTGTTGACAAAATTTTACAGACCTTTTATTTATGACTGTTAATCTATTGACATGCAGTGAGTGTTTCTCTCGGTCAATAAAAAATTATACCCCCCCCCCCCCCCCCCTCCCCCCCCCCCCCCCCCACAACGAGTTGTGGGGTGGGGCGGTATACTGGAATCAACTTGTCCATCCATCCATCTGTCTGTCTGTCCATAGTCATAATTTTGTCCGGAGATTTTCTGAGATGTTTATGAACCAATCTGCTCGAAACGGTATGATTGTTCACCACAATGGGAACCTGCGCACCTGTGTTTATTGTTCTGATCGGATTATTTTTTCCAGAATTATGCACCTTTTTGACTTGAAATAGCAGGCCTAGAATTTTGTCCGGAGATTTTCTCAGATGTTTATGAGTCGATTCCTTTGAAACTTGGTATGAATGTTTACTACCATAGGAACCTGCTGTGCACTTGCGATTATAGTTTTGCCAGGGCTTTTTTTGCCAGAGATATGCCCCTTTTCGTCTTAGAATAATCATGATGGCGCGGTTATGGACAGGTCCATCTGGGACAGTCAAACCTCTAGTTATGAATTGTTTACATTTAAGAATTGAATGCAATTTTTATAATCTTTATTGGAATATGAATTTGTGGGTATGGATTCATACAATTTGTACCCATTCCCACACGTTCATACTCCAATAAAGATTATAAAAATTGCATTCAATTCTTATAATTACATTCAGTAACTGTTTAAACTACTTTTTACCAAACAACAAAGCAGAAAGACGAAAATAAAACATGTATGAACGAACGAGTCGAAAAACCACCCTCATACAAAAGACAAAGCGCACAACTCTGAGTTGAGCGCTGTTTTTCGGCATTGACCCAAATTTGTGAAATTGCCGTCTTTCGCAACGAAACTTGGAATGTTCAAAACAATTTTAACGGGCTTTATACCACAGTTGGGAAATGTCACCAAAGAAACAGCAGCGGAGTTGATCACTGCGAGAGGCGCAAAAAGTTAAAAACCCGCCCAAACACCGCCCGAATTACATTCTGTCAACTGTGCTCTACCGTAAATGCGGGTCAAAGTTCGACCAGATGTATTCATTGGAAAATAATTTACATTTGGTTGTGACGTTTTCATCCAGCTGACCAATGGGAATTGAGTATTTGGACCCAAAACGTATAACAACATTAACAATGTAATTATATTCAATTATCACACTGTCTGCCATTTAGGTCATTGGTGACATTGTTGATTTTGCTGAATTTTTCAATGTCAGCTCCAGTTTGAAGCTGTTGGATTGAGCCATGCTTGTGGAATTTAGAATAGGTATGAGCACTTAATAATAGTGAACATTGCTAACACTGATCATCAAAAAGCTCAGATAGTTATCACTGATGGCAAGTTTTATCAGGACTTAAAATTCATGCGAGGATCAGAATCGACTTGTGCAAAAGATTCTCGCAAGGAAAGCAACGAGAATCAACTTTGATTCACACCAAATGTTCATTTAATTCTTGTATACACCCGGAACTTAATTAAGCACCCCCTGTTTTTCACAGTGGTGTTAACAGAAACTGTCATTACTTTCATGCTATCTTTCAGATGGCCAAAAGTGATTGTTTGCAGAAAGAATGGTCTATTGACTGAGAAACAACACAATGATGAAAATTTGCAGTATTTTATTCATGCTAATTACACATATCAGTCACTATTATTTTTGATGGAAAATTGTTCTCCCGACAAGTATGGTGCTGGAACAGTCCATGATGAAACAATGCCGGTAATTACTGACAAAAAAATGTAATTTGTGATCTCCTGAACACAATAGCAGTGTCTGACATCAGAAGGGAGTATATCCACCATATGCCCGGATGACAGCCTGAACCCTCCTCCTAAAGCTACCAGTGAGTCTTCTTATATGGTCCTGAGGCAACTGCTGCCATTCCTCATGCAATGCAGCTTCCAAATTGACCAAATTCTGTACAGACGGATCCCTTGCTTGCACATGACATCCAAGAAAGTCCCAGATGTGTTCTAAGGGATTCAAATCAGGGCTCATTGCAGGCCAAGGTATTGTTGTAATAGCATTGTTCTGAAGGAAGGCTCTCACAGCATGGGAATGATGTGCCCTTGCATTGTCGTCCATGAATACAGGGCAAGTAGGCAAGGAACCTACTCTCATCTGACCAATGGACTCTCCTCCACGTCCTGAGATTCCACTGTTCTTGTGCCATACACCACTCCAAACATCGTCTTTGATGCTGATCAGACAGAGCTGGATGCTTGATGACCCTTCTGGACCTCATACCCAGTGCTTTGAGATGGTATCAGACAGTTCTGTTGCACAAATGCCTGTTGGGGGAGCCAAAGGCATGTCAAAACCCCACTTGAAGCAAAGGGTTCATACCAAACGAGGCATGGCAGACTCTGATCTTCCCAAGAAGAGATCTTTTGGGGTTGTTCAGGCTTTGGTCAGTCCTTAACATTGTTGGTTTGTTGATGTTTTTCGGACAAGTCTGCTGATGACAGAATGACTATAGCCAAGGTGCCTTCCAATAGCTTTGAATGACATGCCTGTTGCATGCATGCCGCCAATTTGCCATCTTCGTGCCTCTGACAGTCTCCTCCTTGCCACGATGAAAGAGGATAGCGTTTTTTGTGACATTTGTGGGAAGCATGCTTCACATGGACGAGGAGATATGTTGGGGGTGCACTATCAACCAGAAAACATCATGTTTTCGACGAGATGAAATGTACTGCAAGACATAGCAATCATTAAAACATAATATTCAGTAACAGCAACTTCACTGTCATGAAACATTTCAGGGGGTTCCTAATTAAGTTCCAGGTGTATAGATTCTAAAAGTGGCTTTAAAAAGCCAGGAGAATCCTCTCCTTTGTCTCCTCATAATAAGGTAACAAAACTTTGAAGTGGTGTTTAGTAAAGTCTTGGCTGCTTATAGGCAGCCAAGACTTCACTAGACATCACTACCAAAAGGTACTGTTATTTCTATCAGTAACACCACCAGAAGCCTGTATGTTGGAACATGTGTTCTGCACGTACATGTATGAGAAACTCGCCCAAATCTAAACTGGGTCCTTAAAGGTTAAACTCACTTAAAAAATATGACGTTTGCCTCTTACTATGTACATGTTGCTCTTACAAGGGTATAACTGTACTCGCATATTAAAAATTGTTAAGAACTGAAAATTGATTCTTGCAACAGAAGTTCGCAAGAATCGAAATTGATTCTCATGAATCCTGAGAATTTTAAGGCCTGTTTTATGCCCAGTTATATTGACACTGACAGTGGTGAAAATTGAAATTATGGAATAAGATTTTCATGTAATTTCTGGACCAGCTGTTTGCAAGGAATTACAAGTGTTTCAAGTTTTTGTTGTGGTCCCATTTGCCATTTTGTGCCCCACTTGTATGGACTCTACCTTTCAACTTTTTTTAGTTATAACTAGATTACGATTATCAGTTGGTGATAGCTTATAACAATTCTAATTGGAGTTTCCACACTCGGAAGTGAGCTAGTCGTAGTCAAAGGCTATTCTTGGCATCTAGATATGGTTCATGCAACAGACAAAACAACAGCACAAGCGCTTATTACTGCATGTTTTAAAATAGCTGATGTCATTGCAATTTGTTTGGGCATCTCTGGTCAGTAATTGGATGATAACTAGTGGCCTCTCTAACCAGTAATTGGACGACAACTAGTGGCCTCTCTAACCAGTAATCAGACAATAACTAGTGGCCTCACTATCCAGTAATCAGATGATCACTAGTGGCCTCTCTAATCAGTAATCAGATGATAACTAGTGGCCTCGCTATCCAGTAATCAGATGATAACTAGTGGCCTCTCTAACCAGTAATCAGATGATAACTAGTGGCCTCTCTAACCAGTAATCAGACAAAAACTAGTGGCTTTTCTAACCAGTAATCAGATGATAACTAGTGGCCTCTCTAACCAGTAATCAAATCATAACTAGTGGCCTCTCTAACCAGTAATCAGTTGATAACTAGTGGCCTCTCTAACCAATAATCAGATGATAACTAGTGGCCTCTCTAACCAGTAATCAGACAATAACTAGTGGCTTTTCTAACCAGTAATCAGATGATAACTAGTGGCCTCTCTAACCAGTAATCTGAAGATAACTAGTACCCTCGCTATCCAGTAATTGGATGATAACTAGTGGCCTCGCTATCCAGTAATCAGATGATAACTAGTGGCCTCTCTAACCAGTAATTGGATGATAACTAGTGGCCTTTTTAACCAGTAATCAGATGATAACTAGTGGCCTCTCTAACCAGTAATCAGATGATAACTAGTGGCCTCTCTAACCAGTAATCAGATGATAACTAGTGGCCTCTCTAACCAGTAATCAGATGATAACTAGTGGCTTCTCTAACCAGTAATCAGACAAATACTAGTGGCTTTTCTAACCAGTAATCAGATGATAACTAGTGGCCTCTCTAACCAGTAATCAAATCATAACTAGTGGCCTCTCTAACCAGTAATCAGTTGATAACTAGTGGCCTCTCTAACCAATAATCAGATGATAACTAGTGGCCTCTCTAACCAGTAATCAGACAATAACTAGTGGCTTTTCTAACCAGTAATCAGATGATAACTAGTGGCCTCTCTAACCAGTAATCGGAAGATAACTAGTGGCCTCGCTATCCAGTAATTGGATGATAACTAGTGGCCTCGCTATCCAGTAATCAGATGATAACTAGTGGCCTCTCTAACCAGTAATTGGATGATAACTAGTGGCCTCTCTAACCAGTAATCGGATGATAACTAGTGGCCTCTCTAACCAGTAATCAGATGATAACTAGTGGCCTCGCTATCCAGTAATCAGATGATAACTAGTGGCCTCTCTAACCAGTAATTGGACGATAACTAGTGGCCTCTAACCAGTAATCGGATGATAACTAGTGGCCTCTCTAACCAGTAATCAGATGATAACTATTGGCCTCTCTAACCAGTAATCTGACAATAACTAGTGGCCTCTAACCAGTAATCAGATGATAACTAGTGGCCTCTCTAACCAATAATCAGATGATAACTAGTGGCCTTTCTAACCAGTAATCGGATGATAACTAGTGACCTCTCTAGGCAGTAATCGGTTGATAACTAGTGGCCTGTCTAACCAGTAATTGGATGATAACTAGTGGCCTCTCTAACCAGTAATTGGATGATAACTAGTGGCCTCTCTAACCAGTAATCAGACGATAACTAGTGGTCTCACTATCCAGTAATCAGATGATAACTAGTGGCCTCTCTAACCAGTAATCAGATGATAACTAGTGACCTCTCTAACCAGTAATCGGATGATAACTAGTGACCTCTCTAGGCAGTAAACGGATGCTAACTAGTGGCCTCTCTAACCAGTAATTGGATGATAACTAGTGGCCTCGCTTTTCAGTAATCGGATGATAACTAGTGGCCTCTCTAACCAGTAATCAGATGATAACTAGTGGCCTCTCTAACCAATAATTGGATGATAACTAGTGGCCTCTCTAACCAGTAATCGGATGATAACTAGTGGCCTCGCTATCCAGTAATTGGATGGTAACTAGTGGCCTCACTAGCCAGTAATCAGATGATAACTAGTGGCCTCTCTAACCAGTAATCGGATGATAAATAGTGGCCTCTCTAGCCAGTAATCGAATGATAACTAGTGGCCTCTCTAACCAGTAATCGGACGATAACTAGTGGCCTCTCTAACCAGTAATCGGATGATAACTAGTGGCCTCTCTAACCAGTAATTGGATGATAACTAATGGCCTCTCTAACCAGTAATCAGATGATAACTAGTGGCCTCTCTAACCAGTAATCGGATGATAACTAGTGGCCTTGCTATCCAGTAATCGGACGGTAACTAGTGGCCTCTTTAACCAGTAATCAGATGATAACTAGTGGCCTCTCTAACCAATAATCTGATGATAACTAGTGGCCTTGCTATCCAGTAATTGGACGGTAACTAGTGGCCTCACTAGCCAGTAATCAGATGATAACTAGTGGCCTCTCTAACCAGTAATCGGATGATAAATAGTGGCCTCTCTAGCCAGTAATCGAATGATAACTAGTGGCCTCTCTAACCAGTAATCGGACGATAACTAGTAGCCTCTCTAACCAGTAATTGGACGATAACTAGTGACCTCTCTAACCAGTAATTGGACGATAACTAGTGGCCTCTCTAACCAGTAATCGGATGATAACTAGTGGCCTCTCTAACCAGTAATCTGATGATAACTAGTGGCCTCTCTAACCAATAATCGGATGTTAACTAGTGGCCTCTCTAACCAGTAATCGGATGATAACTAGTGACCTCTCTAACCAGTAATCGGATGATAACTAGTGACCTCTCTAGCCAGTAATCAGATGATAACTAGTGACCTCTCTAGCCAGTAATCGGATGATAACTAGTGGCCTCTCTAACCAGTAATCAGATGATAACTAGTGGCCTCTCTAACCAATAATTGGATGATAACTAGTGGCCTCGCTATCCAGTAATCAGACGATAACTAGTGGCCTCTCTTAGTAATCGGATGATAACTAGTGGCCTCTCTAACCTGTAATCTGACAATAACTAGTGGCCTCTCTAACCAGTGACCTGACAATAACTAGTGGCCTCTCTAACCAGTAATCGGATGATAACTAGTGGCCTCTCTAACCAATAATCAGATGATAACTAGTGGCCTTTCTAACCAGTAATCGGATGATAACTAGTGACCTCTCTAGGCAGTAATCGGATGATAACTAGTGGCCTGTCTAACCAGTAATTGGATGATAACTAGTGGCCTCTCTAACCAGTAATCAGACGATAACTAGTGGTCTCACTATCCAGTAATCAGATGATAACTAGTGGCCTCTCTAACCAGTAATCAGATGATAACTAGTGACCTCTCTAACCAGTAATCGGATGATAACTAGTGACCTCTCTAGGCAGTAAACGGATGCTAACTAGTGGCCTCTCTAACCAGTAATTGGATGATAACTAGTGGCCTCGCTTTTCAGTAATCGGATGATAACTAGTGGCCTCTCTAACCAGTAATCTGACAATAACTAGTGGCCTCTCTAACCAGTAATCAGATGATAACTAGTGGCCTCTCTAACCAGTAATCTGACAATAGTGTCCTCTCTAACCAGTAATCGAATGATAACTAGGTTGGCACTCTAACCCGTAATTGGACGATAACTAGTGGCCTCTCTAACCAGTAATCAGACAATAACTAGTGGCCTCTCTAACCAGTAACCTGACAATAACTAGTGGCCTCTCTAACCAGTAAGCTGACAGTAACTAGTGGCCTCTCTAGACAGTCGTCGGATGATAACTAGTAGCCTCTCTAACCAGTAATCGGACGATAACTAGTGGCCTCTCTAGCCAGTAATCGGATGATAACTAGTGGCCTCTCTAACCAGTAATCGGATGATAACTAGTGGCCTCTCTAACCAGTAATCGGATAACTAGGTTGCCACTCTAACCAGTAATCGGATGATAACTAGTGGCCTCTCTAACCAGTAATCTGACAATAACTAGTGGCCTCTCTAACCAGTAATTGGATGATAACTAGTGGCCTCTCTAACCAGTAATTGGATGATAACTAGTGGCCTCTCTAACCAGTAATCAGACAATAACTAGTGGCCTCTCTAACCAGTAATTAGATGATAACTAGTGGCCTCTCTAACCAGTAATCGGATGATAACTAGTGGCCTCTCTAACCAATAATCGGATGATAACTTGTAGCCTCTCTAACCAGTAATCGGACGATAACTAGTGGCCTCTCTAGCCAGTAATCGGATGATAACTAGGTTGCCATTCTAACCAGTAATCGGACGATAACTAGTGGCCTCTTTAGCCAGTAATCAGATGATAATCTGCTTAGGTGTAACATAAGTTACGGTGATGTATTAACAGTAACATGATCTGAGGTTTGTGGCTTGGAGTTCAACTGAGACACTGAGCATCAAGGTTGAACATTCACTCCGAGGTGCAAACCTCAGACCATGTTATTTATTTATTTATTTATTTATTTATTTATTTATTTAGGTTTAACGACTTCCAACAGTCAGGGTCATATTATGTCAGACAGTTGTACAGGTGCAGGAAGCTGGAGTACCCAGAGAGAACCGCCGAGCAATGGCGAGAAACTGACAGACTCCCCAACGTAATAACACAAGGAGGTTTAGCATTGGTTGAAGACAAGTTCACCATCGATGTGCATTATGCCTTAGTTCACAGCCCCACATGGGCAATCAGTTACCCCTGGCAGGGATTGAAACATGGACCTTTTGGTTTGAAGTTCAGTGCCATAACCACTGAGAGCCAGTGTGCTCCCTCAGACCATATTACCATCAATTCATCACAATAACGTATATGTTCCAATAACACCCTACCCATAGCCCAAAACCCACATCATGAAATGAATAAGGAAACTTTTAAGATGACATGTTTAGTAAATAAACCTCATCTGAACCCCTCGACCTCAGTTCAAATCATAAACTGATTTATAATATAAACAACACTTCATTCGGAACATCGTCTGCTACTCAAGTAATGTAAAATAATACAGTGGAACCCACTTAATTGGATATCTCTTAACTGAATAACCCTGTTAATTGAATATAATTTCCCAACACAAAACCATTTACCATACCTCCAGTACAAATTTGACCTGTTAATTGAATATAGCTTATAGAGTAAACTCCTGTTAATTGAATAAAAAATCTTGTAACTTATCGAGAAATTACCCTGACTCTCCACAGTTTTCCTTTGTTCACAGACCTATTTGGCTTAGTATATTCAATATAGGCATTTAATCTATTATATCTTGTTTGACAGAGCTCATGGAGCTCTGTCAAACAAGATATAATAGAATAAATGCTAAGTTTATCTCGAGAACACAGGAAAGTGACAATTCCAGTAATTGAATACTCTTGTTAATTGAATAATTTTCATTGGCAAAGTAGCTATTCAGTTAACAGGGTTCCACTGTAATGAAAGTGATGGGTTTTGCAAGTCACTCTGTTCATGAAGTAATTACGAAATGGGCAACTTCATTTAAGATATTTCATGTGATGATGTCAAATGTTAATATATTCTCCTGGGGCCATAAACTCCGAAAAATCTCTGAGTTCTCATCCAATCAGAGGGCAAGGATTTTAGTCTTATTGGAACATTATATGGTAACTTGTTACATCAGTAGGCAGGTACTTCAAATTCATGAATACAGTCAGTGAGGCTGTTAACTGACATACATCCTATCCTTTGTTTAATCAACAAAAGACACAAACTCTGGAATACTCAGCGCTCAAGAGATATTCAAGTGACGTCACTTGAACACCCATTCCATCCATTCTATTGGGTATTTCAAGTTGCTTGCACTCTGCAAACAGACAAAAGAGTCAGTATAAATATTGACTTCTGTTATCAATAATGTCTCTACTGCAGGAAACAATCGTTCATGCCATGATTCTAAAGAAAAACATTGTTCATATTTGTGATGACTCAATAAAAATTTCTTTGACATATTAATAAAGGATCTTTAACAAGTCATGTACAAACCTGTTGTTTTGAGATGAGTGATTGCCCTCGTCCTCAGCAGTAGCTCACCTGATTTGAAAATTTGAAAATAAGCAGGGCGGCAAATGCCCTTCTCGAAAATCTTGATACACTAAGGTACACTAAAATTTCAGTGTTGCACGATAAATCTAATTTTTTTATTATTGAAGTTTAACACTTTTGAAAGCCAGAGTCACCTCATGTTGGGCAGTTTTACATGTGGAGGAAGCCAGCACCAGAGAGAACCACCGATTTGCCGTATGCAACTGTCAGACTCCCCAACTTACTAATTACTAATTCCATTCAACTAAGGCTACCATTCAACTAGGACTAGCATTGGTTGAAGACAAATGCACCATCGACATGCAGTATGCCTTAGTACGCAGCGTCACTATGCCCCCACTTTCAGGATTCAGTCCCTTGTCCAAAGATACAACGCAGTTATTCCTGCCGAGGATCGAACCATGAACCTTTCAGTTTGAAATCCAGTGCCGTGACCACTGGCCACCATGCACCCAATAAATCTATAATGAAAACATACTCCGAACTTTAGGGTAAAAAGTGGAAATATACCAAGAGCTTTTTACCCATAAGGGTCTGAGTAATTTTGCAGAATTTCTACTGCATCACACCTGGTGAGTCTAAAGGCTTAGCAGTGATTTCAAGCCAAGTCTTGGCTGCCTCAAGAGGCAGCCAAGACTTTACTAGAAACCACTGCTAAGATAATTTGATTATTGTTTACAGGATCTTCTTGATTGTATGTAAAATACATATTCTCAAATCACAAAGTTTGTCAAGGTCAGATAAATGTTTTTGATGTTTAATAGCTTACAGTGGATAGTTTTAAAGAGTAGCGGTCGAGGTATAAAGGCCATCTACCGACCAGCCTGGTTGGTCCGGATCTCTTAGTCTTGTGGTAAATTGGTCGCTTTGTGTGCTAGAGATTGACGGTTCGAACCCCGACTCCCGCACTTATCTCTTCTCCTGTTACATTTGGGGCTCGTTCGATCCTCAGCAGCTGGTGGTGTTGTGGATGCTGTGGTGAAGCATGGTGGATGTTTCTACCGCTCTGAGGTGGAATCTGGGGTGAGATTCATGGTGGATGAATCTTAAAAGAAGGGGAGAGTAATGTAGTGGTTGAGGTATAAAGGCCATTTACCAACAAGCCATGTTGGTCTGAATCTCTTAGTCTCGTGGTAAATCGGTTGCTTTGTGTGCTAGAGGTCGCCGGTTTGAACCCCAGCTCCCGCACTTATTTCTCGTCCTTTACAAAAGAAAAGATTGTGATACAGGGTTTCCTATCATACTGAAATGACTTATACTGTGGGGGTAACTGTTTATCTTTATGGTAGACCATTCCACCTGATGAAATAACTCTTACCCTGCCTACCTGGGAGAAGCTTTGTTTGGCAAAAACAGCAGCAAATTATTTGATGATGATAATGGGCCACCATGAAGGTGGCCGGTTTACTGAATGAAATATCATTCATGATTTAATAATGAGTTCTGTAACCATGTGATGCCTCAGAACTCAAGAAACAGTTAGAAATGAAACGAAGTTTGGATGAATTTTGCCAAAAGGGGTGCAGATAATGCCTACTAGTACCCGGTCACAAAGGCCACACCGAAACAGAAAAGCAAGACACAGAACACGGGAAACTAAAATTAAACTGACATCAAATGGGCATGAAGCCCACCCAAACAGATTAGCCGACCCAGGGAGAAAACAAAACCGTTTGATGTGGTGAAACTTGTGAATTGCATGCATTAATGCTGTAATAAAGGCGGATATTGACCTGAGCCATCAAGTATACCCCATCCCTGAGAAAAAGTGAAGCTGGAGAGTTGTTGAATCTTTGGTGCTTCCAAAACATGATGTACTCAGGACGTATGCAAAAATTCTCTAAACGGGCATTGAACTCTTCTAATTTCATTCATGACATATTGGGAATCATTGTGCCAGAAACTCAGAACGATGAACTTCATCTTGTATGCATCATGCAGATTCAAAGCAAATTCAACACTTGCCAGGCTATCTCAGCAGGATCCTCCTCAGACAGAGCGATGTCATTCCCCCCCTCCCCCCCCCCCCCCCCCCCCCCCCCCACTGGATTAAAACCATGTCAGGCTTAAACAAGTCGAGGACAGTTGGACTATGCTCATTAGCCCCAGAAATGGTCAAACCAGCAATCAGAGTTCTTACAGTCAAGGACCAAAAAAATTCAAGGACTTTTCAAGGACATATCAGCATTTTCCAAGGATGTTTTTTTTTAAATGTACATTTGGAATATAACCGTTTTTAGAAGCCTTACCTACACCCTTTACCTTACATGAAAAGCAGATGACACTTGCAAAAAAATTCTTGAATAACTAATTTTTTGTCTCAAAAACATAGGTTATGACCCCTCATTGGAACGAGCTCGATGAGCTCGTTCCAATGAGGGGTCATAACCTAAGTTTTTGAGACAAAAATGAAAAAAATTATAGAAATTAATTGGCCATTTTTAAGAATAGTGGTGGCCGGTTTTGACCGTTACACTTCTACCTCATCCTTCTAAATTCCGCTAAAACGGTTCTTCTAAAGTGCTCTGCAACAAAATTATGGTACTTACAGTTAAATAATGCCTGAACTTTAATTCCTCATTTATCGATTATCCATTATTTATGTTCTTTTTTTTTCCATTTTTTTTTCATTTTTCAACTAAAACAAGAGCAAAAGAGATGTTTCAATTGTCCACTATTACATAGGTAAAAATGATAGAGGGCAAAATTCAAGGACTTTCAAGGAGTCTGATGGATTTTCAAGTACTTTTCAAGTACATTTTCTGAATTTTCAAAATTCAAGGAGTAAGATTGGAATTCAAGGACTTTTTAAGGATGTGCACACCCTGGCAATGCATAAATAGTGAACACCTCAATTGGGGACCCCCAATGATGACTGATATTGTGGAAATTTGCTGTCCATGTGGTCTCGAAAGTGCCTTACGAAACTATGCCCCAAGAGGAGTATCCCCATAATAAAGAACAGAATAAAAAAACGATACAGCTTACGGAAAACCTGGAATACAAATCTGAAAGATTATACTACTTGTTGCTTCCAATAGAAGAGTTAAAATGTTCTGAAGTGATACTAACCTGTTGCACTGAAAGTTGGTTCTACCAATGGAATGTTCTGCAAATACAGTTAAAACTAGAAGTCCTGTGACAAACTGTGCGCTTATCTAGGCTTAATTGCGCATATGAATTGCGCACAATTGCCATATCGAATGGCATCCAAAGCACGGCAGGTTCTCCTGGTTACTCATAGCAAACACGGGCAATGTTTCTGCCAATGGACCTCCGGGTTACCCGGAGGTCCATTGGCTGAAACATTGCTTGTGCACAGGCCATATTTACAGAATTTGATAGCCTTACTATGGTCATATCGCGTAGATTAACACGCATATCGACGTGCTATTTGTGTGCATTTCAGGACAGGACTTTTAGTTTTAACTGTATTCTGGGATTGCATGTTTTGAGAAAATATAGTCTGTTCTTGGGAAGTGCCAGATTACGTAATGGCTGATGAAAGTCACTAAGAAATTATCAGGAATTTGGTTTTAGAAATAGAGCATGCAAATGATATTGCAGCAGGTCAGCTTGAGGTCAGTGGCATGAAACTAGACACTAGAAACATGTTGAAATTACAGGTGTGCCCTAAACCAAATGACATGGGTGCACCCCATAAAACTATTTATGCTAGATCCTAAATTTCCTTTATCAAATAATAATTACATTGTTAATGTATTTTTACGTTTTGGGTCCAAATACTCAATTCCCATTGGTCAGCTGGATGAAAACGTCATCACCAAATGTAATTCATTTTCCAATGAATACATTTGGTCAAACTGTTGATGGAGTGTAATTCGGGCGGTGTTTGGGTGGGTTTTTAACTTTTAGCACCTCTTTTGCTGATCAAATGCGCTGCTGTTCCTTTAGTGACATTTCCCAACTGTGGCATAAAGCCTGTTACTAAAATACTTGTTTCCATTTTTAAAGTTGTGAAAATTAAAAATCGGAGTTGTGCGCTTTGTATTTTGTGTGAGGGTGGTTTTTCACCTCGTTCATTCGTACATGTTTTATTTCGTCTTTCTGCTTTGTTGTTTGGTAAAAAGAAGTTTAAACAGTTACAGAATGTAATTATAAGAATTGAATGCAATTTTTATAATCTTTATTGGAGTATGAATGGGGGGGATTGGGTACAAATAATATGAATCCCTTCGGGATTCATACATAATTTGTACCCATTCCCACACGTTCATACTCCAATATAGATTATAAAAATTGCATTCAATTCTTAATTAACATGCCTGAAATGTCATTATCCTCATCTGTTTATCTTGTCCTGATTGGCTTCCCAAACTATTAAATTCTCACAGGTTAAAAATGTAAGGAGTGGTAGAAATTTACCATCTGAGCATTACCATGCAAGTGTTTTCCTTCTCTGGTAGTTATCAGAAAAGTCAATATTTCCAGGGCTTATATTTCGACGAGAATCAATCCGAGAATCCATTCACGCAAAGATTCGCCCAAGAAAGCCAGCGATGCCTATGACATAATTTTTAGCTTTACACACCAACTGTGATGAACACGCCAGTAATGGGATTTCAGTAGTAAAAATTTACACCTATAATAGAACTACATCCCAGTTGACCTTTGGTGTTGTCGACCTGAATGCAAACTTGTCTAAATGTATCGCACGTCGCCTCACGAAGAGTGAAATGGAAGTGGCAATTATTTATTACGTTTTTAAATGGGTTTACCTCATAAGATGCCAAAAATTAACAAACATGCATTGTCTCATGTTAATAAAGCATGCATAACTGGAAATAGTATGTTATTATGTTATTAAAACGAAAAAGGCTCAGTTTCTTTTTTTCATTTCGTTTCGGCGATAAAATTGACAGCGGAAGTACTGCCCGCCGATGCTCGTGTAAACAAAAACAGATTCGCTCGTATGTATGTCTGCTGTTCAGTAAAATCGAGAAAAAATAATAGCGACTCTTAATAATCTGACGATCATGGTATAAATAAAATATACCCAAAGTAGCTTGGTGTACCAAATGTTCACCACTCGTGGTGAACATTTGGTACACCAAGCTGCTATGGGTATTTTCTGTATGTAACCCATAAACAGCAGTAAATAAATAATTAAATACTTGCAGCCACCAGAGAATATTTACATCCTTGTGACATGTTTGTCGTGATGTTTGGCAACATGTTGGTTTCGGTATATTTTGTCTCTGTACTTACGTTATTGGCAAGGTAGAGTCTGTTCCATAAATAACTCTGAACTATGCCATTTATTACAGCTTTTATCAGAGATTCTTTGGCCATTGAAATTACCGGCGAAACACAAGCAGAGGGCCAAAATGGGATTTTTTTAAATGATAAATACTCACTGTAATGAAATGACTTAATCATTAATCCTTTACCTAACAAATTGGCTATGGCATCCCGCATAATTTACAAATTAAGTAGTTATTTATTTATTTATTTATTGGTGTTATTTATGCACAATGGCTAATCATGACCGCTACAGTTTTATGGGTGGAGGAAGCCGGAGTACCCGGACAGAACCACTGAGCAACGGCGAGCAACTGTCAGCTCCCCAACATACCAACTCCACACAAGCAGGGTTAGCATTAGTTGAAGACAGGTGCACCATCGATGTGCAGTGAGCCTTAATACACAGCGTCACCGTGCCCCCACGTGGGCAATGGGGGTGAAGTGTCTTGCCCAAGGACACAACACAGTTGCCGCAGGTGGGATTCGAACCGAGGACCTCTCGGCTTGCAGCCTGCACCTCTACCAACTGAGCCACAGTGCCCTCCAATTAAGTAGTTGAAAAAGATGTATTTCTCAAAGAATTTCCACAAAACTATATCAAATGACCCCTTATTGGAATGAGCTCTAAGAGCTCATTCTAATGAGGCAGCACATGATATGATTTTGAAGAAATTTTTAAAAAAATAGTAATTAAAATAATGAATTTTGATAACCTGTGTGTTGGGTAAATGCTTAATTTTATCTTGTGTTATTTATTTATTTATTTATTTATTTATTTATTTATTTATTTATTTATTTATTTATTTAATGGAGTTTAACGACACCTTCGACAGCCAGGGTCACTTCATGTCAAACAGCTTTACAGATGAGGAAGCCGGAGTACCCTTAGAGAGCCACCCAGCAATAGCGAGCAACTGTCAGACTCCCCAGTGTATTAACTCCACACATGTCCCCATGTACGCAATTGGATGAAGTGATTTTCCCAAGGACACAACGCATTTACCTCTGTTATTTTTTTAAACCTTTTACACAATGCAGATGATATCAAAATTTATTATTTTAATTATTATTTTTTAAATTTTTCAAAAAATTTCAACAAAACCATATCATATGACCCCTTGTTGGAACAAGCTCGACGAGCTCATTCCAACGAGGGGTCACATGATATGGTTTTGTAGAAATTTTTTGAAATTTAATATTTTTTCAACTGCTGAATTTACATATTCTCGGGTGGATGCAGGCGATTCATTGGGTAAAGGGTTAAACCAATCTTTTTCTCTCATCAGACAGTGTCACAGATGTAAGAACCTAGGGATTAGATAGTTATACTGATGGTCGCCAGACTGTCACACATTATTTATTTCCCTTGAACAATTATATATTTTAGTCATCAATGTTAGTCATCAATTGTATTTCTTGCGCAAACAATGCCAGTACACTGGGGATCTGTAATTTTTGTGATTGAAGCTACAAGCCAGTTTGATTTATTAAACAACTTTTTTATCTGTCTTTCAACATTAATTATATCTGACCCTTGTGAAATATATTTATTCATAAATTTATTGATGCGTTTTGGATCTGTCAGGGTCTCCTTTCAACTTTAACAATGGTATCACTTTTTTTCTCCTGTGTACCACTAACAGTTATGATTATGATTTTGTTTTAACGCTTAAAGCTGCAAGGACAATTTTGACGAAGTTTTTAAGCCTTTCTATTTCAGTAGAGGAGACAATCGTACTACATCTTTGGCATTTGAACAAATTATATTTCTCCTAAGTAAATTCAAAGATTAGTTTGTGAGATATAGATCGTCAGATCACAAATTTTTACTCTACAACACCTCCTCTATATCCAGGGTTCCCACTTAAAAAATGAAAAGTCCTTGAATTTTGGATACTTCCTTGAAAAGTCTTGAATTTCTATCCTTGAAAAGTACCTAATTTTCCATCACCTCCCCTGAAGATACTTAAATTCAGTTTACCTATAACTCTAGAGATAAGAAGTTTCATGTCAACCCACCCCACATGCATATGTTATCACAAAAATGGTTAGGAACCACATCTCTCTATCCCTTGAATGCATCAAGGTGCCATCTGCAATGCTTTAGCATTGCTGATGGCACCGTGTTGACTTGAGGTACATTATATATCCAGCTAGTTGGGTTTTCCAGGAATCAGATCCTCTAGGCAGAAATTCTTTTGTGTTGTTCATGGTGTTGTAAGTTCATATGAAAATTACTATAGTCCTTGAAATCATGGTCTGAGTCCTTGAGATCATGGTCCGAGTCCTTGAAAATCATGGTATGAGTCCTTGAAATTATGTCTGAGTCCTTGAAAATCTTGGTCTGAGTCCTTGAAAATCATTGTCCGAGTCCTTGAAAATCATGGTATGAGTCCTTGAAATTATTGTCTGAGTCCTTGAAAATCTTGGTCTGAGTCCTTGAAAATCATTGTCTGAGTCCTTGAAAATCATGGTCTGAGTCCTTGAAATCTTGGTCTGAGTTCTTGAAAAAATCTCAGTCTGAGTCCTTGAAAATCATTGTCTAAGTCCTTGAAAATTATGGTCTGACTCCTTGAAAATCATGATCTGAGTCCTTGAAAATCATGGTCTTAGTCCTTGAAATCATTTTCTGAGTCCTTGAAAATCATTGTTGGAGTCCTTGAAAATCATGGTCTGAGTCCTTGAAAATCATGGTCTGAGTCCTTGAAATTATGGTCCGAGTCCTTGAAATCATGGTCTGAGTCCTTGAAAAGTGCTTAAATAGTGCTTGAATTTGAATATCTGGTATCAGTGAGAACCCTGATATTATAAGTTACATGGTGTGTAGGTGGCTGATACATATACGATAATACCATAGTGTGTTTTGATATGTTTGATATCTCAACGAGTTGAAAGTGAGTTTTTTTTGCGAGGCTTGCCGGACGAAAAAAACTCACTTTCAACTCGTTGAGATATCAAACATATCAAAACACACTATGGTATTGTTGTATTTATCTTATACTGACCATTTTTGTTCTTTTCAGCATTTTTAAAAAGGGTTTTCGGGATGATTTCGTGTCAGAATGTCGACTCATCTGGAGTGGAGTCGACTGCTTTCTCTTGTTGGGCATGAATACATGTGATGTGCCCGGAAAAGCTGTTGGTGCGTAACAAGGCTACAAATTCAAGTGAATGATAGAGTATAGTTCCCCTTAGAAAGTGGCCCTGTAACTGGGAAAACAATTACAGAAAATATACTTACGCCTCAATTCTTATGATTTATGACAAAAATATGTTTGATAATCAATTTCACCAGATTTGACACAATTTATAAATAATTTTGCGAATGTCATCATTATATTATAATATAGAAAAAGACTATAGTCCGTTCTCCAATCTATATGACATAGGGGTATGTGTTATAGATAATCTATAACACATGGGCTATATCTTCAACAGGTATAAGATAAATTTCCATACAAGGCGATGAGAGTTCATATCAGGTGAGGCGAAACATAGCATATGACCACCCTCAGAGGGGTCATAAGCTATGTTTTTGACACAAAATAAAAGAAAAAAATTAGTTATTCAAGAATTTAATTTGCAAGTGTCGTCTGCCTTTCGTGTTAGGTAAAGGTTATATACCTATCATTGATATGGACTCGATTTTGGTCGATATGGACTTGATTTCGGTCATCATATCTCTCCTACAGTATCAGATGGAGTGTTAACATCTGATAGCGGGGGAGGAATTCGTCACATACAGGTGAATTGTGCACTTGGTGATACCTTCTTGAAATTTGGCACACTGTTAGTGTAGGCTATGAGGTTCTCAAAAACGATCGGCTACAAGTTGACACCGACCGGTGGCGACCAGTAGCGGCACAATCCAAAATGGCCGCCAGCGGCTGAAGGGAACCTCCTTTTCGACGGTCTACCGACTATACATCCGATTGTAAGGGCGCGAAAGTGAACTCTGATCCACGCACGTGTTGGAAACAGACGTGGGAGATGATGTAGAATAAAACGAGATTCTCTATACGGACGCATCAATTTCTTGGAACTTGAAAAGAGCGTTGTTTCTCCGGGATCAGCGTCATTCAGGCAAACCTGAATGACGCTGATCCCGGAGAAACAACGCTCTTTATGAAGCAGTCTCTTTGCCATACAATCTCTTGTTTGGCGTAATTCCGCAAGCAATTCTGATTTGTCTGTCGAAATTAATTCGAGAACGCGATTGTTCACAAAAATCATTCACAGAATGAGTGAGAATCCTCTTCGTGTACGGACTAGTACTGACTGGGAACGTTGTTGCTTTTGCCAGCAAGACAGTTCCAAGAAATTGATGCGTCCGTATAGAGAATCTCGTTTTCATGACGCCTATAAAGCTATTGAGGAAGACATAACGCGCTTCCTAGATAATGGCGTTGAGCTTCCATATAATTTGACCATTGATTGTTTGATGAGAGAGAGTGATGAGTGTATGTCGATGTCACTGTTGACGAATAAGGCAATATATCATAAGACATGCCGTGACAGTATTCGGACTCACATCGTACAGCGCGTGCTACACAAGCGAGAGCGAAATGAGGCAGTGGCATCCTGCTCCACGCTGAGTCCTAAAAGAACACGGACAAGTTTTGAATCTGGCTGTGACAGGAAACTGCCCCAGTGTGTTTATTGTCACAAACGCGAAGGTGACAGCAGTGAGCCTATTTGCAGATCAATGTCTGATAACAATAAACTCAAAATTATGGCAAAGGAAGCCGAGAACTGGGTTGTTTTTTCTCGGGTCAATGCAGCATTTGATTCCGCTGCTAGTGATCTTTACTATCACAAAACCTGTTATTGTAAGCTTGCCAATGAAGCACGAGCGGCTAAATCTAAAAAGTCGAAGAACGCCGAACATTCCGCGTCAGGCCTGCCCTATGACCCTCTCGTTATGGCAGAGCTCATAACATTTGTTGAACACAACGATTCCGCGATGAAGCTTGTCGATCTCAAGAATCTGTACAGTCGGAGGTTGAAGCAAGTCGGTTCTGATTGGCTTAGTGAAGAAATACATTCCACTCGATTCAAAGAACATTTGTTGCAGAAATTGGGCGATGGCTGGGACGCCTTCACACAGGGTAGAGATGTGTTTATTTCAAGTAGGTTTCGAGTTGGCTCCTTGTTGTCCGAATCTTTAACTCGTATAGTGTCTGAGGAAGAGGCAAAAAAGATAGTTGATGTGGGTCTTCTTCTGCGTAAACACATACTCATATCTCAAGCTCCTTTCACGGGATCATTTTCATCTTATTGCTTGAGCGAGCCTGTACCCAACTCACTCCTGACTCTTCTTAGAGTTCTACTTGAGGGCACATGTAGTATACAGAACTTAGGCGATGATGAGACTGTTAATGCCAAGACTCGAGTGGCTTGTACTATTTCACAGATGTTGATCAGCAATTCAGCGAAACGCTCCGAACATGCACAAAATGTTCACCAGAGACGTGACAGAGAAACTCCAATGCCTCTTTATGTGGGTTTGAAGTTGCATGCCCATGATCGTATGAAAAATCTTATCAGAGATTTTCATCAAATGGGACTCTCTGTCTCTTATGATCGCGTAATGGATGTTCGCAGGAGTTTCGCGAGAGCTGTTTCACTGCGGTTCAAGAACGAAGGTGTTGTAGTCCCAGCTAACTGCAAACGTAATGTTTTCTCGATAGGAACCACTGATAACATTGATGTATCTGGTAGATCTGATATGCATGGTACGTCCATCACACTCATTGGTCAACTGAGCAGGGACAATGTGGGTACTGATCCCCCACCACTGAGTTTAGATGTTCCAGAAGACACACAAATTGAACTCCCAGACGACTATGCATTTGTTCCTTTCGTTGAAGACTTTGGTGGGGACATCAGGCTTGAATCTCCAGATGAATGTAATGTACGGCCCAATGAATATGCAGATTTGAACGTGGGAGAGAATGACTGGTTGTCTCATGTGTCACAGATCAGCAATAAAGGGAAGGTTGATGGCAGCTGGCAGCTTGATGAAGTCCCTGTGACCTTTTCAGGCTTCTTTTCAAAACATGAAGATCAAGACAATGTCAAACCTCGTGCAGTTATTGGGGTATTCCCTGTTTTCAGTGAGCAGAAAGCGGACTCACTCAGTATGCAGAAGCATGCTATGTATGTGGTCAGGGAAGCTACTGCTTTCGTAAACCCCGGCCAGATACCTGTCATTGAAGGTGACTGTCCGTTGTATGCCAGGCAGAAAAAATGTCAATGGCTGTTCCCAGAGGAGATAGGTGAGGATCGAATGGTGTGTATGATTGGATTCCTGCATCTTGAAATGTGCACCCAAGAAGCTGGTGGTAAGCTTATGGGTGGTTCTGGTTGGGAGCGAATGTTTCACCTCGCAAAGATATTCACACCCGGTGTAGCATCATCCCTACTTGGTGGGAAACATGTCAAGAGGACGCGACAGGCATATCTTCTCACTCTAGCTTGGCTTGAGATCCTCAGAAAGAATGCTTATGAGATTTACTGTCAGCAGACTGGGCCCCATGAGTCATTTGAAATGTGGGAACAGAGGATTCTTTCACAATCTCCAACTGCGCGCTATTGGGGTGAAATCATTCGGAACTTTCTCTTGACAAGCTGTCAATTCGTTCGGAACCAACGAATCGGTAACTGGCCTGGTACACTGTGTTCTATCGATGAGTTGTGCAGTTACTTTTTTGCCCTAGGACATACAAATTATTGTCGGTGGGTCCCCGTATTTCTGAGAGACATGTCTCAGCTACCCAGGCGGCATCCTTCAATCCACAACAAATTCATGGAAGGCCATTTTGTGGTCCAGCGTAGTGAGAGGAAGTTCAGTATGATGGGTTTAGATCAGAGCCAAGAACATAGTATCCAACTACTCAAAGAAGACAGTGGTCCAAAAGGTCTCTATGGCCAGGCTGAAGAGAAAGTCGTTATTGAGCTTTCAAGGTCAGAAGTTCTGCGTGTTATAGATGAGTATGAATATGCAAGTTTCCACACAACATCATCAGATAACACGGAACACCCGGAAAGTTCGGTATCAGAGCAGAAAAAATTTCTGAATCAATTGAAATCTCTCCTCGATCTGGTGAATCAGGGACTCATTATCAACCCTTATGATGAAACTAGTGGTCAGCTGGTGACATTAGATACTGGTGAATATATGGACCCCGAAGTTAGTAAGAGTTTACGGTCATTACCCGAAAGGGGCAAGCATTTATATTCCACTTTCTTGAAGGAAAGGCTTGTGGAATGCACCGTACCCCTGAATGATGTTATTCCCAAGGCAAATATATATACCTTCCTTAACCCACCCCCAGCCAACCTGGACAAAGGCCGAGACAAACTCATGTCAAGTAAAGCAACTGCCGCAATAGTTACCCAGATGTTCGTTTCACTGCAAGCCCGGCCTGATTCAAACATGGATGAGTTTTTCATGCACGAGAATGCACGTGATCCGCCAGCATTATCCGATAGAGGTAAGCTACGGAGTGGGACAAAATCTCAAATTCTCAATTGTTTACCAGCTATTCCTGCACAAGGGAAGAATTCAGCAGCTAGACAAGCTTCAGTTGTCATCTTGGATATGCCTGCTGTAGTCCATGTAATCAAACCACAGAAAGCGGATCTGTTTGGAGAATATGCTCGATTGCAATTATTGCCATACATCGAATCTCTGATTAACACGAACACCACAAGGGTTGATGCGATCTATGACTGTTACCCCGAAGGCAGTTTGAAGAATCAGACGCGAGCAAAACGCCTCGGTGAGACAGCAGTTAGGTTGATACGGGTGTCCGAGAACGTCCCTTTACCTAAAGGGAAGAATTGGCAGGCATTCTTGAAAGTTAGTGAGAATAAAGACGAATTTTTCAAGTTCCTGTCTGCTGAACTGCTGAAATTAACATCAACATCCGAGTACCAGTTGTTAACGACATCAGGAGAATATGTACTATGCAATAAGGATGTTAGCTTATGTGACATATCTCCATCGAACCACGAGGAAGCAGACACGCGCATGATGCTTCATCTCAACCATGCAGTCTCACAAGGTCACAAAATAGCTTTTCTTCGCACGGTTGATTCTGATGTCGTCATTCTGTCTTTGCACCATTTCGCAACATTCCGTGACCTTGGACTCAGTGAGCTGTGGATTGGGTTTGGAATTGGAAAGGCATATAAAGATATGCCAATTCATGAGATAGCTTCACAACTTGGACCTGATTACTGTAAGGCCCTGACTTTCTTCCACGCCTTCACAGGTTGTGATGTAACATCCAGCATGCTCGGCATTGGGAAGAAGACAGGATGGAATGCATGGATGAATTTTCCCGCATCAACTGAAATGATGATAGAATTGACTGAGAATCCGCAAGTCTTTTCAGAGGATTCCCCTCATATGCAGCATATCGAAAAACTCACCATACAGATGTACAGTAACAGTTGTGTCAGTACACGTGTCAATGATGCGAGACGGCATATGTTCACACATGGCCTTAAGTCTATGGAAAACATCCCGCCCACCAAAGCAGCTCTGTATCAACATGTAAAAAGGGTAATTCTTGTGTCATCTTTCATTTGGCATCGTGCTCTGCAGAAACACTTATGTGTGCCAGACCCATCACAGTACGGATGGGAGTGGAATCCACGTCTCAATATTCTGGTCCCATTTTGGACTCACCTAGGAGACGCAAGTGCTGCATGTGCACTGATGCTCCACTGTAGTTGTGCCAAGGCCTGCAAGGGCAATTGCAAATGCTTGAAAGCTGGATTAAGGTGCACACCTTTGTGTAAGTGTGAAGGTGGCTGTTGTAACAATATTGAGTAGTATACTGTCATGTTAGGACCAGTCATCTCCTATTCTGGTATTTTTTTTTCCATTTTCGGCCAGTTAACACATGTCATGTTTCTAGTTGAGTTGATTTTGCTAACAAATGTTCATTCCATGTGGCTTGCTACATTGTCCGGGGTATAGGAATACAGTTTTAGATTTCGGAAAATAGTCTGTTATTTACTGCACAAGACGGTGTTAATTCATGCATAGCATGATACAATATCCCCAACTATTTTGCCTCTGTACAACAGTTGATACCTTCGTTCACCCGTGTGTTCATCTATGGTATCCTTGTCTTTCTCTGGCCATAGGCCACATGTGACTAGTCAGTTCCTACTCCATAGCAAATCAACTTGGAAATCCTTCATCTTGTAGCGCACTCATGTCTCAATGAATCCATACCTGAGTTGATCTAATAAATCTAACGTAAGGTATCAAATTGCCATACCGGATCATATTTCGATAAGTTATTCGCTAAAACATTTCGACCACTCATCGACATCAAAGGTCATGTTTTGGCTCCCAGTGGTGGCTATATCTCTATATCCCTGGTAAAGTAGCATACCATGAGGGATGGGCATTAAGTGTCGGCAACATTAATCCTGACTTGGAACACACCACATCTTAACTGGCCGAAAATGAAGAATACTACTTGTAGTCAAAAAATATTCCTGTACCTCGAATGACTGCAAACATACACTCACCCCTTCTAGTCCCATTTTGCCAATGTTCTATACTGGCAAGATAACATTGTATAATTAACAACGGGAACTAATGCATCCCGAGTTCATTCCAGCACTGCCCTTGCTGGCAGACGTGTCGCTATGGTGTTGAGATTGAACCAGAACTCCTCTAGAAATTTGATAGTTTTATTTTCTTAGAAAATAAATCTATCGAAAATGCCGGAAGTTGAGAATAGACTGTCACTTTAATTGGATTATCAAATGTCCAAGTATCCCCACTGCTGCATACTATCGAGTACCCTTGTTCATGTGTTGACAGGAATCTCTCATACCATGTTCATTTGACCATTGCATTCCCGAGAAACATTCAACACTAATTTATCTACGGACGGACGATCATACTGACAGTCAGACACACAGACGCACACATCGACGGAAATTCTGATCCCATTATCCATTAATCTTCCCCCCAACTTGTTCCAAGGGCTTCACTCCATCATTCACATCAATTACAGCACATGTATGGTGTTAGGTTTGGAGCTTCAGTTGTGCGATCGGCGAAAATAGCTTTTTTTCGATCCGCTTGGCGGCCATTTTGGATTTCGCTGCTAGTGGTGGCTAGAGGATGGTGCCAACTTGTAGCCGATCGATTTTGAAATCTCTGATGCCTACCCTTACATCATGCCAAATTTCAGGAAGGTATCACCAAGTGCACAATTCTAGCGAATTCCTCCCCCGCTATACAGGAAAAATGCTCAAAGCGAGATACTACAAAATCGAAAACGAGGCTCAGTGAATATCGCATTCTCGTCTTCCATCTCACACTATAAAATGTGCTCTAAACCCGAAAACCATCAATTAGTTAAGGATTTTTATGCCCCCGCCAATTTGGCAAAGGGGCATTATGTGTAACCTTTGTCAGTCTGTCTGTACATCCATCCATACATACGTACATCCATCCCAAGAATGGTTTCTGGACGATAACTTTAGTTTGACTGAATGAAATGAAACGAAAAAGAATAAGATAAACATTTATTATCTTTGAGCCAATGCAATAAATGTTTCTCAATCAAGACTTAATGTGATCAAATATTTAATGACTTTAACAATACCATCAGGCAAGTTTGTTGATTAAAAAGTTATGTATGAAGACTCATCACAGCAGTTCAATGATTACATAACACAGTTCCACTAATTTTGTTAATATCTGGAGGTTTGCCAGGTGAAATAAATACTTATTGATTGGAACATCTGTAACTGGAGCACAAAAGAATATTTACATCTTTGTGATTAAAAGGATATCACATTACATCAGTGGTGGTCTGCGCGCAAACTCAACTAAAATGTCAATTTCCCAATTTATTTATTGTTGTTTAAGGTCACATATTTCTGCACAATGGCTAATCATGACCACGACAGTTTTACGGATAGAAGAAGTCAGAATTAAACTTATGGCCTGAGAGCTTGATTCTTTCTGTGACTGTAACTGGTTGACATATCAATTGCATTTCAAAGAATGTGACCATTTACCCACTAGAAACTACCACAGCTTTTGAAGTGATCATGATTTACTTCAGTCATTTATATTCCCAAGTAGCAAATGAAGTCTTGGCAAATATAATTGTGAAAGTGTTTTAGTACAGTGGAGACCACTTAGCTGGATATCTTTTAATTGAATAACCCTGTTAATTGAATATAACTTCCAAACAATAAACCAATTACATACCTGATGATTTGAAGATCAAAGGGATATACCAAACCAATTCCGATGTCATGGGGACAGGCCTGAAAATAAGCAGTCTGACATTTGCAGAATGAGGTGCCCAGAGGGCAGGCTTGGCAATTTCAGGAGAGCGATTTTTTAGCTCTCCTTACTGCCCTCCTGAAAGAATTAAGGAGAGCGAAAAATTGCCCTCCTAAATATTTTGGTCTGGGATGATTGAGATTACATGTATTATGCTCACATTAAATTTTTGTTGTAAAGCAAAAATGTAATTTAACTTCGAAGTCACATAACATCACGTAATTTCATTTTGAAACTGGTTTAGTGATAAAAAGGTAATGGCTGCAACCATACCCAAACACAGTTGCAATCATTTGAAGCAAAATGGGTCACAGCAATATTTTTTTTTCTGTCAGTTTTAAGTTCAACAACTGACATCACAGTTTGAGTGGTAATTATTCAAGGAATATTGACACTATAATATACTACCATTACTACTATCCTGTCACTTGAAGCACTTGCACCAGGATGTGACTGTAGATTCAAGCAGACCTGTTGTCCAAGAAAGTTGTACGCCTACCACTACCACCTTCAACCCCCCTTAGGGGGTTGAAGGTGGTAGTGGTAGGCATATGACTTTCTTGGACAACAGTTCTGGGTACACACGCAGGTCTTGTCAAGTGTGTGTTCGGTTGTTGAGTGAGACATCTAGATGTCTAAGAGATTTCGCTTTACCTTAGTAAAGTTAATAAAATCACTGATGTAGTCTGTTGGTTTCAGTTTCAATGAGTTCTTTCAACTGGATACTTAAAATGCTGTGTAAAGCTAATTGCTCTCCTAAGCTGATTGAGGAGAGCGATTTTTTGCCCTCCTGCATTTTTCAGAATGCCAGGCCTGAGAGGGTGAATTTTATGATGCTATCCCATACAGTGGGTCAGTTTATCCTTTGGGTACCTCTTTCTGTTTACTCTTGAGACCCTGATTCAGATTGAGGTTCACAGAGGGTTAATTTAGTGATGCTACCCTGCTATGCAGGGTAGCATCACTAAATTCACCCACTGGAGACCTCATTTTGCAGATGTCAGTCTGCTTATTTTCTGGCTTGCATGGGGATAATAAAAAAAACAAACAGGAGGTGTGCCATTGTTTCGGCTGATTGCTGGGTCATCTTATCTCATCTTATCCAATTGTTTCCCTGCTCTTTATGCACGAGAGTAAGCCACATTAGGTAAAAACACGTACTTGTAAAAAAGTCTGGTTTAAGGTTGTATAATGCAGAGCTTGGGAGACAATAGGTAGACAGCCAATCTGGCTATATTGTCTCCCTGCAGTATACAATGATATTGTCATGCTTGAGTAATGTTAATTTACATATCTTTTTATATCCTTAAAACACTCTTTACTACTGTACGTATCATCTCTATTTGTGTCATGCATAAAGAAATCAATCAATCAAACTGAATCAATCGTTGAATACTGAAACCATCTGAATTTTAAAATTTTCCCACACTAACTATTTATTATGCCCCCGAAAAATTTTTTCGAGGGGTATATAGTGGAGGTCTCTGTCCGTCCATCCATCCATCTGTCTGGGCCAACATTGGGGGTTTAGGGGATATTATTATTAGGGGCTACCTCCAAATTAAGGTAGTATTAGGGTTAGGAGTGGGGTGGGGTTAGGGGTAGCCCCAGAGTAGGGCTTAAGGTTGGGGAGGGTTAGGTCCTGGGGGGTTAGGGGTGGGGTTTTAGTTTTAGTAGCCCCTAAACCGAAAAATAGCTCCTAATCCTATTGGTTTGGCTAGGGTGAGGTTGGGTCAGGGGTGGGGTGGGGGTAGGGTTAGGGTTAGCCCCAGAGTAGGGCTTAAGGTTGGGGGTTAGGTCCCAGCGGTGGGTGGGGTTAGGGTCTGGGGTGGGCTTTTAGGGTTTAGGGTCAGGGTGGGGTAGGGTTAGGGTTAGGGTGTGGTTTTGGGGTGGAGGGTGGGGTTAGGGTTAACTATAAGTTCTAGGGTGGAGGGGGTGGGGTTCTGGGTAAAATAAGGTTTTGGACCTACAAAATGTTTTTTTGGTCGCCCATAAACCCAAAATGTTGGAGCGTCCGTCTGTCCATCCGTCCGTCCGAACATTTTGTATTATAACTCGAACATCAGTTGTCGGATTTTAATGTTCTGTGGTATGGTGATAGGGCAGCTTGGGGGAACAGATGCCCTTGTATCTAGGGTTTCGTCCGACAAATCTTAACAGTAGTTATGTCCCTTATTTACTTTTTCTGTCCATCCGTACAAACATTTTGTATTATAACTCGAACATCAGTTGTCGGATTTTAATGTTCTTTGGTATGGTGATAGGGCAGCTTGGGGAACGGATGCCCTTGTACCTAGGGTTTCGTCCGACAAATCTTACAGGAGTTATGTCCCTTATTTACTATGAAAATTGATGATTTTTTGGTTTCCTACCAATTAAAATTGTTTGGCTGAACCGATGAGTTTCAAATTTTATATGCTGATTACTCATGTCAAAGTACAGGTCAGTTTCAATTTGAGGTTTGACTCGGCAATTTTTGATGCAGTTATGCCCCCTTTTTTCACTTGGAAAAGATGCAAGACCAGTTCTACTTTTTCACTGGTTTGAAAATTTTTAACAAAGGTATGTACTATTCCTATTTTTGCCGCTTTCAGTTATTATTCAATATGGCACCATTCAAGTCATCTGCAATTATTTTTATAACTTTTTCTCTATTACTGACTCCTTAGTGCTGTTCTGCAATGTAGCAGCAGTGAAGCTGTTTTCTGTGGTTACAAAACATATTAACAAAATATAAGTAATAATAATTTTATTGGCACTTTGCCATTTCTTACTGTTGTTCTGCAATGTAGCAGCAGTGAAGCTGTTGTCTAATTATCCACATGTGAGTACGACTTGGCTACCTTCGGAGGCATTAGCACACGCATTAGCGTTGCTCTTGAAAGTACCTGTTGCGGCTTGATAACAGTTGAAAGGTTCATTTCATGAAAGAAGTGACTGATATTCTTTTCAGTTTTGTTAACCCTCAATGGACTGTGCAACTATCCTGAATTCCCACTAGACTACAACCTGTAAATGTCCAATTGCTTGGCAGTGATTTCTAGTCAGGTCTTGGCTGCTTGTTCAGGCAGCCAAGACCTGACTAGAAATCACTGCCCAGGTGTTATGTCTATTGTCAGCACGACCTAAATATGGCATGGTCAGGGCACATGTTCTGAGATCACAGAATTGGCAGTGTCATTTATAGTGTTGTGGTGGAATGATATTACAACAACTTCTGTTTTTACCTGCGTCACCCGTGGCAGAGCAGGTCTAGTAACCGCTCGACTCTGTCAGTCAGTCCGTCCGTCCGTCCGTCCAAAACACTTTTTCCGTCAAGGTTTTCTTGGCTTCTATGAAAGGGAATGATTTTATATTTGGTCTGCTGCTTCATAATGATGAGTTGTATCATGTAAGCAATTTTCAGATCTGCCGTGCAGCCACTTCCTGTTTTCCGATACTTTGAAATTTTACTGTACCCACTGAGCATTGCAGTTTTTCGTCAAACTTTTCTCGGCTTCTATACAAGGGATTGATTTTATATTTCATCTGGAGCCTGATAATGATAGTTGTATCGTGTATGCAATTTTCAGATCTGCCATGCAGCCACTTCCTGTTTGCCAATTCAATTGCATGCAGCGATGCTGGTTCAGACCCAGAATTGGTCTTGGCTTGTTCATGATATGAATTCTTCTTTGGTACTGTCAGAAAATCTCAGTCAATTCCGATACCAGATACCAAAACCGATACCGAACACAAAATTTTAATACCGTCCAACTTTGACGATGTGTCTAGTTGTCAATCAAGCATTCACATGCAGCCAGAACTACTGCCAACCAGCGCAGGTGTAAACAAAACAACCTCATGTGTTTGCAATAAAAAGTATCATTTCTTCTCCATTTTAAGTGACAAAGTTGATTATTTATTAAGAGTCCGGTATAAATAAAACAAATAGGTACTAGGGCTGGTAATCAGATTTAAACCACTCGTAGAATAAGGGTTTTAACCACTTGGCAGAGCTTCGTGGTTAAAACTCTTATGCCACTCGTTTGTTTAAATTGATTACCGGCCATAGCACCTATTTATTCTATATGTATCTTGTCTGAGCTCTGTCATACAAGATATTCCTAATAGACTAAATGGTCAGTCTATGTCTAGAATTCAGGAACATGACCAAATCCCTCTGAATTGAATTTTCAGGTTAATTGAATAACAGTGCTCCATTGTACTGAGCCAAGGTCAAGATAATTAAATTTGTCACAGACGGCCATGTTGGACATCTGACAGTCACCTGATGAGGTGACTGGCTAGAACTAGTAAATTTCTGATCACTAGACCGGTGAAATTGAATTAATTATATATCTAATTACTGGGTGTAAGCTTATAAGCCACGAAACTATTGATTAAAACTAGTATGAAACCTTATTACTTTGGCCATTGTGAAGGATTGCGGAGATTGTAATATATCTTATTTGATTAAACTTTGTTTATTTGTTTTATATGTCCTGAAAATGATGGAAGCACATTCTTATTGATGTCATATTATTGCATTGTCTGCCATTGTGGAGATAAAAGAGGATCAAAACTTTTATGTGAATAATCTCATCTTCAGAAAAAGTAGTTACAGTACGTGGAGAGTGGATTGTGACTAAATCACCCGCAGAGTGGAGTTGTCACCCAAGCTATAACTTTAAAATTTTGTACATATCAACAAAAAACACAAGCAATGTTTCAGCCAATGGACCTCCGGGATTAACCCAGAGGTCCATTGGCTGAAACTTTGGTTGTGCTGGTTATGCTTTGCAACAAATTTGCAATTATTGCTTGGGTGGAATCTCCACTCTGTGGGTGATTTAGTGATAATACACTCTCCATGTATTGTATAAATACTATTACTGTACTTTTACTCACCACATTGAAATTTTCGAGTATTCAACTGGAAGCAGTGGCAGCGCCAGAATTCTGATTTGGGGGGGGGGGGGGGGGGAGGGGGGGCAGGGGTCCTAAGTAAGATATAGGGGGTGCAAGGTTGAGATGCCAAAGGCTTCTCCCAAAGGCTGCAGGTTTGAGCTGGAGGATGGTAGGGGAAGGGGTGTACCCCTCCCATTTTTGGGGGGTCTGGGGATTTCTCCCAGGAAAAATTTTCATATTTGGATGCCATGGGAGTTATATCTGAGCATTTCTAGAACACCTGACATGATGTATTGTTGTGTGTCATTTACAGGTGTGATATTGGGTGGGAAACCCAAGGACAGATAGCTATTTGAAGTTTGATTTGAGGGCAAGAGAAATGTGGCTTACGGGTTGAGCCTAATGAAAGAGAGAACCCTATTTATTTTGGGGTTATTGTGTCAAAGGTAAAGGTCACAGTGACCTTGAATTTAAAGTTTTGGAAAATGTTGTTTTCCTCATCAAAACCAAACTTGTGTGGATCAGGCATAATGAGAGGAAGAACCCTATGTATTTTTTAGGTCACTGTGCCTAAGGTCAAGGTCACAGTAACCTTGAAATTAAAATTTTACGAGTTTGAGCTGGTTTTGGCTCTCTGAATTATTGAAATTATGCATTCCCGGTCAAAATCTAATTTGGCATGTGGATTGAGAATGATGAGAGGAAGAACTACATATTTTTAGGTCATTGCACCAAAGGTCAAGGTCACAGTGACCTTGAATGAACTTAAAATTTTATCGGTCCCAATCGAAACCAAATTTTTCGTCATCAGATCAGGTAATCTTGTCTGTATTATTTGAGTAAATACTGCCAACAGTAGCTGTCTTAATTTATTGTAATGTATAACCAAGGTTATTGTATCAGGGTGATTTTTCGGGAGATTAGCCACCCCTGGTGGCTACCTCTAGGTTATAATATGCTAGCCTGTGAATTATCACATATTATCTAAAAGCTATTAATCGACTTGATGGATAATGAGGGATATCCCTTAGTAGCTTCCTAATGATGTCATGCTTCGGCACATGCCATCGCCTTGAAGGAACGATAAGCTGATCTTTGTTATTGTTTTGAAACGTATGTGTGTACACTCAAATTGGGCTGAATATTGTGCAGTAAAATGTCACGTAGCATATTATAAAAAGAAAATCTACACTATTTTAGTGAATATCGGGAATTATCTCATTCATGAGGACCTGAAAATATTATTTTTCAGGTCTGCACTCATGAGATAATTCCTGATATTCACTAATTAAGGAATAGTGCATGGCTTGGAGTTGACTATGCCCATATAGTGCCCAGTGAGGTGGTGTAGTTCCTGCCGCAAAGCCGAGGGAACTACACCACCTCACTGGGCACTATATGGACGTAGTCAATGACAAGACATGCACTAATCCTTATATTATATCGAACACCCATCAAGAAAAACATCTGTCTGATTTGTTAATCTATTTCCAAGGTAACAGCCCTACCAACCAGTGTTATATAGAAAAAAATACCATGTAGTTTTTAAAAAACATTTTCTTCTTCCAAAACACGGCTAACTTGGATTATTGATATGAACAGAAGACAGATTTTGAATCGGTTGGCAAAGGTAAACAAAACATTTCCTCCAAACGGAACTGTGTATTCTAGAATCGCGCAACTCGCGAATGAAAACTAAAATTTTCGAAATTTGACTACGCAGTTTGATAATTTCCACACATTTGTCACACATATACATTACTGAATGGGACAGTACGGGATACAAACTTCGAAGATTCAATTGAATACCATTATTTATTCATTTACTGCCCAAAACATACAATTAAATAGCGAAATAATATGAGCAGCGAAAACAAACGATTTTTCATTTCCGGACGCGTTCTCATTAAAGTTGTACCCAGGTGTGGATCATTCTCTTCGAAACGAGATATGCATCATCTTCTCAAGGAATAAAATGAATGCCTCGAAAAATGTGACTTCGACAATGGAAAAGCGATACATTTTTCCACAATGATTTCTTTCCGGGTCGTTTTGTGGATGTTGTGCCTCTGTGAATCGATATTTAAATTTAGCCTGACTAGTTTTATTCGCCCAGTATGAAAAGAAAACTGATATAGTAGTGTTCTAAAAATAGAACACTTGTAGTGCCTGGGTGTAGTGCCTGGACAGTTCTGTGGATGCAAACTACACGAAATAGGGGTGCAGCATTCATCCAATCAGGAGCCCAGAAGGTCACGTGAGATATAATATAACAGCATAGATATCCTCTATGTTGAAAAGTTTCCACCAAAAATAATTAGAATGACACACATCGATATGTGTTGGGTAAAGGCTGAATGAAGAGCATAACCTTTATCCAGTGCAACAAACAAATTTGTCTGGCAGCATACAGAAAAATAGTCATTCAAACTTCGTAATTTTTTTCCATAAGGCTACACAAAGTAGATCTTCTGTTTCTCAGGCCATTATTTGTAAAATTGCATGCGGGAGAGCGTTTTTTTATTTTATTTTTTATTTCAGAAATTACTTCTTTGCCATCAAAAGTTCATGTTCTTGGTTCAAGTTTTAGGCCTCATAATCTACAGAATAGTATGGGTGGTGGTGTATTTCATCCCTTGAGTGCAAGAAGGCTTTGCAATGCAGAAGCATTGCAAAGCCTTCTTGCACTCAAGGGACAAATTCATCAATTTTTTTAACTTGGGTAAAATATCAGACATAAACCATTTAATTTTTATTTTTCTTTAAGTTTGAATTGGTTATAAAAAGAGAGCATGCTGCAGCCAAAAGGACCATGCGGGAGGGCCTGACAAACAGATTTTTTTTATTTTTTTTAGGCCTAATACTTCCAAAACAGGGCCTGTGAACCCCAACCAACCCCATAGGAACAAGTTCTTTGAGCTCTTTCCCATGAGTGGTCATGATGCAATCTATTGCAAACAAAAAATGAAAATTTGTGCTCACTTTTTAAAAAATTTGTAATAACTGAAAACAGAGGAGGGGGAAGCTAATATAAATAGTGCTGTCAGTCAATCTCATAGTTCTGATAGAGAGTTGATATTGGCTTACAGTACTGAGAGAGTTGATAGAGCCCTGGTAGTGGCTTACAGCACTGAGAGAGTTGATAGAGCCTGATAATTGATTACAGCACTGGGACAGTTGATAGCACTGTTATTGGCTCAGCACAGAGACAGGTGATAGAGCCCTGATAGTGGCTAACAACACTGAGAGAGTTGATAGAGTCCTGATAGTGTCCTACAACAATGAGAGAGTTGATAGATCCCTAACAGTGGCCCACATCATTGAGACAGTTGATAGGGCCCTGGTAGTGGCTTACAGCACTGAGAGAGTTGATAGAGCTCTGATAATGGCTTACAGCACTGAGAGAATTGACAGAGCCCTGATAGTGGCTTACAGCACTGAGAGAATTGACAGAGCCCTGATAGTGGTTTACAGCAATAAGACAGTTGATAGAGTCTTGATAGTGACTTACAGCAATGAGAAATTTCAGTTGATAGAGTCCTGATTATGGCTTTCAGCACTGAGAAAGTTGATAGAGCCCTGGTAGTTACTTTCAGCACTGAGAGAGGTGATAGAGCCCTGCTAGTGGCTTACAGCACTGAGAGAGTTGATAGAGCCCTGATAGTGGTTTACAGCAATAAGACAGTTGATGGAGTCTTGATAGTGACTTACAGCAATGAGAAATTTCAGTTGATAGAGCCTTGATAGTGACGTACGGCAACGGGACAGTTGATAGAGCCTTGATAGTGACTTGCAACAATGAGACAGTTGATAGAGGCCTGATAGTGACTTACAGCAATGAAACAGTTGATAGAGCCCTGATAGTGACTTACAGCAATGAGACAGTTGATAGAGCCCTGATAGTGACTTACAGCAATGAGACAGTCGATAGAGGCCCGATAGTGACTTACAGCAATGAAACAGTTGATAGAGGCCTGATAGTGACTTACAGCAATGAAACAGTTGATAGAGCCCTGATAGTGCCTTACAGCAATGAGACAGTTGATAGAGCCCTGATAGTGACTTACAGCAATGAGACAGTTGATAGAGCCCTGATAGTGACTTACAGCAATGAGACAGTTGATAGAGCCCTGATAGTGACTTAAAGCACTGAGCGAATTGATAGATCCCTGATAGTGACTTACAGCAATGAGACAGACAGTTGATAGAGGCCTGATAGTGACTAACAACAATGAGAAATTTTAGTTGATAGAGTCCTGATAGTGGTAGCTTACAACAATGAGAAGTTGATAGAGCCCTGATAGTGACTAACAACAATGAGAAATTTTAGTTGATAGAGTCCTGATAGCGGTAGCTTACAACACTGAGAAAGTTGATAGAGCCCTGATAGTGACTTACAGCACTGAGAGAGTTGATAGAGCCCTGATGGTTACTTTCAGCAATGAGACAGTTGATAGAGTCTTGATAGTGACTTACAACAATGAGAAATTTTAGTTGATAGAGTCCCGATAGTGGTAGCTTACAACAATGAGAAAGTTGATAGAGCCCTGATAGTAACTTACAGCACTGAGAGAGGCAGATAGTGGCTTACAGCACTGAGAGAGTTGATAAAACCCTGATAGAGGCTTACAGCAATGAGAAAATTCAGTTGATGGAGCCCTGATGGTGGATCACAGCACTGAGAAAGTTGATACAGCTCTGATATTGCCTTACAACACATGGACAGCTAATAGAAATGGCACTGAGAAAATTGAGAGAATGTTGATAGAGGCTTACAACATTGAGAAATTTTAATTGATAGAGCCCTGATATTGGCTACAGGAATGAGACTGTTAACAGAGCGGTGATAGTAGCTTACAGCACTGAGACCGATTAAACAACACTTATAGAGGCTTAGGGCTGAAAGAGTTGATATGGTCCCAATAGTGGCTTAGAGCACTCAGACAAAGATTGATAGAGCCTTGATAGTGACTTACAGCCCTGAGAGAGTTGATAGAGCCCTGATAGTTACTTTCAGCAATGAGACAGTTGATAGAGCTTGACAGTGGCTTACAGCATGCAGACAGTTGATAGAGCCTGATAGTGTCTAAGCGCAGTGATACAGTTGATAGCCTGTTAGTGGCTTAGACCTATGAGACAGTTGATAGAATCCTGATAGTGTCTTAGAGAAGTGGTACAGTTGATAGAATCCTGATAGTGGCTTACAGCTCTCAGACAGTTGATAGAGTACTGATAGCAGCTTAGCGCAATGGAACATTTGATAGCCTGTTAGTGGTTTAGACCTTTAAGACAGTTGATAGAGTACTGATAGTGGCTTAGAGCATTGAGAGAATTGATAGAGCCCTGATAGTGGGTTACAGTACTCAGACAGTTGATAGAGCCTGATAGTGGCTTATAGCAATGAGACAGTTGATAGCCTGTCAGTGGTTTAGACCTTTAAGACAGTTTATAGAGTACTGATAGTGGCTGAGCGCAATGGAACATTTGATAGCCTGTTAGTGGTTTAGACCTTTAACTGGTAGAGTGCTGGAAGCCCATATTTGGGCTTTATTCTGAGGTGCAAGTACCACAATTTAAAGGCTTCATATTCCGTGGATGTGCTTCATATTATCTTTGAAGTGATATTTATGTTATCTGTTAGGATTTGCCTTGTTACAATTTATGTGAGAGTGCCTACTGGCACTCTCACATAAATTATAACAAGGCAAAGATGCACGAAGAAATTTTAAGAACCAAAAATAATTTAGCACTCTACCAGTTAAGACAGTTGATAGAGTACTGATAGTGGCTTAGAGCATTGAGAGAGTTGATAGAGCCCTGATAGTGGGTTACAGTACTCAGACAGTTGATAGAGCCTGATAGTGGCTTAGAGCAATGAGACAGTTGATAGCCTGTCAGTGGTTTAGACCTTTAAGACAGTTGATAGAGTACTGATAGTGGCTTAGAGCACTGAGAGAGTTGATAGAGCCCCGATAGTGGGTTACAGTACTCAGACAGTTGATAGAGCCTGATAGTGGCTTAGAGCAATGGGACAGTTGATAGCACATTAGTGGCTAAGAGCAGTGAGACAGTTGATAGCCTGTTAGTGGCTTAGACCTCTATGACAGTTGATAGAATCCCGATAGTGGCTTAGAGCACTCAGTCAGTTGATAGAGCCTGATAGTGGCTTAGAGCAGTGGTACAGTTGATAGAATCCTGATAGTGGCTTAGAGCAGTGGTACAGTTGATAGAACCCTGATAGTGGCTTACAACACTCAGTCAGTTGATAGAGCCTGATAGTGGCTTAGAGTAATGAGACAGTTGATAGAATACTGATAGTGGCTTAGAGCACTCTGTCAGTTGATAGAGCCTGATAGTGGCTTAAAGCAATGAGACAGTTGAGAGCATGTTAGTGGTTCAGACGTCTAAGGCAGTTGATAGAATACTGATAGTGGCTTAGAGCACTCCGACTTTTGATAGAGCCTGATAGTGGCTTAGAGCAGTGGTACAGTTGATAGAATCCTGATAGTGGCTTAGAGCACTCAGTCAGTTGATAGAGACTGATAGTAGCTTAGAGCAATGAGACAGTTGATAGTGTGTTAGTGGTTTAGAATTCTATGACAGTTGATAGAATACTGATATTTATTTATTTATTGATGTTTAAGGTCACATATTTATGCACAATGGCTAATCATGACCGTGACAGTTTTACGGGTGGAGGAAGCCGGAGTACCCGGAGAATACTGATAGTGGCTTAGAGAACTCAGTCAGTTGATAGAGCCTGATAGTGGCTTAGAGCAGTAGTACAGTTGATAGAATCCTGATAGTGGCTTAGAGCACTCAGTCAGTTGATAGAGCCTGATAGTGGCTAGGAGCAGTGGTACAGTTGATAGAATCCTGATAGTGGCTTACAGCACTCAGTCAGTTGATAGAGCCTGATAGTGGCTTAGAGCAGTGGTACTCTTGATAGAATCCTGATAGTGGCTTACAGCACTCACGCAGTTGATAGAGCCTGATAGTGGCTAGGAGCAGTGGTACAGTTGATAGAATCCTGATAGTGGCTTACAGCACTCAGTCAGTTGATAGAGCATGTTGGTGGTTTAGACCTCTAAGGCAGTTGATAGAATCCTGATAGTGGCTTAGAGCACTCAGTCAGTTGATAGAGCCTGATAGTGGCTTAGAGTAATGAGACAATTGATAGCATGTTAGTGGCTAAGAGCAATGAGACAGTTGATAGCCTGTTAGTGGTTTAGACCTCTATGACGTTGATAGAATCCTGATAGTGGCTTAGAGCAGTAGTACAGTTGATAGAATCCTGATAGTGGCTTACATCACTCAGTCAGTTGATAGAGCCTGTTGGTTGTTTAGACCTCTAAGGCAGTTGATAGAATACTGATAGTGGCTTAGAGCAGTCCGACATTTGATAGAGCCTGTTAGTGACTTAGAACAATGAGACAGTTGATAGCCTGTTAGTGTCTAAGACCAATGAGACAGTTGATAGCCTATCCGGCTTATAGACCTCTAAGGCAGTTGATAGAATACCAATAGTGGCTTAGAGCAGTGGTAGATTTGATAGAATCCTGATAGTGGTTTACAGAACTGACACTGTCGACATAGCTTTGGTAGTTAATTCCTAGAGCATCCCTCACAGTGACTTCCAACCCCGAGAAAGTTAATAAGGGTCTTGAGAGATGTTTATGGTACTGGGATAGTTGATAGATTACTAATTATGGCTTACAGTATTGTGACAGTTGATAGAGCCCTTGTTCTGAGGAACCAGCAGAGTTCTGATAGTGGTCTTTTGTGCTGAGACAGTTAACATAGCCCTGTGGTAGCTCCCAGCATGAGACAGTTATTAGAGCCATATATAATGGCATCCTGAGAACTGAGTGAGTTATTAGAACACACTTTAGTGACTTTAAGTGATGTGATGGTTGGTAGAACCCTTATGGTGGCTTACTGATTCGAGACAGTGGGCAGAGCCCTCAAAGTGGTCTATAGAGCTGAGACAGCTAGTAGAGCCATGTGGTGGTTTCTCATATGATGCAGTTATTAGAGTGATGTATAGTGGCTTCCTGAGTACTGAGTGATTTATTAGAGCACACTTTAGTGACTTAAAATTAAGCAATTTGATGGTTGATAGAATGCTTATGGTAGCTTTCTGGTTTGAGACAGTTGGCACAGCCCTCATAGTGATCTATAGAGCTGAGACAGCTAGTAGAGCCGTGTGGTGGCTCTAGCACAAGGCAGTTATTAGAGTCATGTATAATGGCTTCCTGAGAACTGAGTGAGTTATTAGAACACACTTTAGTGACTTTAACTGGTAGAGTGCTGAATTAATTTTTGTCATCAAAATTTGCTCACCTGTGTTTGCCTTGTTACAATTTATGGGAGAGTGCCTTGAGGCACTCTCCCATAAATTGCAACAAGGCAAATCCACACAGACTTAATAATTTCACTTCAAACTTAATATGAAACACATCCATAGAATATGAAGCCTTTAAGTTGTGGCACCGGCACTTCAGATTAAAGCCCAAATATGGGCTTCCAGCACTCAACCAGTTAAGCAATGTGATGATTGGTAGAACCCTTATGGTGGCTTGCTGATTTGAGATAGTAGCCCTGATATTGGTCTATAGAGCTGAGACAGCTAGTAGAGCCGTGTGGTGCCTCTAGCACAAGGCAGTTATTAGAGTCATGTGTAATGACTTCCTGAGAACTGAGTATAGCCGAGAGGTGGCTCTAGCATTAGTCTGTTATTAGAGTCATGTATAATGGCTTCCTGAGAACTGAGTGAGTTATTAGAACACACTTTAGTGACATTAAGCAATGTGATGATTGGTAGAACCCTTATGGTGGCTTACTGATTTGAGATAGTAGCCATGATAGTGGTCTATAGAGCTGAGACAGCCAGTAGAGCCGTGTGGTGGCTCTAGCACAAGGCAGTTATTAGAGTCATGTATAATGGACCAGCTAACAAAGCCGTGAGGTGGCTCTAGCATGAGTCAGTTATTAGAGTCATGTATAATGGCTTCCTGAGAACTGAGTGAGTTTTAGAACATACTTTAGTGACTTTAAGCAATGTGATGGTTGGTAGAACCCTTATGGTGACTTACTGATTTGAAACAGTTGGCAGAGCGCTCATAGTAACCTACAGAGCTGGACCAGCTAACATAGCCGTGAGGTGGCTCTAGCATGAGTCAGTTATTAGAGTCATGTATAATGGCTTCCTGAGAACTGAGTGAGTTATTAGAACACACTTTAGTGACATTAAGCAATGTGATGATTGGTAGAACCCTTATGGTGGCTTACTGATTCGAGATAGTAGCCATGATAGTGGTCTATAGAGCTGAGACAGCTAGTAGAGCCGTGTGGTGGCTCTAGCATGAGGCATGCAGTTATTAGAGTCAGGTATACTGGCTTACTGAGAACTAAGTGAGTTATTAGAGCACGCTTTAGTGGCTTTCAGCACTGCGATGATTGGTAGAACCCTTTTGGTGGCTTACAGATTTGAGACAGTTGACAGTACCATAATAATGGCACAATTCTGAGATTAGCTCTTAGAGATTGGAAAGGTTAAATTCTTTGAATTGTGATTGTCTGCTGTAAATCTTTATGGTGGCATTCTGTTATATTTCTATTGATCTGATGTTGTTAACTTCCATCTCACAGTGTGTACACTCTAATCTTATTGAACTAACTCAGTAGGATTTACTCAATAATCTCACATTAGCCACCAGTTAATTTAACTTTGTCATGCATGCAATCCATTAGTTTCTATGTCTGAACTTTATGTATTTTCAAAGGATTCCTTTGAGTTTCCGGTTATGGTAGTAAAGAAACACATACTGGTTGTCGCACAGTTGTTTTGTATATAATACAATGGCATCATGTAAATTGAATGGCAAAACTTTCAACTTTTGGAAAAAATTACCAAATAAATTCAGGGGTGGTTATTTGGAAAATTTGCCTCGGCTAAAATTTTGCCTAGTCCAAATCAGTGGCCTGTGCTAGAAGCGTAGGCCATGATGTGGAATACATCATCCTCAGTGCCGTTGCCCAAATATTTTTTAAAGCAACCCAAAAATCACGTAACAGTATACTGTTCACATTTGTATTTACAACACCGTTCCAAAGCACGCTTGTTGCTTTCGTTGAGTGGAATGTCCTGTCAAACTTGCAAATTGTTTCGAGCTTACGTCCCCAGATGCATTATTTATAGCAATCATGACACAAATAGAGATGTGATCTATTACCAAGAATGAGTTCCAAACGATAAAAACGTCTGACTGCATTGATAATTGTGCAGGTTCAGTACACTCTCGATCAAAACTATTCGGCCGTTTTGAAAATTGATCTCGGCTTTTTTTAGCCGACAATAATTGTTTTTGCGTTGGTGTTAATTAGCACCCCTGTAAACTTGATTTTCATTATCCAAAAGTTTGTTAATTTACTACTTTCTCATCAACTGGTAGAGTGCTAAATTATTTTTAGTCATCGAAATTTGTCCATGTCTCTTTGCCTTGTTACTATTTATGGGAGAGTGCCTAGCGGCCTAGTAACACTCTCCCATAGATTGTAACGAGGCAAATCCTCACAGGCTACATAATTTCAATTCAAAAATAATATGAAGCACATGCACAGAATATGAAGCCATTAAATTGCGGCACTTGCACTTCAGAATAAAAACCAAATATGGGCTTCCAGCACTCTACCAGTTAAAAATTAAGAATTTTTTATTACTTTCCAAAGTGTGTTTTACTGGGATTTCCGTGTTTGATTATAAACGATAACTTCACAAGTGAATTATGTAATCAACAAATGTGTCATGTATCCGTGCACGCAAAGACGCTTTGCCGTGGGTATAATGGAGACTTGTTTGTTTTGTTTTTTTAACCCTTTACCTAACATGAAAAGCCAACAACACTTGCAAAAAAAAAATCTTGAATAACTAATTTTTCATTTTTTGTCTCAAAAACATAGGTTATGACCCCTCATTGGAATGAGCAAAAATTGAAAAAATAATGAAAATTAATTGGCGATTTTTGAGAAATTGCTCTGGCCGTTTTTGGCCATTAAGTTAGGTGAAAGGTTAAATAATATAATTATCATTAATAATGAAAAGTAATAAACAGAGTAATCACTTGACTGGACTGATTACGTCAAATAATTCATTCGAGGCGAGGGACTATATTGTAAAACACTTGTGTGCACTCGTGTTTATACAATGTCCTTCACCTCTCATGAATTATTTTACTTAACCAGTCCAGTCAAGCAATTCCTCTCTCTGTATTCTTGCTTGGCCGAGCTCAGGGAGATGATGTCAAACAAGACATAATGAATTAAATACATCGGGATGAGCCATGTTTGTTATCATCCAGGATACGTACATAGTCAAATTCAAGGCAAAATTGACTGGCACAGGCCTGCTGTTTTCAAAATTTTGCGTAACCCATTTATTGTTCACCCTTTCTCAGTTTTGGTAACCTATTGTACTTTCCCCTGTACTTGATTCAGGTAACCTGTCTAGTAACCTAAATATATATGCATCCGAATTATGCTGATATATGGGCTGTTGTATCACAGTCAAGTTCTTGCTCCAATAGGAAATATCCTGATGAATAGAAATAAATCCTTAGGAACAATAATGGGGCTGTGTTGCAGGAATTCAGATACAAATTAGTTGCAATTATAGCCTAATCTTCACATGGGCTAGCATGCTGCAGAAGATTATGGCATCCGATAATCTCTATTTGTGACAGAGACATGAGTTATTGCCATTTCTTTACTTTTACTTTTTTTTTCCGATTGACTCCTAAACTTGGTATGTATGCTAGGCCTGCTACTCCCTTTAGCCTGGTAAAACCAATTTTACTAATTGTTTGCTTTCAACGAATAATGGTGATAGACATCGCCGTGAACAAAATGGCTTTGCCCAGTAATGCATCAAGAGAGACACCTCTTGTTTGGTTCACATTGGCAATCCTGGAAATGAGATGGGTGCGAGTGCAATTGCTCTCGTCAGCACCCGTGATTTCTATTTTATGGGAGCTAAAAAATGCACTCGTTGAAAACTAATATACTGTAAGGGCATATAAATGTGTGCTGTTTTGAGAAAGCAGCACACTGCACATGTGGCCAGTGACAATTTACTGGCATAATTAAGTAATTCCTAAAACATTTAACCCTTTGAACTCTAATGGTATTATTATCATTATTTATTGGTGTTTAACGTCACATATTTCTGCACAGTGGCTAATCATGACCATGACAGTTTTACGGGAGGAGGAAGCCGGAGTACCCGGAGAGAACCACCGAGCAACGGTGATCAACTGTCAGCTCCCCAACATACTAACTCCACACAAGTAGGGTTAGCATTGGTTGAAGACAGGTGCACCATCGACGTGCAGTACGCCTTAGTACACAACGTCACTGTGCCCCCACGTGGGCAATGGGGGTGAAGTGTCTTGCCCAAGGACACAACGCGGTTGTCGCATGTGGGATTCGAACCGAGGACCTCTCGGCTTGTAGTCTGTGCCTCTACCAACTGAGCCACCGTGCCCCCGAACTCTAATGGTATCTTCTATGCCAGTTCAATGGCAGCAATTAGACGAGTCCATATTCATTAATTGGGGTAGACCAATCAATATCTGAGGCAGCACGTTGAAAATACTGATTGGTCTACCACACACATTTACTGAACAGCCATCCTATTTAATGAAGTTATGACGTATCATGGTCCTGGCCGGAAAAGCGGCTGCTTGGGTTCAAAGGATTAAAGTTACTGGTGTTTGGTGACAATATTCCCTCAAAATTCATATACTAACATCCTACAGGAGCAATTTACTCTCGTCTCTGATTTCGCGGGAGCTTAAAACTGCACCTGTCAATTTTGTTCATTTCCAACACTGCATTGAGCCCTGCCAAACAAGGTATGACTGGTTTCATTCTGAATTGGAACTGAATTACCCTTCAGACATAATTTAGATACATGTGTGGCTATATCAAATCGTATTCCTTCACATGCTGTTAATACTGATGAGCTCTATCGTTACTTTCTTCACACTTCCCAACTTGCCAGGACCAGAAATCACAATCATCATTAATTTTAGGCTTGCTAGTTATGTACATGATTTCCAGCATGCATGATGCTCTGATCACTGAACTTCATTGATAATTTTGGCATCAGACATTTTGACTGATGATTTTAAACCTCAGTCTGACATTGGCCTTTTTGTACTTGACATTGTCCTTGTCTGACCACTTATTTTCTGGTATGTGTGACCCCTCACTGGAACGAGCTCGACGAACTCATTCCAATGAGGGGGGTCACATGATTAATGGTATTGTTGAAAATCTTAAAAATTTGAAAAAATAATATTTAAAAAAATGAATTTTGATATTATTTGTGTTGGGTAAAGGCTTAATAATTATATTCTGAGATAAAAATAAACCGTACATGATTCGTAGCATTATTTCACAGGACAAGAACAATTTTTTTCAAGGAAGGTAATTGATCATAACCACAGGGTTAATTGATTATCTTGAGTGGGGGCGTGGTGCCTCAGTAGGTAGAGGTGCAGGCTGCAAGCCGAGAGGTCCTCGGTTCGAATCCCACCTGCGGCAACCGCGTTGTGTCCTTGGGCAAGACACTTCACCCCCATTGCCCATGTGGGGGCACGGTGACGCTGTGTACTAAGGCGTACTGCACGTCGATGGTGCACCTGTCTTCAACCAATGCTGGTGTGGAGTTGGTATGTTGGGGAGCTGACAGTTGCTCGTCGTTGCTCGGTGATTCTCTCCGGGTACTCCGGCTTCCTCCACCCGTAAAACTGTCACGGTCATGGTTAGCCATTGTGCAGAAATATGTGACCTTAAACACCACTAAATAAATAAATAATTATCTTGAGACTATGAGTTCAGCTTGACATTCTTCCAGTATCTCTCTAGGGAGGAAGGGTGGTGCTTCAGCATTCGGCATTAGATTTCAAACTGAAAGATCAATGGTTTGATCCCTGCCAGGGGTAACTGCATTGTGTCTTTGAGCAAGACACTTACTCATGATTGCCCACATGGGGGCACTGTGGTGCTGTGTATTAAGGCATACTGCACAGTGATGGTGGACTTGTCTTCAATCAATCATCGCCTGAGTGCTAGAATGTCCTAGGTCCCCTATGGGACATAGGGCATTCTAGCACTCAGGTGCCGCAATGCTAACCCTGCTTGTGTGGAGTTTGTATGTTGGGGAGTCTGGCAGTGGTTTGCCATTGATCGGTGGTTCTCTCCAGGTGCTGCTTCCTCCACTCGTAAAGCTGTCTGACACAAGGTGACCCTGGCTGTTGAATCTGTTGTTAAACCCTAGTAATATAACGGGTTTGGTAACAGCAGTTGAAATATAATATAATATAGAAGTTCTAAACAACTCTATTATAATTCGTCTGCTCATAACAGAGGTGTAATTCTATTTTTTGTTGGCTTCAAGTCATTTCCATGTTTAAAATGAATCAATGTATCTTATTGGTTCACGCCATAGTGCATTGTGCTGTTTCATTCGTCGAGGTGAAAGCGAGGGATCAATCAAATTTCAGTATTTGAAATCTTTCCCCACGAAATCATCCTATATAAGAGTGGGTCTCGCTCATAATTCGCCGCCCACGTCTTGGCATTAAAGCTCTAATTCATCTGTGCCAGTACAACTGCCTGTTGAGGTTAGTTGTGGGGACACTTTGTAACCCGTAAAAAGGCCAACCGTAATGGGTACCGTCATTTTGGGACCCGTTCAACTCAGCCCTGGTTAGAATCAATGTTTCTGACAGTGATTCTCACCAGGTCCGAGTTCTGAGGGAACCATCCACAATTACTGAACATATGTTGGGTGGAATTTAAACCCCTTTTGGTTGAAAGTGTAGTGGGCCTGTGGTTTTTGATCCGTCATTCACATTCATGTACATTTCATATCATACTATTTTGGGCTTTTTTAATAAACCACGTATAAACTGTTTTTCTATTTTATTGTGAATTCATCCAGACCACAATACATAACTTAATGGTTATTCTACCTCTGCAGTTGAGTTATATTTTATCCATGGTTTGCTAGTTGACCCAGATCCTCACGAATCTGAAGAACAACAGGGAGATTTCGGCCAGAGTGCTAGCCCCTGGGGAGTTGTTCACCCCACCCCTGTTACAGTAATTATATCAGTAAATAAATAAATTTCACAGGGCCAGTGAGGACTTTCTTTTCAAGGGAGGTAATTGATCATCACCAGAGGTTTAATTGTTTACCCAAGACCATGAGTTCAGCTTGACATGCTTCTATCTCTCTGGGGAGAGCACAGTAATCGATTCCATGAATAAAACTTTATGTAGAATGAAAATGGAAAGTGTACATAATTAGTGATGGTGTCAGTATCAAACAAAAGGAAAAAAATATGTAATAAATAATTTAGACAGCATGCATTCTCTTCTATGAAAAGGGGAGAAGAATCTAAAAAAGGTAAAAAAAATTGATTTCTAAAGGTTTGCCATTGCATTGAAGCCATGACAACATTTCACTGCAAAGAATGAAAACATGCACTCACAGCTTCAACCCTGCCTCATGAAGACATGAAGACACATATCCTTGCTTCCTTAACACCCTGAAAGTCAGGGTTAGCGAGAGTGATCACTCTTTGTCCATCTATCCATCCATCCATCTGTCTGCCTTTAATCATCCATCGTTCGTGATCATCTCTAAAACCCTTGAACCTAATTCAGAGAAATTTGTGTTTGTTGTTTGTTGTGATATCGAATTTGGATTTTGTTCAAGTTGTCTTGTCCCATAGGGAGGGGGTGGGGAAAATGCCCCAAAAGTTTTAGTTACAATGGCTTGATATTTGGTACTAAACTTTCTTTTGAGGAATACAGTAAAACCTGTCTTGAGAGATCACTGTCTTGAGAGACCACCTGTCTTGAGAGACCACATCTGCCAGGCACCGATTGGTTTTACTCTATAATGGACCTGCTATGGGAGACCACCTGGCTTGAGAAACCACTGTGACCCGGTACCAACTTGTATTTTTATGCCATAATGGACCTGTCTCGAGAGACCGCCCCTTTGAAGACTGAAACCGTGACAAAAGCTTTTTACCTGTTCTGGAATTGAAAAATCCATTGTGGTTACACTACCATAATTAAAAGTATTAAAAGCTCTTAATTGGGTTTCAGTTGCTAACTCATTAAAGATTGAGATGTTCTTATAAGACCCCTGTGAAAAGATTAGGATTATTGCTGAATAAACAATTTCATATATACCTGATCATGAAATGTGACAGATAGGAATAAAAATAAATTTGTGTTGAAAATCTTTTGGTAACAAATTGAAATGGACTGTTATAAAAATTCTAAAAATAAATTAGTGTTGAAAATCTTCAATGAAGATTTTCAACACTAATTTATTTTTATAATTTTTATAACAGTCCATTTCAATTTGTTACAGAAACTTCATAAAAAAGAACAACTACAAAGTAATTACAAAAATCCATTCTTCTCCATTTCTGAATTTTGTGGTTGGTTATTCACTGACTTGAGAAAACCTGAAACCTGTTATGAGAGACCACCTGTCTTGAGAGACCACTTTTGTGTGGCCCAGAGGGCGGTCCCTCAAGACAGGTTCTACTGTAGAATAAAGTTTGTTCAAAAGAAAGTTTATATATAGGGCAATATTTGCCTTTTAATGGGAGGGGCAAGATTTTTGGTCCTGCCCCAAATGTTTATTTTCTGAACCAATGGGCCAATTTGAACTAAATTTGGTATGTGGTATTTTGGGGTCACAAGTACTTGATTCATGAAAAAAAAAACAAATGTGTGAATTCACTTTGGAACCTCAGAAGCTAAAATAGAAATGAATTCAAATGTCCATGCAGTGGAGCCCACTTAATTGGATATCTCTTAACTGAAAAACCCTGTTAATGGAATATAATTTCCAAACACAAAACCATTTACCATACTTCCAGTACAAATTTGACCTGTTAATTGAATATAGGTTATAGTGTAAACTCCTGTTAATTGAATAAAACAACTTGTAACCTGTCGGGAAATTACCCTGACCCTCCCCAGTTTTCCTTTGTATTTAGATATATTTGGCCTCAGTATATCCAATACAGGTATTTAATCTATTTTATCTTGTTTGACAGAGATCATGGAGCTCTGTCAAACAAGATATAATAGAACAAATGCTAAGTTCATCTCCAGAATACAGGAAAGTGACACAATCCCTGTTAATTGAATACTCATGTTTATTGAATATTTTCATTGGCAAAGTGGCTATTCAGTTAACAGGGTTCCATTGTACTGGTATTTCTCTAAAAAACAGTTTTCGTCACGGGCAATCCCTCACTGAAATTCAACCTATGCTTTTTTTTTTAGCTCACCTACTATAAAGAAGTGGTGAACTAATGTGTTGACTCCAACTGTGTCGGCAGTGGCATCAGTGTCTGTATCAGACATGTGTCTACAGTTTTTGTGTCGCCGCCCCACGAAGTTGGGAGCGACATATAGGGATTACTTTTGTCATCTTGCGTTGTCCGCATCTTCGGCCGCGTCGTCCATGTCACACTTTCTCTTATCCGCCACTCCTCTTTAACCTATGAATGGATTTTGATGAAACTTTCAGTGGTTCTTTATCACATAATGGCATTGTGCACCTCCTATTTTATTTTTTGATCCGCTGTATTTTTTCCAGAGTTATGCCCCGTCGTCTTGCATCGTCCGCGTCACACTTTCTCTTATCTGCCACTCCTCTTTAACCTATGAATGGATTTTGATGAAACTTTCAGTGATTCTTTATCACATAATGGCATTGTGCACCTCCTATTTTATTTTTTGATCCGCTGTATTTTTCCCAGAGTTATGCCCCTTTTCCACTTAGAATTCTGTCTGAAATGCCAGGCGACACACGTCTTCCATGGAAGACTCACATCTAAGTGTAACAATTAATGTTTAGGTCATTGTCTCCAAGTCCAGTGGGCTCAGGACTTTTACACTACTGCGCAAGCGACTGTTACATGAATATCCTAGGTCCAAGGTGAGACAAAAGTATTAAACCCACCGGAGATTATGCGGATAATGAAAGCAGTAATTAAATTGGACAAGACATTTGGAGTGAAAGAGATTGACTCCAGAGAACATAATCGCGACATTAACCCTTTACCCAACGAATCGCCCGCATCCGCCCGCCTAATCTGCAGATTCAGCAGCTGAAAAAATATTATTTTTTGGACAATTTTAACAAAACCATATCATGTGACCCCTCTTTGGAACGTGCTCATTGAGCTCGTTCCAATGAGGGGTCACATGATATGGTTTTGTTGAAATTTTTCGAAAAAAATTAAAAAAGATATTTAAATTAAAAAAATTTGATATCGTCTGCATTGGGTAAAGGGTTAATTGTGAAATAGATTAGACCAAATAAACTACTGCATGTTGATGTCACAGAATGTCAGCATGATAACCAGTCATCAATAATTTTCTGAATCAAATTTATGTACGTTTGTGTCGGAATGTTGCAATTTGTCAAAATTTAAAAAAAAATATTCTGATTAAAAACGTAACTATTTTATGAGTGTTAGTAATGGTAAGGCCAACGTCATTTCGTCGAGTTGAGATTGTTGAGTTATACATGTATTTTGACCACAAAATTGTGAGAGTCATGTAAAATATGACAATAAGTACATCCTTTTTTGCTCAGGTGCCCTAGAAATTTATTACTGCTGTAATCTGTTTGACAGAGAATCACGGCAATTTTAATATTGTGTCAGACATTGACTCGAGAAACAATCGCCACTATTAGTCGGCGACTTCTCTTAGATCTTGAGTGAAGATATGGACCTGGGATATTCATGTAATGGTCACTTGCGTAGTGGTGTATATTGCATGTGTAGGTTGTAAGAGCATATCATAACAGTATCCAACCCTAATACTCTTGACTCTTTTCCCAATTTCAACTTAAATTATCAGCCCAAACTTAAGTGATTTTCTGGTGTGAAGAATTAGCATTTAGGTCAGCTTTTGTGTAGATTTGAGGCCTTAACTTCACACTATGGTATATTTTTTATTTGAATAACATCTTTAGTTATTTACCCAACAGTATGTGAAAAGTTAATTGAATTATTTTCTTGCAGGCAAAATGTTCATGTTTTTCCTGAACATTTTTTGTTTGCATCTTTCGGAGTGATTGATAATGAAGACTTGGATTATTAAATTTGATATGCATGCTCCTTATATGTCAGTTCAGATTTGTTCAAATAAAGATATCATGCCCACAAGGGCTCTCCACATTGAGCATAATTCTTTAGTATCCCGCAAATTTGTTTTTTAAATTAAAAATCTCCAGAACTATCAGTTAGAATGTTTTGATACCTGGTATATAACATCCTTAGAGGGGTCAGATTCAGGTTTGTTCAAAACTAGTACAGTAGAATCCTCTTAATTGAATATCCATTTTGCCACTTAAAATTATTCAATTAACAGGAGTATACAATTAACAGGGATTTGGTCAGTTCCTTGTGTTCTGGAGGTAAACTGAGCATTTATTCTGTTGTATCTTGTTTGACAGAGCTCATAGAGCTCTGTCAAACAAGATATAATAGAATAAATGCCTGTATTGGATGTAGTGAGGCCAAAAAGGTTGATAAATAACGGGAATTTGGTGCGTGTCACAGTAATTTTTTCGACATATTACAAAAATTTATATACAATTAACAGGAGTTTTCTCTACAACCCATATGCAATTAATAGATCAAATTTGTACTGATGGTATGGTAAATGGTTTTGTGTTTGAAAATTATATTCAGTTAACAGGGATATACAATTAAAAGATATCCAATTAAGCGGGCTCCACTGTACCTTAGTCCATATTTGAGATCCCTATGGGAACCCAAGTTTTAACTTGGTACAGTATGAGGAAATATATTTAAAAATCTTCAAATCTGCCAGTGCGAGCCCATATGTTAACTGTAACCCAAATTGATTCAGAATCTTTTGATATTGGTATACAGCATCCTTCGAGGTGTCAGATTCAAGTTTGTACAAATCAAGTCCCTGGGTTCATATTTGGGCTTCCTATTGAAAAACAAATTTTAACTTGGTGCAGTAAGAGGAAATGTATTTAAGAATCTTCTGATGTGCCAGTGTGAGCCCAAATCTTAACTTTGTGTGATACGAGGAATATTCTTTAAAAATCGTCTTCTTCAGATTCATCAGTCTGAATCTTTTGCTATTGTTTATGTAGCACCCTAAGTGGGAGGAGATTCGATTTTGTTGAAATGAAGCCCCTGGGAGTCATACTTGGGCTCCCTATTGGAACTAGGATCTTAACTTAGTGCAGTATAAGAAATACTCTAGAAAAATCATCTTCTTCAGATCTACCATACAGAATATTTTGTATCCTTAGGAGGTTCAAATTCATTGTTAATGAAATCAAGTCCCTGGGGCCATGTTTGAGCTCCTTGTGTGTAATATGAGAAATATTCTTTAAAAATCGTCTTCTTCAGATTCATCTGCTGAATCTTTTGATATTGTTATGTAGCACCCTAAGTGAGGTGAGATTTGATTTTGTTCAAATGAAGACCCTGGGGTCTTACTTGGGCTTCTTATTGGAACTAGGAACTTTAACTTAGTGCAGTATGAAGAATATTCTTGAAGAAACCTCCTTCTTAGATCTGCCAGTCATAATCTTTTGATATTTGGTTTGCAGTATCCTCAGTGGGGTCAGATTCCAGTTTGTTCAAATCAAGTCCCTGTGTTCATATTTGTGCTCCTTGTGGGGAAATTCCTTTAAAAATCTCCTTCTTCAGATCCACCAGTCTGAATCTTTTTATCCTTGATATACAGCAACTTTAAGAGGTTCAGATTTCACTTTGTTCAAATCATGTCCCTTGGGATCCCAACTGCAGTATGAGAACAATTCTTTAAAAGAATCTTTATCACACCTGTGAATCAGATTCTTTTGTATCACAGTACAGTAGAATCCTCTTAATTGAATATCCATTTTGCCAGTGAAAATTATTCAGTTAAATGATAAATTAGAAATCTTTTCTGTTCAGCCCAAATGGTAGCAAAGTTCGTAGGCGGTATATCCAATTGATTTCAGTTTGTTTTCTGTGTCCTGTGGCTTGTACTGAGTCGGGATCTGAATTTAAAATCTGAATAATTCGGAAATGCAGATCATTGATGTTATGATCAGATTGTGAGAAATGTAATGCTATTGTGGTGTTCTGTGAGTCTGGTGCGGAAGTTGCGTTTCGTCTCCCCCACATATTGTTTATCGTCGGGTACACGCAGAATACCCGCCGGGTACCCTGTTATGACGTCACAATCAATAAAGTATATAAGGGAGATGCTTCGAAGGTTTGCCACCTCTGATGAGTCTAAAAAAGACGAACCGGTCAGGCAAAATAAATTCATTCACTTATCATCAACATTAGGGGAGCGTGTGTGTCACCTCTTGGATTTTTTATACATTAGGAAATTATTCAGTTAACAGGAGTATACAATTAACAGGGATTTGGTCAGTTTCCTGTGTTCTGGAGGTAAACTGAGCATTTATTCTATTATATCTTGTTTGACAGAGCTCATAGAGCTCTGTCAAACAAGATGTGATAGAATAAATGCCTGTATTGGATGTAGTGAGGCCAAAAAAGGTTTATAAATAAGGGGAAGTTGGTGCGTGTCACATTAATTGTTTCGACATATTACAAAAATGTATATACAATTAACAGGAGTTTATTCTACAACCTATATGCAATTAACAAATGAAATTAGTACTGAATGTATGGTAAATGGCTTTGTGTTTGAAATTTATATTCAATTAACAGGGATATACAGTTAAAAGATATCCAATTAAGTGGGCTCCACTGTATTGACATCCTTAGTGTGGTGTGCTTCAAATCAAATCTCTGGGCTCATATATGGTCTCCATGGGAGCCCGAATGTCAGCTTAGTGTAGCATGATGAATATTCTGGAAAGATCTTCTTCAGATCCACCATGCAGAATCTTTGGGTGGCCTGCGTGATAAAGAGAAGCCTGGTTTTGAAGAGTACCTTGATGGCACCTTTGGGGGGTCACTGATGTTCAAGCTGAGGTCGCGGTCCCTGGAGCTGAGGGGAAAAATTGGGAAAAAACAGTAAAAAGGAGTGCCAGATGTGTAACTTGGGCGTGGTGGAGACCCTGGAACACTTTCTTCTAGAATGCCCAAAGCACCAGTCTAAAGTAATGAGATTCACTGGGAGTATAATGGGGAAGTGTGGGGTGCGGTGGCTCAGTAGGTAGAGGTGCAGGTTGCAAGCCGAGAGGTCCTTGGTTCGAATCCCACCTGCGGCAACCGCGTTGTGTCCTTGGGCAAGACACTTCACCCCTATTGCCCATGTGGGGGCACGATGACGCCGTGTACTAAGGCGTACTGCACGTCGATGGTATGCTTGTCTTCAACCAATCTAACCCTGCCTGTGCTGAGGTGCGGAGTTACGATGTTGGGGAGCTGGCAGCTGCTCGTCGTTGCTCGGTGGTTCTCTCTGGGTACTTCAGCTTCCTCCACCTGTAAAACTGTCACGGTCATGATTAGCCATTGTGCATAAATATATGTGACCTTAAACATCAATAAATAAATAAATAATGGGGAAGTGGGATGAGAGAATGAAGGACATGTGGTTAGGGGGAGACTCAAAGAGAGGGTTAATATGCTAATCTGTGAGATTGGGAAGAATGGGGCAAGGGATGACATCAAGCAGTTCGTCTCCGAGTGTTGGGAGGAGAGGCATGGGAATAGGGAGGCAGTTGGGAGTTTCAGGGGTAACCATGGCCTTCTCGTCCCGAGAACCGCGACAAATCAGCGGCTGGCCAAAGTGTTATTATTATATTTGGATATTTGGTGCATAGCATTACTATAACTCCTAGAGGGTAATGTTTGTTCAAAGTGTTACTCTTGACGGATTTTGTTGGGCACCAGATGGAGTTGAAATTTAACTCCGAACCCAATGCATGATTTACTATTTGTTTAAATGGATTGTGTCCTCGCAGAACAGAGCTGGCAGTACATAAGATTAACATTTGTTGAAATGGGGTTACACAAGTACTCTTAAGGCCTGGGGAGGAGGGTCTGTTGGTCAAAGTGTTTGGGGTTTTTTGCTTAAGAACAAGATTTGATGGTGTTTTGAGTGATTTTATGCAAAAAAAAAACCTTTTCACCCTTTTGGGTTGGGGGTGGGGAGGAAGTGGATGGAATCAATTGGGTAATTTTTTTTTCTTGTTTCAATTCAGAATGATTTTCGAAGGGGTTTCAGTGACTTTATGCAAAAAAAATCAAGAAAATAATTCACTCAACACATCCTTCACTCCCCACCCCACTCTCCTAGCTAAATTAGATTAACTGTATTAACATATAGATGCTGAAAGTGACCTTAAATCCTTCTTTAAATACTTTTATCAGGTAGGCGTTTAAGGCCCCTTGTTAAATATATCCATTATTTGGGATGATATGAAGAATAAAAATGCAGCTTAATGGAGCTTTCTTGACAATGGATAGACTGTATCAAGCACAGATATAGAAGAGTGGATGCGATGTGATAACCCTCTTGTTATTGCAGGCTTGCAGTGTTGTCCAAAATTACAACTTTGAAATATTTCCTTTTTTAAAGTGATATATATTTATTTGCAAGTGTTTGCAACAAAGAATGATAAAAATACGTCTATAGGCCTAAAAAACTTAAAATTTGTTTCTCAGGTCTTCCCGCATGGTCCTTTTGGCTGCTGCTTGCTCTTTTTTTATAACCACTGTAAACTTAAAAAAATAAAAATTGAATGGTTTTTGTCTGACATCTTACCCAAGTTAATAAAATTGTTAATTTGTCCCTTAAGTGCAACAAGGCTTTGCAATGCTAAAGCATTGCAAAGCCTTGTGGCACCTAAGGGGCAAAATTCACCACCACCCATGCTCTTCTGTAGATTATGAGGCATAAAACATAAAACAAACCAGGAACATGAACTTTTGATGGCTAAGAAATCATTACAGAAATAAAAAATGATTTTAAAACCGCCCTCCCTCATGAAATTTTGCAAAAAATGCCTGAGAAACAGAATATCTACTTTGCGGGGCCTTAATTAAATTTGTTTAGTAGACATTCAGTTTGCTCGGTTCTGCAGAAATGGATCAAATATGACGTGGATGGTATTTTTAAAAAAAGCTGCATAAATATAACAAACAAAAATAGAAATAAAAGCCTCCCTCCCTCCCTCCCTAACCCTCCCTTCCTGATTTGAAAAATTAAATGACTGAGAGCCAAATGTATTTTTATCCCCCACAACATAGTGGAATGGGAATATAGGAATATGTTCTGTCTATCCTTTCCTCTGTTCTTCCATCCTTCTTTCCCCTTTTCTTGTCATCACATTTGAAAGAAAAACACTTTCCGAAATTTAATGTTTAGCTTTCCCTGCGGGAACCCTGGAAAGTGAAGCAGTGCCTGTCCACTGCGGTAAACAGGCTCTGATTTACTGGTAAAATAGGACCCAGTCGCCAGTGCTTGGGAGGTGCAAACCCTCTCTAAAATGGGCAACATGGCTTATTAACGCTCACCCCTGGTCTCGAGTTGATACTGATGTTGTGGTCATGATTAGCTATTGTGCAAAAATATGTGACCTTAAACACCAATAAATAAATAATAATATGTTTAGCTTTTCTGGTTATAATGTAATGAACGGGATAGCAAACCAGCCAGGTTTGAGTATTTCTTCCAGAGTTATTGCCCTTTATTGGACATAGAATTTGTCTCATCACCATTTATTGTCATCATGTTTCAAAAGAAATGTGTTCAATTTTTTTTTCTACTTCAACTGGTAGAATGCTATATTATCTATCAAAGGAATAATTTTTTCAAAGATAAAATGCTACCAGCAAGAGGAGTCTTAGTTTATCAAGATTTTGTTTATCAGTAATTGTTTTGTCACTTTTTATTGGAGAGTGCCTATTGGCTCTCTCCAACAAACTTTAACAAATCAATTTTATATGAATATTTCTTTATCTCATACTGCACAAACAAGAATCTAATGTGCACAATGTAAAGCCACTGAAGTATCTTTCAGTAATTCAGTAGAGCCATGATAGTGTGCACAATGTAGAGCCACTAATGGTTTTCACCACTTCAGTAGAGTCATGATTGTGCGCTCAATGTAAAGCCACTAAAGTGGTTTTCATCACTTCAGTTGAGCCATGATAGTGCACACAATATAAACCCACTCAAGTGGCTTTCACTGCTTCAGTAGAGCCATGATAGTGTGCACAATGTAGAGCCACTAAAGTGGCCTTTGGAACTTCAGTAGAACCATGATAATGCACACAATGTAAAGACAGTAAAGTGGCCTTCAGCACTTCAGTAGAGCCACGATAGTGCACACAATGCAAACCCACTCAAGTGGCTTTAACCACTTCAGAGGAGCCATAATAGTGCACACAATGTAAAGCCACTGAAGTGGCTCACTTCAGTTGAGTGATGATAGTGCACACAATGTAAAGCGACTAAAGTGGCCTTCAGCACTTCAGTAGAACCACGATAGTACACACAATGTAAAGCCACTAAAGTGGCCTTCAGCACTTCAGTAGAGCCACGATAGTACACACAATGTAAAGCCACTAAAGTGGCCATCAGCACTTCAGTAGAGCCATGATAGTGTGCACAATGTAGTCACTAAAATGGTTTTCACCACTTCAGTAGAGCCATGATAGTGTACACAAGGTAGAGCCACTAATGGTTTTCACCACTTCAGTAGAGCCATGATAGTGTGCACAAGGTAGAGCCACTAAGGGTTTTCACCACTTCAGTAGAGCCACGATAGTGCACACAATGTGAAGCCACTAAAGTGGCCTTCAGCACTTCAGTAGAGCAACGATAGTGCACACAATGTAAAGCCACTCAAGTGGCTTTTGCCACCTCAGTAGAGCCATGATAGTGTACACAATGTAAAGCCACTAAAGTGGCCTTCAGCTCCTCAGTAGAGCCATGATAGTGTGCACAATGTAAAGCCACTAAAGTGGCCTTCAGCACTTCAGTACAGCCACGATAGTGTGCACAATGTAAAGCCACTAAAGTGGCCTTCAGCACTTCAGTAGAGCCATGATAGTGTACACAATGTAAAGCCACTAAAGTGGCCTTCAGCACCTCAGTAGAGCCACGATAGTAAACACAATGTAAAGCCACTAAAGTGGCCTTCAGCACTTCAGTAGAGCAATGATAGTGTGCACAATGTAAAGCCACTAAAGTGGCCTTCAGCACCTCAGTAGAGCCATGATAGTAAACACAATGTAAAGCCACTAAAGTGGCCTTCAGCACTTCAGTAGAGCAATGATAGTGTGCACAATGTAAAGCCACTAAAGTGGCCTTCAGCACTTCAGTAGAGCCACAATAGTACACACAATGTAAAGCCACTAAAGTGGCCTTCAGCACTTCAGTAGAGCCATGATAGTGCGCACAATTTAAAGCCACTAAAGTGGCCTTCAGCACTTCAGTAGAGCCACGATAGTACGCACAATGTAAAGCCACTAAAGTGGCCTTCAGCACTTCAGTAGAGCCATGATAGTGTGCACAATGTAGTCACTAAAATGGTTTTCACCACTTCAGTAGAGCCATGATAGTGTACACAAGGTAGAGCCACTAATGGTTTTCACCACTTCAGTAGAGCCATGATAGTGTGCAAAGGTAGAGCCACTAATGGTTTTCACCACTTCAGTAGAGCCATGATAGTGTGCACAATGTAAAGCGACTAAAGTGGCCTTCAGCACTTCAGTAGAGCCATGATAGTGTACACAATGTAAAGCCACTAAAGTGGCCTTCAGCACTTCAGTAGAGCCACGATAGTACACACAATGTAAAGCCACTAAAGTGGCCTTCAGCACTTCAGTAGAGCCATGATAGTACACACAATGTAAAGCCACTAAAGTGGCCTTCACCACTTCAGTAGAGCCATGATAGTACACGCAATGTAAAGCCACTAAAGTGGTCTTCAGCACTTCAGTAGAGCCACGATAGTACACACAATGTAAAGCCACTAAAGTGGCCTTCAGCACTTCAGTAGAGCAATGATAGTGTGCACAATGTAAAGCCACTAAAGTGGCCTTCAGCACTTCAGTAGAGCCATGATAGTACACACAATGTAAAGCCACTAAAGTGGCCTTCAGCACTTCAGTAGAGCCACGATAGTGTGCACAATGTAAAGCCACTAAAGTGGCCTTCACCACTTCAGCATAGCCATGATAGTGTGCACAATGTAAAGCCACTAAAGTGGCCTTCAGCACTTCAGTAGAGCCACGATAGTACACACAATGTAAAGCCACTAAAGTGGCCTTCAGCACTTCAGTAGAGCCATGATAGTGCACACAATGTAAAGTCATTAAAGTGGCTTTCAGCACCTCTGTAGAGCCACGATAGTGTGCACAATGTAGTCACTAAAATGGTTTTCACCACTTCAGTAGAGCCATGATAGTGTACACAAGGTAGAGCCACTAATGGTTTTCACCACTTCAGTAGAGCCATGATAGTGTGCACAATGTAAAGCCACTAAAGTGGCCTTCACCACTTCAGCATAGCCATGATAGTGTGCACAATGTAAAGCCACTAAAGTGGTCTTCAGCACTTCAGTAGAGCCACGATAGTACACACAATGTAAAGCCACTAAAGTGGCCTTCAGCACTTCAGTAGAGCAATGATAGTGTGCACAATGTAAAGCCACTAAAGTGGCCTTCAGCACTTCAGTAGAGCCATGATAGTACACACAATGTAAAGCCACTAAAGTGGCCTTCACCACTTCAGCATAGCCATGATAGTGTGCACAATGTAAAGCCACTAAAGTGGCCTTCAGCACTTCAGTAGAGCCACGATAGTGTGCACAATGTAAAGCCACTAAAGTGGCCTTCACCACTTCAGCATAGCCATGATAGTGTGCACAATGTAAAGCCACTAAAGTGGCCTTCAGCACTTCAGTAGAGCCACGATAGTACACACAATGTAAAGCCACTAAAGTGGCCTTCAGCACTTCAGTAGAGCCATGATAGTGCACACAATGTAAAGTCATTAAAGTGGCCTTCAGCACTTCAGTAGAGCCACGATAGTACACACAATGTAAAGCCACTAAAGTGGCCTTCAGCACTTCAGTAGAGCCACGATAGTACACACAATGTAAAGCCACTAAAGTGGCCTTCAGCACTTCAGTAGAGCCACGATAGTGTGCACAATGTAGTCACTAAAATGGTTTTCACCACTTCAGTAGAGCCATGATAGTGTGCACAAGGTAGAGCCACTAATGGTTTTCACCACTTCAGTAGAGCCACGATAGTGTGCACAATGTAAAGCGACTAAAGTGACCTTCAGCACTTCAGTAGAGCAACGATAGTGCACACAATTTAAAGCCACTCAAGTGGCTTTTGCCACTTCAGTATAGCCATGATAGTGTACACAATGTAAAGCCACTAAAGTGGCCTTCAGCACTTCAGTACAGCCACGATAGTGTGCACAATGTAAAGCCACTAAAGTGGCCTTCAGCACTTCAGTAGAGCCATGATAGTGTGCACAATGTAAAGCGACTAAAGTGGCCTTTAGCACTTCAGTAGAGCCACGATAGTGTGCACAATGTAAAGCCACTAAAGTGGCCTTCAGCACTTCAGTAGAGCCATGATAGTGTGCACAATGTAGTCACTAAAATGGTTTTCACCACTTCAGTAGAGCCATGATAGTGTGCACAAGGTAGAGCCACTAATGGTTTTCACCACTTCAGTAGAGCCACGATAGTACACACAATGTAAAGCCACTAAAGTGGCCTTCAGCACTTCAGTAGAGCCATGATAGTGTGCACAATGTAGTCACTAAAATGGTTTTCACCACTTCAGTAGAGCCATGATAGTGTGCACAAGGTAGAGCCACTAATGGTTTTCACCACTTCAGTAGAGCCAAGATAGTACACACAATGTAAAGCCACTAATGTGGCCTTCAGCACTTCAGTAGAGCCATGATAGTGTGCACAATGTAGTCACTAAAATGGTTTTCACCACTTCAGTAGAGCCACGATAGTGTGCACAAGGTAGAGCCACTAATGGTTTTCACCACTTCAGTAGAGCCATGATAGTGTGCACAATGTAGTCACTAAAATGGTTTTCACCACTTCAGTAGAGCCATGATAGTGTACACAAGGTAGAGCCACTAATGGTTTTCACCACTTCAGTAGAGCCATGATAGTGTGCACAAGGTAGAGCCACTAATGGTTTTCACCACTTCAGTAGAGCCACGATAGTACACACAATGTAAAGCCACTAAAGTGGCCTTCAGCACTTCAGTAGAGCCATGATAGTGTGCACAATGTAGTCACTAAAATGGTTTTCACCACTTCAGTAGAGCCATGATAGTGTACACAAGGTAGAGCCACTAATGGTTTTCACCACTTCAGTAGAGCCATGATAGTGTGCACAAGGTAGAGCCACTAATGGTTTTCACCACTTCAGTAGAGCCACGATAGTACACACAATGTAAAGCGACTAAAGTGGCCTTCAGCACTTCAGTAGAGCCACGATAGTACACACAATGTAAAGCCACTAAAGTGGCCTTCAGCACTTCAGTAGAGCCATGATAGTGTACACAATGTAAAGCCACTCAAGTGACTTTCAGCACTTTTCAGTTGAGCCATGATAGTGTGCACGATGTAAAGCCACTAAAGTGGCTGTCAGCACTTTTCAGTAAAGCCATTAGGGTGGCTTCCAGCACTCAACCAGTTAATATGTAGCTTTCTAGTGATAATATCATGAAAGGGATTGTGAACCAGATATTCCAAGTATTACTTTGAAAGTTATTGCTGTTTTTGGACATAGGTGGTAGGGGACTGGCAATCCCATCACATTGCACTTGTTACCAATAGGTACTAGTTGTGAGTAATAAGACTTTGGACAAATGGACTCTGGGAGCACAGTGGCTCAGTCAGATTATGGTATTGAACTTCAAACCATGGTTTGATCCCCACCAGGGGGAACTGCTTTGTCTCCTTTGGCAAGGCACGTAATTCCGATTGACCACATGGAGGCATGGTGGTGCTGTGTACTAACATGGTACACCTGCCTTCAGCCAAGGCTAACCCTGCTTGTGTGGAGTTAGTGCATTGGAGAGTCTGGCAGTTGCTTGCCATTGCTCAGTGGTTCTCTCTCAGTACTCCAGCTTTCTCCACCCATAAAAGATGTCCGACACGAGGTGACTCTGGCTGTCAAATGTGTCGTTAAACTCCAATAAATAATTAATGGACTTTAATTTCGTTCTAGAAAAATTGCATTGGTACTTGAAAAAAGTCATTTTAAGTGCTTTGATATTAGCTTTAAGATGTTGTATGTACCCTGATTTCTACAAACCAGTATCCATTTAAGTGGGAAATGCTGTACTTGAATGTGAATTTTATTCCACTGATTACGATTTGAATTTTGCTTTCAAATTTCTCAAAATAATCTGTGCTAATGTGTTAGAGCTCAGGTTCAAACTAATTATGGTATGTTTTTGATTGCAAGTTTTACAATATCCTTCCGTTAATCGAGTACTGATATAATTAGATTACTCTCACACGTAGTCAGCATAGCTAACCACGTTATTGATCTCAACCAAGTATATTGTGTTCCTTGTTGATCCATCCAGGCAGAATTCTATACTTGGTTGTTGCATGTGCACGAATAATAAATCTGTTATAGATTGGTTGACACTCGCATACATGGTTCTATATATTTTCAGACCCGCAGTTGCATCAATTATTTACCTGCCTCCTTCTATCTTTGGAGTTTTGGAAATCAATAATAAACCATTGATATTTACATATAGACATACAGAATGTTACAGAGAAGATTCTCAGGATTAACCCGTAAGAGCCCAGACAAGTATTCTGAATTCCAACCATCTCCATAGCCTTAATTAATTATTATGTCCTGTGGCCTAGCAATGATTTCTAGCCCTTTTGCTACGCCCTTTTGCTTGAATGACTTTTTATGAAGGCGTATGCAGATTGCAGATATAATTTTTTGTTCATTAAATTTACAGAAAAGAATCGCAATACAGTTTTACTTCATTTCAAGTTAACTTGTTTGTTATTTAACATGTTTTCGTACTCTCCTGTCCTAGTTTAATACATAAGACATGGAAAATGTGTATTGTGTTACAAAAACCGAAACCGAAACCGATTTTTTTTGTCCAAAACCGAACCGAGGGAAAATTTCAAAACCGACCAGCTCTAGTATCCAATCCTTACATACTGAAATTCTGTATTGTTTCTGGGAATTTGGTAATTTTAGAGCAATAATTGGGTATTATTCAAAATAATGCCAGTCATTCTTGTAGATTTTATTAAAATAATGCACACTTAGTGTTCATGGCATGGAGTCATTCTTTCAGAAAAAAAACAAAGGTGAAACAAAGGAAGTTGTTAGCAATGGATTTTAACTCTTTGCCTGATGAGTATTGTCAAGATATTTTTTATCTAATCTAGTCATGGCTGCTTTGAAGCAGCCATGACTAGATTAGATAAAAAATATCTTGACAATACTGATTTGATGAAAAATTCATCTAAATTTAATGTCCAAGATCATGATTGATCATTATTGAAATAATTCATTTACTTAATAGGCAGCCAGTAGGCAGCCAAGACTGTAACTAGAAACCACTGCCTAGATAACTGCCCTCATGTCAGCAGAATCTCGTGCTGGCATGTAAAGGGCACCTGTTTTGAGGTTGTAAAAGTTGGAGATAGGCCTTTAACCCTTTACCTAACAAATCGCCCGCATCCGCCCACGTAATATGCAAATTCAGCAGTTGAAAAAATATTATTTTTCAAAAAATTTCAACCAAACCATATCATGTGACCCCTCGTTGGAACGAGCTCGTCGAGCTCGTTCCAACGAGAGGTCACATGATATGGTTTTGTTGAAATTTTTTGAAAAAGTTTAACAAATGATATTTAAAATAATAAATTTTGATATCATCTGTGTTGGGTAAAGGGTTAAGGGTTAACTCCCTCAACCCAGTATATAAGGTTGCCCAACTGCTGAAAGCCATTATCAGAGCATTCATGAAAAATGGTTTTAGCCACCAGACTGGCATTGATTATAGGATGTTAATACTTGCAGAAAACATTGGAGATGGGCAAAATACCGAAAAACCAAACCAATACCATTATCATGGGGATACCAAAAAATGAACCAAACCAATAATTGAATACTGAAACCATCTGTATTTTCAAATTTTACTACAATCTCAAGTTATAAGGCCTTGTTGAGGCTTAATAGCAGTTGAAGTGTTCGTTCTCATAAAAGAAGTGACTGATTTTCTTGGACTTGGGCAGTTCTGAATTCACACGAGACTACAACCTGGATATGTCTAATTGCTTAGCTGTGTTTTCTGGACAAGTCTTGGTTGCCTGTAACAAATTGGCCCCATCCGTCTGCGTAATTTAAAAGTGAGCCATTGGAAAACAATTATTTTTCAAACAATTTGCAGAAAATCATATCATGTGACCCCTCATTGGAATGATCTCAAAGAGATCATTCCATTGAGGGGTTATATGATATGGTTTTGTTGAAAGTTTTCGAAAACTTTAAAAAAATAATATTTAAAATAAAAAATTTTGATATCGTGTGTGTTTTAGATAAAGAGTTAATTAAGGTTGAAAATGTAAACCATGTCATCTGTGAGTTATTGTTTGGTAAAACAGGATGTGATGAGTGGGAACTGAAAGTAAAAACTCGCTTTGGCCAACATTGTTTGTATTGTCCATTCATCCATTGTGGTTTTCTGTATCCAATAGAGCTGGTCGGTTTAACCGAACCGAAACCTAAACGCGTTTTTTTAGTGGAAACCAAAACAGAACCGAAAAAGGGATTAACCCTTTGCCCAACGCAGACGATATCAAAATTTATTATTTTAAATATCATTTTTTCAAAGTTTTCAAACAAATTTAAAAAAAACATATCATGTGACCCCTCATTGGAATGAGCTCGACGAGCTCATTCCAATGCGGGGTCACATGATATGGTTTTGTTGAAATTTTTTTAAAAATAATATTTTTTCAACTGCTGAATTTGCACATTATGCGGGCGGATGCGGGCGATTCGTTGGGTAAAGGGTTAAAAACCGTACATTTTCGGTTTTGCTTAACTTTTGAATATTCACATTTAGCACGCCTTTCAGCAACAAAATGTCAGCGAAAATGCATGGTAACATATCATTAAGAAACGATGATAGAAATGCCAATTATGCAATAAATCAGTCATCGCCCAGTGCGTAAATACCTCCAATCTACGTCACAAAAATACAGAACATCAGACCAAAGAGTACAACACCGTTATTGAAAAAGAACGGACTGTGACACCTGCAAAGTATCAGTTCGCTCAAAGCTCAGTTGATGTTGGGGAACCCCTTTTTGCAGGAAAGGGGTTAAATTAATATTAATAAAACGTTAGCTGCACATACCTGTCATACAAAGTGTCAATCAGAAATTTGACTAGAATGAAACAAGAAGAGCTCCCTCCTGAGCTCTTCCTATCTCATGCCTATGGCACTCTGCAATAATCTGTGGCTGCTGTACATATTACACAGTGATCTCCATTAAAATCTAGCTATAGCTTCCAAGACTGTACCATCCTTGTTATATTCATATCCTTCTCATCCAGCCAGAAGCAAATAAGATTGTTTTTTCATTTGAATTTCTTTTGTTACTGTTTATTGGAGAGTGCCTAGTGCCTTTTTTTTATTAGGGTTTAAAGACACATTAACAGCCAGGGTCATATCATGTCGGTGACAGTTTTACAGGTGGAGGAAGCCTGATTACCACCGAGCAACAACGAGCAGCTGTCAGCTCTCCAACTTCGTAACTCTGAACTCTGCACCGTGGCACAGGCAGGGTTAGATTGGTTGAAGACATGCGCACCTCCGACTTGCAGTTCACCTTAGTACACAGCGTCATCGTGCCCCCATGTAGGCAATCAGGGTTAAGTGCCTTTCCCAAGGACAGAATGCTGGAGCGCGAATCATTCGCTGAAATGGTCACCCATCCAACTACTAACCGCGCTCGACATTTCTTAACTTCAGTGATCTGATGTGAACCGGTTACCGCGATGCCACAGTGCCCCCCCCCCCCCCCCCCCTGTTGAACAAATATGAATTTATTGGAGAGTGCCTGGGCACTCTCTGCTAAAATGTAACGAAACAATTATTGTTGAACAAATATGCCCCCCTCCAAAACAAATAAAAAATAAATAAAAAAATACTAATAATATAAAAAATATAATTGAGAACTCTTCCAGATAACCAACAGAAAGGGTAGAGATGTGTGTGGGGGGGGGGGGGGGGGGGGGGGAATAAACTATTTCCACTCATGTATATATAAGTAAATTGCATATTGTAAAGTTCCTCTCTGTTATGTAAATTGTATTTCAGAAATGTAAGTCTTACAACAAAATATGATTGAAACCATGTCCATGCAGTACAAGAAAACTAATAAATGTCATTTGGTTCCCTTGTTCATTTATATCCCTCTGGAAATGACTATATGAGTCAAACATAATACAAGAAGTATTCATATTATTCGTGTATTGATCGCATTTTGATTTGAAAATTTACAATCGTTGCCAGATATTACAATAAAAAATATTAGATGAGTAATTATTTTACAATGAAATGTCATCATATTCATTAAGTCTCAAACAAAAATCATATAGAGATATTGATCGTAAGTAAACTACAAAAATAATTTGAATGTTTTCTGTGTTCTCATTAAATTCAAGTAACATGAAATGGATCGCGGTGAATTATATTTTATTCATGTCAGAAGATAGCAATGTTTTGAAATGTAGAAATCCCTTTCCAAGGTCCTAGAATTTAGAAATCCCTTCTAAGGGCCTTGTAAGTCCTGGAATGTAAAAATTCCTTCCCAGGGATCTACAAAGTCCTTGAATGTAGAAATCCCTTCCCAAGGCCCTGCAATGTCCTGGAATGAAGAAATCCCTTCCCATGGACCTGGAAAGTCCTGGAATGTAGAACTTCCTTCCCAAGGACCTGGAAAGTCCTGGAATGTAGAAATATGTTCCAAGGGCCTGAATAGTCCTGAAATGTAGGAATATGTTCCAAGGGCCTGAAGAGTCCTGAAATGTAGAAATCCCTACTTAAGGCCTGAAAAGTCTTGGAATGTAGAAATCACTTCCCATGGGCCTGGAAAGTCCTTACAAATTGAAACCTTCCTTGAATAGGCTCAAGAAAATGAGATCTCAGATGCTCAGTGGAGATTAATTTCAGCATGCAGTTTTCAGCTCACTTAGTAAACAAATGAATATTGTGGGAATGGACGTTGTCTAATAGAATGTCTGTCTAACAGAATAAGAGTACAGTAGAATCCTCTTAATTGAATATCCATTTTGCCAGTGAAAATTATTCATATTATTATTTATTGGTGTTTAAGGTCACATACTTATGCACAATGGCTAATCGTGACCGTGACAGTTTTACGGGTGGAGGAAGCCGGAGTACCCGGAGGGAACCACCGAGCAACGAAGAGCAGCTGTCAGCTCCCCAACATCGTAACTCTGAACTCTGCACCGCAGCACAGGCAGGGTTAGATTGGTTGAAGACATGCGCACCATCGACGTGCAGTACGCCTCAGTACACAGCGTCATCATGCCCCCATGTAGGCAATCGGGGTGAAGTGTCTTGCCCAAGGACACAACGCGGTTGCCGCAGGTGGGATTCGAACTGAGGACCTCTTGGCTTGCAGCCTGCACCTCTACCAACTGAGCCACCGCGCCCCCCCCCCCCCCCACACACACACACAAAAAAATTATTCAATTAACAGGAGTATACAATTAACAGGGATTTGGTCAGTTTCCTGTGTTCTGGATGTAAACTGAGCATTTATTCTATTATATCTTGTTTGACAGAGCTCATAGAGCTCTGTCAAACAAGATATAATAGAATAAATGTCTGTATTGGATGTAGTGAGGCCAAAAAGGTTGATAAATAAGGGGAATTTTGTGCGTGTCACAGTAATTTTTTCGACATATTACAAAAAGTTAAAAACAATTAACAGGAGTTTACTCTACAACCCATATGCAATTAACAGATCAAATTTGTACTAAAGCTATGGTAAATGGTTTTGTGTTTGAAAATTATATTCAGTTAACAGGGATATACAATTAAGAGATATCCAATTAAATGGGCTCCACTGTATTGTATTCTAAATCCCCAGAGGGAATCCTGGGAACTGAAGTAATGCTTATTTGCTGTGATAAACAAGCTCTGTTTTACTGGTGGGCTTGGTCCGATATTTTTTGGCAGAGTTATGGCTCTTTTCCGACTAAGAAAACATGTTGATGTTGGTTTCCTGCCGATAACTTTACTTTGACTGAACAAAATGAAACAAAAATGTTTTTTCAAAGGTTAAAAACCACATAATACAGGTTGGGATTGATAGTGGGCTTGGTCCGATATTTTTGGCAAAGTTATGACACTATTCTGACTTAGAAAACAAGTTGATATTGGTTTCCGGATGATAACTTTAGTCTGACTAAATGAAATGAAACAGAATGTTATACATAGGTTTATGACCACATAATACAGTTTGGTATTAATAGAGGGCTTGGTCCATTATTTTTTGGCAGAGTTATGGCCCTCTTTCGACTTTGTAGACATCTTGATATTGGTTTTCCAGAGGATAACTTTAGTTTGACTGAACGAAATGAAATCAAAATTTATACATAGGTTTATAACCACATACTGGTAATACATAATGGGATTTATAGTGGGCTTGGTCCGATATTTTTTGGCAGAGTTATGGCCCTTTTCCAACATAGAAGACATGTTGATGTTGATTTCCGGATGGTAACTTGAGTTATAGGTGTCTGATTTCAATCAAACTTAGAATAGAGCTTACTGCAGACAACATACCAGCCGGGTTTGATTTTGAGTGTGGTGTGATTACTTTTATCTGAGTTATGGCCCCTTTTTTGACTTTGTTAACCACTAATATGGTTTATCATAAAGTGGTAGCATTAGTGTCCCATGTACACATTTGGTGGCCGGCTGTATTGGCGCTATCGTTTAATGGAGATAAGATATTTATTAATTCAATATCAACAAAGATAAATGACTAGAAACTCATGCTTGGCAGTGGATGGGGGGGGGGGGGGGAGGGGGCATAGCCACCCTTGGCATTGAACTTGTTTTTTTTGTCGGTTTTTTAAAAAACTTTAACAAAACCATATGTGACCTCTCATTGGAATGAGCTCGAGCAGCTCATTCCTATGAGGGGTCACATGATATTGAAATGTTTTGGAAAAAAAATATTTTTCAACTGCTCAATTTGTAATTTATGGGGTTAAGGCCAAAAAATCAGACAAAATTCTTTGTTTTCCTTTTGTTAACCCTTTACCTAACATGAAAAGCAGGCAACACCTGCAAACAAAATTCTTGAATAACTAATTTTTTTCATTTTTTGTCTCAAAAACATAGGTTATGACCCCTCATTGGAACAAGCTTATTCCAAAGAGGTGTCATAACCTGTGTTTTTGAGACAAAAAATAAAAAAATAATGAAAATTAATTGGCAATTTTTGTGAATAGCGCTGGCCGGTTTTGGCTGTTACATTGGGTAAAGGGTTAACCTATATACCGGAGGTTTAGTAGGTCACCCGATGAATGACCATCTACTCTTAATCTCTATTCCTGAAAGTATCCACACATACTATAATTTCCCTGTGGGAACTCTGGGAAGTGAAGCTGTGCTTTTTTACATTGATAAACCAGTGTATACTCCTGACGTGCAGTATGCATTAGAATACTGTTCCACCATGTTCCCACTTGGGCAGTTGGGATTACCCCTTTACCAAACAATCTGCGGCATATGCTCACGTAATATGCAAATTCATATGCAAATTCAGAAGCTGAAAAAAAAAATTTCAAAAAATTTCAACCAAACCATATCATGTATCTCGTTGAGCTTGTCCCAATGAGGGTTCATATGATATGGTTTGGTTGCAAATTCAGTAGTTGAAATATTATTTTCAAAAAATTTCAACAAAACCATATCATGTGACTCCTCATTGGAACGAGCTTGTCGAGCTCGTTCCAACGAGGGGTCACATGATATGGTTTGGTTGAAATTTTTTTTTAAATTTGTAAAAAATAATATTTGAAATAATAAATTTTTATATCATCTGCATTGGGTAAAGGGTTAACCCTTAAGCCCCCATATAGCCCCAAACCGCCACTTTTATATTGCATTGAAGCAGGTGCTCCCTTGTGTAATCTTTTTTATTATTCTTGTGTGTAGACTGAATTTTTCCTGGCAGTGGATCTACATCACTGCTGGCTGCCTGTATAGGCAGCCAGCAGTGATGTAGAACCACTGCCAAGTCATCAATAACTATGTTAGCAGAAAAAGGCCATAAATACTTTAAAATTAATCTGAGGACTTAAGGGTTAAATGTCTTTGCTTTGAGACTAGATTCAATTTAGATATTCAGTTGATTCGGAATTGACTACCCAGTATGTTTCATTTTGAATCTCTTCTCAGGAATAAAGCTTGGTATCAGTCCTATGTCATCTCACAGAAAGTAACACCACCCATACTAATTTCAGTCTCACTTGTCACCACCACTGTTCAAAGGAAATTTAAGGTTTCCAAACAGTGTCGACAATAATCTGGTGCTTGCGGCTAGCGCTGTGCAGTGCCTTGTACCAGTGAGTCTCACTGTTCCTGTTTTTGAACTGTAATCCTTACTGGGTAATATTTCTCCGATGAAGGCATGACTTGATGATATAGTGTTGATATTTTATCAGTCGTAATTTGCGCCTCGCAGTCGGAACAAATAAGGTTTATAGCCCCTCTCTCCAATGGGTCATTTTTGAAATGTTCCTTGATTCGATTTGATTTTGAATAATCGACCCTATTCAATTCGCAATTTGATTCAAATAAAAAATGTGATTCACGGGGCCCTATCTACAACCTTTTGATCTGAAGTCTATTGCTCTAACCATTAATCCACTATACTCCCAAATGTACTTCATTAAGAATTTAACTTCATGTTGATTTCTTGTGTAAAAGGTGAATTTTTGTAAAGGTATATAATAAACATATTAGTTGGCGTGTCACATTCCATCTCGTTGATGAAGTCAGATCACTGGATCACACCAGTTGCCATTGTTGGTGTGTGTGACCACGGATTTAACCTCATCAGCTTGAAGAAATATGATACACCAGATAAGTTTACCATCTTAACACCCTACAAATTGATGTCAAAATACCGAAAGTTCAAAAGAAATTTTTTTTATATTATGCAGCTAGAATTTAACCAATTTAATCTTGTTTGACAGAACCTTTACCCAATGCAGACGATATCAAAATTTATTATTTCAAATATCATTCTTTTAAAATTTTTCAAAAAATTTCAACAAAACCATATCATGTGACCCCTCATTGGAACGAGCTCGACGATATGGTTTTGTTGAAATTTTTTGAAAAATAATATTTTTTCAGCTGCTGAATTTGCATATTATGCGGGTGGATGTGTCTGATTTATTTGGTAAAGGGTTTAATTCTTAGTTGCATTTTGTGGAAAACTGTTATTTGAAATTTCAGAATTTGACATCAGAATGCAGAGAGTTAAGCTCCCTTAAATTCCTAGTTGCAGTATAGGAAAAATTTTAAGCTTGAAATTTTCTTAATTCACCATCAGTTTGCAGAAGGTTAATATATTATAATTATTATATTAAACACTAGTATTTGATTAAGTTGTGCACAATCTACAGCATGTCTTGTCCAAACAAAAAGTGCATGTGAGTTAATTTCAATTTTTGGTTCTTGCTTTAAATTCCTCCCATCAGCATATCATCACAAGCTGACAGTTGATTAAGTTAATGCTGACAGATACATTTCCTATTTCCTAGTAGTTTCACATTCAATCATTTAATTGATCAGGAAATTTGGAATCCATGGATGCAGTCAATCCTGTATGTTCAATAATTGGAGAGCAGTCTGGAAATATGAGCATCAGATACATGCTTGGCAAATCAATCCCTACCAAACACGAAAAGAAGATGCATTTGCTTTTTTCATACCCCCACTTTTTATACACCCGTTTGAAAAATGGTTGTATTATGTAATCAGTCTGTCCGTCCGGTGGTGCATCTGTCGTACTGCCAATCCATCTGTCTGTTAACATTTTTGGTTTCCAACTAATAAGTCCAGTTTGGATTGTTTGATCTCATCCAAAGTTGGTATGTGATTTACCCAGCTAGTAATACAAGCCAGATTCGAATATGGGTTCCTTCCAATTATTTTTACATGAGTTACGGCCCTTTTTGACCTGGAATTCGACAGTTTATTAACGTTTTTGGTTTCTGACTGATAATTCCACTCAGGATTATTTGATGTAAACCAAAGTTGGTAAGTATATTACCCAGCTAGTAATACAGGCCAAGTTTGAATATGGGTCCTGTCAAATTATTTTTACATGAGCTATTACGGCAAACAGGCATATTTAGCCATGCTTGGCTGTGCTCTTGTTAAAAAAATGAGGTATATATATACTGGATCGCATCAGTCTGTACGAGTCCATATCTCAGCTAACAGTTGTCTGATCTTAATGAACTTTTACAGGAATGCCCAGCATGTCATTCCTATTCAGACAGATATCAAGTTCTGCTGTCTGCATCTTCCACTCATTGAAGTTATACATCTTCTTCAATTTTTGTTTGTTTGTACGAGTCAGTAACTCAGCTGATAATGGGCAAATCTTCATGAAATCTTACCCCCCCCCCCCCTCCCCCGACACAGGGTACCCGGAAAGTGAAACAGTGCTTGCTTACTGTGGTAAACAAACTCTGTTCCACTGGTAAAATAGGACCCAGTTACTAATGCTTGGCGTGCGAGTCTTCTAAAATAGGCAATATGGGGTATAAACGATTGACCTTGACTTTATCTCCATGTTGTGGTCATGAAAAGCCATTGTTCAGAAGTATGTGTTCTTAAACACCAATAAATAAATAAATACAGGAAATCTTACATGGATGTCCAGCATGACAGGCAAATTTAGACAGTAGAGATGGGCAATATACCAAAAAACTGAACTGATACCGATATCATGGGGATACCGAAAAACTATACTGAACCCATCATTGAATATGAAAACTGTCTGAATTTTCATATTTTCCTACATTTGCTACTTATAAGGCCTGGTTGAGACTTGATAGCAATTGAAGGGTTCATTTTCATGCATGAAGTGATTGATTTTCTTTTCAGTTTTGTTAACCGTTAACCCTTTACCCAACACAGAATATTTCAAAATTTGTTATTATAATTGTAATTTTAAAAAAATTTTCAAAAAATGTCATGATGAAGCTCGTTCCAAAGAGGGGTCACATGATATGGTTTTGTTGAAATTTTGCTGCTGAATTTGCATATTACGCGGGCTGATGCGTGCGATTCGTTAGGTAAAGGGTTAAGGGCCTGGGAAATTGTTCTAAATTCCCACAAGACTAAAACTGTACACGTCCAGTTGCTTAGCAGTGATTTCTAGTCAAGTCTTGGCTGTCTTAATAGGCAGCCAAAGCTTTACTAGAAATCACTATTCAGGTGATATATCTATTGTCAGCAGAACCTCTCAATAATGGTTTGTTATTGGCACATGTTCTGAGATTCCTTGGGAAAGACACTTCATCTCCATTGCCTGCATGGGGGCACGGGGGCATTGTGTACTAAGGCATACTGCACATCGATGGTGCACTTGTCTTCAATCAATGCTAACCCTGCTTGTGTGGAGTAAGTATGTTGGGGAGCTGACAGTTGCTCGCCGTTGCTCGGTGGTTCTCTCCGGGTACTCCGGCTTCCTCCACCCGGATAACTGCCATGATTAGCCATTGTGCATAAATATGTGACCTTAAACACCACTTAATAATAAATAAATAAATAAATAAATAAATAAATAAATAAATAAATAAATAATGTTCTGAGATTGCAAATGCCTAAAATAGGCTTTTGAAGGTTAAGATGTGTAGAACAAGTCACAAAATGACTGTAGATATGATTTATGTTGGCAAAAGAATGCCAATGTTGAGTTCATTATTCTGTAATTTCCTGGTGTGAATTCTCCTTTGGTACTATCAGCAAATCTCAGTAAAGTCAAATACCAAATTCCAAACCGATACCGTGGTAACCCCCTGTAAAAATACTGAAACTGCTACCAAACTCAAAATTCCAGTACCGCCCATCTCGACCAGACAGATCTCAAGTTAGGCTGTCTGCATCTCCCACCCATTAGAGTTATGTCCCTTTTTCTATTGAGAAAAATGCAATTTTTGTTCGAGTCTGGAACTCAGCTGATAGTGGTCAGATCTTAATGTAATCTTACATGGATGTCTAGTGTGACATGAGCTTTCAGACACATATCAAGATAGGCAGTCTGCACCATCCACCTGGGAGTACATGTAATGTCCCTGTTTCTGTCAAAAAAGATACAGTTTTTCTCCATTTGAGTCTGTAACTCAGCTGATAATGACCAACATGTAATGAAATTATTCATAGATGTCCATCATGTTCAAACTCATATCAAGCCATGTTGCCCCATCCCTCGACAAGACATCCTTGGGAATATGCCAGCACCTCTGGTGCAATCTCTTGTTCTTGGATAACTAAATATTTTCATTTTGTGTTTCAGAAACTTAGTTTATGATCCCTCATTGAGCTTTATGAGCTGGTTCCAATGAAGGAGCAAACGCTAAATTTTTGGCGATAATGTTGAAAAACTAAAAGAATTAGAATTTTTTAGTTGTGATCAGCAGTTCTATCAGGGATGTAAGTTTTCCAGCCTTTTTTGGAATTCCGGGTTTTCATTGCTGATTTCCATCTTTCCTAGTCTATGCTCCAGGCTTGGCAATCTAGCAAATCAAGGCATGCAAAACAATTGCCCTTTTCAGATTGCTTGGGAGCGCAGTTGCACCTGAAATTTTCAATGCTTCAAAACTTGTATGCTATTTTGGTTATATTCACTTCAAGGTATTAATATTGTGACTGAAAAATTGTACTATATTCAGCTACACAGTGGAAAAATTGGCATACACATCTCATTATTAAAAATGTTGCTTTCAATTCTTATGTGTCTGTCTTCTACACTTAAAATGTATCGAAATTCGACACAGAATGGATCATGAATTATTGCGAATCAATACAACATTGACAAATCGTCGCCTGAGTTCCAGTATGTTCTCTGTGCCAGTTGGCACAGAGAACACATTGTAACTCAGGGGACGAAATGATAATAGATTTTAAAGGCAGTCCTAAACAGGTCTGGCATTCCAAAAAATCAAGGGGTGCAAAAAATTGCCCTCCTCAATTTTTTTGGAGGCGTGCAGCAAACCTGCACTCCTAGAGAATGCCAGGTCTGATGTTCATGGACATGAATATTCTTGTTGTAGAGTTTATATTCTGATTTTTACTATGAATTTTATGGTACATCCGAGGTGTTTCATTCTTTGCCATTGAATTTAGTGGTGAACTGTCTGCTATTGCAGCTAAATCAGCTGTGTGCCACAGGTGATGCTGGCATGTTGTGTGATAGTCTTTGCAAAACACGACCTCACCTCAGGCTGATCTGGGCTAGAACGAGCCAGATGGGTTTGGGGTGAGGCTGAGTCATATAAAGACTAGTTATGATCGCATCAGATGTGATTTTTTTGGATTTTTGACCTGTTTTGACTTATATTATCCCTGTTATGAATATTCCAGTTTTTTGCCTTGCTGGAACTTACACCCCTGCAAGCCAGAAAATAAGCAGACTGTCATCTGCAAAATGAGGTCCCCAGAGGGTGAATTTTGTGATGCTACCCTGCACCACAGGGTAGCATCACTAAATTTACCCTCTGTGAACCTTAATCTGAATCCGGGTCTTAAAACTAAACAGAAAGAGGTACCCAGAGGATAAATTGGTCCACTGTATGGGATAGCATCATCAAATTCACCCCCTGGGGACCTCATTCTGTGAATGTCAGACTGCTTATTTTCAGGCCTGCACCCCTGCTCTATAGATATCTGACAATATCGGTTGGTTGGTTGGTCTCTCAGTCTGTTGATAGACTGTGACTAACAAATTTTTAAACTCAATAACTTTTAAAGTAACTGGTGGAATGACTTCATATCTGGTATGCAAGTGTATCTTATTGATGTCTGGCATGTTCAGTGCAGGTGGTATTTGGAGTATTTTTGTCTTTATTGACTTGGAATTTGTGTTACTTTTACCAGCCATCACAGCGTAGGTGCGATATTTGTTTATTGTGCTTGGTATATTATAATCAGTATCAGTCCTTCATGTGAGTAAATTTTACAGGTGCAAAACCTGCACTCGCAAATGAAACTGCAAGTGCAGATCGTACTCGCAAAATTACAAAAATCATCAGTTAGGTTTTGCATGTGTGGGAATACTTTAAACAAGATTTTGAAGAGTGTGGAAGGATGGTATTGATGAAATACAACTCTTTCAACTGAGAAATGAACAAAACTAAACTCAAATCAGTCCCCATAGCAAAACGGTCAAACTCAGAAAGAGCCCTCCATCTCAGCTGATTTTGTGCATAAGGCCTAAAAAAATAAAAAATCTGTTTCTCAGGCCCTCTTACATGGTCCTTTTGGCTGCCGCATGCTCTCTTTTTATAACCAATTTAAACTTTAAAAAAATTAAAATTAAATGATTTATGTCTGATATTTTACCCAAGTTAAAAAAATTGATGAATTTGTCCCTTGAGTGCAAGAAGGCTTTGCAATGCTTTAGCATTGCAAAGCCTTCTTGCACTCAAGGGATGAAATACACCACCACCCATGCTATTCTGTAGATTATGAGGCCTAAAAGATGGACCAAGAACATGAACTTTTGATGGCAAAGAAGTAATTACTGAAATAAAAAATAAAATAAAAAACCGCTCGCACGCATGCAATTTCACAAATAATGGCCTGAGAAACAGAAGATCTACTTTGAGTGGCCTTATCAGAATGTGCAGCATATATCTTGCACCAAAATCAAGTAATGAACTTTTTTCCACCTTTGGTGTTTGTTGCAAATCCGATAAGGTCTTTAAATGACCATTTTAGCAACGTAGAAAGTGTGACAACTGGCATTTTAATTTGAAGTAAACTCAGATAAACGTAAGAAAACAAACAAAAATGCTCACACATATATTTCTGACACAGATTTCAGGAGTTATTTGATTAACTTCATACACAAGAGAAGACGGTAAAATTATTTGGTACACTAAAATTGATTGGTTGTAGCAGATAATTTCAATATTGATTGGCCAATAAAATCACACCTTATTGTAAGCAACATAAAATTTACCAATCAGGATACAACTTGCTAAGTGCATTGTGTAAAAGAAACACTGATGTTTTCACTAATATAGTAGACCCAGCAAAGTACACAGTCTGTTTTCAGAAGACGTAGGCAAATTATAGAAGGTTATATAATTTGTTTATGTTAGGCCTAAAAAAATAAAAAATCTGTTTCTCAGGCCCTCTTGCATGGTCCTTTGGGCTGCCACATGCTCTCTTTTTATAACCAATGGGAACTTTAAAAAAATCAAAATTAAATGGTTTATGTCTGATATTTTACCAAACTTAAAAAAAAATTGATAAATTTGTCCCTTGAGTGCAAGATGGCTTTGCAATGCTTTAGCATTGCAAAGCCTTCTTGCTCTCAAGGGATGAAATACATCACCTCCCATGCTATACTGTGGATTTTGGGGCCTAAAACATAAACCAAGATATGAACTTTTGATGACAAAGAAATAATTACAGAAATAAAAAATAAAATAAAAAACCGCTCGCCCACATGCAATTTTACAAATAATGGCCTGAGAAACAGAAGATTTTCTTTGTGGGGCCTTATATTGATCTGTCAATTTAAAAAAATAATTTTAATCAGTTACCGACGACTGGTTCCCCACATGATGTGTTCAGTTGCCAGTGTTTTGAAGCTCAGCGTGACTATTTTGTTTCGAGTGTGATTTTTAGCGCGCATCTTTTTGCAATCACAGGTGCTTGTGAGCGCAATAGTGCCCGTCTCAAATGAAGGACTGCAGTATTACTCCAAATATCTATGCCTTCAGCAGTGAAATCTTGAACTCTTAGAGACAAAAACATGTTGTGCATAAGTTTTGTGTGAATAATAGTTTCCAATAAACTATAAATGTCTCTGGTGTCTGTGGACTATTCTTTCTCGAGTACAGTGGAACCCTGTTAATTGAATAGCCACTTTGTCAATGAAAGTTATTCAATTAACAGGAATATTCTCTTAACAGGGATTGTCACTGTCCTGTATTCTTGAGATAAACTTAGCATTTATTCTATTATATCTTGTTTGACAGCCCTCCACGAACTCTGTCAAACAAGATATAATAGATTAAATGTCCATATTGGATGTACTGAGGCCAAATAGGTCTATAAACAAAGAAAAACTGGGGAGAGTCAGGGTAGTTTCTTGACAGGTTACAGGATTTTTTATTCAATTAATAGGAGTTTTCTCAATAACCTATATTCAATTAACAGGTCAAATTTGTACTGGAGGTATGGTAAATGGTTTTGTGTTTGGAAATTATATTCAATTAACAGAGATATACAAAAAAGAGATATCCAATCAAGTGGCCTCCACTGTACAAACTGGTTGGGTATAGTCCAGGGCTTATATTTCATCTAATTTTGGGAGAATCCATTTGGATTTTCGCAACCATTTTTGCGAGAATCCATACCTACTATGAGTGTCTCAGGATCCCATGAGGCCACCATGATTAAACCCCTATTGTATACTGATAACACAAGTTAACCCTTTACCCAACACAGCTTTTTAATTTTTAAAACATAAACTGAATCTGACAATTTTTAAAAAAATAAACAATATTTACCAGCAAAACCTTACTAATATGGTTGTCATTGGCACTGGCCCATTGAGCCAGTTCCAATGACAGTCATATTTGTACAATTTTATTGACAAAGTGTCTGAATATATCAGGTCGTGTTAGTCGTGTACTGGATAATTTGCTGCTGCTGTGTTAGGTAAAGGGGTTAAATTGACTCAGTTCTTTTCACACGAATTCTAGCAGAGGTGCATCAAGAATCAACATGGATTCTCACTGGTTTTGTTGTGCCAATCTTTGCTGCATGAATCGATTCTTGGATTCTCCATGAAATATAAGCCCTGTAGTCAACTTCAAGCTGTGCAGTATTAATAACACAGTCACTGTCAGTGAATTCTTTGTTGGGTGAAAGCAAAATACTGATAGTATATACACCATTTTGTTAGAAATTGTTTGAGATATATCATTCTGTCAAGCCTGAAAATAAGCAGTCTGACATTTGCAGAATGAGGTCCCCAGAGGATGAACTTGATGATGCTATCCTATACAGTGGGCCAATTTATCCTCTGGGCACCTCTTATTGTTTAGTTTTGAGACCCTGATTTAGATTAAGGTTCACAGAGGGTAAATTTAGTGATGCTACCCTGCTGCGCGGAGTGTGGGGGTGTTGACTTCAAAATAAATTGGCCTGCTCAACAGGTGCCAAGTGTCATATAAACTCTGGGAAACACCATTTCCCATTAAATGTTTTGAAAAAAAGAGAAAAGGAATATTTTCTGACTACAACAAGGGTAAAATGAGCATTTGTAAAATGACACTGTAATTTTGTATAATCAAATTTCAGCACAATTTACTTTCCACTCATAATTCATATCATGTTTTGGAAAAACCACACCCAAGAGTGTTGGAGGAGTTGTATAGAATATACCCATAGTAGCTTGGTGTACCAAATGTTCAACACGAGTGGTGAAGTGGTGTTAACCACGAGCCTTTGGCATACAGTTAATACCACTTCACCACGAGTGGTGAACAATTTGGTACACCAAGCTACTTTGGGTATATTTTATTTATACCATGATCATCAGATTATTAAGAGTCGCTATTATTTTTTCTTGATTTTACTGAGCAGCAGCCGTACATACATGCAAATGTTTTGTTTACATGAGCATCGTGGGCGGTACTTCCTCTGTCAATTTTATCACCAAAACGGAATAGAAAAAGAAACAGGGCCTTTTTCATTTTAATAACATAATAACATATTATTTCAAGTTATGGATGTTTTATTAACATGAGACAACGTATGTTTGTCAATTTTTGGTGTTTTATTGGGGTAAACTCATGTAAAAACATAATAAATAATTGCAACTTTCATTTCACTCTTCGCGAGGTGATATGCGATAAATTTAGACAAGTTCGCATTAAAGTCGACGTCACCAAATGTCAAGGATGTCATTCCACTGTAGGTGTAAATTTCAACTATTGAAATCCCATTGCTCTCATGTTCACCACAGTTGGTGTATAAACCTAAAATTTTTGTCATGGGCTTTTCATATATAATAGAATAGGTAACCATGGTATAAAAGCAGGTAAAGAATTCTTACAGACAATTAGCAATACAAAGGTCCTCACCTCTGGAAATTTATCTACTAGCAAGGGCAGTAACTGCACAAATTTTGTCGAATCAAAAATGTTTAGACAATGTTAGACAATGTTTTATGATGAACAGACGACAGACAGACAGACAGACAGGCAGGGCTGGGCTGGGCAGGGCAGGGCAGGGCAGGGCAGGCAGGCAGGCAGGCAGGATGGGTGGAGTGATTGATAGATGGACAGACAAACTGACGGATGGATGAACACCATTTCAGTATCCCCCTCCCAGCTTTGTCAGTGGGGAATAAATAAAAATCCTATGAATAATGCAGGCAGAGTTTGGTGTGCAAACATTTGTGCAAGCAATTTGCCTGTGCAAAAGTTGTTAAATAAAAAGTTCCTGCCCACATGCATCTGCACTTCATATTCATACTCCACACTGAGCTTCGTAAAAAGCCTGTAAAAAAATGTAGGAGTAAAGCAGACAGGCATTTTTGCTGGAAATTTACCTATTACCAAGGGCTGTAACTGTGCAAAATTTGTCGACAGTAGAAAAACATCTTGTCATCATGATCATCTATCCTTCATAATGATACGTCACACCAAGTCTTGTAAAAGCATTTAAAAATTGTTGGATAAGTTAAGCAAACAAGCATTTTTGCTGGAAATTTACTCGTCACCAAGGCCTGTAACTACACAAAATCAGTTCAATCAAAAATTCCTGCCCTCATGCACATTTTCATTTCATACTGATACTTCACACCAGGTTTCATAAAAATCCTGTGAAAAATGTAGGTGTAAAGTAGATAAGCATTTTTGCTGAAAATTTACCTCTTACCAAAGACTGCACAAAACTTGTTGAACCAAAAATTCCTATACACATGTACATCTATGCTTTATACTGATACTTCACCACACCAAGTTTCATAAAAGTTTGCTGAAAAATGTAAGGGGAGTTAAGCAGACAAAGTTTTGTGATAGATTGACTGTCAGACAATGGACTGATGGATGGATGAATACCATTTTATATCCCCCTCCTGACTTCCTTGACGTGGGGTAAAATTATTTTATTTAATGCTCCTTTTCATATTTATTTCGAATGTAGCTTTATTTTCAGATTAACCCTTCGAACCCAAGAGGCCTCTTTTCTCACCCAGGAACGTGATATTTCATTACTTAACTGGTTGAGTGCTAGAAGCCACTATCGGCTTTCAAAAAAAGATAAGGGTACCAGAGCAAAAGCCAGCATTTTTCTTGTTCATGTTTCCTATTCAGGCAAAGATAAATGTTATTTTGTTTATACAAATTTGTTTTATTACAAATTATTGGAGAGTGCCTGTGGGCACTCTCCAATAATTTATAATAAACCAAAATTTGAATAAATTTAAACTACCAAATATAGTCTAGCCCTCATCCAGTTAAGTAAGATGCCTGTTAAATTAATGTGTTGGGTAGACCAATCAATATTTTTAAGGCTGCATGTTGAAAATATTAATTGGCCTACCCCCAAATAATGTATATGGAATCTTCTAATTGCTGTCATTGAACTGACATGGAAGATACCACCAGTGTTCGAAGGGTTAAGTGTGAAGTATAAATGATAAATGTTCCTTTGTGACAACTGGTTTCAAGATTTTAAAATTTTATAGCAATATTTAATATTTTCACTTCCTCTTGGAAGCTTTTATGGTTGAAATGCAATTTAGTTCGTTTCCTCTTTTCATTGTTTGTGTTATCACTAATTCATCATCCTCTCAAAAATGATAAATTAGAGGCGGTTTTTAAATTCCCATTTCCATTCAAAATTTCTGATCATAAAATCGAAATTAAAATTTCATTTCTCAAGAGATTTTGTGGTAATTTACTAAATTATTTTCAAAAGGACACCTGTCAAAAAGCTCCATGCTTTTATCTGCATTCAGATGGTTGTGTTATCCCATTGCAGGAAGAATTTACATGCGCAATAAACATAGGTCCAATGTTACTAAATGTTACCAGGTCATGCTGTACAAATGAGTTTATTGCAGCCTTGTGACTGATATTATCCAGTACCCCAAACAAAGTTTGTCAGGGGAGGCAGAAATAAGTCTGTGAATTCATCCATCCGCACATTTTGTGAAAATGATATTTTGAACAAATAGAATTGGATTTCAATAGAACTTGCAGAGGCGGCGGAACAATTTTCAAAGTGGGAGGGTGGGGGGGGACTGAATTGGGTAATGGATGGTCGTCGGTATGAAAATTTTAAATTCCAGGGTCCCAAAATCCACATTTCCATGCATCTGAGTGGATATTTTGAAATTTTTCAGGAGATGTATTTGAAAGATTTCACACTTTGAGAGCTGTTAAAAAACGTCAGTAAAGCATACAGATGAGGTCTGTTTATCAGCTTTGGCCGTAACGACCACAGCTGATAAATAGACCTCACCTGTATGCTTTACCAGACGTTTACAGCAATTATACTGTCTGGATTATCTTGCCTGGGTGTGGATTTGGTACTTGTATGTCTGTAAGATTATGATCTACTTCAATTAACCGATTTTTTAACAGACTGTATACATTTTAGCGTTTGCTGCCACCTACTGCAAAAAAAATCCATCGAAACTGAACCAGTACAAGAGAAACATAGGTGGCGAAAATGTAGGGGGAGGTTCTGGATCCGCCCCTTGTTTCACCAGTCATTTGTTGTGTTAAAATATATGCATACAAAAAAGCATGGCACGGTAAAAAAAGTGGAGGGGCTGAAGCCAGAAGGCACAGAGAACACATTGGAACTCAGGGGACGATTTGTCAATGTTGCATTGATTCACAATAATTCATGACCCATTCTGTGTCACATTTCGATGCATTTTGAATGTAGAAGACAGTCACATAAGAACTGAATGTAACATTTTGAATAATGAGAAGATGTGAGTGCCAAATTTTCCACTATGTAACGGAATGTACTACAATTTTTCAGTCACAATTTCAGGTGCAATTGCACTCCCAAGCAATCTGAGGAGGGCAACTGTTTTGCACTCCTTGATTTTCTATATTGCCTGGCCTGTCAAATCATGGTCTAGCTGTTTGCTCTTGGCAGGTATATTAACATAAACTCAAAAATTTGAAGATATTTTCATTTTCACTCTCTCAAAGCCTCTAGAGTCCAGGATACTGTGACTTTTTTACAATTAAAAGAAAACGATTTCTCCCGTCAGGGCGAACCGTATTCAATCTGTTGGTCTGGGTACTCTCTAGCTCTCCTTGTCAGGGATCATAGCCCCTGCATTGGAGAGGGTTGGGGTAAATTGTGGTAAATCCTTGTGCCACACCTGCCTTAAACTCCAATAAATAAATTGTAGTCAAATCTAGGTTAAAATGGAGAGAATGTGGAACAGATGTATGTCTCAAACTGAGAGTCGATGAAATAAATTATTGCTACTGTTGTGATTCTGATAAAGGTGTTGACAGATATAACGAGATGTGTGACAGTCTATTTAAACAGACTTTCTAATAGACCTTCTGCTTAATACTTCCGGCTCCACTTAATTAGATCTAAATAATTTGAAGACGTATATTCATGTGTGCTGACAACATTTAATTAAACTGTCTTCCTAATGACAGTGACTGTGATATTTCTGAGGGCCCTGAGACATAATAACCTTGGTCTGAACAGAATGTCAAATTCATCTTGGGGTTTCTCTTCATCTTCACAACAGTAGAATATATGTATCAGATTTGTTCTTGGTTAAGAGCATTATCTGAAATTATATCTTTTTGTGTAATTTTTAGCTTAACTTGACAAAGTCAAGATATACATAGAATGGCATGGTCATGTGAATGGGTTAATCGATATGGCACTAGTGCCAGCGCAGAAGGATATAACGGTCGCAGTCCTCAAGTTTTATCCTTCTGTGTTACTATATCATCCCCCGAGTTCCAATGTGTTCTATGTGCCTACTGGCACATAGAACACATTGAAACTCAGGGAACGAATTTTAGCTCTCCTTAGCGATTCAAATTGTAATTGCATTGCATAATTTGTAGATTTATTTATTGATGTTTAAGGTCACATATTTATGCACAATGGCTAATCATGACCGTGACAGTTTTATGGGTGGAGGAAGCCGGAGTACCTGTAGAGAATTACCGAGCAACGACGAGCAGCTGCCAGCTCCCCTACATTGTAACTCCGCACTGCAGCACAGGCAGGGTTAGATTGGTTGAAGACATGCGTACCATCAACTTGCAGTACGCCTTAGTACACGGCGTCATCGTGCCCCCACGCATAATTTGTAGAAAATTCCAGTGAAATTTCACCTTTATTTCAAAATATTCCACCCTCGATTTCCATGGCTATTATGTCATCGAATATAGGATCAAAACTATAGGGAATGAAAAGCAGCATTTGCAGAAACTATTCCGTAGTGTGTAAACAAATGAACATTGTCGAGTACTTTGACATCATTCATTTGTATACATACAGTGCTAACTCATTACTCTCAGAAATTGCCGATCATTAACTGATTGAGTGCTAGAAGCTCCTCTCAGGGCTTTCAAAAAAATGAGGGTACCACAGCAAAAGCCAACACCTGAATAATATTTTGTGTACATAAATTTGTTTCATTACAATTTATTGGAGAGTGCCTGTGGGCACTCTCCAATAATTTGTAATAAAAGAAGTATTGAATAACAAATTCAGACCGCTAAAAGTCTTAAATGCCTAAGTAGATTATTTCTCAGTATATACAACACGTCTTTGAGTTGTAATCTATCCCTAACGAGAAGCGGCAGATTTACTACATTTTAACCATGGAATGATGATCACTGTCAATATTTTGGATAACTGGTTGTCTGGGGGCGTGGTGGCTGAGGTTGTTGAGGTGCAGGCTGCAAGCCGAGAGGTCCTCGGTTTGAATCCCACCTGCGGCAACCACGTTATGTCCTTGGGCAAGACACTTCACCCCCATTGCCCACTTGGGGGCACGAAGACATTGTGTACTAAGGCATACTGCACGTCGATGGTGCACCTGTCTTCAACCAATGCTAACCCTGCTTGTGTGGAGTTAGTATGTTGGAAGCTAACAGTTGCTCGTCATTTCTTGGTGGTTCTCTCCAGGTACTCTGGCTTCCTCCATCCATAAAACTATTGTGGTCATGATTAGCCATTGTACAGAAATATGTGCCTTAAACACCAATAAACAAATAATAACTGGTTGTCTGGTTAAGCATTTTAGTACTAAAACATGTTTGCAGGCACATTCCAAGGTCACTCAGTGCAAATAAGCTATCAGTCCATCCAAAAATCTGCTTTCTGTAAATCAAAATAATTTTAGAAAATATTAATTTTGTTTAATTATTAACCCTTTACCCAACGTAATGACCAAAACCGGCCAGCGCTTTTCTCAAAAATCGCAAATTAATTTTCATTTTTTTGTCTCAAAAACATAGGTTATGACCCCTCGTTGGAACGAGCTCATCGAGCTCGTTCCAACGAGGGGTCATAACCTATGTTTTTGAGACAAAAAATGAAAAAAAATCAGTTATTCAAGAATTTTTTTGCAAGTGTCGTCTGTTTTTCATGTTAGGTAAAGGGTTAACCAAAGACATCAATTCTGGTATCATAGTGGGGGGGGGGGGGGGGGGGGGGGGATATAACACCATTCTTTGCATACTGGTACCTGTTATTCTGGAAAATTTCCAACTTTGTGTTATAACCCTTGCTGCACAATTTTGAATGTTTTGAATTTTATCAAGAAGCGATCATTTGCAGCCCAAAAGTATTGAGTTACCATAATCAACCTGGTTGGTAACAAAGGCATGCTCTAACTGCTTGGAGAGAAACTTAAATAAGTTTCAAATCACTTGTGTACCAATCCTGTTTTATCTTATACCTGTTGAAGATATAGCCCATGTGTTATAGATTATCTATAACACATACCCCTATGTCATATAGATTGGAGAACGGACTATAGTCTTTTTCTATATTATAATATAATGATGACATTCGCAAAATTGTTTATAAATCGTGTCAAATCTGGTGAAATTGATTATCAAACATATTTTTGTCATAAATCATAAGAATTGAGGCGTAAGAATATTTTCTGTAATTGTTTTCCCAGTTACAGAGCCACTTTCTAAGGGGAACTATACTCTGTCATTCACTTGAATTTGTAGCCTGGTTACGCAGCAACAGCTTTTCCTGGCACATCACATGTATTCATGCCCAACAAGAGAAAGCAGTCGACTCCACTCCAGATGAGTTGACATTTTGACACGAAATCATCCCCAAAACCCTTTTAAAAATGCAGAAAAGAACAAAAATGGTCGGTATAAGATAAATACAACAATACCATAGTGTGTTTTGATATGTTTGATATCTCAACTCGTTGAAAGTGAGTTTTTTTCGCTCGGCAATCCTCGCGAAAAAAACTCACTTTCAACTCGTTGAGATATCAAACATATCAAAACACACTATGGTATTATCGTATATGTATTATATATTACAACAAATAAGTTAAATTAACTACCGGGTAATCTGCACTTCATGTACTTTTCTTATCTTACTACAAATATTTTGCAGATGAAAAATTACAACTGTAACATTACAGAAATAAACTGTCGCAGGGAATTAAAAATAAATGAAAAATCTCCAGGCCTTCAAATGTTAACATCAGGCCTGAAAATAAGCAGTCTGACATTTGCAGAATGAGGTCCCCAGAGGGTGAATTTGATGATGCGATTACATAAAGTTAGCCAATTTATCCTCTGTGTACCTCTTTCTATTTAGGTTTGAGAACCTGATTCAGATTGAGGTTCACAGGGGGTAAATTTAGTAATGCTACCCTGCTGTGCAGGGTAGCATCACTAAATTCACCCTTTGGGGACCTCATTTCACAAATGAGAGTCTACTTATTTTCTGGCTTGGTTAATCTCAAGCTCTCAAGACACCAGTCTAATTCTGTTAGGAATTCAACACTATTAAGGCCTGGAACCAGTCTAGCCCTGAAATTGTCTATTACCTATGTTTAGTTTCAATCGCTTTTCAGACGAACTGAAATATTCCATCTGATTGAATCAGATTGAATGTGAAAAAATTTGATATCATCACAAGAAATGTTTCTTAAGCCTTTACCCATTGTAACGGCCAAAACCCCACCAGCGCTGTTCACAAAATTCACCATTCAACTTTCATAATTTTTTAATTTGTCTCAAAAACATGGCTTATGACCACCACCCCTCCCCCCCCCCCCCCCCCCCATTAGAATGGATGCATTGAACTCATTCCAAAGAGGGGTCATAAGCTAAGTTTTGGACAAAAAATGAAAAAATTAGTTATTCAAGACAAAAAAATGAAAAAATTAGTTATTCAAGAATTTTGTTTGCAAGTGTCGTCTACCTTTTGCGTTAGATAAAGGATTAATTAATGTTGATTTGGCTGAATCTGTTATAACATTTACCGTTAAGTTTGAAAATTCACCAGAGCCCTAGTTTTATGATTACTAGGGCTGTCATGATTAATCGATTGTTGATTGGTCACTCCAAAATCAATTAGTATTTTTCGTTGTCGAAGAATCGGTAAATTTTACCCTGTTTTAGACGTTGAATAATTAAAAAAAAATTTGATGAAAAAACTATTGTTTCTAAAGGTAAAAGGTGAAGAACATCGACGTTAAACCCCATGAAGCCATTAGAAGCATTTGTCTTTTATGTACATTCAAAGCTTTGATGTTCTGAACTTTTGAACCGTCAATGTAATAATCAAGACTGGTCTGCAGTTGCAACTGATGACCGATCTTGATTATTACACTGACGGTTCAAAAGTTAAGAACTTCAAAGCTTTGAATGTACCTAAAAGAGGATCGTCTTCGTTGTTTACTTGAGGTAGGTTAACGGACATGTTTGACGACTTCAGAGAGAGGAAGAGGGGGTCATATAGGTATGATTAGTCTATTATTATTGATTATTAATCAGTTCCTCAATTAAAAATTTGTGACAGCCCTAATGATTACGCTATATAGTTCCACTAATATCTTGACGTTTTTATGGTGAATTAAATACTTAATGACTGAAGTAACTATAAATGGAGCATGAAGGGAGTGCTGTGGCTCAGTGGTAACAGCTTTGGACTTCAAACCTAAAGGTCCACAGTTTGATCCCTGCCAGGGGTAACTGCATTGTGCCCTTGGGTAAGACACTTCAACCCGATTGTCCACATGAGGGCACAGTGGCACTGTGTACTAAGGAGTACTGCACGTCGATGGTGCACCTGTCTTCAACCAATGATTACCCTGCTTGTGTGGTGTTAGTCCATTGTTGAGTCTGACATTTGCTCACTGCTGCTTAGTGGTTCTCTCTGGGTACGCTGGCTTTCTCCACCTGTAAAACTGCCCAACATGGGCTGTTCCTGGCTGTTGAAAGACTTGTTAAACTTCAAAGAAAAACTGGAGCATGAGAGAATATGTGTATATGTTTGTGAGAAAAGAGACATTTTATTGTATCAAGGGTCATTTGTGTTCATATTCCATGAAAAGTGGTTAAACGAACAGCTCGTAACCGCATCAAAATCCAAACAGAATTAGACTGGTGATCTGAAAACTTGGGTTAACATGTCTCATCTCACATTTCTACTCGATAAAGAGATAACGTTCATTTCAGTTTTTATAATTTAATTTACAGCAGTTTGTCACTGGCTTCTGTTAAGTATTTTTGTATAGTGTGCATGAATAGATGCATAATCTCACTTAACTCATTGAGTGCTAAATTATTTTTCAAAGGTGATTTGAAACATGGACATTTTTTTTCAAAGATACCATGCTACCAGCAAGAGTAGCCTTAGTTGAGCACGATTTTGTTCATATTCATTTATTTGTTTATTTATTAGTGTTTAAGGTCACATATTTCTGCACAATGGCTAATCATGACCATGACAGTTTTATGGGTGGAGGAAGCTGGAGTACTCGGAGAGAACCACCGAGCAACGGCAAGCAACTTTCAGCTCCCCAACATACCAACTCCACACAAGGAGGGTGAGCATTGGTTGAAGACAGGTGCACCATCGATGTGCAGTATGCCTTGGTACACAACTCCACCGTGCCCCCACGTGGGCAATGGGGGTGAAGTGTCTTGCCCAAAGAATTTTGTTCATAAAGAATAGTTTTGTTACAATATATTCCCACTAGGCACTCTCCAATAAATTGTAATCAAACAATTTTATATAAAAAAATTTTTTCTACTGTTGAGCAAATAACAAGCTTATGCATACAGTATAAAGCCACTATAGTGGCTTTCAGAACTTTTCAGTGGAGCCATGATAGTGGCTTCTAGCATTCAACCAGATAACTTGTATGCAAAGTTTCTGCACATTCATCAATAAATGCACCTGAACATACACGTCCCAAGTCTATGTACCCCACATTGTTCCTTCTTGTCATCCCTTACATGTTTACAAAGACCATGCATTTCAATCAGAATGTTCATAAATGGTGATATGCATCAATGAATCAACAAACTATTTTATGTTAGCAAAAATATGTTAATTTGAGAGAGAATAATTATTGCACCATTCTTTGCATACTGGTACCTGTTATTCTGGAAAATTTCCAACTTTGTGTTATAACCCTTGCTGCACAATTTTGAATGTTTTGAATTTTATCAAGAAGCGATCATTTGCAGCCCAAAAGTATTGAGTTACCATAATCAACCTGGTTGGTAACAAAGGCATGCTCTAACTGCTTGGAGAGAAACTTAAATAAGTTTCAAATCACTTGTGTACCAATCCTGTTTTATCTTATACCTGTTGAAGATATAGCCCATGTGTTATAGATTATCTATAACACATACCCCTATGTCATATAGATTGGAGAACGGACTATAGTCTTTTTCTATATTATAATATAATGATGACATTCGCAAAATTGTTTATAAATCGTGTCAAATCTGGTGAAATTGATTATCAAACATATTTTTGTCATAAATCATAAGAATTGAGGCGTAAGAATATTTTCTGTAATTGTTTTCCCAGTTACAGAGCCACTTTCTAAGGGGAACTATACTCTGTCATTCACTTGAATTTGTAGCCTGGTTACGCAGCAACAGCTTTTCCTGGCACATCACATGTATTCATGCCCAACAAGAGAAAGCAGTCGACTCCACTCCAGATGAGTTGACATTTTGACACGAAATCATCCCCAAAACCCTTTTAAAAATGCAGAAAAGAACAAAAATGGTCGGTATAAGATAAATACAACAATACCATAGTGTGTTTTGATATGTTTGATATCTCAACTCGTTGAAAGTGAGTTTTTTTCGCTCGGCAATCCTCGCGAAAAAAACTCACTTTCAACTCGTTGAGATATCAAACATATCAAAACACACTATGGTATTATCGTATATGTATTATATATTACAACAAATAAGTTAAATTAACTACCGGGTAATCTGCACTTCATGTACTTTTCTTATCTTACTACAAATATTTTGCAGATGAAAAATTACAACTGTAACATTACAGAAATAAACTGTCGCAGGGAATTAAAAATAAATGAAAAATCTCCAGGCCTTCAAATGTTAACATCAGGCCTGAAAATAAGCAGTCTGACATTTGCAGAATGAGGTCCCCAGAGGGTGAATTTGATGATGCGATTACATAAAGTTAGCCAATTTATCCTCTGTGTACCTCTTTCTATTTAGGTTTGAGAACCTGATTCAGATTGAGGTTCACAGGGGGTAAATTTAGTAATGCTACCCTGCTGTGCAGGGTAGCATCACTAAATTCACCCTTTGGGGACCTCATTTCACAAATGAGAGTCTACTTATTTTCTGGCTTGGTTAATCTCAAGCTCTCAAGACACCAGTCTAATTCTGTTAGGAATTCAACACTATTAAGGCCTGGAACCAGTCTAGCCCTGAAATTGTCTATTACCTATGTTTAGTTTCAATCGCTTTTCAGACGAACTGAAATATTCCATCTGATTGAATCAGATTGAATGTGAAAAAATTTGATATCATCACAAGAAATGTTTCTTAAGCCTTTACCCATTGTAACGGCCAAAACCCCACCAGCGCTGTTCACAAAATTCACCATTCAACTTTCATAATTTTTTAATTTGTCTCAAAAACATGGCTTATGACCACCACCCCTCCCCCCCCCCATTAGAATGGATGCATTGAACTCATTCCAAAGAGGGGTCATAAGCTAAGTTTTGGACAAAAAATGAAAAAATTAGTTATTCAAGACAAAAAAATGAAAAAATTAGTTATTCAAGAATTTTGTTTGCAAGTGTCGTCTACCTTTTGCGTTAGATAAAGGATTAATTAATGTTGATTTGGCTGAATCTGTTATAACATTTACCGTTAAGTTTGAAAATTCACCAGAGCCCTAGTTTTATGATTACTAGGGCTGTCATGATTAATCGATTGTTGATTGGTCACTCCAAAATCAATTAGTATTTTTCGTTGTCGAAGAATCGGTAAATTTTACCCTGTTTTAGACGTTGAATAATTAAAAAAAAATTTGATGAAAAAACTATTGTTTCTAAAGGTAAAAGGTGAAGAACATCGACGTTAAACCCCATGAAGCCATTAGAAGCATTTGTCTTTTATGTACATTCAAAGCTTTGATGTTCTGAACTTTTGAACCGTCAATGTAATAATCAAGACTGGTCTGCAGTTGCAAACTTGCAAAGTTTGCAACTGATGACCGATCTTGATTATTACACTGACGGTTCAAAAGTTAAGAACTTCAAAGCTTTGAATGTACCTAAAAGAGGATCGTCTTCGTTGTTTACTTGAGGTAGGTTAACGGACATGTTTGACGACTTCAGAGAGAGGAAGAGGGGGTCATATAGGTATGATTAGTCTATTATTATTGATTATTAATCAGTTCCTCAATTAAAAATTTGTGACAGCCCTAATGATTACGCTATATAGTTCCACTAATATCTTGACGTTTTTATGGTGAATTAAATACTTAATGACTGAAGTAACTATAAATGGAGCATGAAGGGAGTGCTGTGGCTCAGTGGTAACAGCTTTGGACTTCAAACCTAAAGGTCCACAGTTTGATCCCTGCCAGGGGTAACTGCATTGTGCCCTTGGGTAAGACACTTCAACCCGATTGTCCACATGAGGGCACAGTGGCACTGTGTACTAAGGAGTACTGCACGTCGATGGTGCACCTGTCTTCAACCAATGATTACCCTGCTTGTGTGGTGTTAGTCCATTGTTGAGTCTGACATTTGCTCACTGCTGCTTAGTGGTTCTCTCTGGGTACGCTGGCTTTCTCCACCTGTAAAACTGCCCAACATGGGCTGTTCCTGGCTGTTGAAAGACTTGTTAAACTTCAAAGAAAAACTGGAGCATGAGAGAATATGTGTATATGTTTGTGAGAAAAGAGACATTTTATTGTATCAAGGGTCATTTGTGTTCATATTCCATGAAAAGTGGTTAAACGAACAGCTCGTAACCGCATCAAAATCCAAACAGAATTAGACTGGTGATCTGAAAACTTGGGTTAACATGTCTCATCTCACATTTCTACTCGATAAAGAGATAACGTTCATTTCAGTTTTTATAATTTAATTTACAGCAGTTTGTCACTGGCTTCTGTTAAGTATTTTTGTATAGTGTGCATGAATAGATGCATAATCTCACTTAACTCATTGAGTGCTAAATTATTTTTCAAAGGTGATTTGAAACATGGACATTTTTTTTCAAAGATACCATGCTACCAGCAAGAGTAGCCTTAGTTGAGCACGATTTTGTTCATATTCATTTATTTGTTTATTTATTAGTGTTTAAGGTCACATATTTCTGCACAATGGCTAATCATGACCATGACAGTTTTATGGGTGGAGGAAGCTGGAGTACTCGGAGAGAACCACCGAGCAACGGCAAGCAACTTTCAGCTCCCCAACATACCAACTCCACACAAGGAGGGTGAGCATTGGTTGAAGACAGGTGCACCATCGATGTGCAGTATGCCTTGGTACACAACTCCACCGTGCCCCCACGTGGGCAATGGGGGTGAAGTGTCTTGCCCAAAGAATTTTGTTCATAAAGAATAGTTTTGTTACAATATATTCCCACTAGGCACTCTCCAATAAATTGTAATCAAACAATTTTATATAAAAAAAATTTTTCTACTGTTGAGCAAATAACAAGCTTATGCATACAGTATAAAGCCACTATAGTGGCTTTCAGAACTTTTCAGTGGAGCCATGATAGTGGCTTCTAGCATTCAACCAGATAACTTGTATGCAAAGTTTCTGCACATTCATCAATAAATGCACCTGAACATACACGTCCCAAGTCTATGTACCCCACATTGTTCCTTCTTGTCATCCCTTACATGTTTACAAGGACCATGCATTTCAATCAGAATGTTCATAAATGGTGATATGCATCAATGAATCAACAAACTATTTTATGTTAGCAAAAATATGTTAATTTGAGAGAGAATAATTATTGCTCAGGAGATGCAGGTAATTAACGGCAACTTCATTACTTTGTGCTTTTACAGTTCAATTGCACCACTGGACTTCTATTATATTTTGTTAATTCAAAGGGAATATCATTATTTTGGCCTTGTTGATGCAGGTAATTAACAGCTACTTCCTGCTTGGTGCAATTACTGTCTGACTGCATTTCCAGACATGCCTTCTATTTTATTGACTGCTTGTTGGAGAAAAACATTCATACTATATGGCCTAAAAAAGTCCTTTTGGCTGCTGTATGCTCACTTTTTAGCTCACTGAAGGGAGCTCAGCTTATCACTTGTCGTCCGTCGTCCGTCCGTCATCATGAACATTTTTCAAACGACTTCTCCTCTGAAACCACTAGGTTGATTTGCTCGAAACTTGGTATGGATGTTCATTACCATATGTCAATTCAAGTTTGTTCAAATGAAATGGACATGCCCACTTGGGGCTCCATAGGGGCATAACTCCGATAGCACCCTTTGTGTATTAGAGAAATTACTAAAAAATCTTCTTCTCCAGCAAAAGTGGGCAGAATCATTCAATATTTGGTATACATCATTATGGGGGTGAATCTGATTCAAGGTTATTCAAATCGGCCCCCTGGATTCATATTTAGGCTCACTATAGAAGCCCGATTTCGAACTTAGTGCATTTCAGGTAAATTTCTTAAAAAATCTTCTCCAGATCCAGCTGGCAGAAGCTTTTGATATTTGGTATGCAACATTGTGGGGTGGATCTGATTCAAGTTTGTTCAAATCGGCCCCCCTGGGTTCATGAAAGGGCTTAGTATAGGAGCCCAAATTTGTAGTTAGTGTATTTCAGGCAATTTCTTTAAAAAACTTCTTCTCAAGATCCAGCAGGCAGAATCTTTTTATATTTGGTATGCAGCATTGTGGGGTGTATCTGTTTGAAGTCTGTTCAAATCGGCCCTGCATTTATATTTGGGCTCACTATTGGAGCCCGAATTTGAACTTGGTGCATTTCAAGGAAATTTCTTTAAAAATCTTCTTCTTCAGATCCAGCAAACAGAATATTTTGATATTCGGTATGCAACATTGTGGAGTGGATCTGATTCAAGTTTGTTCAAATCGACCCCCTGGGTTCATACTTGGGCTCACTATTGGAGCCTGAGTTTGAACTTGGTGCATTTCAGGAAAACTGCTTTAAAAATTTTTCTCTCCAGACCAGCAGGTAGAATATTTTTTATATTTTGTATGTAGCATTGTGGGGTAGATCTGATTCAAGTTTGTTCAAATCAGCCCCCTGTGCCGTCCGTCCGTCGTCGTGAACTTTTTTCAAACGACTTCTCCTCTGAAACCGCTAGGTCGATTTGTTGAAACTTGATATGGATGTTCATTACCTTATGTTAATTCAAGTTTGTTCAAATGAAATAAACATGCCCACTTGGGGCTCCATAGGGGGCATAACTCTGATAGCATTTTATGTATATTAGAGAAATTACTAAAAAATCTTCTTCTCCAGCACAAGTGGGCAGAATCATTTGATATTTGGTATACAGCATTGCGGGGTGGATCTGATTCAAGTTTGTTCAAATTGGCCCCCTGGATTCATATTTGGGCTCAAGCCCGAATTTGAACTTAGTGCATTTCAGGCAAAGTTCTTTTAAAATCTTCTCCAGATCCAGCAGGCAGAATCTTTTGATAAATGCTATGCAACATTGTGCGGTGGATCTGATTCAAGTTTGTTCAAAGCGGCCCCCTGCATTCATATTTGGGCTCACTATTGGAGCCCGAATTTGAACTTAGTGCATTTCAAGGAAATTTCTTTAAAAAGTTTCTTCTCCAGATCCAGCAAACAGAATATTTTGATACTCGGTATGCAACATTGTGGAGTGGATCTGATTCAAGTTTGTTCAAATCGACCCCCTGGGTTCATATTTGGGCTCACTATTCGAGCCTGAACTTGAACTTAGTGCATTTCAGGCAAATTGCTTTAAAATTTTTCCTATCCAGACCAGCAGGTAGAATATTTTTTAGATTTTGTATGCAGCATTGTGGGGTAGATCTGATTCAAGTTTGTTCAAATCAGCCCCCTGTGTTCATATTTGAGCTCAATATATTAGCCTGAATTTGAACTTAGTGCATTTCAAGGAAATTTCTTTTAAAATCTTCTTCTCCAGATCCAGCAGGCAGAATCTTTTGATATTTGATATGAAGCATTGTGTGGTGTATCTGATTCAAGTTTGTTCAAATAGGCTCGCTGGGTTTATATTTGGGCACACCATAGAAGCCCAAATATGAACTTCGTGCATTTCAAGGAAATTTCTTTAAAAATCTTCTTCTCCACATCCAGTGAGCAGAAGCTTTTGATATTTGGTATGCAGCATCCATAAGGGGGTGAGATTCAAGTTTGTTCAGTTTGAGTCCCAGGCTTAATATTGGGGCTTTCTATGGGTAGGGTGAGGGGGTGGCAGGGAGGTGCATGTTAGGTTCAGGTTTGTTCAAATCCATTCCTTAGTGTTTTTCCATAAAATTTGCCTTTCATGACTTCATTCCTTTGTAGTGTTGATGAACCATGTCTAACTGAATGTGACCCCAAATACTTCTTTGAACCACTTTGGCAAAAATGGTTCAAAGAAGTATTTGAACCACTTTTGCAGTGCCTCAGTAGGTAGAGGTGCAGGCTGCAAGCCGAGAGGTCCTCGGTTCGAATCCCACCTGCGGCAACCGCGTTGTGTCCTTGGGCAAGACACTTCATCTCCATTGCCCGCATGGGGGCACGATGACGCCGTGTACTAAGGCGTACTGCACGTCGATGGTACGCATGTCTTCAACCAATCTAACCCTGCTTGTGCGTGCTGCAGTGCGGAGTTACGATGTTGGGGAGCTGGCAGCTGCTCGTCGTTGCTCGGTGGTTCTCTCCGGGTACTCCAGCTTCCTCCACCCGTAAAACTGTCAGGGTCATGATTAGCCATTGTGGATAAATATGTGACCTTAAACATCAATAAATAACCACTTTGGCAGGTGAGCGATGAAGGCCACTTGGGGCCTCTTGTTTTTATAACCGATGCAAACTTAAAAAAAATAAAAATTAAATGGTTTATGTCTGATATTTTATCCAAGTTAATAAAACTTATAATTTTTTTCCTTGAGTGCAACAAGGCTTTGCAATGCTTTAGAATTGCAAAGCCTTCTTGCACTAAAGGGATGAAAAACACCGCCACTCAAACTATTCTGTAAAACATAAAACAAACCAAAAAGATGAACTTCTGATGGCACAGGAATAATTACAGAAATAAAAAATAAAATTAAAAAAATTCCTGCCCACATTTAATTTTACAAAAACAGGCTTCAAGGTGATTCCTGTTAAGATAAAACTATCTTAACAGGAATCACCTTGAAGCCTATAAGTTTGATAGGCTTCAAGGGTGATTCCTGTTAAGATAGTTTTATTGTAAAAGCCAGCCACTAATTTTTGAGGGATTTCACTTGGGGGTGGTGGGGGGGAGGGTGTGTAAAGCCACCCAATATTTTTCCAGTCATGATAGTTTCATTTGGATTGGAGACTTAGATATTCTTTCACTCTTGCTTGTAATCAGGCACTTTCTTACTCGGTTTGGTGATACTTGGACTTACGTCATAAGTCGAAATAATTACAAAAATATAATATAAATAGAGGATATGGGATGAGTGTTTTTCACATATAATATTTATGAAACGAGTCTAAGAATTTTTCGTTTTGGTGAGCCTCTGGCGAGCCCCAATGGAAAATTCGGACGAGTTTCATAAATATTATATGAGGAAAACACTCATTTCATATTCTATTTATCATATGACACACACACGCACAAATTAGCCACTTAGTATGACTTTTTAGCCCATCACCTAACTTGAGTTGCAGACGGCACTTGGAAACAACATTCTCGTATAACTAAAAATTTTCATTTTTTGCTTCCAAAACATAGGTTATGACCCATCATTGGAACGAGCTCGTCGAGCTCATTCCAATGAGGGGTCATAACCTTCGTTTTGGAAGCAAAAAGTGAAAATATAAAAAAAAAAGAATGCGTTTTTCTTGTAGGTAAAAGATTAATACAATATAACCCACCCTAAATAGGACAGATAACGTAAATTCTCCCTACTGAAATTATGCAAATGTGAAGCAGTTGTATTTTGTTTAGCCTATCAAATTGTCCAGTTTTGAAATTGACCAATGAAAGCTCCCAGCTCTAATTATGCAAATTATGAAAATGTGGCCCAGTTGTATTTTGTTCAGCCATTCAAATTGTCTAGTTTTGAAATTGACCAATGAAAGTGATGGAAGGCTTTATTTATCACTGATTAATATGAACACAACATATCAAATGTTTTAAAGTGAACAAAACGGACAAGTCATATGATAAAATAAAATATACATACAGTCGATCATAAAAATCGAGGATCGATTGCGGGCCCTGGTTGACCAATTTGGAGTGCCGACACCGTTCATGTTAATTAAACAGGATGTTGTAGCAAAATAAATTTCAAAGAAGTTTTTGACAGTATGTATATATTATTTTCTTTTTTTATTTATAGAACTGTGAACTGCCTTTAATAAATGGTGTGAAGATAGTGACGTTTTCTTGAATACAAAAAGGTAATTTCTTAAACTAGTGCAAATGCAGAGCCCATTTTTGAAGCTCTACTAATTTTTAACATCACTCTATATGTCACACAACCTTCGCTTGTGTGGGTGTGGTGACATGGGGGATATTTAGCCTCACTGTTCAAATGTGAGGAAAATTTGGCCATTGTGCATAAACATGTGACCTTAACCTTTTACCTAACATGAAAAGCAGATGACACTTGCAAACAAAATTCTTGAATAATTATTTTTTTCATTTTTTGTCTCAAAAACATAGGTTATGACCCCTCACTGGAACGAGCTCGACGAGCTCGTTCCAATGAGGGGTCATAACCTATGTTTTTGAGACAAAAAATGAAAGAATAATTAAAATTAATAGGCGATTTTTGAGAATAGCGCTGGCCGGTTTGGGCCATTACGTTGGGTAAAGGGTTAAACACCAATAAATATATAAATGTGAGGAAAATACGCTCACAGTGAAGGGATAGAATCTGAATGTGGGTCAAACTGTCTTGTAGTTATTATTTATTTATTGGTGTTTAAGGTCACATATTTCTGCACAATAGCTAATCATGACCATGACAGTTTTATGGATGGAGGAAGCTGGAGTACCCAGAGAGAACCACCAAGCAATGGCAAGCATATTTCACCTCCCCAACATACCAACTCCACACAAGGAGGGTGAGCATTGGTTGAAGACAGGTGCACCATCGACTTGCAGTATTGCTTAGTACACAACACCATCATGCCCTCACGTGGGCAGTGGGGGTGAAGTGACTTGCCCAAGGACACTATGCAGTTGCTGCAGGTGGGATTCGAACCAAGGACCCCTCAGCTTGCAGCCTGCACCTCTACAAACTGAGCCACCATGCCCCCCCCCCCCCTCCCACTCTTGTTTTTCAGTTGAAACTGCACTATGATTAAAGGTTTGTTTTTCATTAACTGGTAGAGTGCTGGAAGCCCATATTTGGGCTTTAATCTGAAGTCCAGATAACCCATCTTGAAGACTTCAGGGCTGTAACGATTTATCGCAATTTCAATGCATCACGATACATTTGTTCACGATGCGCGTATCGTATCGTTTCATGTGTATCGCGATACAAAACGATACACTTCCAGGTCAGCATGATGTAGTAAGAAGTTGGATTTTCAGGCCCAACAAGTCTATTTTGTGCTTTTCCAACTTATAATTCCACTTGTTCAATTGTATTTCAGTAAAATATCAACTCTGTGTAAATTATAAGCATAGTTTGAGACAACAGACCTCTCACCTCTGAGTTGAACCCAGACTCCCAGAGGTCCATTGGCTGAAACTCATTTGTCTTTCTCAAGCACTGAAAAAAAAATTAGATGTTACTGGTCAAATGAAAGTTGGACTTTGTGTAGTTTGTGGGCCTTTTATTACTGATAATTCACTCTCAATGTTCTGCATGTAACCAACGTATCGTGAAAAAATTGTATCGTGAAAAAAATCGCGATACATATCGTATTGTGAGTGAGGCGTATCGTTGCAGCCCTAGAAGACTTCATATTCAGTGGATGTACTTGCTCTTATCCTTGAAGTGAAATTATTTAGCCTTTAAGGATTTGCCTCAATTACAATTTATCCCATAAATTTTTACAAGGCAAAGACATGTTGACAAATTTTGATGAACAAAAATAATTTAACACTCTACCGGTTAAGTATGACTACTAATCACTTCATAATGCATTTCAAACAATGATCTAACCCCCTTCACTCTGATGTCAAAATACCAAAATTTCAGGAAGCTGTTTTTCCCCATAATGCATCTAGAAATTTAACCAATTCAATCTTGATCAAGATCTGCTCTATAAATGACAAACTATTGTACACAGTGTAAATCCAGCAAAGTGGATTTCAACACTTTTCAGTAGAGACCTGATGGTGGCTTCTAGCACTCAACCATTTAACCCCCTTCATGCTGATGCCAAAATTTCATGAAGCTGTTTTTTCCCATAATGCATCTAGAAATATAACCAATTCAATCTCGTTTGACAGAGCTCAATGAGCTCTGTCAAACGAGATTGAATTGGTTAAATTTCTAGTTGCATTATGGGAAATTTTTTTCTGCCTGAAATTTAGATATTTTGACATCAGTGTGCAGGGAGTTAAACAATAATAATTCTTTATCCCTTTACCCAACATATTATTTAGAATTTATTATGTTAATTATTGTTTTTTAAAGTTTTTCCAAAAATTTCACCAACACCATATCATGTGGCCCCCTCATTAGAACACGCTGGATGAGCTTGTTCCAATGAGAGGTCACATGATATGGTTCTGTTGAAACTTTTTAATTTTTTCAACTGCTAAATTTGAAATTTGTGGATGCGGCTGATTAGATAGGTGAAGGGTTAATTTACACACCAAAACAAACCATTTCTAGTCTTATATATATCAAATAATTTATATAGTAAAAATGAATGGAAAATTTGTTGCATGGCTTCTATACTTCTTTATAAGAGTTTTCGTCACCATACAGTTCTATAGCCCTATGGTGGCACTAGTTTGATCCCCACCAGGATGACCCGCGCTGTGTCCCTGGGCAAGGCACTTTATCCTGGTCGCCTACCTGAGGGCACGATGATGCCGAGTACTAAGGCGTACTGCACGTCGTTGATGCACATGTCTTCAGTCACTGTAACTCTGCTTGAGCTGAGCTTGAACAGAGTTAGAATGTTGAGCTGACAGTTGCTCGTCGATGCTCGGTGGTTCTCTCTGGGTACTCCGGCTTCCTCCACCCGTAAAACTATCATGGTCACGGTTAGCCATTGCGCATAAGTATGTGACCTTAAACACCAGTAAATAAATAAATAAATAAATAAATCTTATTTGACAGAGCTCATGGAGCTCTGTCAAACAAGATATAAAAGAATAAATGCTAAGTTTATCTCCAGAGCACAGGAATGTGCACAATCCTTGTTAATTGAATACTCCAGTTAATTGAATAATTTTCATTGGCTAAGTGGCTGTGCAATTAACAGAGTTCCACTGTATAGCACATGGCATCAGGGTTTGGGTCCAACCATGTCTGTTGGCATTCCTTGTGTAGCCTTTAGGAAAGTCTACTTGAGTTCCCTTTCCAATTTGCACTTCCAATAATGACTTTCACAAATGCACTCTTCTACGCAGGCAGTATCACTTTTGGAGCAATTTATTTATTTATTTAATGGGGTTTAATGACACTTTCACCTCGTGTGGGACAGTTTTACGGGTAGAGGAAGCCAGAGTACCCTGGAGAGAACCACCGAGCAATGGCAAGTAATGCTCAGACTCCCCAACAAACTAACTCCACACAAGCAGGGTAACAAGGGTTAGCATTGGTTGAAGACAAGTGTACCATTGACGTGCAGTACACCTTAGTACACAACGCCACCGTGCCCCCCACGTGGGTAATTGGGATGAGGTGTGTTGTGGTTGTTGCAGTTGGGATTCAAACCGAGGACCTCTTGTCTTGCAGCTTGCATCTCTATCTACTGAGCCACCACACACCTTTTGGGTCAAAACTTAAAAGCAACTTGGCACCCGACATGCACAAGGCTACAATCTGAGCTGCTCTCTCGACTTAGCATCACAATACAAATACCTAAACTTTATAAAATGATTTCCGAGCCAGTCCTTGGAAAATGACAACTTAGGGCCCTGCAGATCCCAAATTTTGGCTTGAATCGACTTTTGAATCGAATATTCAGAAAATTTTAATTCAAAACAAATTTCGAATCTGGAATATCACAACTGTATGACTGAATAATTATGCCTGTATAACATTTGATGTAGTTCGTGATGAAAAATTTGACTTCGGAGATGAATGCGACATAAACAAGATGGCGATATTATGAGATATGTACCTCAATTTCCTGTACCAAAATTACAAGAGCATAATTGTTGACGTGCTTATCACTTGTGATGTCATTAGCTCAACTGTGACGTAGTCAAATTTGAGGTTATGCCATGGCCCGTCATCCATCTGTCCGTCCATCAACAATTCAATACGGCTCGGGATAGAGTGTTTCTGGGTGCGGTCCAAAATTCAAGATGGCTGCCAGTAGCCATTTTGTACCGAAATTAGGTACAATCCGTTTTTTGTACACAGCTTCTATACGGCTTGGACTAGAGGCCGTATTTATGAACCAATCTTTACGAAACTTCTTGGGTACCTTTGTTATAACTGTGGGACGGGAACGAGTGTTTTGGGGTGCGGTATAAAATTCAAGATGGCTGTCGGCGGCCATTTTGTACCAAATTTAGGTTCAATCAGTTTTTTGTACAGAACTTCTATATGAAGGTTCTGATTTGAATAAATTTTTGAATGAATGTTCAGTAACACGGAGTACATCACATATAATACGTGTTTTTCTCTTGTGCAGAAATTATGCAAATTAGATGAACTTTAATTTATTCAGTGCTACTTATACACAGTAAGTGCACATGTCAATACGACTCAGGCTAGAGGCTGTATTTATGAACCGATCTTCATGAAACGTCTTGGGTACCTTTGTTATCACCTTGGGACAGGAACGAGTGTTTTGGGGTGCAGTCTGAAATTCAAGATGGCTGCCGACAGCCATTTTATACTGAAATTAGGTGAAATCAGTTTTTTGTACCGAACTTCTTGGACTACATTTGTTATCATCATGGGATGGTAATGAGTGCTTTGGGGCTCAGCCAAAAATTCAAAATGCCTGTTGGAATATCTGTGTATTACATTTTTTGTACAGAACCTGTAAAGAAGATTTTTATGTCAGTAATGTTTGCTATAAATGTATTGGGTGCCTTTGTTGTCATTGTGCTATGAGAACAAATATTTTGGGGTTCAGTCAGACCCACTCTGGGACTCAAAAAGGGAGATAATTAAAAATCTTTTCCAAAAAAACCCAGACAAAATAATGTTTCTTGAATTCATCATCTCAAGGATATGTATATTCAAATAAGTTGAAGCCAAGTTCCTGTGTTAATATTTGTTGTTGTTTGGGGATGGTAAACATTATTAGCACAACCCAATTTTCTATTTACAATGAGAAAGATAAAACCTCCTCAAACCCTATGAGCTAAAGATAAAAAATTCAAATATTTATATTTTAAGAAGGACTAGACAAATATTTATTAATTAGTTTGAATCAGCCTTAGAAGGGTTTAAATCAAACAGGCCAAAACAATTGCTAACATTTGGCTCATGGTGCACCATACAAGGATCCCCATTGTAACATTAACATGGAGATTTCTTTTCTAGTTTAGCATCTAATTGTCGCCCACCTTTACAATACTTTACCTGTACATTTGTTACAGGCTACCATCAGCATTTATATACAGACCTTTACAATACTTTATATGTACCTTTGTAATCAGGTCATTACCTAGATGTGTTTCATTGCTGTGTCACATACTATACATGTACATGTCTTACACAAGTTGAGCTACAATGTCATTAACACTTTCATTTTTATTATGGTATCATATGGTGCCATGGTGGCCTACGGCACTTGATTATCACTCTTAACTGGTTGAGGGTTAGATTATTTTTGGTGGTCTGAATTTGTTATTCAAAACTTGTTTCATTACAAATTATTGGAGAGTGCCCATAGGCACTCTCCAATAATTTGTAATAAAACAAATTTATATGAACAAAATATTATTTGTGTTAAACTGAATATGAAATATAAGCAAGGAAAGTGTTAGCTTTTGCTCTGGTATCCTCATTTTTTGAAAGCCCTGATAGTGGCTTCTAGCACTCAACCAGTTAAAGTTGTTAAAATCAAATTCTTAATTGCCCATTTCCCAACATAAACTATACCATTTGAAACAAGTTGAATTACATAAAATTGCAACTTTCTCCATACCATAATGCTGCAAGGTTGAATTGGTTAAATTCCAGGTTGCATTATGGGAAAAATTTGATACTTGAAAGTTTGGTATTTTGATATCAGTTGAATTCTTCTGTAAAGTAGCTATTCAGTTAACCCTTTACCCAACACAGATAATATCAAAATTTTATTATTTTAAATATCATTTTTAGCTCAGCTTTGGCGAAGCCAAATTTGAGCTTATGCCATGGCCCGTCGTCCATTTGGCCGTCTGTCCGTCAACAATTGGATACGGTTCGGGCTAGAGGTCGTATTTATGAACCGATCTTTACGAAACTTCTTGGGTACCTTTGTTATGACTGTGGGACGAGAACGAGTGTTTTTGGGTGCGGTCCGAAATTCAAGATGGCTGCCAGCTGCCATTTTGTACCGACGATGCAGAAATCTGTTTTTTGTACAGAACTTCCGTATGAAAGCTCTGATTTGAATAATTTTTTGTATGAATGTTTAGTACCATGGGATACATCACATATAATACGTGTGTTTTTTCTCGTGCGTAAATTATGCAAATTAGACTAACTTTGATGTTTTTTGGTGTTACTTTCATCACTGTAAGTGCAAATGCCAATACGGCTCGGGCTAGAGGCCGTATTCATGAACCGATCTTTACGAAACTTCTTGGGTACCTTTGTTATCACCGTGGGACGAGAACAAGTGTTTTGGGGTCCGGTCCGAAATTCAAGATGGCCGATGGCAGCCATTTTGTACGAAATTTGGTGCAATCAGATTTTTGCACAGAACTTCCTTATGAAAGCGCTGATTTGAATAATTTTTTGTGTGAATGTTTAGTACCATGGGATACATCACATATAATACGGGTTTTTTTCTCGTGCAGAAATTATGCAAATTAGATGAACTTTGATTTTTTCAGTGCTGCTTACACACAGTAAGTACACATGTCAATACGGCTCGGGCTAGAGTCTGTATTTATGAACCGATCTTCACGAAACGTCTTGGGTACCTTTGTTATCACATTGGGATGAGAACGAGTGTTTCTGGGTGCGGTCCAAAATTCAAGATGGCTGCCAGTGGCCATTTTGTATCGAAATTAGGTCTAATCAGTTTTTTGTACACAACTTCTATACGGTTCAGGCTAGATGCCGTATTTATGAACCGATCATTACGAAACTTCTTGGGTACCTTTGTTATTACCGTGGGGTGAGAATGAGTGTTTTTGGGTGTGGTCCGAAATTCCAAGATGGCCACCAGCAGCCATTTTGTACCAAAATTAGTGCAATCAGTCTTTTGTACAGAACTTCTGTCGGAAAGTTCTGATTTTAATAAATTTTTGTATGAATGTTTAGTAACATGGAATACATCACATATAGTACGGGTTTTTTTCTCATGCAGAAATTATGCAAATTAGATGAACTTTGATTTATTCAGTGCTACTTATACTCTGTAAGTGCACATGTCAATACGGCTCGGGCTAGAGGCTGTATTTATGAACCGATCTTCACAAAACTTCTTGGGTATCTTTGTTATCACCTTGGGACGAGAACGAGTGTTTCTGGGCGCGGTTCAAAATTCAAGATGGCTGCCAGTGGCCATTTTGTACCGAAATTAGGTCCAATCAGTTTTTTGTCACAACTTCTACACAGCTCATATTTGTGAACTGATCTTCACGAAACTTCTTGGGTACCTTTGTTTTCACCTTGGGACAGGAATGAGTGTGTTTTGGGGTGCCTTTGTTATCACTGTGCTATGAGAACAAATATTTTGGGGTTCAGTCAGACCCACTCTGGGGCTCAAAGATTTTTTTCTAGTTTAGCATCTGACTGTCACCCACCTTCACAATACTTTACCTATACATTTGTTACAGGCAACACTCAGTATATATGTACAGACCGTTACAATACTTTATATGTACCTTTGTTATCAGGTCATTACCTAGATGTTTGTCATTGCTGTGTCACATACTATACATGTACATGTCTTTGTCTTGACAAGTTGAGCTACAGTGTCATTGACACTTTCATTTTAAATTTTTCAAAAAATTTTAACAAAACCATATCACGTGACTTCGTTGGAACGAGCTCAACGAGCTTGTTCCAATGGGGGGTCACATGATATGGTTTTGTTGAATTTTTTGGAAATATAATATTTTTTCAACTGCGGAATTTGCATATTATGCGGGCGGATGTGGCTGATTCTTTGGGTAAAGGGTTAATATTCTTTCATTAGTCCTAAAAAAAGTTAAAAATCTGTTTCTCAGGCACTCCCACATGGTTCTTTTGGGTGTCACATGCCCTCTTTTTATAACTAATGCCAGCATGAAAAAATAAAAATTAAATGGTTTATGTCTGATATTTTACCCAAGTTAATAAAATTGATAAATTTGTCCCTTGGGTGCAACAAGGCTTCGCAATGCTTTAGCACTGCAAAGCCTTCTTGCACACAAGGGATGAAATATACCACCACCCATGCTGTTCTGTAGATTATGAGGCCTAAAATATAAAACAAACCAAGAACCTGAACTTTTGATGGCAAAGAAATAATTACAAAAATAAAATATAAAATAAAAAAATGCCAGTCCACTTGCAGTTTTACAAAAAATAGCCTGAGAAACAATATCTACTTTTTGGGGCCTTTTACTATGTTGCAACATGGCAACAGCTTTAAAACAGTTAAATTAATGAGCTGTGTGATATTAAAGAAAGCTGACACTTCATCCATTCCCGCAGACAAAGATAATTAAAATAGAAAGGAACAGTAGACATCTTATTAAAACTCTAACAAAATATATACATGTTTTATTAGGTAAACTTTACAGTTTTAATAGGGAATCCATTAAGCCAGAGGCACAGTGTTTTATAGTTTCCAGCCCCATCAGTTTTAATGCCATTATGAATTATCTTGCACATGCTAATATTGGTTTTTCGTAGAGAAATGTATCATAGTAAAAATATATCAGGTTGATTATCGAGATCAATAGTCTGGTGTACGTATCCTTCCTCATTAACTATTTCACTGAGAACTCTGTTAATTATATCTGTGAAGTCCAAGAACTGAATTTGGTAAACAGAGGCAGTTTCGGTGTGTGGTATGTAGTGCTCAAACGACTAGTGAATTCCAAAGTCAGCTAGTCAATACCCAAAAGTCAAGTCGACTTTGACTAGTCATTGGTGATAACTTGTCTCCTTATAACAGTGTTGGTGTTCCGGTAGAGTGCTGAAGGTCCAAATTTGGCGTCACTTGGGCATTCATATACAGCAACTTACTGGAACATTATTCTGTTAATGTGCTTCTAATTATGCTAAGAGTGAAATTATATAGTCTTATTTAATTTGCCTTGTTGCGATTTATGGGAGAGTGCCTATAGGCACTCTCCCATAAATTGCAACAAGGCAAATTAATAACATATCCTGATAGCCCAAAATAATTCAGCACTCTACTAGTACCAGTTAAAACAAACTACTGTCACTACTATTAGATGGCAATAGATGTATACATTGATTGCCCAATATTGCTGTTCAAACTGTCTGACAGTGGCACAGAAGGGATACTATTTACCTGAAAGCTTGAACTCCTCCGAACAGTCGACTGCACAATTGAGAGTCGACTACTGGTTTGCCCAGAGTCGACATCGACTAGTCGTCTAATCGTTTGAGTACTAGTGGTATATGTAACCATTTGCAATCTGAAAAAAATCAGAAAGAAAAATGTAATTTTCCAAAATAGAATAAAATTGAAAACTTAACCTTTTGAACATGGTACGACATAATGTCATTAACTCTCGACACTCTGGTGTCAAAATGGCAAAGTTTTCAGCAGCAAATATTTCCCCTGATGCAGTTTGACATTTAACCAAGTATGCCTTGTTTGACAGAGCTCGGTGAGGTGAGGTATAATTGGTGAAATTCATAGTTAACCCTTTACCTAACGTAACGGCCAAAACCGGCCAGCGCTATTCTCAAAAATCGCCAATTAATTTTCAAAATATTTTCATTTTTTGTCTCAAAAACATAGGTTATGACCCCTCGTTGGAACGAGCTCGCCGAGCTCGTTCCAACGAGGGGTCATAACCTATGTTTTTGAGACAAAAAATGAAAAGAATTAGTTATTCAAGAATTTTTTTTGCAAGTGTCGCCTGCTTTTCATGTTAGGTAAAGGGTTAAGACAAAAACAGAGTGACTAGAGAAAAACCTGCTGCACTACCAGAGTGCTAGGGGTTAAATAGGATGGCTGTTCAGTAAATGTGTGGGGTAAACCGATCAATATTTTCAACGAGCAGCCTAAAGGCTGCATATCAAAATATTGATTGGTTTACCCCAAATAATGAATATGGACTCTTCTAATTCCTGCCATTGAAATGGCATGGAAGATACCACTAGAGTTCAAAGGGTTAAAAATATTATGATATAAATGAAAGAGAGTTTGGGTACATGCTTGGCTGAAGCTTTCAAGCAGTCACCAGAATAACTGTTCAGTCGGGCTCAAAAACTTTCCAATAAGTAAATTTTATAGACCCCAGATGTTATTTCTGGTACTCTGAAACATGGGAACATGCCATGTCTTGGTGGTTGTGGCATTGTTCTTCAAACTGAAATGTCCATGGTTCCATCCCAACTAGAGGTAACTGAATTTTGCCCTTGGGCAAGGCACTTAATCCTGATTGCCAATATGGGGCATTGCTGATTGCCAATGTGGGGGCATTGTGTACTAAGGCATACTGCATGTTAATGTTGCTCTTGTTTTCTGCCAATGCTAACTATGCTTGTGTGGAGTTAGTATGTTGGGAAGTCTGACAGTTGCTTGGTGGCTCCCTTTGGGTACTCTAAGTTCCTCCACCTGTAAAAACTGTGACACTTGGTGACCACAGGTGAAAACCATAGATTTATTCGGAAATTCCGACACACAGCGGCAACCCCTAGTTGTTACTTATCATGCGTCAGAATTTTGTCTGTTCGTCATTTCCTCGCCCTCCCACCACACTTCACAGACAATAATTATTCCAAATAAATACCATATTTCCTGTTTACCTGACCTATTGGTTCACATTACGTACAAAATTCAAACAAATACCACCATTCAGTTTTTTCTTTGGAACAAGCTTGTTCACCTGATCATTAAGGGTCATAAGCTATGTTTTGTGAGCAAACAACTGAAAAATGATGGTTTTTAGGAAAAATATTTGTAATTTTAATCTTCCGCCTAAAGTAACAGCCAAATTCCACCCATTCCATTTCCAAATTTTATTATTTTTTTCATTTTCTTACATCCAAAACAAATTAGGTTATGGTCCTTCATTGAAACAGACTCTTTCCGATGAGATGTCATATCCTATGTTTTTGAGGAAAAAAAAAATTTTTAGTTTTAACTTTACAGAAAATGTGTTTGCAAGTGTCATCTTCTAGTTGTTTAAGATAAGGAAAAAATTGAAATGGTTCCGGTTTCCTGACCAACCCAGGGACTGACCTGGGCATGCGCCAGTGCGTATTTGGTTCTGAAACATCAGGACCTGGCTCTTAAATCTCAGAAATAGGCTTCTCAGTTGGCGCGTAACTTCTCAGATCATATTTTGATATTCTTTCGATGGATAATCGAGAGAGACACTCTTACATGTATTATATATATGATTATCATTTATCATTGTTGTAGAGTGCTTAAGTTAATACTTCAAGTCTTAATTACCAAGCATTAATCTTCACTGTGGTTTCTGATCAAGTCTTGGCTGCCTAAATAGGCAGCCAAGACTTGATCAGAAACCACAGTGAAGATTAATGTTTGCTACAGTGTACTAAATGAAAATGATGAGAGCTATTTACATACTTGCAGTGTGTGTTACAAACAGCAGTGTGACTCCGTAAATTGAAATCTGGCGCATGAATAGAAAAAATAGGCTCCGAGGCTAGAGCGTGTTTTAAATAGTCCTGATCGGTCTCTGCAACCCTAATTTTCAGACCCAAACCTAGTCTTTTTCTGAGCACTGATAAAAAGAATCCTTATTTATAAAAATGTAAATACGTTCTTTTGAAAGTGCCTTTCAGATTGTAGTTTATAGGGCAGAAACGGTTGGCTCATTTTCACAACCAACTGACTGCGAGCTATAACTAGGGCTGTCGCGATTATTCGATTAGTCGACTAACCGTCGACTATTGAAGTAGTCGCCGTTTTTTATTTTTAGTCGATCGTCGTTCATTTTCAAGGTGGTACATGTCTACTACAGGTCGGTGCTAAATTGCATTGTTTTGTGAGGTGAATGATCAATGAAGGTTAATAACTTTAAATATCTAACCATAGTTAACATTCATATAAGGAAGAATGTACGACTGCCACTGACTGTGTAAAAAGAACACTCACAGTTACTCGAGAAGAATAGATTCTTCTGAATTTCTCCAGTCTTGTACACACGAATGCACCCATTGGAAAACCCAAAGCGCGGAAGTGACAAAATTATGACGAAAGTCAGAACGTCAGATCACTTCTCAAAGTTCGGAACTTCAAAGTAAGATCCAATTTTAACAACTGACGAGGGAATGCATAGATCTCAATGTTCAAAATTTCGAGAAACTTATTGCAGAAAGGAAACATATGCAGGAACATTCTTTGGTAAATTCATTTTAACTCATCGGCTTCAATCTAGTTCAAACTTGGACCCGCAGTCAGTAATATTATTTTTGGGGTTGGTACGTCCTACAGGACGTACCAACCCCAAAAATTATATTACGGACTGTGGGTCCAAGATTGGACTACATGTAGCTTCAGTCGGGACCAATTTGTTGTTCCCACAACCCCATTTCGTCTGAACACACTGGTGCCATTGTCATTTTCAGAGTTTTACGAACAGAAGAATGATTTGCTAAAAAATCATGGGAAGCGACTATTAATCGACTAACCGTCGATTACTGGTCACAATTAGTCGATTATAAAAAATGATAGTCGCGACAGCCCTAGCTATAACCGGATAATATCCGGTTATCCATAACCATTATTTCTCCGAATCTGGTATCAAAACTACAGGCATTGGAAGGCAGTATTCTCAGAAACTATTCCGTAATGTGTATACAAACAAATGTTGTCGAGAGAACTGAGTAACTGCAGAAACTATTCCGTAGTAGTATGTATACAAACGAACGTTGTCGAGTACTCGACAACCTTCGTTTGTATACATACTACGGAATAGTTTCTGTGGTTACTCAGTTCTCTTGGAAATTGCAGATCATTAACGAAGTCTTTAACGCCAAAGTTGATTATTTCTCAACATATGCAGCGCTGCTTTGAGTTGTAATCTACGTTTTAACCGTGGAATGACAATTACTGTCGATATTTCGGATAACTGGCTGATGTTTTTTTAAATCGGTTAGGTAGGTAACTGGTTAACCATTTCAGTACTGGTAGTTTACTGTTTGTATTGAATGGAATACTTTATCTCTGACAGTATATTTCTGCGGAACTTGTATGATCAATGATGCGGAGCACAGAAATAGATTTATGCTACTAACAATCCTGTTTGATACACTTCAACAGAAGCATTTGTTGTTCGATATTTAAATGAATTATACTCAATCTTAAGTACTCTCCATTGATGCAAAACTTCACGCAACAATGTCTTAACAAAACCAATAAATATTTTTGTAGTTTATGCATCAGTTGCTATTACATGATATACAATGTTAATGAAAAGCATACTACACATTTTTCTCCCCTTGACAACCCCAGGAAGTGAAGCAGTGCTCTTGTTTTCTCTGGTAAGGTCTGAAAAAATTAAAAATCTGTTTCTCAGGCCCTCCTGCATGGTCCTTTTGGCTGTCACATGCTCTATTTTTATAACTAATGTACACTTAAAAAAAAATTAAAATTAAATGGTTTTTGTCTGATATTTTACCTGAGTTAAAAAAAATTATAAATTTGTCCCTTGAGTGCAATAAGGCTTTGGAATGCTTTAGCATTGCAAAGCCTTCTTGCTCACAAGGGATGAAATACACCACCACCCATGCTATTCCATAGATTATGAGGCATAATAAAACATAAACCAAGAACATGAACTTTTGATGGCAAAGAAATAATTACAGAAATAAATAATAAAATAAAAAAACGCTCGCCTGCATGAAATTTTACAAATAATGGCCTGAGAAACGATTAGCCATAGTGCAGAAATATATGTCCTTAAACACCAATAAATAAATTGACATTTATCTGCCATTGTTTTACACATAAGAAAAGCAAATTTACACAAATAATAAAAAAAAAGTAACCCAGCTGACTAACAATACATTTTTTTCATTCAACCAGAACCACATCATTAATTTTTTTTTGACTCCAGTAGGCCTTAAAATTGGACTAATATGGAGACACTGCAGACTTGCCAAATCAGCTGCTGTTCAGCTGCATTGAAGAAACTTTTTTTTAGCTCTGCTTGACAAAGTCAGGTATGTTAGCTCAACTTAACAATGTCATGTATGAGCTATTGGGATGGTTTACTATCCATCATCCATCCATATGTTCCTCTGTCCATCCACAATTCCTTTAGCATACCTTACATGCTGCAGCTCTCACCTGATCAGTTCCAAATTTCATACATTGTTTTGGGTCAATGTCCAGATGGGAGATATTGAATTTTTCCAAATTTCGTTGAAAAAACATGGCAGCCAGTGGACATCTTAGATTTGGCATATAAATTGACAACAATTCCATTGACACACCCAACAGGCCGCATCTCTCACTGAATCTTTTTTCATATTTTGTGTGTAGCTAGATGGGAGCTGTTGAATCTTTCTCAGTTTTGTTAAAAAACATGGCTGTCAGCAGCCTTCATGGATTTGGATCTAAATTTTCAACAATTCCAATTATCACACCCTTCAGGCCGCATCCCCCGATCTTTTTTCAAATTTCATATGTAGCTTTGATATGATGTCTGGTTGGGTGCTATCACATTTTTCTGAATTTTCTTGAAAAATATGAGCACCAGTGGCCATCTTGGATTTGGCATGCATATAAATTACCAATAATTCCTTAATAATTCCTTTTGCACACACCCCCAATTGGTGCATCTCTCACTCAGTCTTTTTCTGCTCTAACATATGGCTTTAGGATGATGTCTACATGGGAGCAATAATGTTTTGTTTAATTACTTCTTGCTCATCTTGACAATGTCTGGTATGAGCTATTGGGATGCAGGCCTGAAAATAAGCAGTCTGACGCTTGCAGAATGAGGTCCCCAGAGGGCGAATTTGATGATGCTATCCCATACAGTTGGCAAATTTATCCTCTGGGCACCTCTTATTGTTTAGTTTTGAGACCCTATTTCAGATTGAGGGTTCACAGAGGGTAAATTTAGTGATGCTACCCTGCTGTGCAAGGTAGCATCACTAAATTCACCCTCTGGCGACCTCATTTTACAGATGACATTCTACTTATTTTCTGGCTTGTTGGGATGAGTTGTTTTCTGTAGAAGCTTGAGTGAATGACTTGGTCTATACAGGCCTAGAAACAACTGTAAAGTCAAAGGATGGAAACTGTCACTGAGTTGCAAAAATGTATGCTTATATCCAGGCCATTGTGGGAGAAATCATTTCGAAGAAAATGGACAAGAAAGCATAAAGAACAAACCATACTCTGTCTTTCGGTGTTCATGCCTGCAAATAAGCAGACTGTCATCTGCAAAATGAGGTGCCCAAAGGGTGAATTTGGTGCTCATTAAATTGACCCTCTGTGAACATCAAACTGAATCAAGGTCTCAGGCCTAAACAGAAAGAGGTACCCAAAGGATAAATTCGGCCACTATGTTGATACCATCAGCAAATTCACCCTCTTGGGATCTTATTCAGTAAATGACAGATTGCTTATTTCCAGGCATGCTTATGTTATGCCCTCTAATTTGGGAACATTCCTGTGTAATAGTGCATTGTTTATTGAATATAGGTTATAGAGTAAACTCCTGTTAATTGAATAAAAAATCTTGTAACCTATCAAGAAATTATCCTGACTCTCCCCAGTTTCCTTTGTTTATAGACCTATTTCACCTCAGTACATCCAATACAGACATTAAATCTATTACATCTTGTTTGACAGAGCTCATGGAGCTCTGTCAAGCAAGATATAATAGAAAAAATGCTAAGTTTGTCTCTAGAATACAGGAAAGTGACACAATTCCTGTTAATTGAATACTCCTGTTAATTGAATAATTTTCATTAACAAAGTGATTATTCAATTAGCAGGGTTCCACTGTAATCACAAGCATATCTCTGTTAATTTTTATGCTTCGCTTTATGTCAGTCCCACACATTTATTGTTGACATGAAATAATAGAGCACTTGAGTTATTTATGGGGCATGACACACTTTTAATCATAACAGTATTCATAAAACTGTCACTGACTATCAGTGATGTTAATCAACTGTTGAATTTATAATTGCACGACAGAATCAATGATGGCATTCCAAATATCACTGAGTAACACACCAAAAAAAATTATTTAATAACTTTAGGGTCCACGTTTGAACTGATGAGGTTAAAAGGGACAATAAGCCACTAATTTGGAAAAAATATTGATTCTCAGATTTTTCTTTTATGTGAAAGAGCATATACAAAAAATACTACACAATGTGTAAGACATCAGAAGTAATGCGAAACTAGTTAATTTTGTAATAAAAAAACCTTTAATGCAGATGAAATTTCAGAAACATGTATGGAATTGCAAAGATATAAGTGAAAGTTATCGGAGATAAACAAATCCAGGAAATCCCTGTGACATCATTTCTGAATAAACATGGCTTGTAATTTTAACTTTGCTGCTGTTCGAAGACTGTCAAGAACAACAACAGTGTACTATTTTAGCAATAATTGGACATACAGTAAAACCTGTTTTGAGAGACCTCTTTCACAAGAGGCTACCTGTCTTGAGAGACCACTGTGGCTGTGTACCGTTTGGCTATTAGTCGAGTTGGAGCGGTCGGGTTTCATACACAATTGGTTTCCAGACGATAACTTGATAATGGTTCAACTCACGTTCAGGAAACTTCATATGTAGGTTGGCCTCGGTAAGAAGAAGAACCCTATTTATTTTGGACTCTCTAGGTCAACAGTTAATGCCACAGTGACCTTGAACATACTAAATTGTAAACAATTGGTTTCCAGATGATAACTTGACTGATTGAATCCACATTCATGAAACTTAATATGTAGATTGGCCTGGTGAGAGGAAGAAGCCTTTTTATTTTGGACATGCTAGGTGAAAGGTCAAGGTCACAGTGATACTGGACATAGTAATCAAAACAATTGGTTTGGATGATAACACATTCATGAGACTTCATAGGTAGGTTGGCCTTGGTGAGAGGAAGACCTCTATCTATATCAGATTTGCCAGGTCAAAGGTCAAGGTCACAGTGACCCTTAACACAGTAAATCATAAACAATTGGTTTCTGGATGATAACTTGAAACTCATTCAACCCACTTTCGTTAATCTTTATAGGTAGGTTGGCCTTGATGAGAGGAAGAACCAATTTATTTTGGAATCAGCAGGTCAAAGGTGAAGGTCACAGTCACCCTTCACAAACCCACTTTTGTGCTGTCACAACTCTACATTGGATTGGTGTTCCTATCGGCATTTTTTTCACTCTGTAATGGACCTGTAATGAGAGACCACCTGTCTTGAAAAAACACTTTTGCCTGGCAAAAAGAGTGGACTCTCAAGATCATAAAAAGCTTTGTATTGTTAAGAATAAATTTCAGTTATGTATCCAATTAAACTCACATCTAATTTATCAACAGTGCAGGGCAACGTGAAATAGATTTCATTGACATGTATGCTGTAAATAGACTGACGTGAACACAACTTCACTTTTGTCCTTCTGGGAAAGCAAATTTTGACAAATATGGAAGTTGCACAGACATTTCCACGAGTGAATGTTTTTTGATAAAGCCAGTAAATTCTCGCTTTAAAGTTAATTTACTTAACTGATATGAAAGCATTCACATGAATGATGTACATGTATGAAACACAAGGGTACATACAGTGCAGTCACCATGGACTGGTCATAATCCACATGTGGGCAGTGATGACCACGCATGCGTTTACCAGGTACAGTAGAACCTGTCTTGAGAGACTGCCCTTTGGGCCACACAAAAGTGGTCTCTCAAGACAGGGGTCTCTCATAACAGGTTTCAGTTTTTCTCAAGTCAGTGAATAACCAACAACAAAATTCAGAAATGGAGAAGAATGGATTTTTGTAATTACTTTGTAGTTGTTCTTTTGTATGAAGTTTTTGTAACAAATCGAAATGGACTGTTATAAAAATTATAAAAATAAATTAGTGTTGAAAATCTTCATTGAAGATTTTCAACACTAATTTATTTTTATAATTTTTATAACAGTCCATTTCAATTTATAACAAAAAGATTTTCAACACAAATTTATTTTTATTCCTATCTGTCACATTTCAGGTATGTATGAAATAGTTTATTCAGCAATAATCCTAATCTTTTCACAAGGGTCTTATAAGAACATCTCAATCTTTAATAAGTTAGCAATTGAAACCCAATTAAGAGCTTTTAATACTTTTAATTATGTCAGTATAACCACAATGGATTTTCCAATTCCAGAACAGGTAAAAAGCTTTTGTCATGGTTTCAGTCTTCAAAGGGGCGGTCTCTCAAGACAGGTCCATTATGGCATAAAAATACAAGTTGGTACCAGGTCACAGTGGTCTCTCAAGACAGGTGGTCTCTCAAGACAGGTGGTCTCTCATAGCAGGTCCATTATAGAGTAAAACCAATCGGAGCCTGGCAGATGTGGTCTCTCAAGGCAGGTGGTCTCTCAAGGCAGTGGTCTCTCAAGACAGGTTTTACTGTAATAAAAATCATCATCAGCAAAATTTTATTTAATGAAGCACCGGGTTGTACCCAGTGCTTCATTAATTAAATTTTTGATGATTATGCCTATAATTAGTGTTTGGAATCTAATGTTATATGTGTCAATGGAAATATTGTCCAACCTTGGATGGTGACTAGTCAACATCGGCTGTACTGTAAGGGTACGTTTGCATAACGAACATTGGGTTTTGACAAATGGGTAAATGTTATTTTTTTTCAAAATCGCGGCTTATTGCCCATTTAATGTTAAAGATATGCAAAGTGTTACACATTTGAGAAATATACAATGCAAGATGAGCTAAGCTAGGCCAAATGAAGTTGGAGAAATATTTTTCTGCTTTTCAACTGGTAGAGTGCAGGAAGCCCATATTTGGGCTTTATTCTGAAGTGCAGGTACTACTATTCAAAGGCCTCATTCTCAGTGGGCGTGCTTCATATTATCTTTGAAGTGAAATTATTTCAACTGTATGGATTTGCCTTGTTGCAATTTATGGGAGAGTGCCAAAAGGCACTCTCCCATAAATAGCAACATGGCAAAGACTGGGGAATTAATTTTGATGACCAGAAATAATTTAGCACTCCACCAGTTAATGGTAGGAGAAAAATAGATTTACATCCACTTTATTTCACCATGCATTGGATCAGTAGTGGAGGGGATAGGGTCTTCCTGGGGACAACACCTAACTTTTCATCTCAATGGGAGCACCTTGAGTAGTTTTTTAACCCTTTACCCAATGTAACGGCCAAAACCAGCCAGCGCTATTCTCAAATTGCCAATTAATTTTCATTATTTTTTCATTTTTTGTCTCAGAAACATAGGTTATGACCCTCTTTGGAACGAACTTGTTAAATGCAGGGTCATAAACTATATTTTTGAGACAAAAAATGAAAAAAATTAGTTATTCAAGAATTTTGTTTGCAAGGGTCGTCTGCTTTTCAGAATAGGTAAAGGGCTAAGGCACAAAAAGAAGTCATACATTTAGTACGATGGCCCAAGAAGTATCAGTGTGACCATACACTATGTGGAGAGTGTATTGTAACTAAATCACTCATGGAGTGGAGTTATCACCCAAAGTATCTTATTCAAATTCTGTACAAAAATTCTGTACAAAAGGACAAGAAATATGAGCAATGTTTCAGCTAGTGGACCAATACGAGCATGTTCACATGAATGATATACATGTATGAAACCTAAGGGTACTTTAGCACAACAAAAATTGTGTTGCGTCTTGTCAAGAGGTCAACTTATTTTTTTCAAATTTGCAGCTTATTTCCCCTTTAAGGATTTTTTTACAAATTTTGCATTTCAGCTTTTGAAAGTACTTAAACTTACAGTATAAAGACCGAACATAATGAGGGTTGAGTATGAAAGATTGGAATCAATGACCTGAGGTGGAATTTCCTGTATTTCATGAGTGCCTTATAGGGCTGAAACTGTTGGCTCATTTTCACAACCAACTAACTGAGAGCTATAACTGGATAATATCCGGTCTTTTATGGCCATTATTTCACCGAATATGGGATCAATACTTCAGGGATTGGAAAGCAGTATTTGCAGAAAATATTCCGTAGTATGTATACAAACGAACATTGTTGAGTGCTCGACAACATTCGTTTTTATACATACAACGGAATAGTTTGGGAGATTATTCGTTACTCACGGAAACTGCCGATCATTAACGAAGTCTTGAATGCAAAGGGTGATTATTTCTCAGTGCAAACAGCACAGCATTAAGGTGTTGTCTGTCCCAAAGGAGAAGTGGCAGATTTACTACATCTTAACAGTGGAATGACGATCACTATCAATATTACGGATAACTGGTTGACAGTTTTTCTAATCAGTTGGGTAGGAAACTGGTAGTACTCAAACGATTAGTCGACTAGTCGATGTCGACTCTGGGCAAACCAGTAGTCGAATCTCAATTGTGCAGTTGACTAGTCGGAGGAGTTCAAGCTTTTAGGTAAATAGTATCCCTTCTGTGCCACTGTCAGACAGTTTGAACAGCAATATTGGGCAATCAATGTATACATCTATTGCCATTTAATAGTAGTGACAGTAGTTTGTTTTAACTGGTACTAGTAGAGTGCTGAATTATTTTGGGCTATCAGGATATGTTATTAATTTGCCTTGTTGCAATTTATGGGAGAGTGCCTATAGGCACTCTCCCATAAATAGCAACAAGGCAAATTAAATAAGACTATATAATTTCACTCTTAGCATAATTAGAAGCACATTAATAGAATAATGTTCCAGTGAGTTGCTGTATATGATTGCCCAAATGAAGCCAAATTTGGACCTTCAGCACTCTACCGGATTTCTAACACTGTTATAAGGAGACAAGTTATCACCAATGACTAGTTGAAGTCGACTTGACTTTTGGGTATTGACTAGTCGACTTTGGAATTTACTAGTCGTTTGAGCACTAGTAACTGGTTTCAAACCGGTTATCTGATTAACCATTTCAGTACTGTAGTGTCTGTGACACCAATGAAATAATAAAAACTCCACCAAGGGTCATTGATTCCTGTCCCCAGTACTCAGAGTTGTGTTTTATATTTATACCATGACTAAACTTGAATTGAATGAATGAATCTTATATTTTTAAAAGAAGAAATCTTTCTTGCTTGACACTGTTTTGCAGTGCTCAAAATAACTTTTTTTCTTTGCGTAGCAAAATGCTACAAATTTTCAAAAAATGAATAGCATTTTGTAAAAATTACATAGCTATTTTTGTATTTAGAGTTATGTTTTGCTGTTTTGTATGGAATTCTTCTAAGTGGATAGAATAGTTTCCATCCATTTGTGGGCATTTCCAAATGATCTGCAACACATGAAACATTTACTATGGTTTTTTTTAACTGAACTGCCTTTAAGGGTTGCAGGGACTTGGATATTTTCAAAAGGCATCTTGGTTGTTCAATAGAGTTTTCAAAATGGAAGTTGGGATTTTTAATTTGATGGGCTTGAAGTTATTTTTAATGTACATTTTATGCAAAATGTTGTAAAAACAGGAAGAATTTAAACCAATAGAATTCATCTTACATGTGGAGTTGCTAATGATGCTTGATGGAGAGTTAATCTGAGTTATACCTGGAATGTTCGACAATCAGAAGTAAAGCATCAGTGAACCAGTTTTCACATGTGTTTCCAAATTTCCATTTGCATTTTGTGATACAAGATAATCAACTGCAGCCTAATAGGCTGCAGTTGATTATCTTGTATCGCAAACTGCTGTACGTAATTGGACATTGTGTAGCTTTTTGCATGTTTTGCATAGCAAAAAGCGATGCGACACCGCTTATTTTGAGCCCTGCTGTTTTGTGTGAAAACATTTCATTCACATCATAACGTAACTCAGACACGTAACGTCTAATCAGATGTGTTCGGACAGGATGTTCTTTTCTCATAATCCAAATTCCATGTGTAGTGTTTCTAGAACATTTCCCAATATCTATATTGTATCGCGTAACATTGAATACACACAACAGTTATGGCATAATGGTTCATTTGCAACTTAGATTATTTTAGAACTTGAAGATAACATGGGTACTTTGCCGAAAATCCATAGAAAAGTTTTAGCCAATAATTAGTGCATTTCGCATCTGTCTCTCAAAACGAAGGATTAATGGAAAATAAAGAATTTATTAACAACAGCCTTAGTATATAACAGGCCTGGTATTCTTAAAAATGCAGTAGGGCTAAAAAACGTTCCTCTCGTATGGCCTAGGGCAGCAATTAGATTTCAAACTTACAGAAGCTAAAAGTGGAAAAATGAAGTTTTGCTATTTATAGTACTGTCAAGTGGGCTTGTACATTTTATTTGGTGCTGCTAACAAGGTAGTCTCTGAGATGGCTACACTGCCCCTCCCACATCTCCGGGCCTCGATAAGGCCTGGAGGTGTGGGAGGGGCAGTATAGCCGTCTTGCAGAGATCACTAACACAGCAGAGATCTGAAAAGATGTGGGTTTTAGGAATAGGCTGTTATGGTAATCATTACTTAATCATTAAGGCCAGGGTCCAGGAGGGCTAGATTACGCCCTCCTTAATTAGCTTAACTTAACAAAGTCAAGATAAGCTATTGCCATTATGTGTGCCGAAGTCTGTTAGTCTGTGAGTCTGTTCACATTTTCCTTTAGCACAGACTACACCCCGTAGTTCTTATCTGATTATCACAAAATTTCATATGCAGATTTGGGATCATGCCTAGATGAGAATGCCCCATTTTGGTCGTGATCAGTCAACCATGATGGCTGCCCAAGCCCAAATCCCAAAAACCTTTAGCAGAGTCTACAGGTTGTATTTATGAAGGGATTTCATTGTAACTTGGTAGGATGAAAACTTCCCCATTTGGTCGTGATCTGTCAACCGTGATGACTGCCCGAGCCCAAAACCCCAAACTCTTTAGCACAGTCTACAGGTCATATTTATGGAGGGATTTCATTGTAACTTGTTAGGTTGACTCCATATAATGTCTAGATGAGAACGTCCCCTTTTGGTCGCGATTGGTCAACTGTGACGGCTACAGGGACCCAAAGCCCAAAAACCTATATTTATATATATTTATGAAGGGATTTCATTGTAACTTGGTAGGATGACTCCAGATAATGTAGATGAGAACATCCCCTTATGGTCATGATTCGTCAGCTGTGACAGCTGCCCAAGCCCAAAACTCGAAAACTCTTAGCACATTCTACAGACCGTATTTATGGAGGGATTTCATTGTAACTTGGTAGGTTGATTCCATATAATGTCTAGATGATAACATCCCCTTTTGGTCATGATTGGTCAGCTGTGATGGCTACAGGGGCCCGAAGCCTGAAAACCTTTAGAACAGTCTACATGTCATATTTATGAAAGGATTTCTTTGTAACTTGGTAGGATGACTCAGTATAATGTCTAGATGAGGACATCCCCTTTTGGTTGCCATTGGTCAACCATGAGGGCTATACAGACCCGAAGCCCCAAAACCTTTAGCACAGTCTGCAGGCCGTATTTATGAAGGGATTTCATTGTAACTTGATAGTATGACTCATTTTGGAATAATTTCACTCTAAATTGGTAACTATCATTGATATACATTAACTGGTAGGGCCACATATATTAACTGTGAGGGCCACATTAACCCACCCCCAATTCTTTAGTACAGTCTACACCTCATATTATTTTTAGCTCAACTTGACAAAGTCAAGCTGAGCTATTGCCATCACTTCTCGTCCGTCGGCGTACGTACATACGTTAGTACGTTAGTATGTTAGTACGTTAGTACGTACGTCCACAATTTCCTTTGGCACACCTCACAGGTCGCATTTATGATCAGATTACTTTGAAACTTGGCATGCTTGTTTGGGGTGACCTCTAGATGGGAGCTATCGATTTTCTTCAATTTCCGTCAAAAAATGTTGCTGCGGCCAACGTTCTTAGAACTTAGTTTAGTCAAACCACAATATTTCCCTTTGGCACACCCTACAGGGCACATTTATGATTTGATTGCTTTGAAACCTGGTATGCTTATTTAGGGTGACCTCTAGATGGAAGCTATCGATTTTCTTCAATTTCTGGCAAAAAATGTTGCCACTGCCAACGTTCGTAGAACTTAGTTTAGTCAGACCTCAATATTTCCCTTTGGCACACCCTACAGGGCACATTTATGATCAGATTGCTTTGAAACCTGGTATGCTTGTGTGGGGAGACCTCTAGATGGGTGCTATCGATTTTCTTCAATTTCTGTCAAAAAATGTTGCCGCGGCCAACGTTCTTAGAACTTAGTTTATTCAGAAGACTCAATATTTCCCTTTGGCACACCCTACAGGGTACATTTATGATCGGATTGCTTTGAAACCTGGCATGCATGTTTGGGGTGACCTCTAGATGGGAGCTATCGATTTTCTTCAATTTCCGTCAAAAAATGTTGCCGCGGCCAATGTTCTTAGAACTTAGTTTAGTCAAACCACAATATTTCCCTTTGGCACACCCTACAGGGCACATTTATGATTTGATTGCTTTGAAACCTGGTATGCTTATTTAGGGTGACCTCTAGATGGGAGCTATCGATTTTCTTCAATTTCCTGCAAAAAATGTTGCCACGGCCAATGTTCTTAGAACTTAGTTTAGTCAGACCTCAATATTTTCCTTTGGCACACCCTACAGGGCACATTTATGATTTGATTGCTTTGAAACCTGGTATGTTTGTTTGGGGAGACCTCTAGATGGGAGCTATCGATTTTCTTCAATTTCAGTCAAAAAATGTTGCTGCGGCCAACGTTCTTAGAACTTAGTTTAGTCAGAAAACCGAATATTTCCCTTTGGCACACCCTACAGGGCACATTTATGATCGGATTGCTTTGAAACCTTTCATGCTTGTTTGGGGTGACCTCTAGATGGGAACTATCGATTTTCTTCAATTTCCATCAAAAAATGTTGCCGCAGCCAACATTCTTAGAACTTAGTTTAGTCAGACCACAATATTTCCCTTTGGCTCACCCTACAGGGCACATTTATGATTAGATTGCTTTGAAACCTGGTATGCTTATTTACGGTGACCTCTAGATGGGAGCTATCGATTTTCTTCCATTTCCGTCAAAAAATGTTGCCACGGCCAACGTTCTTAGAATTTAGTCTAGTCAGACCCCAATATTTCCCTTTTATACACCCTACAGGGCACATTTATGATCAGATTGCTTTGAAACCTGGCATGCTTGTTTGGGGAGGCCTCTAGATGGGAGCTATCGATTTTCTTCGGTTTCTGTCAAAAAATGTTGTCACTGGCAAAAAAAATGACATTGGTACCAATGATCTTCAATTTTGCTGTTTCATTTATAACTTACCAAGTTCAAGTTTGTCAAGTTGAGCTACAGTGTCATTGACACTTTCATTATTGAAAATATAGCATGCAGGGAACAGAAATTAACATATTCCCAATTATCACAATTCTTGTCTTACTTCATAATCATTTCATAAACATTGAACATTATCCTTTTCATCAAACATAACACACAGACAAATTAAGCTACTGTGTCACTGACACTTTCATTTTTTTAAGGCGAGCAGTAGGCAAGCGAATAAATCGCCCTTCTGAAAATGCCGGATATAATGGTGTGCAGATTTACCTGATCTGCTCAATAAAGGGTTTAAAATACTAAGCTACCAATCGATAGATGAAAAATGCTTGTCGTACCATGTCTTAAATATTTCAAATGCATATTTTCTCTTCCCCAATGAATATTTATTCCGCACTTTTAGTGAAGAACATTATTGATTCCAACCGGTTGTAAAATTACAGTATTTCCTGTTTGCATTATCAAGTATTACTGAGTTTTATAAGCTTTATTGGAAAATCTTCCCAACACTGTTGAACAATATAGATCCATTTGTTTACTATGTTAACAATGCATAAAAAAGACCACAATCTTGATTTGAAGAAGCAGGGATTTATGTTAGATTTTTTTTTGTTTATGAGAAGTTGTGTTTGTGATAAGAATTCTTTATAGGCTTTCATGTATTGACATACTCACAACTAATGCATCAAAAGAAGTAACAATAGGGAACCATGTTTGTGATATTAGTGTATGATCAACTTGGTAACTTAATTTACATTAGCGAGAGGCAGTGCGGAAGGAAAAAATGTGAGGCCACAGGCCACAAGTTTTATCCTTCTGCGATGACACAAGTGGCATATCGATTAACCCATTCAGAAACATGTGTCATTCTGTGTTTACTATACAGTACGTGGAGAGTGTATTATCACTAAATCACCTGCAGAGTGGGGATTCCACCCTAGCAATAATTGCAAATGTGTTGCAAAGCATAACCAGCACCAGCAAAGTTTCAGCCAATGGACCTCCGGGTTAAACCCGGAGGTCCATTAGCTGAAACATTGCATGTGTTTTTTGTCGATATGTACAAAATTTGAAAGTTATAGTTTGGGTGATAACTCCACTCCGCGGGTGGTTTAGTTATAATCCACTCTCCACGTACTGTATGCCTTCTATAAAAACAATTATTAGAAAGACACTCAGCAATTCATTTAACAACTATCAACAAAAGCAACACATTTTATCGCCAACCAAATTTGCGAGGGGAACCTGTGTTACTGTTTGGGCTTCCAGCACTCTCTTTTATTAGTTCAACTTTGGCGAAGCCAAATTTGAGCTTATGCCATGGCCCGTCGTCCGTCTGTCCATCAACAATTGGATACGGCTTGGGCTAGAGGCCGTATTTATGAACCGATCTTTACGAAACTTCTTGGGTACCTTTGTTATGACCGTGAGACGAGAACGAGTGTTTTTGGGTGCGGACGGAATTCAAGATGGCTGCCAGCCGCCATTTTGTACTGACGATGCAGAAATCTGTTTTTTGTACAGAACTTCCATATGAAAGCTCTGATTTGAATAATTTTTTGTATGAATGTTTAGTACCATGGGATACATCACATATAATACAGGGTTTTTTCTCGTTCGTAAATTATGCAAATTAGACTAACTTTGATGTTTTTTGGTGTTACTTTCAGCACTGTAAGTGCAAATGCCAATACGGCTCAGGCTAGAGGCCGTACTTATGAACCAATCTTTACGAAACTCTTTGGGTACCTTTGGTATCACTGTGGGACGAGAACGAGTGTTTTGGGGTCCAGTCCGAAATTCAAGATGGCCGATGGCAGCCATTTTATACAAAATTTGGTGCAATCAGATTTTTGCACAGAACTTCCATATGAAAGCGCTGATTTGAATAATTTTTTGTGTGAATGTTTAGTACCATGGGATACATCACATATAATACAGGTTTTTTCTCGTGCAGAAATTATGCAAATTAGATGAACTTTGATTTTTTCAGTGCTACTTACACAAAGTAAGTACACATATCAATACAGCTCGGGCTAGAGTCTGTATTTATGAACCGATCTTCACGAAACATCTTGGGTACCTTTGTTATCACCTTGGGGCGAGAACAAGTGTTTCTGGGTGCGGTCCAAAATTCAAGATGGCTGCCAGTGGCCATTTTGTACTGAAATTAGGTCTAATCACTTTTTTGTACACAACTTCTATACGGCTCAGGCAAGAGGCCGTATTTATGAACCGATCTTTATGAAACTTCTTGGGTACCTTTGTTATCACCGTGGGATGAGAGCAAGTGTTTTGGGGTGTGGTCCGAAATTCAAGATGGCCACCAGCAGCCATTTTGTACCAAAATTAGTGCAATCAGTCTTTTGTACAGAACTTCTCTATGAAAGTTCTGATTTGAATAAATTTTTGTATGAATGTTTAGTAACATGGAATACATCACATATAGTATGGGTTTTTTTCTAGTGCAGAAATTATGCAAATTAGATGAACTTTGATTTATTCAGTGCTACTTATACACTGCAAGTGCACATGTCAATACGGCTCGGGCTAGAAGTTGTATTTATGAACCGATCTTCACAAAACTTCTTGGGTACCTTTGTTATCTCACCTTGGGACGAGAACGAGTGTTTCTGGGTGCGGTCCAAAATTCAAGATGACTGCCAGTAGCCATTTTGTACCGAAATTAGGTCCAATCAGTTTTTTGTCACAACTTCTATACAGCTCTTACTTGTGAACTGATCTTCACGAAACTTCTTGGGTACCTTTGTTTTCACCTTGGGACAGGAATGAGTGTGTTTTGGGGTGCCTTTGTTATCACTGTGCTATGAGAACAAATATTTTGGGGTTCAGTCAGACCCACTCTGGGACTCAAAGATTTTTTTCTAGTTTAGCATCTGACTGTCACCCACCTTTACAATACCTTACCTGTACATTTGTTACAGGCAACGGTCAGTATTTATGTACAGACCGTTACAATACTTTATATGTACCTTTGTTATCAGGTCATTACCTAGATGTTTGTCATTGCTGTGTCACATACTATACATGTACATGTCTTTGTCTTGACAAGTTGAGCTACAGTGTCATTGACACTTTCATTTATTTATTTATTTATTGGTGTTTAAGGTCACACATTTCTGTCCAATGGCCAATCATGACCATGACAGTTTTACGGGTGGAGGAAGCCGGAGTACCCGGAGAGAACCACCGAGCAACGATGAGCAGCTGCCAGCTCCCCAACATCGTAACTCCGCACTGTAGCACAGGCAGGGTTGGATTGGTTCAAGACATGTGGACCATCAACGTGCAGTACACCTTAGTACATGGCGTCATTGTGCCCCCATGGAGGCAATCAGGGTTAAGTGCCTTGCCCAAGGACAAAACGTGGGGGGGGGGGGCCGAATCGATCGCTCAGTCGGTCACCCATCCAAGGACAAACCGGGCCTGATATTGCTTAACTGATAGAGTGCTGGAAGCCCATATTTGGGCTTTATTCTAAAGGGCAGGTACTGTAACAAAAAAGCTTCATATTCTGTGAACGTGCTTCATATTATCTTAAAAGTGAAATTATTTAGTCTGTGTGTATTTTCCTTGTTACAATTTATGGGAGAGTGCCATTTGGCACTCTCCCATAAATTGTAACAAGGCAAAGACATGTGAACAAATTCTGCCGACCAAAAACAACTTGGCACTCTACCAGTTAACTTCAGTGATCTGATGAGAACCGGTTACCGCAGTGCCACCACGCCTCCCATTGATGTTAAGCCTTAAATTCTCAGATTAACATTGATAATAATAACTAATGTATATTAGTGTTGAAATGATTATTTGACCAGTTATTGTCAACGCTGATTTAGCTCAATGTTGATTCTGGATTTCCACATCGACTAGTCGGAACTTGTAGTATTTCCTACGAAAACATTACAACGGTACCAAATTCTGATGCAAGTTCTGCACGAGGAAGTGTTAAAATGATTGCCAGTTGATCTATTCAGAGAGTGAAATCAACAACACTAATAATGAGATAACTGACAAAGACTTTGAGATCAAAGTAGACGTGAAAGTTAACAGTGTTGTGTCAGTTCCTTTGAACTCATTGACAGTGGTTGCACTGCACATGCCCTAATACTGTTAACGGAGGAGTTATTTGAACTTGTCTCCATACAATAAAATTTCTATTAGAGAGACATTTCTATGACTTTTAACTTATTACATATGTGATCGATGCAGCCACAAATTGATGATTGCACCAGCTTTCATTACTTTCATACTTTTGGGGGCACGGTGGCTCAGTAGGTAGAGGTGCAGGCTGCAAGCCGCGAGGTCCTCGGTTCGAATCCCACCTGTGGCAACCGCGTTGTGTCCTTGGGCAAGGCACTTCACCCCCATTGCCCACGTGGGGGCATGGTGACATTGTGTACTAAGGCGTAGTGCACATCGATGGTGCACTTGTCTTCAACCAATACTAACCCTGCTTGTGTGGAGTTAGTATGTTGGGGAGCTGACAGTTGCTCAGTGGTTCTCTCCGGGTACTCCGGCTTCCTCCACCTGTAAAACTGTCGAGGTCATGATTAGCCATTGTGCAGAAATATGTGACCTTAAACACCAATAAATAAATAAATAACTTATATACTTTTGTGGTAGCTTCTGGTAAAAATAGTCTAAATTGCTGTTTCAGAGAAACTTTGGGGGCGCGGTGGCTCAGTAGGTAGAGGTGCAGGCTGCAAGCCGAGAGGTCCTCGGTTCGAATCCCACCTGTGGCAACCGCGTTGTGTCCTTGGGCAAGACACATCACCCCCATTGCCCACGTGGGGGCATGGTGACATTGTGTACTAAGGCGTAGTGCACGTCGATGGTGCACTTGTCTTCAACCAATGCTAACCCTGCTTGTGTGGTGTTAGTATGTTGGGGAGCTGACAGTTGCTCGGTGGTTCTCTCCGGGTACTCCGGCTTCCTCCACCCGTAAAACTGTTGAGGTCATGATTAGCCATTGTGCAGAATTATGTGACCTTAAACACCAATAAATAAATAAATAACTTATATACTTTTGTGGTAGCTTCTGGTAAAAATTGTCTAAATTGCTGTTTCAGAGGAACTTTGTAACAAGCTATTAATTGAAAATAGAATATGTTTTCATTTTTGGAATTTACTTTAAATAAAAAATTTCCAGAATCCAGTATAAGTACATGTATTTCCAAAAGTTCTTTGAATCCAGCACCCAATGTAATGAAATGTATCTAACTTACCCAAAGCATTTTTACAGCCTTAGTCATTATATATTTTCATGTAGCATGTTATATGGCAGTTACCAATTTTTTATAACCAGGAAGTGTGACTAACCCTGTGCACTTAGTCACACTTTCTGGTCATAAAAGAAATTTCATTTCTAACTAAATAACTAACCCTGTGCACGGTACAGCCTTAGTGTAAATGCCATCTATATCAACTCTTTACCCAATGTAATGGTTAAAACCAGCCAGTACTATTCAAATTCAGCTTAACCCTATACACAACGAATCGACCGCATCCGCCCGCATAATATGCAAATTCAGCAGCTGAAAAAATATTATTTTTCGAAAAATTTCAACAAAACCATATCATGTGACCCCTCTTTGGAACGAGCTCGTCGAGCTCGTTCCAAAGAGGTGTCACATGATATGGTTTTGTTGAAATTTTTTGAAAAAATTTAAAAAAAGATATTTAAAATAAAAAATTTTGAAATTGTCTGCGTTGGGTAAAGGGTTAAGAACCCTCGTTGGGTTTGTTTTTTAATGAATTCCAAAAATGAAAACATATTCTATTTTCAGTTAATAGCTTCTTTTATATCAGAGCACAGGCCTGACATTTTCAGGAGTTCAATTTATTTGCTCTCCTACCTCACACCTGAAAAAAATTAAGGAGGGCAAAAACTGGCCCTCCTGTTCTTAGAAAATAATGATTACCATAATAGCCCTTTCCTAAAACCCACATCTTTTCAGGTTGCTGTTGTGTTAGTGGTTTCTTCAAGATGGACAGACTGCCCCTCCCACACCTCTGCCGAGGGCCAGAGATGTGGGAGGGGCAGTGTAGCAGTCTCACAGCAACACCTTGTTAACTGCACCAAATAAATTGTACAAGGCCCACTAGGCAGAATTCATTAGCAGTAAAACTTCATTTTGCTACTTATGTAAGTTTGAGGAGAACTAATTGCTCCCCTAGGCCATGGGAGGGGGTTGATTTTTAGCCCACCTGCATTTTTAAGAATGCCAGGCCTGTAAGCCAGGTGATTGTAAGATCACCAGTTGGCTGAAATCATGTGATTATTAATTTGCAGATTACAATATGTGTTGGGCAAGTCGCTATCCACAGTCAGAATATCAAAAGCATGTGGTTAATCATTCATCAGGATTGCTCTCCACATCTGTGGTCGATTCTACCTTGAATTAAATCATTAATCTTATACGCAAGTTTCTAATTAAATGGATGTTTTATTAACAACTTACCACCAAAATATAATGGAAATATACCCCATCATGCCTATGTATGTCACCATTAACCGGCATCAATAAAAAGCACAAGTGGAGAAAACTATTCAGCTGCAGAGGTATTGCTATGTAAATCGTGGCGGCAGCAAGTGGGATGCTGATTAGTCAACTTCGACTCGACTTTTGGGTGTCGATGTATAGACTCCAGAATCTCAGAGTCACTTCAACATTTCTCTGTATGTATGTGCATATCCCCAGATGACTTAACAGTGTTTCTACATCATTGTTGGTTGCCTGTACAATCTAACCCTGCCTGTGCTGCAGTGCGGAGTTACGATGTTGGGGAGTTGGCATCTGCTTGTTGTTGCTCGGTGGTTCTTTCCGGGTACTCTGGCTGCCTCCACCTGTAAAACTGTCACTGACACGAGATGACCTTGGCTGTTAAAGTGTCGTTAAACCATAATAAATAAATAAATAATATGAATTAGGAGCCATGGAAATGACATTGGATGAGTAGTCATTTTATTGGCAAATTGATCAACCATCACACCAGTGTCCAGAGGTTCAATTCAGAAGGGCTGAGGCATGCTCATTTTCACACTCTTTGTGATTGAGTGAGGCGTGTGATAGATGTGCATGTGCGATCACATGCCTGAGACCAAGCCTGAAAATAAGCAGACTGTCATCTGAAAAATGAGGTCCTCAGAGGGTGAATTTGGTGATGCTACCCTGCTCAGCAGGGTAGCATCACAAAATTCACCCTCTGTGAACCTCAGACTGAATAAAGGTCTCAAGCCAAAACAGAAAGGTGTACCTAGAGAATAAATTGGCCCACTGTATGGGATAGCATCAGTAAATTCACCCTCTGGGGACCTCATTTTGCAAATGACAGGTTGCTTATATTCAGGCTTGCCTGAGACTCTTAGCACTGCCACAGAGTCCATACAGGCTGTAGACGATCTCGGAAAGTTATTGAAAATTGCAATTTTATCTTCCTGAATCTGAAAAGTTTTTTTTCAATGGCTCTGGAAAGCCATGGAAATTTGTAATTTATGTTGAAGATCTGTCTAAAATCATTGAATTCCAGCCACGGAATGTTGGAACCAAACCAGTAGCAACATGGACCAAATATCTGTCCTATCTGCACTGCATTACGTGTACACTGCATACAAAACCGCACTTGTTAATACCCCGTCGTTTGTGTAGAAACGACCGGGTATGAAAAGCTGTTTTAGTGCGGTCACGTGAGAAGGATTACATAACCAATTAATGTTTCATGAGAAAAATCTTTCAGAGACTGTCCCTGAGTAGCAATTATATTGTTCAGTCATAAAATTTCTAAAACCTACACTTAATAAAATATTCAGATACAAATGCCATATCTTTCATTTCCAGAACTCTGTACTGCTGTTTAATATAGGAATTGAAAAAATCTGTTCGTTATTTTAGGAGATTTTCGATTTGTTTTCATATTAAAATAAAATTTTTGCCGATATATGATTTGAATTCCCCCCGAGTTTGTTTGCCGGTCTCCAATGACTTCAGAATATTTCATGCAATGTATATCCAATTGATGGAAGAGCCACACTGTTGCACGTGATCGCCGAAATTCTCATTTTTTGGCTCACATTTATCACACAAAATAACGGGATTCACCGAACCGATTTTCACCTTTAAAGATTTTATTTGATATACAAATTTCCCAAACAAAATGTATCAGGTAAAAAAAAAGGATTCAATGAACAGAAATTAATATGTTAATTTGCGAATCTTTTCCTAATACAGTCCAATCAACACTGATTTGTGAGTGGACGTCTGACATTATGTAATTACACATAACACTTTCAGTCGATTTTTGGATAATTTTTTCGTATGGAGTGTACACGTATGGTGAATTTGAACCACTTTTTCCCAGTTGCAGCTAAAGAAAATACCAATTCTTCCATCCAGCGGATATAGGTAATTGAAACCCAATCAAATACCAAATAATTTACTCTAGGTAAACTGTGAAACTCTTGATAATAAAGCACGTAGAATGCTGCACAAAGTTCCTTTTGTAAAACTACCTAACTAGAAAAATACAAATGAGCATCAAAATTAGTCTCCTACCCAACACACAGGATATCAAAATTTATTTCTTTAATTATTGTTTTTAATAATTTTTAAAAACTTTCGACAAAACCATATCATATGACCATGCATTGGAACGAGCCCGATGAGCCCGTTCGAATTAGGGGTCACATGATATGGATTTGTTAACATTTATTGAAAAATATGTTTTGGCCCCACAAAGTAGATCTTCTGTTTCTCAGGCCATTATTTGTAAAATTTCATGCGGGTGAGTGGTTTTTTATTTTATTTTTTATTTGTGTAATTATTTCTTTGCCGTCAAAAGTTCATGTTCCTGGTTTATGTTTTAGGCCTCATAATCTACAGAATAGCATGGGAGGTAGTGTATTTTGTCCCTTGAGAGCAAGAAGGCTTTGCAATGCTAAAGCATTGCAAAGCCATCTTGCACTCAAGGGACAAATTTATCAATTTTTTTAACTTTGGTAAAATATCAGACATAAACCATTTAATTGTGTTTTTTTTTAAAGTTTCCATTGGTTATAAAAAGAGAGCATGCGGCAGGCAAAAGGACCATGCGGGATGGCCTGAGAAACAGATTTTTAATTTTTTTTAGGCCTTTTCAACTAATTTGTAAATTATGTGGGCGGATGCATCTGATTCGTTGGTTAAAGGGTTAAGAAGACTTTGTGACGTAGGAGTTATTTCTTCTCAAAGGTATTTGCCTCTATATAAGCAACACTTGTCTGGAAACAAATATTCAGGTTATCTCGCTTTTGCGGTTTGCTGTTATTCAAAACATTTGTGGCAGAGTGCTTGCCTATACAAGATGAGTGGATTTGACTTCAGGCTTCTGAATTTTAAAGAAATTCTCAATTCAGTCTTTCACAAAGTAAGTTTTTCCAATGGCAAGAGTGTTGGGACTTTTTGCTAAAAAGAATGGATTGAACCTGATATGTCTTGCAGGTGCAAAGAAAGGCCTTACAGAGGAATGGGGTGATAGATTGTGGAGAGGTGTTTAAAGATGTTGTGACGGAAAATTTTATTTTTAGTTGCCATTCATTAGCTTAACTTGACAAAGCCAAGATAAGCTATTGCCATCACACGTGCAGAAGTCTGTTAGTCTGTGAGTCTGTTCACATTTTCCTTTACCACAGGCTACACCCTGTCGATCTTGTTCATATCGTCACAAAATTTCATATACAGGTTTGAGGTCATTTCCAGATGCGAATGTCCCCTTTTGGTTGTGATTGGTCAACCATGATGGCTGCCCGAGGCCAAAACCCGAAAACCTTTGGTGCAGTCTACAGGTCGTATTTATGGAGGGATTTCATGGTAACTTGGTAGGATGACTCTGTATAATATCTTAATGAGAACGTCCCCTTTTGATCATGATCTGTCAACCGTAATGGCTGCCCAAGCCAGAAACCCCAAAACTTTTAGCACAATCTACAGGCCATATTTAATACAGAGGGATTTCATTGTAACTTGGTAGGATGACTCGGTATGATGTCTTGATGAGAACTTCCCCATTTGGTCGTGATCTCTCAACTGTGACGACTGCCCGAGCCCAAAACCTGAAAACCTTCAGCACAGTCTACAGGTTGTATTTATGGAGGGATTTCAATGTAACTTGGTAGGATGACTCCATATAATGTCTAGATGAGAATGCACCCTTTTGATCTCAATTGATCAACTGTGATGGCTACAGGGGGCCCGAGGCCCGAAAACCTTTAGCACAGTCTACAGGTCATATTTATGAAGGGATTGTATTGTAACTTAGGATGACTCCAGATAATGTCTAGATGAGAATGTCCCCTTTTGGTCATGATCATGCAGCCGTGATGGCTGCCCGAGCCCAAACACCGAAAACCTTTAGCACAGACTACAGGTTGTATTTACGAAGGGATTTCATTGTAACGTTGTAGGATGACTCAGTATAATGTCTAGATGAGGACGTCCCTTTTTGGTTGGGATGGGTCAACTGTGATGGCTACACAGGCCCGAAGCCTAAAAACCTTTAGCACAGTCTACAGGCCATATTTATGAAGGGATTTTATTGTAACTGGATAGGATGACTCATTTTGGAATAATTTCACTGTAACTTGGTAACTTTGGTTGACATACATTAACTATAAGAGCCACATTAACCCACCCCTCACTTCTTTAGTACAGTCTACACCTCAAATTATTTTTATTTAAAACATAGCATGCAGGAAACAAAAGTTAACATATTCTCAATTATCACAATTCTTGTTGTATTTCATAAACCTTTCATAAACATTGAACATTATCCTTTTCATCAAACACAACACACAATCAAGCTTGCTACAGTGTCATTGACACTTCCATTTTAAAATTGGTACAAGTCTGAAACTTTAATAGAGTAAATCAAACAGCAAGAGTGAGAAATTTATCTTATTTTTTAAGAAACGGTCAATCGTAAGTTGTAACCCATTTTGGAATGGAGGATGGTTTTTGCTCCAAATTTCTGGAGAGATCTTTTGGTGAATATTTTAGAATTGTAACCATTATGCAAACATTCTATTTAAATCATTCAGATCAATTTGCAATTTAATTAGCAACTGTCCATCGAAGATAGTTTAGTGTTTTCATTTTACCTTAATTAACTTTATGTAAATAACTACTGTATGTAAATGTAGTATGCTGCAATGGTCTTAACAGTGTTTCCACATTATTGTTGGCTGCCTGTACAGGAAAAAAACTTTCAAGATAAACACATCCTCCCTCCAGTAAAGTTCTCAAGCAAGAATACACTTAAGACAGTTTTCTCAGAGCATAATAAAAGGGGCAGTTCACAGCTGTATGCTGACTTAACCCTTTACCCAGTGGATCACCCGCATCCTTCTGCATAATATGCAAATTCAGCAATTGAAAAAATTCCAACAAAACCATATCATGTGACCCCCTCTTTGGAACGAGCTCATCGAGTTCATTCCAAAGAGGGGTCACATGATATGGTTTTGTTGAAATTTTTTTAAAAAATATAAAAAATGATATTTAAAATAAGAATTTTGAAATCGTCTGCGTTGGGTAAAAGATCAATTAGATTAGCAGGTTGTGGTCACGCTACCGTCAGAAAGGCAATGTTGATGATAGGCGTCAGTCAAGTCATCCAAGGGCAACAAGTGCTAACAGGATCGTTCATCCGAACCACAGCATTACGTAACCACCATCAAAATGCCCTAGAAATTGGACAGGAGCTGCACCGAGCGACAGATGTGCAAGTCAGTGGTCAGACTATCCGAAATCGCCTACACAGATGGAATTTGTACGCTTGACGACCTCGAATAACTCCACATTTGACTGAACGTCACATCGCAGCAAGGTGTAATTGGTGTGGAGCATGACATCACTGGGACAATCGTCGGTGGATCAACGTCATGTTTTCTGATGAATCGAGGTTCACTCTCGACTTCCATGACAGGCAAAACAGAGTGTGGTGGCAGTAGAACGAACGATACCATGACGTAACCGTTAGACAGCATCATCGTTTTGGTGGTGGATCAGTTATGCTGTGGCGACGCATAACCATGACAAGCAGAACAGCATTACATGTCATCCAAGTGGGTGTCACAGAGCAGTACTACCATGACAACATGTGAGCAGCTCATGTGGTGCCATTTGCATGATGTCCTGGCCATTGATTCATTTTCCAAGCTGACAGATCAAGAGCACATAGGGCCCGAGTCAGTACAGAGTTCCTTCAGGAGCAGAACATCACTACACTGCCTTGGCCAACACAAGTCCAGACCTTTCAACAATTGAGCACGTCTGGGATATGCTTGCCTCTGGAAATGCCAATAGCCCCCTACCAATGTCCAGGAACTCACCACTGCACTGCAGGAAGAATGGAATAACATCAGTCAAGCAGATATTGGATGTTTGGTGAGGAGTTTGCCACATCAGATCCGCACTTGTCTCGCGAACTGAGGAGGATTTACAAGGTATTGAGGTCTTGGACTGAATGTGGTAAATTCTCTGACTGACTGTCCATGTCTTCTACAGCTCAGTGCATGGAATGTGTGCTTGTCAGACACCAAACTATTGCTGAAATCATTCACCAGATGTCACAGTGCAATGCCTGATTTGATAAAAATATAAATATATTTCTTCATATATCTCACTTTTATCAAATATCCCCTACTTTTTTTTTAATGGTATATCTTTACCGGTTTATGGAATGCTAACTTGAAAAATGTAACATTATAACAAAGTGACTGGCATATTATCATGTAAAATGTAATTTTCACACTGAGTACCTGTATATTGTCTTGACAAGTATCCAATGTGATTTGTAGATAATTTAGTGATCCATTGACAGTAATGATGGAAACCTTATTATTTTCTGACTTAATACTTTATTGTAAATGTAGTTAAGTATAAAATTCCATTTGGAATGGATTTTGTAATCTGATTATGTCCGATTGTCTCTCGACTATGGAGAATCACAAGCTGTGACCATGCCGTTGTACTCAATTGATGTTTTTATTGTGTTTGCTTTTAACTCCTTGCTTCCATGGTGTTGCACTTGATTTGGGTTGCCAGGTAGTTAAAAGAACGGTTACACAAATCAGATGTGATATTTATTTATTTATTTATTTATTTATTTATTTATTTATTTATTTATTTATTTATTGAGGTTCAACGACACTTTTGACAGCCAGGATCACCTCATGTCAGATACTTTTATGGGTGGAGGAAGCTGGAGTACCCATAGAGAACCTCCGAACAGTTGCCAGCAACTGACTCCCCAACATACTAACTCCACACAAGCAGGGTTAGTATTGGTTGGTGACAAGTGTGCCATCGATGTTCACCTTATTTACACAGCACCACTGTGCCCCCTCGTGAGCAATCTGGATTAAGTGCCTTGCCCAAGGACACAACACAGTTAACCCTGCGCGGAGATCAACCCATGGACCTTTTTGTTTGGAGTCCAATGTTGTGACCACTTTGCCACAGCACTCTCTGTGACATCAATTGGATTCCAAAGAAAACCATGGATACGGCATGGACAATGAAATTAAATATGTATCCTTAGGCCTAAAAAAATAAGAAATCTGTTTCTCAGGCCTTCCCGCATGGTCCTTTTGGCTGCCGCATGCTCTCTTTTTATAACCAATTTAAACTTTAAAAAAATAAAAATTAAATGGTTTATGTCTGATATTTTACCCAAGTTAAAAAAATTGATAAATTTGTCCCTTGAGTCCAAGAAGGCTTTGCAATGCTTTAGCATTGCAAAGCCTTCTTGCACTCAAGGGATGAAGTACATCACCACCCATGCTCTTCTGTATATTATGAGGCCTGAAACTTGAACCAAGAACATGAACCTTTGATGGCAAAGAAGAAATTACTGAAATAAAAAATAAAATAAAAAAACACTCGCCCGCATGCAATTTCACAAATAATGGCCTGAGAAACAGAAGATCTACTTTGTGTGGCCTTATTTAAAAATTATTGTTTTAAACCAAAAACCTTCAAAATACCTGTGTTTATGGTTACCCTATCTGCCCTAAAAATTCCTGCCAATCCTAAAAATGTTATGGAGATAAAATTAGAACGTATGTTTAACCTATGGGGGCCTAATTCTGACTTTGATAGCATTTTAATATGAAGGAACAGGTGCCCCAACATGCATTGTTTGGGTAAACTCAAAACTTGTTTTCTAAGTACCTTGTCATTTGTTTCTAGGCAAGTCTTGGCTGCCTCCGTGGAAAATTCAAAATGAAAAATTTAAAAAAAAACTTTATCTTCAGAAATAAAGCACAGGCTGAGTCATCTTCAGCTCTGTACAGGGATGAGAATTTTCAGTGTTTTATTTTTAGCTGATTTCAGGGTTTTTTTTCTAATTTTTGTTCATTTTTATTTCTTTAAATTTCAGACCATTTTCATGTTAATTCAGAGAAATGAAATGCCCATTACAGCTTCATTCAACAGGATGCCATTTATTTGGGGATATGATGGATGATTTTGATATATTTGCCCATCATACAAACCCAATTTCAGTTTATTTTTTAGGTTTTTCCACCAGGCTAAAGTCTCATGCTTGTATCATGTACCCTTTCAGCCATCATTGTGCACCAAGAAAAATACCCGTCCACTATACATTTTCAGAATTTTTCTCTTTTCTAAACTTGTAGAACATTTTGCAAAAACAAAAATGATGGACGGAGTAAAGCCCTGGTGGAGAAAAGCCCTGAGCCATTTTTGCAGGGTTAGGAGAAAAGCCCTAAATAATTTTTAGTTAATGAAATGAAATATGTGCTTGGACACCATGTAGACTGTAAAGGATGTTTCTATCATTTAACGCAAAGCAAAGGCACTTTACCCTGATTGTCCACATGGGGGCACGATGATGCTGTGTACTAAGGCGTACTACAGATCGATGTTGCACATCTCTTCAACCAAGTTAACCCCGCCTGTCTGTGCTGAGTGCGGAGTTATGATGTTGGGTAGCTGACACCTGTTCGTCATTGCTCGGTGGTTCTCTCTGGGTACTCCGGCTTCCTCCACCCATAAAGCTGTTACCGACACGATATGACCTTGGCTATTAATGTGTCGTTAAACCTGAATAAATAGATAAATAACACAAAGTATGTGGCAAAAAGTACAGGAGCTGGGATTAACAAAAATTATACAAAACTGATGATAACTTCAAATATTTATGCTGGATGGACTTGCCTTCCTACCAGTTGAGGACATTCCTGAGGGAATGAGTTACTTAACCCTTTGAACTCGTTAGACTGATTTTCGACCCAAGGCATAATTTCGTCGCATTTTTTGTCTTATTGTAAGACACAGGGCATTGATGATAAAATAATAACTGCAGTCTGCAGCCAGTGGGCTGCAGACTGCAGTTATTATTTTATCCTCCTTATATACTGATATTGGACTGATCCTTCTCACTATAAGTGTACACAAAGGTGATACCATTCCAGGAAATGAGGGTTCAAAGGGTTAAGGGAATCACAGCTGATGGTTTCAATGAAAGCTTTTCGCTTCCGCTCGCCTCATTATAAAACTCAAACCAAAAATCAGAAAAATAGTCCCTAATATCATCAGATTTCCGACAATATAATCATAAAAATAAAATAAGAGCAAATAATTCGTCCCCTGAGTACCAATGTGTTCTATGTGCCAGTAGGCACATAGAACACATTGGAACTCAGTGGACGATATGTCAACAAAATACTGTTTACTTGTTTCTTTAACGACCCAAGGGATGTAACTCTATCTGTTGTCTTCTGCGATTATAAAAACAGAATTATTATCACGAATTTGATCCAAATGATTGTGGAGCTGAGAAATGTATCCACAAATTTATTTCATCTGTGTTTGTATTGTGTTTCAAACGGAACAAAAACTTTATCTCCACCAACATGTATGGTATATGGAGATTTAATACCTGGATGTCTCATTTAAACACCTTGCCTGCGGCTCGGTGTTTAAAAACCGACATCCAGGTATTAAATCTCCATATACCTTACATGTTTGCGGAGATAACTTATCCCTTTACCCAATGCACATGATATCAAGATTTGTTATTTCAGATATTATTTTTTCAATAAATTTCAACAAAACCATATCATGTGAAACCTCATTTGAACAAACTCAATGAACTTGTTCCAATGAGGGGGTCACCTGATTTGGCTTTGTTGAAATATTTTGGCACCGACATGATATGACCTTGGCTGTTAAAGTGCTGTTAAGCCTAAATAAATAAATGTCTTTCCACTCAGCTCAGTAATTTAATAAAAAATGGGTGTCTAAAGGGTGTAAGCTCCTTGGTTCTAACATTTCATAATTATTTCTAACATCTCACAATTATTTCTAACATCTCACAATTACTTTTAGGATGTGCAAGTCCTGCAAGATAATATTTTTTTTTTTTTACAAAATCCTTTGTGTGGGGGTTGGGTGGGGGGTTTTGGGATCGCTCAAAACTGAATGGGAAGAATAGCTTTCTAAAATATGTTGCTGCACTCAGATAATAATTGCATTACGTGTACATTGCATACAAAACCACACTTGTTAATACCCTGTCGTTTCTGTAGAAACGACTGGGTATGAAACGCTGTTTTAGTGCGGTCAAGTGAGAAGGATTACATAACCAATTAATGTTTTGTGAGAAAAATCTTTCAGAGACTGTCCCTGATCAGCAATTATATTGTTCAGTAAGAAAATTTCTAAAACCTACATTTAATAAAATATTCAGATACAAATGCCATATCTTTCATTTCCAGAACTCTGTACTGCTGTTTAATGTAGGAATTGAAAAAATCCGTTCGTTAATTTGTGAGATTTTCGATTTGTTTTCATATTAAAATAAAATTTTTGCTGATATATGATTTGGATTCGCCCCCTGAGTTTGTTCACCGTTCTCCAATGACTTCAGAATATTTCATGCAATATAGATCCAATTGACGGAAGAGCCACACTGTTGCACGTGATCAGCGAAATTCTCATTTTGGGGGTCAAATTTATCACACAAAATAACAGGATTCACCGAACCGATTTTCACCTTTAAAGATTTTATTTGATATACAAAATTCCCAAACAAAATGTATCAGGTACAAAAAAAAGATTTAGTGAACACAGAAATTAATATGTTAATTGGCGAATCCTTTCCCAATACAGTCCAATCAACACTGATTAGTGAGTGGACGTCTGACATTATGTAATTACACATAACACACGATTTTTGGATAATTTTTTCGTATGGAGTGTACACGTAATTATTAATTACTTAACCCTTTCAACACTTGTGGTATCTTCCATGCCAGTTAAATGGCAGAAATTGGAAGAGTCCATATCCATTATTTGGGGGTCGAGCAATTAATATTTTCAACGTGCAGCCTTTAGGCTGCACGTTGAAAATATTATTTGTTCTACCACACAAGTTCACTTAGTAGCCATCCTACTTAATGAAATTATGACGTATCGTATTACTGGACCGGAGAAACGGCCTCTTGTGTTGAAAGAGTTAATTATCATTGACATAGGGAGTGTGGTGGCTCGGTGGTTACGGCATTGGACTTCAAACCGAATGGCTCATGGTCCGATCCCCACCAGGGGCAACTGCATTGTGTCCTCGAGCGAGGCACTAAATCCTGATTGTTCACGTGATTGTGCTGTGTACTAAGGCATACTGCATGTCGATGGTTCATTTGTCTTCAACCAGTGCCAACCCTGCTTATATGGAGTTAGTATACAACTCAAAGTTTGCTAAGCACCAAATATTTGACACATCATTGTGAAATTTGCTTGTGACATATTTGCGATATTTTTGGTGGATATGATTGAGGAATGTATTGAGATGATCCCCAGTGTTTTCATTAGCTCTCTTGACAGACAGACTTTTCGTGACAGTCATGTAAAGCATGTACCCCTTGATTTTCTTGATGTTTTCGTGTACTGTCTACATGTACATGACATGTGTAGGGTATTCAGTCTTCATTTCAACGCAAACCCTTGTGATTTAATGATTGAATATGGCAAATGCAAATGTAAGAAGACATTTGCATGAAGCAGAAATGTGGAGGGCTGTCGGGATGGTGGAACAAGGGGCTACCCATCATCAGGTTGGTGAAGCCCTTGGTATGCATGATACGGTGATCACCAGAGCCTGGGCAAGATTTCAGCAGTATGGCACACCAGTAAGACGGCATGGTGGTGGCAGAGACAGGGCAACATCTGCAGCTGAAGATCGGTTATTGATCATTCAGGCCGGTAGGAACGGCTTTGCCACAGCAACCCAGCTTCGCAGTGGCCTTCAGAATGCATCTGGGGTAAATGTTTCGATGCAGACTATCCGGGCAAGGTTGCACGAATGTGGTCTCTGATCAAGAATACCATGTATTCACATTCCGCAGTCCTGGAACTACAGCCAGGCACGATAGGAATGGGCCATGGACCACGTTGGATGGACCAGAGAAGATTGGTGACCTGTCCTGCTTATAGCATTCTAGGGTATGGAGAATACCAGGAGAGTGATTCCATGCAGCCAGCATTGCTGATCATTACCGCTATGGTGGAGGATCAATCATGGTCTGGGGCGGCATCAGCAGGGATGGACATACAGAGCTCTGTGTCCTTGAATGTGGTACATTGACTGCACAGCGGAAATTGATGAGATCCTGAGTGTCCACGTCAGATTGTATGCAGGTGCAGTAGGTGATAGATTCATTCTGATGGACGATAATGCCCGTCCTCATGTTGCCCATACTGTCGGGGAGTACCGACAGAGGGAGGGGATTGAGCGTATGGACTGGCCAGCAAGATCCCCTGACCTCAATCCAACCGAACATGTCTGGAATGAGTTGCAGCTTGCAATTTCAGCCCGTCCAGTCCAGCCAAGAAGTGTCTAGGAGCTTGGTGTCATGCTGGTCTAAGAATGGAACAACGTCCCAGAAAGGACCACTAGGAACCTGATTGGGAGCAAGAGAAGGCATTAAACTGTAAATAACAGTAATGGGTCTCATACTCGATATTGAAGCCATACCGGTTCGCTCAGTCAACTTTTTAGAAAAATTTTCTATTTTACTAGTAATATCCATTTTCCATGGTTATCGTATTCAGAAGCTAAAAATAATGTCAAATAAATAAAATCTTAATTTCTGTACTTAAGGCCTAAAAAAATAAAAAATCTGTTTCTCAGGCCCTCCCGCATGGTCCTTTTGGCTGCCGCATGCTCTCTTTTTATAACCAATTTAAACTTAAAAAAAATAAAAATTAAATGGTTTATGTCTGATATTTTACCCAAGTTAAAAAATTTGATGAATTTGACCCTTGAGTGCAAGAAGGCTTTGCAATGCTTTAGCATTGCAAAGCCTTCTTGCACTCAAGGGATGAAATACACGGTAATCGGAAAAAAAGTAACAGATTTGGGTAGGAAAAAAAGAAACAGGAAAAAAAGTAACACTTTCTTATTTTTATAAGGTAAAAAAGTAACAGGAAAAAAAGTAACAGATTTGGGAAGGAAAAAAAAAACAGGAAAAAGAGTCACACTTTCTTATTTTTATTTCATAAAAGTGATAGATTACTTAATTATGATTTAGTTATATTATTGAAACTAGTTAGATTATTACATATCAGTATAAGTACTACATAGTACATAGTTATAAAATAATTTAACAAACTTAATTATGATTTAGTTAGATTATTACATATCACACCTTGTGTAATCTAATATTCTGGCCAATGCCAGTAAGAAAAGCTGAAATAGTAAGTGAACCTTGGGAATATAAACCACACAGATTTTTCAGTTTTCTATTCAGGGATTCAGCTGACTTCTGTTTGCGGATAACAGGCAGCAAACCAACTGACACCTGTTGAATAACTGTATTGGTCAGAGCTTGCTCTTTTTGAAACCATTGGATAGTTTTCCAGACTGATGGGTGCTGGTGGCCAACAAGATTGTAGAACTTGTTGTTCCAGCCTTCACATGCATTATTTGTACGAGATTCGCCATCCAGTGTAGCACTATTAACATTCCATGTAGCTCGAGGATAGGCTGGAGGAGTTAATCTAAGTCGTAATGGTGCCAACACATCTGAAGGTGTGGCGCGAGGTTGCCTGTATCTACCAGTGACATAATTTTCATCAAAATACCTCAACAGTTCCTCGGCTTCTTCTGGAACAATGTCTTTGAGGTGATTCATACCATCACGCACATCTGAAACTGGCAAGAATGCAAGTGCATCCAGTTTCCCACAAAACAGTCTGAAGTCTGCATCATCCCGATACAACTGCACTAAACCTAAACTATGCACTCTGCGCCAAGTGCTTTGTGTCAGATGGTAGAAACAACCTCTACTCTGTACATGTCTACCAAACACAGCATTCACAGCTCGTAACACACCATCTTCAAAATCAGTCACAACAGTATTTACATTCAAGTCAATATTTAGCTCAGTCAGTTTATCTACAATAGCTTGAAACAGAGTCTCATAGGAAGTACGTGTCTTCCTCTGTAATATAGCGTATACACAAGATAAAAAACTGTCATGAAACTTAACCCGAGGATCTGTGATGGCTTATCTAAGGAAGAAGCTGCTTGTTTTCGCATTTCATTTCTCAATTTGGTATATGCGATACTGACATTTTCTGGAGGATGGTTGTGTTGTCTAACTATTTCTGGGTTGTTGAAATCTGTAGTAGTACAGAGACTTGCACGGCAGTCTGATTTAGCACGTTTAGTGCATTTCCACCAGACCTTGTTCTTCCTTCTTACAGATACAGTGTACATGAAACCTTCATGACAAAGTTTTTTGCCCCTCTTATTACTCTCAATGACTTCCATGATGACTCAAGAACATTTAATAACTAATTCAAAATTCAAACTGCTGTCCAATATATGGTTTGCTGTGTGTTTATTTTTTCAAGAACATTGTTGTACATCAAAGAAAGCATGATGGATATCCTTGTAACAACATTGTCATAGCACACATGATCTCCAATTACAAAATAATTAAAAAAAAAAAAAATAAAATTATTATTATAATTATTATAATGAAAAATGAAATAATAAAAAAACACTGTTACTTTTTTTCCTGTTGTATTATTATAATTGTTATTTTTTTTCCTGTTTCTTTTTTTCCGTTTCTTTTTTTCCTGTTACTTTTTTTCCTGTTACTTTTTTTCCTACATTCAAAATACACCACCACCCATGCTATTCTGTAGATTATGAGGCCTAAAACTTGAACCAAGAACATGAACTTTTGATGGCAAAGAAGTAATTACTGAAATAAAAAATAAAATAAAAATCCGCTCGCCCGCATGCAATACAAATAATGGCCTGACAAACAGAAGATCTTCTTTGTGTAGCCAAAATCATTAAAGATATAATTAAACAAAAAATATATACATTTTCATTACAATATTTCAACTAAAACGTGAAACAGGTAGTTGGATATACTTGGTGCTTAGCAAACTTTGAGTAGTACATGTTGGGAAGTTTGACAGTTACTCACTGTTGCTCATTGGTTCTGTCTGGATACTCCGGCTTCCTCCACCTGTAAAACTGGCCAACACGAGGTGACTCTGGCTTTTGAAAGTGTGGTAATACCCCAATAAATAAATAAATCATTGACACACTGGACTGAGCAGGTTGATGGTGTGAAGTACTAATCTAATTTACTGTTGGTTTTTTTGTAAAGCTGATAATTTTCTTATAACATTTTATTGAAAGTGCTTGATTACCAATCAGAGACAATTACCATGACTTGTGAAGTGACCTTGTAAAGTGTTTGTCTGGTCTGTCACCTCTTTCTGCCAATCATGTGGACCAACGAGCCTCATTCAGTTGACACAACTTCTGGGCTTTTGTATGTTGTGTGACAATCTGTAATTGTCTCCACTAATTGGCAGGTAATTGTGTCAAGTAATAAAATAATTTTTTTTTTTTCTTCAGTTTTGTGATGACTTTTCCACATGAACACAACAATTTTTTTGGCACCAAATTTTTAGCCACTTAGAGGTGTTTTAGTGCCACCAAGTCCATATTTTTCAATCTAATTGGGTACAGTTCAGACCAAACATGTTAACCTCCAGAATAATTTTTCACGGAACCTTAGGGTGATTTTCAGGGAAATAGGATGGATTTCAGGGAAAAGTTTGCACAGGGACAAAAGTCACAAAACAAAAGAAAAAACTTGCAAATTTTCAGCTCATGATCCACCATTAACACCAGGTTATATCCAGATCTAGTTGTCAATTATGCTGTTGCATTTATGCTATGTTAAAAAATCGTAAAATAATTATTGATTTGACAACCCCCCTACCCCCACCCCTCTGTCATCCTCTTCTTCATGACCCCACCCACAGAGCCCCACCACCTGTGGTTTGCTTTTATCAAAGTCTACTAAGCTAATAATTTCACAAGTCTGGAAATGTTGAAAAGATGTCTTAATGTTCAGTTACTGCAAGAAGAGTTGTAGTTCGGAAGTATCTTTATGAAAATCCTTCTTGCATGTGTGAATGCTTGTGCCCTGCACAAAACTTTTTTTTCATCATTTAAGCATTTTTTTTTTTAATTCCATTCAAAATTTTCTTCGTTCAGGCGGCCAACAGTTAACAGTTCTGTAGTCAGCACAACGGAATAAATGTAGTGTTAGAAAATAAGTCCATTGTGTATAAATATGCAGTCATAATTTTTCGGCATCCTAAGCGACTTTAACCTATTTTTAAACTCTTTAAAATTGAATAGTTGCAGTCAAGGTGTTGTTTACGTTTGATTTGGAAAAAGGATGATGATTAAAGTTATTCTATAAATAAATAATTATATATTATTTAATTTCTTTTCATATATTTTATTTACCAAAAAACTGCATTGAAGGTGGAGTTTTCAATTTTTTTTAAATAAGTCCCCTATTTTCACTTCGACACTCGCACATTGATCAGGAATCGCAAATTAGAAAGAGAAAAACAGAAATAAACATGAACAGAGTTGAAATATATATCATAAAATACCCTTTTCTTAACTAGTAGATCCCCGTGGGAACCCCGGGAAGTAAGCAGCACTTGTTTACTGTGGTAAACCAGTTCTGCTTTACTAGTAAAATAGGACCCAGTCACCAATGCTTGGGGTGAAAGTCCTCTAAAATGGGCAACATGTTGATCAGCGATTGACTAAACTTGACTTCATCTCCATGTTGTGTCACGATTATCCATGGTGCATAAATATGTGACGTTAACCACCAACAAACAAACAAACAAACTTAACTGGTAGAGTGCTGAAAGCCCATATTTGGGCTTTATTCTGAAGTGCAGGTGCCACAACTTAATGGCTTCGTATTCAGTGAATATGCTTCCCATTATTTTTGAAGTAAAATTATTTAATCTATGGAGATTTGCCTTGTTACAATTTATGGGAGAGTGCCAATAGGCACTCTCCCATAAATTGTAACAAGGCAAAAAGACGTGGACAAATTTGGATGACCAAAAATAATTTAGCACTCTACCAGTTAAATAAATTTAACTTAAATCCATGTTTTACTGATTTGTGAGTTTTTACCATAGTTTGAAATTCTTGTGATTTGACTCCGACTGTTTTACATAAGTTACAACTGGAAAGAAATATTCAACTGTTGTTTTCCGGGATTTTTGGTCCAAAATTGATTCCTGTCTAGGAGGAAGGGAACTACACTGAAATTTTGGGATTTTCCCAGGCATTCCGGGAGAGTTAACATGTCTGGTACCGACACCATGAACTGATTGTAATCAATGCAGTGATATCCACGCATGTGTTTAGCAAGTAATAAAAATGATCATCAACAAAATTTTAATTAATGAAACACCGGGTTAAATTTTTGATGATTATTCCTATAATTAGTGTTTGGAATATAATATTCTTGCGTCTGTGGAAATATTGCCCACCCTGTGGAAAGTTGCCAATCAATGTCGACTGTACTGTAAATTGGCACTCGGTAGCATGAAGACTGATGATGTCACAGTGTCTCAAGGTGCACCAACCATGTAACTGAAAGATTCTGAGTCTGCTCTTTACCCTCTTCTCTTGTGTTGTATCTTTGATCCTGACACTTAACCCCCAAGGGCCTGGACATGTATCTTGAATTCCCACCAGCCCACAGCCTCTATACATTCAGCAGCTTAGCAGTGATTTCTAGTCATGTCTTGGCTGCCTTAACAGGCAGCCAAGACTTGACTAGAAACCACTGCCTAGGTAATTTATCTGTTGTCAACACAATCTCATCATGATGGCATGTTAAGGGCACCTGTTCTAAGGTTGTAAAATTTGGAAATAAGTTTCTAAGGGTAAACCTCTTACTCTGATATGAGAGCTGTGGTGTCAGTGTTCTCTCATCCAAAGTGACTTGGACTCGAGCCTCATGTGCTTCTGATTAGAACAGTGAGCATTTTTCCAGCTGTTTACCCAGTGATGTTGATATGGGTGGGGCATATGCCCTCACTCTCAGCATCCTCCCCCCCCCCCCTCAAAAAAAGGCTTTGCCACACAAATCGTTATGCTTGACAGAGAACCTTGCCTATCCCCTCCTTCCCAAATAAAAATGTTGCATTGCTACTATGCTTACCACTGCTTGGTCGTCCTCTCTGGTTGCAATTTGTGCTCAAGTTTCCTTCATCCTCCAAGCTGTCCTCCCAAGAACCCAAACTACTGCCAGTGACATTCCCAAGGGTCTTATGATGTGGTTCCTATGACACAACAGCTCATAAAAACCCTTTCAACACTAAATCTCTGTCAAAGAGTTAGGAGATGTCACAGCAAAATTTCTTGTGAATAGCTTGGGGTAAATTTGATAAATTCTCCGGTTTTCAATGAATAAGAGTAGAAAGTAGCCAGTATGGTTAAGTTTAGAAACTGTGGGATATGTAAAGGTTAAAATAATAATTTTTATCTCACCTGAGCGAAGCTCAAGGGGGGCTTTACTGATCACTTTCCGTCCGCCGTCTGTCGTAAACTTTACAAAACCGACTTCTCCTCCAAAACCACTAACCCAATTTTATTCAAATGTTGGGAAAATGTTTATTACCTAATGCCAATTCGGATTTGTTCAAATGAAGTTGCTCCTCTCCATGGGTGGTGCCACGCTCCCAAGGAAGACCAAAATCTTAAAAAATCTTCTCCTCATGAACCAACAGTAGCAGAGACTTGATATTTGGTGTGCAGCTTCCTTATGTGTTGTAGATGCAGATTTGCTCGAGAGAAGATCAAGGAGCTATATTTGCCTTCGTTATGGGAGGGGCAAGAATTGTCGCCCCACCCAAAATTTCTATTTTCCAAACCGAGTGGCAGATTTGAACCAAATTTGATATGAGGGTTTATTGGGTCGTAAGTACTTAATTTATGCCAAATGGGAACCGCAGGAGCTAAAAATAGAAAAAAAATTAAAATGCTCATATCTCCAAAACTACATGACACTGAGAATTCTCATTTGGTGTGCAGCTTCATTAGGACCAACAGAATGGAATGGTAAAAAAAAAATTGCTATTGGTTTCATCATGGAGTACTTTTTGGGGACTTTGAAAAAGTGCTGAGTCAGCATTTTAAAGCTTTTAAATTTCACATATAACATCATTGGAAGATTGTTTCACAGGTTTATTGAAATCAAGTCCCTGGGTTCATATTTAGGCTGAAAATTTGGGATTCCGGTCTTAGAAATTTTGGACCAAAATCCAGAAATGATTTTTTTGGTTTTTTATGCGTTTCGGTAAATTTTAAGACAAATTTTTTTTTTTTTTACACTGAAAATTTGGGGTCCGGGTGGGACTAATAAAATTTTGAATCAAAATCCAGAAATTAGTTTTGGGTTTTTTTATGCATTTTGGTCAATTTTAAGACAAAAATTTTTTATTTTTTTTTTTTTACACTGAAAATTTGGGGTCCAGATGGGACTTAGAAAACTTTGGACCAAAATCTGGAAATTAGTTTTTTGTTTTTTTATGAGTTTTGGTAAATTTTAAGAAGAAAAAAAAATTTTAGTCTGAAAATATTTTGTTTGGGACATCGAACATTTCCAATCAAAAATGAAAAAAAAAATCTGTTTTTTATACATTTATCTCAGTTTTGGGGCGTAAAAGTGCAGGAACTGAAAATAGAAGGAAAATCCTTGTATTGTGTGGGCACAATCGCTTCATTTAGTTTTAAAATCCATTCCTTACTATTTTTCCATCAATTATGCCTTTCAAACTGCAGTGACATAACAACCCTTGGATTATGACAGTGCTTGTCTACAGCATGTGGAATTGGACCCAGTCAGCAGGACCTATAAAAAATTTCATGACCTTATTTCTCTTTTGTGTTGATAAGCCATGACTAGCAGAATGGGACCTATAATGCTCCTTTGAACTACTTTGTTAGGTGAGTGATTTAAGGCCCCTTCGGGCCTCTTGTTGTCAATTGGAACAGTCATTCATTCAGAGAAATGTGAAAATAATTAACAAACCCGGTCCAGTTGCATATAATGTCCACATTCATTTAACTGGTGGAGTTCTAAATTATTATACAAAGGTAATTTGTAGTGATTTGTAGAGAAGCATGGAAATAATTAACAAACACAGTTCAGTTGCATATAATGTCTATATTCATTAAACTGGTAGTGTGTTAAATTATTATACAAAGGTGATTTATACAGAAGCATGCAAATAATTAACGAACCCAGTCCAGTTGCATATAATGTCTGCATTCATTTAACTGGTAGATATAAATTATTATACAAAGGTGATTTATAGTGATTTGTAGAGAAGCGTGGAAATGATGATCCCAGTCCAGTTGCATATAATGTCCACATTCATTTAATTGGTAGAGTTCTAAATTATTATACAAGGTGATTTGTAGAGAAGCGTGGAAATGACAGTCCCAGTCCAGTTGCATATAATGTCCACATTCATTTAACTGATAGATATAAATTATTATACCAAGGTGATTTATAGTGATTTGTAGAGAAGCGTGGAAATAATTAACGAACACAGTTCAGTTGCATATAATGTCCACATTCATTTAATTGGTAGAGTGCTAAATTATTATACAAGGTGATTTGTAGAGAAGCATGGAAATGACAGTCCCAGTCCAGTTGCATATAATGTCTGCATTCATTTAATTGGTAGATATAAATTATTATACAAAGGTGATTTGTAGAGAAGCGTGGAAATGACAATCCCAGTCCAGTTGCATATAATGTCTGCATTCATTTATCTGGTAGATATAAATTATTATACCAAGGTGATTTGTAGAGAAGCGTGGAAATAATTAACGAACACAGTTCAGTTGCATATAATGTCTGCATTCATTTAACTGGTAGATATAAATTATTATACCAAGGTGATTTGTAGAGAAGCATGGAAATAATTAACGAACACAGTTCAGTTGCATATAATGTCTGCATTCATTTAACTGGTAGATATAAATTATTATACCAAGGTGATTTGTAGAGAAGCATGGAAATAATTAACGAACACAGTTCAGTTGCATATAATGTCTGCATTCATTTAACTGGTAGATATAAATTATTATACCAAGGTGATTTGTAGAGAAGCGTGGAAATAATTAACGAACACAGTTCAGTTGCATATAATGTCTGCATTCATTTATCTGGTAGATATAAATTATTATACCAAGGTGATTTGTAGAGAAGCATGGAAATAATTAACGAACACAGTTCAGTTGCATATAATGTCTGCATTCATTTAACTGGTAGATATAAATTATTATACCAAGGTGATTTGTAGAGAAGAGTGGAAATAATTAACGAACACAGTTCAGTTGCATATAATGTCTGCATTCATTTAACTGGTAGATATAAATTATTATACCAAGGTGATTTGTAGAGAAGAGTGGAAATAATTAACGAACACAGTTCAGTTGCATATAATGTCTGCATTCATTTATCTGGTAGATATAAATTATTATACCAAGGTGATTTGTAGAGAAGCATGGAAATAATTAACGAACACAGTTCAGTTGCATATAATGTCTGCATTCATTTAACTGGTAGATATAAATTATTATACCAAGGTGATTTGTAGAGAAGAGTGGAAATAATTAACGAACACAGTTCAGTTGCATATAATGTCTGCATTCATTTATCTGGTAGATATAAATTATTATACCAAGGTGATTTGTAGAGAAGCATGGAAATAATTAACGAACACAGTTCAGTTGCATATAATGTCTGCATTCATTTAACTGGTAGATATAAATTATTATACCAAGGTGATTTGTAGAGAAGAGTGGAAATAATTAACGAACACAGTTCAGTTGCATATAATGTCTGCATTCATTTATCTGGTAGATATAAATTATTATACCAAGGTGATTTGTAGAGAAGCATGGAAATAATTAACGAACACAGTTCAGTTGCATATAATGTCTGCATTCATTTATCTGGTAGATATAAATTATTATACCAAGGTGATTTGTAGAGAAGCATGGAAATAATTAACGAACACAGTTCAGTTGCATATAATGTCTGCATTCATTTAACTGGTAGATATAAATTATTATACCAAGGTGATTTGTAGAGAAGCGTGGAAATAATTAACGAACACAGTTCAGTTGCATATAATGTCTGCATTCATTTAACTGGTAGATATAAATTATTATACCAAGGTGATTTGTAGAGAAGAGTGGAAATAATTAACGAACACAGTTCAGTTGCATATAATGTCTGCATTCATTTAACTGGTAGATATATAGACAATAAACATATAGTGTGTTTTTATATCTGTGTTATACAACGAGTTGAAATATGGTTTATTTTTTCGAGGCTTCACCGAGAAAAAATAAACCATATTTCAACAAGTTGTATAACACAGATATAAAAACACACTATATGTTTATTGTTTTTATCTGATAACAAACAGACACCCGTCTTGTGCGTCTACCCGACTTATATATGCTTCCCACAGGCCTCCAAAGAAAACCAGTCTACGAGACAAAAGAAATAGGACAAGATGCATAGAGTTGTGTCCCTTACATTACAAAATCGATGACAGCGATTGTAAAGTGCGCTTGCACTTCTTGCATCATGTAACTGCGCTGGAACAAAATAAATTTCAACTATTTTATTAACAGTAACAAAACGGTGTTTCAGTAGAGTTATTCTTTTTTTGACATAGTTCCAGTTTTCTTCCGTGTTTTATGCTGTAGTCCCAATATAACAAATAATTTTGCAGACAAACTTTTAATTAGCGCAGTTCCGCGAGTTCTTTTGATCGAGGCCGTGACTATAAATAGTTCGCAGTCGCCGCATACTAATTACTATTAACATTCAAGTAATTTCTACAATGTTTTGAAGCAAAATTTTAGGTTGCCTTTATTGAAGCAAAATAAATAAGAAATGACACCATCAGAGGATTTTGACAAAGTGCAATAAGCGTACAATTAAAACCTGCCCTGTGATATAACGATGTTTCATGAATGAATGAATGAAAATGGAATTGAAAGAGGTCAGAGTTCGTTCGCATAAATTATAATTATATACAACACCCGTTGTATATACTTCAAGTATATACAACGGTTGTTTTACTCTATGGTTATCAGATAAAAATTATTATACCAAGTGATTTGTAACATAAGTATTTTTCTTCACAGATACAATGCTGTCAACAAGGGGAGGCTTAGATTTTGTTCATCAGTAATTGATTTGTTATTATTTATTGGAGAGTGCCTGCTGGCACTCTCCAATAAATTGTTACAAAACATTTTTATATGGACATTTCTTTATTTACTGCTCTATAAATGACAAACTACTGTACACAGTGTAAATCTAGTAAAGTGGATTTCAACACTTTTCAGTAGAGACCTAATTGAGGCTTCTAACACACAACCATTTAAATGAAGTAATTAGTACCCGCCAGCTTAGATGAATTGCTATAAAGTGTAACACTCAATATTATTTGACAATCAAGTGATGTCTTCTGTAAAACCATATGCACTTTTTAGCATTTAGCAGAATTGCCACTGGTATAAATCACCTGATACAAGTCAGTATCAGAAAACAAAATTATCTTACCAAAACATCTCCCCGTGGGAACCCCGGGAAGTAAGCAGCACTTGTTTACTGTGGTAAACCAGTTCTGCTTTACCAGTAAAATAGGACCCAGTCACCAATGCTTGGGGTGAAAGTCCTCTAAAATGGGCAACATGTAGATCAACGATTGACTAAACTTGACTTCATCTCCATGTTGTGTCACGATTAGCCATGGTGCATAAATATGTGACGTTAACCACCAACAAACAAACAAACAAACTTACCAAAACATCATTATCACGATGCTGAGGTCATTGTATCTTCATTCAATAATCGGAATGACAGTCTCTGTGCCACAAGCAAAAATGTAGATCTCCCACCTGCCAAATAGTTTTTAACCCTTTACCTAACATGAAAAGCAAACAACACTTGCAAACAAAATTCTTGAATAACTAATTTCTTTCATTTTTTGTCTCAAAAACATAGGTTATGACCCCTCATTGGAACAAGCTCAATGAGCATGTTCCAAAGAGGGGTTATAATATATGTTTTTGAGACAAAAAATGAAAAAATAGTGTAAACTAATTGACGATTTTTATACCCCCGCTTCGAAGAAGTGGGGGCTATATAGGAATCGCCCTGTACGTCTGTACGTCCGTCCATCCATACGTCCGTCCATACGTCTTTCCGGACATGAAATTCTTGTGTGCGCAACTCCTCCTACATTTATCAATCAATTTGGACAAAACTTTTCAGACATCATCACTACTAAGTGAACATGCGCATATTCCAAGATTTTTGATCTCCGACAATTTTAACCAGGTTATCTCCTTTTGACTTAGATTTATTATGTCTTTCCGTTCGAACAAATTCTTGTGTGCGCAACTCCTCCTACATTAATGAACCGATTTTGATGAAACCTTTCAAACATCATCTCTACTAAGTGAACATGTGCATATTCCAAACTTTTTAATCTGCGACAATTTTAACCAGGTTATCTCTCTTGAACTTTGATTTAATATGGGTTTCTACATGAAATTCTTGTGTGCACAACTCCTCCTACATTTATCAATCAATTTGGACAAAACTTTTCAGACATCATCACTACTAAGTGAACATGTGCATATTCCAAGATTTTTGATCTGCGACAATTTTAACCAGGTTATCTCCTTTTGACTTCGATTTATTATGTCTTTCCGTTCGAACAAATTCTTGTGTGCGCAACTCCTCCTACATTAATGAACCGATTTTGATGAAACCTTTCAAACATCATCTCTACTAAGTGAACATGTGCATATTCCAAACTTTTTGATCTGCGACAATTTTAACCAGGTTATCTCTCTTGAACTTTGATTTAATATGGGTTTCTGCATGAAATTCTTGTGTGCGCAACTCCTCCTACATTTATCAATCAATTTGGACGAAAGTTTACAGACATCATCACTACTAAGTGAACATGCGCATATTCCAAAATTTTTGAGCTGTGGCAATTTTAACTAGGTTATCTCCCTTTAACTTAGATTTATTATGGGTTTCTACATGAAATTCCTGTGCGTGCAACTCCTCCTACATTTATCAATCAATTTTGACGAAACCTTTCAAACATTATCACAACTAAGTGAACATACGCATATTCCCAAATTTTTGATCTGCGACAATTTTAACCAGGTTATCTCCCTTTAACTTGGATTTATTATGGGTTTTCAAATGGGATTCTTGTGTGTGCAACTCCTCCTACATTAATGAACCGATTTTGAATACATGTTGCACATTGTAAATGTGTTTTTCCAAATGTAAACCATATATGTGTGGGCTCTTTAACTATTCAGTGCTGTTCTGTAGAAGGCCACATGCAAATACAAATTTCAACAACAAAAAATGATCTTTATGTATACATTTCCTTATGGCCTTCGCCTACATGATCAGAAGTGCATTCCTCTAAAAACCCAAAGCGGGGGTATTAATCACCTTCAGTGATAGTTCTAGTTGTGAATAGCACTGATCATTTTTAGCTCAACTTGACAAAGTCAAGCTGAGCTATTGCCATCTCTTCTCATCCGTCGGCGTACGTACATACGTACGTTAGTATGTACATCCATAATTTCCTTTGGCACACCTCACAGGTCGCGTTTATAGGCAGATTACTTTGAAACTTGGTATGCTTAATTGGGGTGACCTCTAGATGGGAGCTATCAATTTTCTTCAATTTCCGTCCAAAAATGTTGCCGCGGCCAACGTTCTTAGAACTTAGTTTAGTCAAACCACAATATTTCCCTTTGGCACACCTTACAGGGCACATTTATGATTTGATTGCTTTGAAACCTGGTATGCTTATTTAGGGTGACCTCTAGATGGGAGCTATCGATTTTCTTCAATTTCCAGCAAAAAATGTTGCCACGGCCAATGTTCGTAGAACTTAGTTTAGTCAGACCTCAATATTTCCCTTTAGCACACGCTACAGGACACATTGATGATAGAATTGCTTTGAAACCTGGCATGCTTGTTTGGGGTGACCTCTAGATGGGAGCTATCGATTTTCAAAGGGTTTCTGTCAAAAAATGTTGCCACTGGCAAAAAAAATAACATTGGTACCAATGATCTTCAATTTTGCCATTTCATTTATAACGTACCAAGTTCAAGTTTGTCAAGTTGACCTACAGTGTCATTGACACTTTCATTTGATATTACGTTGGGTAAAGTTTTTAAACCCCTATTTCTGCCAGAATCATCTTGGAATTATAGTTTTTGATAATAAAATTCAGGCAACTGACAAATTGTTAAGTTCTCTGCAAGCTCTTTCCAACAGTGTATCATATACAGTATTATCTCTGATCAAACCCTTCAAATGATGTCAGATATTCAGGGCTAATTAGATTGCTATTGGCATTGTAGCAGTTAATAAACACCGCTGGATGACCTTTAAGTAGAGATGCAAGCTGCAGCTTTATAACAATCAGTACTGAAAACACGAATAATTAGTGAAGGGGCTTTAACTTTAGAATCAATAATTATGGACAAATGGGAATAACAAATATATTGAGAAGCTTGATAGTATACATGTTCTGTCATTGTTACGCATGTAAATCTAATTATGGTAAGTATAAAAAGAGTTATTAAAGTCAATCATTTGTAATGAGCTCTAGCTCTAACTATCTGATGATTTGCCAAGGTTTTTACAGCCATATCATTCTGAAAAACACACTACCAATGCCATTCTGGAAAAAGGTTCAGAAGGGCACCTGCCCACACCCTCACCCCCTCCCCATAGTACAGTGGAGCCCACTTAATTAGATATCTCTTAATTGTATTTCCCTGTTAAGTGAATATAATTTTCAAACACAAAACCATTTACCATACCTTCAGTACAAATTTGATCTGTTAATTGCATATGGGTTGTATTGTAAGCTCCTGTTAATTGTATATAAATTTTTGTAATATATCAAAAAAATTACTGTGACATGCACCGAATTCCCCTTATTTATCAACCTTTTTGGCCTCACTACATCCAATACATGCATTTATTCTATTATATCTTGTTTGACAGAGCTCATGAGCTCTGTCAAACAAAATATAATAGAGTAAATGCTCAGTTTACCTCCAGAACACAGGAAACTGACCAGATCCCTGTTAATTGTTTACTCCTGTTAATTGAATAATTTTCACTGACAAAATGGATATTCAATTAAGAGGATTCTACTGTATAACAGTTATTTCACTATGATTGTAAACACTGCTGCACTTAGGATCTAGTTTCCAATGCTTGGGAGGAACGTCCTAGAAAATGGGCAACATGGGTGTAAACGATTGGCTGGACCATGTTGTGGTCCTGATTAGCCATTGTGCTGAAATATGTAACTATAAACACCAATAAATAATAAATAAATAAATAAATATGTACAATAAGCTGGGGTTTTTTACCATCAAAGGTCCTTATCTGACTTGGACAGTTTGAGAAGCCTTTTGTTAACATGCAATCATTGGATTGCAGTGGCTCAGTGGGTAGATATGCAGGCTGCAAGCCAAAAGGTCCTCTCTTCAAATCCCATTTGCTGCAACTACGTTGTGCCCTTGGGCAAGACACTTAATCCCAATTGCCCATGTGTGCATGGGCACATTTGGTGTTGTGTACTAAGGTGTACTGCACGTCGATGGTGCCCTTGTCTTCAACCAATGCTAACTCTGCTTGTGTGGAGTTAGTATGTTCGGAAGTCTGACAGTTGCTCACCATTGCTCAGTGGTTCTCTTGCTACTCAGGGTTCCTCCACCCATAAAACTGCCTGACACTAGGTGACCTTGGCTGTCAAAAGTGTCATTAAACCCCAATAAATAAATTATTAAAGGTAAATACAGCCCCAAACTGACACTTTCATATTGCTTTGTAAGAGTTGGCCCTAAGTGAATTCTTCCTTGAAAATGCAACTGATCAGCTTTATCTTGGCAGGGAGAGTGTGTGCAACTGATAGGCTGCACTTATCTTGGCAAGGAGAGTGTGCAACTGATAGACTGTATTTATCTTGGCAGGGAGAGTGTGCAACTCAAAGGCTGTATTTATCCTGGCAGGGAGAGTGGTGACTCAGTGGTTAAAGTCTGTAAGGCAGGCAACAATGATGTAGAAACACTGCCTCCATGGGATCCCTGGGAAGTGAAGCAGTACTTGTTTACTGGGCTTTAACAAGCACTGTTTTACTGTTAAAATAGGACCTAGTCACCAATACTTGGGGTAGAAGTCTTCTAAAATGGGCAACATGGGAAACGATTGACTTGACTCAACTTTATATCCATGTAACAGTCACGATTAGCCATTGTGCAGAAACTTGACATTAAAGTGTTATTATAAGTTATGGAAAGTTAGCTTGAAGATAGGTGACAGGTTATTTTGGGTATCATCAAAATTCTGAGCAATGTCATAGTTTTCCACTTTTTTGTTGTTGCCTTCATTATTTATGTTCAATTCTTCACAACTTTGAACAGCGAAATGAAAAATTTAAGCATTTTTCAGATTTTTGACACCGAAAATAAATTGTTCCAACGAGGGGGCCACATGATTATGGTTTTGTTAAAATTTTTTGAAAAATAATGTTTTTTCAACTGGTGATGTTGCATATTATGCGGGGGGGGTGGAGTGGGGGATGCAGACGATTCGTTAGGTAAAGAGATGAACAAACATACGTATTCCTATGCTTCATGCACCATTTATGTCCTATCCATGAACAACGATACCGCCCCTTGAAAGTATAAAGGTGCCATTTAAATATGTACAGGAAATCATTTGAAAAACTGTCAATATCATTACAACATCTTTTAAAATAATAACGCTTTAGTCAAACAACCTATACTTTTTGTAAAATTTCCTGATGAATATTAGGCGCTAAGAATTCTGTTTCCAGATTATTTCGTGCCAAAAGAGTTAAGTGTTAAACAGAACATCTCTGCTGTTTCCCCCCAGTGTGTTAACAGGTACTACCAAGTTAATTATACAACAACTGAATTCACACTCCCAGGAGAACTCAGGACTTAATTTTCATAAACGCATTTATCAATATTTGATAAGGAAACTGGTGTAAATTTTTGTATGTATACCTGTCAATAGTTAACCATGTGTCGGTCACCATCTGTGACTTCTTGCCCACAGTTTTATGATCTTAACTTCTTCTGTATTGAATTAACCATTTACCTATTGAATTGGATAAATTGGGCCAGTGATAATAAGCTATTAATTGGAAATAGAATATTTTTTTCATTTCTGGAATTTGCCTGTAACTGGCCTGTAGGGTGACTTGGGTCACTCCACTAAAGAGACACCCCACAGAACAGAATACTTGTTCACATCAGATTCAAAAGGATTTGGGTCAACTTTGAACAGATGATATAACTATCTCTTGCAAACGCCCGCGTAATATGCAAATTCAGCAGTTGAAAAAATCTTATTTTAAAAATATTTCAACAAAACCATATCATGTGACCACTTGTTGGAACAAGCTCATCGAGCTTGTTCCAACGAGGGGTCATATGATGTGGTTTTGTTGAAATTTTTCGAAAAAATTAAAAAAATGATATTTAAAATAACAAATTTTGATATCGTCTGCATTGGGTAAATGGTTAGAGTGGTTTATTTAACGAGAAAACAAAAGAAAAAAATCTAATCAGCGAAATAAAATAACACAACAGAACAAAATATGAAAAGCAGATATTGCTATTATCCACACTCAACCACGGTCTCCATTCCCTTGGCCAATATTCTGCATTTTACTCTCCCAGATTTTAATCCTGCTGGCGTTGGCCTTGAGAAAAATATATAAGCCAGACAGAGAGTCATCACCTATGAAGGGTAGTGATGTAACTGCATCACGTCTCTCGATATCGGACAGTTCTCTGCGATCTCATTTTATAAATGCCAAATGAACAGATCTGATTCTAATCTAGAACCCAAGAGAGTCGTCACCTCTGAAGGATAGTGATGTAACTGCATTACGTCACTCGATATCGGATGGTTCTCGGCGTTCTCACTTTATAAATGCCAAATGAACAGATCTGATTCTACTCTAGAACCCACCCCTGTCCATTATTTGGGAGGTAACATGCCCTTTTACAGGTGAAAAACAAACTACTAACATACATGATATTGGTTGTTTGCAGACAGTTAAATCAAACCTTTAATGATGCAGGAATAATCCAAGAATATAAGCGAACACTGTCTTATGCAGGGAAATATTCCCGCCGATAAAATTTCAAACATGGGAAGCTGATTGATCCCTCGTTAAGACCACATCCAATCACAAAACAAGAGAGTGGACTACGGCTCAAACCAATGGAATACATGTATAGTGATTCATTACAATTCAGCACTAACTAGAAAAAAAAACCCTTCTCTGTGAAGTACACTGTAATAAATAACAAAAGAATATTTTCTAATTCTTTACTGACTTTTTAAACCATTACACATAAAAAAAAGCTTTCCACTATACATTCCAATGAGAGGCGATAAGCGGAGTTTAAATGCTTCTTGAGCTTACTACTGGCTGGATTTGGCCATTATGTTGGGTTTTTATAGATGAAATTTGCTCTAAGGCTGTACAGTGCACAAGGTCAGTTACTCGGTTTATAATGAAAATTTTTTATAGAAAATTTGTTAACCCAGAAAGTGTGACTAACCCTGTGCAATGCACATGCGCATTTTTCATAACCAGAAAGTGTGACTAACCCTGTGCAATGCACAGGGGTAGTCACACTTTCTGGTTACGAAAAACTGATAACTGCCATATCACACACTACAAGAAAATGTACACTCACTGAGTCTGAGTTTGTCGCATAACAGAGCTGATCTTTTTCATAATCAGAAAGTAAAGAGTGACTAACCCTGTGCATTACACCAAGTTAGTTGGTAAGCTGACATACAGTGGCTTAACCATAGGCATTGCACAGGATTAATTGATAGGCCACCGTATCACATACTACATGAAATTATACACTGACTAAAGCCTTTAACCCTTTACCTAACGTAACGGCCAAAACCGGCCAGCGCTATTCTCAAAAATCGCCAATTAATTTTCAAAATATTTTCATCTCAAAAACATAGGTTATGACCCCTCGTTGGAATGAGCTCGTTCCAACGAGGGGTCATAACCTATGTTTTTGAGACAAAAAATGAAAAAATTTAGTTATTCAAGAATTTTTTTTGCAAGTGTCGTCTGCTAGGACAAGGGGTAACCAGTGCCAAGTATTAGTGTCTTATGTTTTAATTCTGCCGTCGGACACCCGGGAAGTGAAGCAGTGCTTGTTTACTGTCATAAACAAGCTCTGTTTTACTTGTAAAATAGGACCCAGTTACCATTACTTGAGATGGAAGTTCTCTAAAATAGGCAACATGTATAAATGATCGACTAAACCTGACTTTATCTCTGTGTTTTGGTCATGATTAGCTGTTGTGCAGAAATATGTGACCTTAAACACCAATAAACAAACGTATGTTTTAACCCAAAACTGGCCTGCACTATTCACAAAATAACCATTTAATTTTCATTATTTTTCTCATTTTTTGTCTGAAAAACATAGCTTATGATCCCTCATTGGAACGAGCTTGCTAAGCTCGTTCCATTGAGGGGTCATAAGTTGCTATATTTTTGATGCAGAAAGTTTTTAGTTGTGCAAGAATTTTATTTGCCTTCCATGTTGGTTAAATGTTTAATTTATTCTTAGAGTGGTATTTATTATGCCCCCGAGAAATTTTCTCTGGAGCTTTATGTTTTCACCATGTCCAGCGTCCGTTGTCATCCGTCCGTTAACTTTTCGCATTCCGTCAATTAACTAAAGTTCTACCAACCAGATCTTTACCAAACTTCATATGTGGGTTAGGTATTATAAGTGGAAGAAGCCTATTTATTTTGACCATGATGGGCCAATGGTCAAGGTCACAGTGACCTCCAATGTTAAATACACTTGAAATTGGTTTCTGCTCTATAACTAAAGTTCTACCAACCGGATCTTTACCAAACTTCATATGTGGGTTAGGTATGAAGTTTGGAAGAAGCCTATTTATTTTGACCATGATGTGCTAAAGGTCAAGGTCACAGTGACCTCCAATGTTAAAACCACTTGAAATTGGTTTCGGCTCTATGGCTAAAGTTTTGCAAGACTGATCCTGTTTTTTGTTAGCTCAACTTTGGCTAAGCCAAATTTGAGCTTTTGTCATGGCCATCTGTCCATCTGGCCGTCTGTCCATCTGTCCGTCTGTCCATACGTCAACAATTGGATTCGGCTCGGGTTAGAGGCTGTATTTATGAACTGATCTTTACAAAACTTCTTGGGTACCTTTGTTATGACCGTGGGACGAGAACGAGTGTTTTTGGGTGCGGTCCAAAATTCAAGATGGCTGCCAGCCGCCATTTTGTACCGACGATGCAGAAATCTGTTTTTTGCACAGAACTTCCATATGAAAGCGCTGATTTGAATAATTTTTTGTGTGAATGTTTAGTACCATGGGATACATCACATATAATACGGGTTTTTTTCTCGTGCAGAAATTATGCAGATTAGATGAACTTTGATTTTTTCAGTGCGACTTACATACAGTAAGTACACATGTCAATACGGCTCAGACTAGAGTCTGTATTTATGAACTGATCTTCATGAAATGTCTTGGGTACCTTTGTTATCACCTTGGGACGAGAACAAGTGTTTCTGGGTGCGGTCTAAAATTCAAGATGGCTGCCAGTGGCCATTTTGTACCGAAATTAGGTCTAATCAGTTTTTTGTGCACAACTTCTATACAGCTCAGACTAGAGGCCATATTTATGAACCAATCTTTACGAAACTTCTTGGGTACCTTTGTTATCACCGTGGGATGAGAGCGAGTGTTTTTGGGTGTGGTCCAAAATTCAAGATGGCCACCAGCAGCCATTTTGTACCAAAATTAGTGCAATCAGTCTTTTGTACAGAACTTCTGGATGAAAGTTCTGATTTGAATAAATTTTTGTATGAATGTTTAGTAACATGGAATACATCACATATTGTAAGGGGTTTTTTTTCGTGCAGAAATTATGCAAATTAAATGAACTTTGATTTATTCAGTGCTACTTACACAATGAAAGCACACATGTCAATACGGCTCAGGGTAGAGGCTGTATTTATGAACCGATCTTCACAAAACTTCTTGGGTACCTTTGTTATCACCTTGGGACGAGAATGAGTGTTTCTGGGTACGGTCCAAAATTCAAGATGGCTGCCAGTGGCCATTTTGTACCGAAATTAGGTCCAATTAGTTTTTTATCACAAGTTCTATACAGCTCGTATTTATGAACTGATCTTCACAAAACTTCTTGGGTACCTTTGTTTTCATCTTGGGACAGGAACGAGTGTGTTTTGGTTTCTGCTCTATATCTCTGTGCTATGAGAACAAATATTTTGGGGTTCAGTCAGACCCACTCTGGGACTCCAAGATTTTTTTCTAGTTTAGCATCTGACTGTCACCCACCTTTACAATACTTTACCTATACATTTGTTACAGGCAACGGTCAGTATTTATGTACAGACCATTACAATACTTTATATGTACCTTTGTTATCAGGTCATTACCTAGAAGTTTGTCATTGCTGTGCCACATACTATACATGTACATGTCTTTGTCTTGACAAGTTGAGCTACAGTGTCATTGACACTCATTTTTTTGTAATTCTATCCATGATATTGCAGAAGGGGGCATATGCCGTGCTTCGCGTTGCTCTTGTTACTATATAATATTGGATAGTATCTTTTAGCACACCACCTACGTCCCAGGTGTTTTACTCATGAACGTGAAAGTAACAGAGATTGTCCACGTACGTGGAGGATTAGGGAGAAGAAGTTGGGATGTGTGTATATTAATTTTTTGTAGGACATGCTACACACTACATACAACTTAACATGCCCCCCCTCCCCATCCCATTCATTCTCTGATAAAATCACAGATAATTTATTTCAGTTCTTATATAATGCCCCACACAGTAGATCTGTTTCTCAGGCCATTTTTTGTAAAATTGTATGTGGGTGGGCGTTTTTTAGTCGACTCGACTTTTAGTTTGATGAAATGACGGGCGGGCGAATGGCGGCGGGCGTAAACATTTGGTTTCCGGGCAATAACTTTAGTTCTAGTTGATGCACCTTTACCAAATTTATACCAGAGGTTACCCTATAGGAAAGGAAGACACCTATCGAGTTCAGAGTCTCGCGCCCCAAGGACAAGGTCACTGTTACTATAAATAGAATATTTTGTGAGAAATTGGTTTCCGGGCAATAACTTTAGTTCTATTTGATGCACCTTTACCAAACTTATACCAGAGGTTACCCTACAGGAAGGGAAGGCACCTATTGATTTTGGAGTCTGGGACTCCAAGGTCAAGGTCACTGTTACTATAAATAGAATATTTTATGACAAATTGGTTTCCGGGTAATAAATTTAGTTCTATTTGACGCACCTTTACCAAACTTATACCAGAGGTTACCCTATAGGAAGGGAAGACACCTATTGATTTCGGAGTCTGGGACTCCAAGGTCAAGGTCACTGTTACTATAAATAGAATATTTTGTGACAAATTGGTTTCGGGCAATAACTTTAGTTCTATTCCGTGTATCTTCACCAAACTTATACCACAGGTTACCCTATAGGAAGGGAAGACACCTATCGATTTCGGAGTCTGAGGCCCCAAGGTCAAGGTCACTTTTACTATCAATAGAATATTTTGTGACAAATTGGTTTCTGGGCAATAACTTTAGTTCTATTTGACGCACCTTTACCAAACTTATACTAGAGGTTACCTTATAGGAAGGGAAGACACCTATTGATTTCGGAGTCTGGGACTCCAAGGTCAAGGTCACTGTTACTATAAATAGAATATTTTGTGACAAATTGGTTTCCAGGCAATAACTTTAGTTCTATTTGAAGCACCTTTACCAAACTTATACCAGAGGTTACCCCAGAGGAAGGGAAGACACCTATTGATTTCGGAGTCTGTGACTCCAAGGTCAAGGTCACTGTTACTATAAATAGAATATTTTGTGACAAATTGGTTTCCGGGCAATAACTTTAGTTCTATTCCGTGTATCTTCACCAAACTTATACCACAGGTTACCCTATAGGAAGGGAAGACGCCTATTGTTTTCGGAGTCTGGGGCCCCAAGGTCAAGGTCACTGTTACTGTTAATAGAATATTTTGTGACAAATTGGTTTCCGGGAAATAACTTTAGTTCTATTTGACGCACCTTTACCAAATTTACACCAGAGGTTACCCTATAGGAAAGGAAGACACCTATCGATTTCAGAGTCTCGCACCCCAAGGTCAAGATCACTGTTGCTACAAATAGCTTATTTCTTCAGAATTTAATGTCAAAACTAGACTTCTGGATCTGTGATCCTCTTGCTGGATTTTTTTTTACTTTATTTCTTATTTTGGGAATTATTTCTTTGCCATAAAAGTTCATGTTCTTGGTTTGTTTTATGTTTTAGGCAACATAACCTACAGAACAGCATGGGTAGTGGTGTATTCTATCCCTTGTGTGCAAGAAGGCTTTGCAGTGCTAAAGTATTGCAAAGCCTTGTTGCACTCAAGGGACAAATTTATCAATTTTATTAACTTGAGTAAAATATCAGACATAAGCCATTTAATTTTTATTTTTTAAAGTTTGCGTTGGTTATAAAAAGAGAGCATGCGGTAGCGAAAAGGACCATGCGTGAGGGCCTGAGAAACAGATTTTTAACTTTTTTAGGTGTAATTCAGTGTTGCTGTTTTATAAAACTCCTAGACTTGACTCCTTCTTATCTAATCCTTTCTTTCCCAGTGGGAAGTGGAGCAGTGGTGCTTGTTTACTGTGATAAACTAGTTCTGTTTTACTGGTAAAATACAGTAAAACCTGTCTTGAGAGACCACTGTCTTGAGAGACCACCTGTCTTGAGAGACCACATATACCAGGCACCGATTGGTTTTATTCTATAATGGACCTGCTATGGGAGACCACCTGTCTTGAGAGACCACCTGTCTTGAGAGACCACTGTGACCTGGTACCAACTTGTATTTTTATGCCATAATAGACCTGTCTTGAGAGACCGCCCCTTTAAAGACTGAAACCATGACAAAAACTTTTTAACTCTTCTGGAATTGAAAAATCCATTGTGGTTATACTAACATAATTAAAAGTATTAAAAGCTCTTAATTGGGTTTCAATTGCTAACTCATTACAGATTGAGATGTTTTTATAAGACCTCTGTGAAAAGGTTAGGATTATTGCTGAATAAACAATTTCATACATACCTGAAATGTGACAGGAATAAAAATAAATTTATGTTAAAAATCTTTTTGTAACAAATTGAAATGGACTGTTATAAAAATTATAAAAATAAATTAGTGTTGAAAATCTTCAAGGAAGATTTTCAATACTAATTTATTTTTATAATTTTTATAACAGTCCATTTCAATTTGTTACAAAAACTTCATAAAAAAGAACAACGACAAAGTAATTCCAAAATCCATTCTTCTCCATTTCTGAATTTTGTAGTTGGTTATTCACTGACTTGACTGTTATGAGAGACCACCTGTCTTGAGAGACCACTTTTGTGTGGCCCAAAGGGCGGTCTCTCAAGACAGGTTCTACTGTATGACCGGGATGTTCTCACTTACCCAGCAGCTATTGTTTTGAGTATAGGTGTTGAAAGTGGTGACATCAAAGGGTCGCCGGTTATAGTCCGTATTATTAATTTTTGGGGGAGTTATGAACAAGACGTAGATTATCATTAATTAAATTTATTACCGATTAACCATTCAAACGCCAGACAGCAACAATAAATACATTAACTCATACCCATAATTTCAGTATTACAATGACAGACAGCAAGAATACATAAGAATAAACACAAAGTCATTCAAAAGCCACTATTGTGGCCCACAGCATCTAAGAATTGAAGATTGTTCATTCGTCCCTGCAAGTACATTAACTTTAAATGGTTGAGTTTGTTGTCGATTTGGACATATCGTTGTTGCCGAGGTCTGCTCCTGGCACCAGCTGCAGTTTGTATGATAGACACTTCTTGATAGGCTTGCTCTTGTCTGAGAAATTCAGTTAATGTAAAGATGTTTGGCTTTGACGAAATGAACAACTGGAGCTTTCTATGCCATCCCTCGACGTGATTTGTAGTTCGCGGCCCCTGTGTTTCATGATGATTCCACACTTGACGTCCATGAGCTCCCTCCACCCAATAACTTGTCATGTAGTCGTTAAACTTCGTGACGCCGCTACCTTCCGGGGACTCTTGTAAAATGTCGAACCATGCGTCACTTATCTCTCCCATAGGAAGAAATGGCAAAGCGATGGATCTTCTTACTAGCCTCCTCACGTCCTCATTGTCCTGATAGTCACTTTGAAGTTTACACTCTTTTGTTGCATATTTATACACTGCCTGACTGTAGTGAAAAAAACATCCCTTCAGAATAGACGATGGAAACACTGTCCTTGCTGCATTTTGGGCTGCTGTTTCGAAGTCCATGAATATTTGCGTTGGTGTCAATAGAGTTCGGTTGTTCTCAGCTCTCTCACTGACGAGACGGAAAAATCTCTCGTACGTTGCTTCTGTTTTATTTGGTAGAAGACCATACACGAGAGGACGCATTTGACCATCAACAAAGGCGTGGATTGAATAAAGTTGATGAAAAATCTTCGGTGATTTCTCGAACGTTCCGTCACAATAAAAAACTGAAGCCTGCGAAAGGTGATACAGGTTGTCATCAGTAGCAAAAACCAGCAGTTTGTCATTGTTGTTACCGTCGTTTGCAAGTAAGAAGTTTGATCCTGTCGACGATTTTGTATATTGATCCGGTAGGCTGATGCGCTCCGTTGTTTTGGAAGTTTTGGTTGAGTCTTCGCTCGTGATCTGTAAAGTGATGCTTTTGCTGAGTAGAACGTTGGCATTTTAGCTAGGATATCTGGATCAGTGTCAACTCTTCTAAGGTTGCAACAACAAGAACATAATGTTAGCAATATAAAAAATACCATGGGGGATATCATGAGAGACCGAATGTACGGAGAGAGAGAGAGAGAGAGAGAGAGAGAGAGAGAGAGAGGGTAGTGAGAAAGAAAGAGAGAGAGAGAGAGAGAGGGTAGTGAGAAAGAAAGAGAGAGAGAGAGAGTATTAACAGTTGCATTACAAGTTTTTACACAACATTTCCAATGAACAGAATCATTTCGCCGAGTCTTAATACTAAACTTGAAGTTATTAAACACAAGATATCTACCACCTCTGTCGTTTGGGATGTAATGAACGTTTACTTGAGCATTAGCCATTTTGGAATGATATCACTGGAGGAACGCAAGACTTAAATGGGAACTAAGTCCTTGAACATCTAGCAAACAATGTGAATATATATCAGGGCGGATGATGTCGGCTACATTGATACATAAAAACAGTGACCAGATAACAGGTTGATTACTGCCAACTGTGAACACGTTGCAAGAAGCAAAGGGTGCGTCAACTAAAACAACAATACTGGGTAAGTGAGAACTTCAGTAGGCAATTAAGAAAAACAAACTATAGCCATCTCTGATCAGCACTGTAATTGATGTCGACTGGGTATGTGAGAATAAGCCGTATGACCCATTCACCAGTGTCTGGCGGAAGTTCTCTAAAGTGGGCAGTACTGGTATAAATGATTGGCTATACAAAACAGCCATCATGGACTGATCACTTTCCACGTGTGAGAAATATTTCCACGAACGCAATAATTTTACACACCAAAAACTAATTGTGGGAACAATCATCAAAATTAAATTAAAAATGAAGCACCGAGTACAACCCGGTGATTCATTAATTAAAATTTTGCTGCTGATTTTTATTACCTGGTAAATATATGCGTAGACATCACTGCCCACATGTGGATTACAACCAATCCACGGCGACTGTACTGTACTTAGCTTCATACTTATATTGCAGTCAGGATATATCTAAAGATGCTGAAAGTGACCTTAAACTCCAAATGATAAATTAATAAATTTAACATTTTACCTTATGTAACGAACATAACCAGCGAGGCCAATTCACAAAAATCTCTATTCATACTTTTTTCATTATCACTACCAAACAGAGCTTATATTTCGATGAGAATCCGAGAATCGATTCGCACAAAGATTCGCGCAATAAAACCGACGAGAATCCATGTAGATTCTCACTGCACCTCTGCCAGGATTCGCGTGAATAGAATTGCGTCAATTTACCCCTTTATCTAACACAGCGGAAACAAATTAACCAACGGAAGGCTAACATGACCTGAAGTATCCTGACACTTTGTCAATAAAATCTTACAAATATGGCTGTCATTGGAACCGGCTCATTGAGCCGGTTCCAACGACAGCCATATTTGTAAGATTTTATTGGTAAATATTGTTCATTTAATTATTTTATCATTTATTTATTATTTATTGTTTAAAAACTATCAAATTTAGTTTTAAAAATTAAAAAGGTGTGTTGGGTAAAAGGTTAACATGTGTTATCAGTATACAACAGTGGTTGAACCATGGTGTCGTCATGGGATCCTGGGACACTCATAGTAGGTATGGATTCTCGCAACCATTTTCACGAGAATCCAAATGGATTCTCACAAGTTTAGACGAAATATAAGCCCTGCAAAACATCTCTCATGAATACTCATTAGAACAAGTTGATTGAGTTTTCTCATGAAGGGGCATAAGTTATGTTTTGAGGCTGATTCCAGTGAAATAGATTTGTTTTTTAGACAAAAATGGAGAATGGAGAAAAAAAATATATATTTCATATGTATCGCCTTCTAATCAAGCTAACCCTTTACCCAACGAATCGCCAGCAACCGCCCGCGTAATATGCAAATTCAGCAGTTGAAAAAATATTATTTTTCAAAAAATTTCAACAAAACCATATCATGTGAGCCCTCGTTGGAACGAGCTCATCGAGCTCGTTCCAACGAGGGGTCACATGATATGGTTTTGTTGAAATTTTTTGAAAAATTTAAAAAAATGTTATTTAAAATAATAAATTTTGATTTCGTCTGCGTTGGGTAAAGGGCTAAAAAAAGGTGAATGACATGTAATGAAATGAATTTGAAATGAATTTATTTTTTGGCAACATGCTATAAACCTGTACTAAGTTGTTAGAATGTCTTTTTCACAATAATAAAGCCTTAAGTTTAACCCTTAAGTGGGTCTTGTCAGATCACCGAAGATAAGCAATGTTGAGCCCGGTTAATCATTTGATGGGTGACTGTTTGAATGATCAGGATGGACTCCTGTATTGTGTCCTTGGGCAAGGCACTTAACCCTGATTGTCCACATGGGGGCATGATGACGCCATGTACTAAGGCATACTGCATGTCAATGGTACGCATGTCTTCAACCAATCTAACCCTGCCTGTGCTGCAGTGCAGAGTTACGATGTTGGGGAGCTGGCAGCTGCTCGTTATTGCTTGGTGGTTCTCTACGGGTACATATTTAGGCTGAAAATTTGGGAGCCCGGTCTGGACTTAGAAATTTTGGACCAAAATCCAGAAATGAGTGTTTTGTTTTTTTTTATGCGTTTCGTTCAATTTTAAGACAAATTTTTTTTTTTTTTACACTGAAAATTTGGGGTCCGGGTGGGACTTAGAAATTTTGGACCAAAATCCGGAAATTATTTTTTTGGTTTTTTATGCATTTTGGTCAATTTTAAGAAGAAGAAAAAAAAAATTTAGTCTGAAAGTATTTTGTTTGGGACTTCGAAAATTTCCGAACAAAAATAAAAAAAAATCTGTTTTTTATGCGTTTATCTCAATTTTTGGGACAGAAAAGTGCATGAACTGAAAATAGAAGGGAAATCCTGTGTATTGTGTGGGCACAATTGCTTCATCTAGTTGGTATATGCTTTTCTTAGGAGGGGCGTATGCAGCTTATTCAAGTCAAGTCCCTGGTTTGATATTAAGACTACCATGTCAGGTGAGCACCCTAAGGCCCCCTGGGACCTCTTGTTTATTACTTGTTCTTTTAAAACAGCTAACTATCCTAGATATTTTCTTTATATGTATACTATTTTCTAATTTTAATGCACTCATCTTGTGACTTATTGTAAATAGCTTAAAATCAAATTTATTTATTTATTGGTGTTTAACTCTTAAATCGCTCAGTATTTTATAGATATTTTTCATCAAATCTAGTCATGGCTGCTTTAAAGCTAGATTTGATGAAAAATAAATCTAAATGTATCACAAGAAATCATTGGTGAAAAATCCATTCCATTTACAGGGAGACAATATGATAAAATACGGACAAATTATACTAATTTCAGTGACAAGTGAAACTCTGTGCTGGGCAGGAATATCCGCCAGCAGCATGCAAAGAGTTAAGGTCACATACTTATGCACAATGGCTAATCATGACCATGACAGTTTTATGGGTGGAGGAAGCCGGAATGCTAGGAATGCACCAACTTGGAGGGACCCTGGGACTGGCCCATCACCCTCACCAGCCCCCTCAGCACCCTGCTGCTCTACAAACTAGTTTTACACAACTCTGTGAGCTCTGTTAAACAAGATTAAAGTGGTTACAGTCCAAGTTTCATTATGGGGAAAACATTGCTTCTTCTCAGTGAAATTTAGGTATTTTGACATCGACTGCAGAGGGTTAATGAGTCTGATGGTAAAGTGTGACTTTTTTCCAAGTTATTTATTATTAGCAACAATAGAATTGAATGGGTAGTAATAACTGGATGATGGCTTGCATTATTGATTATTCCTCTCGTTTAACAATTGGCTTGCACTCCAGAGCTGCTGTACTGGGAAGTCTATACCAGTTGACCAATGTGAAAGTGTGCAGCTCAGTAGGAGGATTATTGATAAACAACACATACATTCATCACTTCTTACAACTGTACCATATCAGAATTGTGTCACACACCAAAGAAAAGCTCTTCCATGACACCATCTGTGTTTGAAATATTTTCTGATTTTAGAATTTCTTATCTTAGCTGGTGAGTAAATAAACCTTTTTTTCTCTCTTCACTCTGACAGAAAATTGTTCATTTTATCAGCAACTCAGTTGCGTTTCAAAGAGGTTGAAGCAGAGACTCGGATTTTATTTGACACAGCTATTTAAGCACACTCAGTTGGGAAAAATTATATTTAATTCTGTTATTTTACTAAATATCGGGGATAGTGGGAAGGGTTTTTATGGGGTTATACACTGATAACAAGCTATTAATTATAAATTGAATATATTTTCATTATTGAAATTCGCTAAAAAAATTTCCACAATCCATTCCAGTGAGGGGTCATAAGCTGAGTTTTAACACTTGTTGAGAATAATGCTGGCTGGTTTTGGCCATCATGTTGGGTAAAGAGTTGTTATAGATGAGATATAAACTAAGGCTGTACAGTGCACAGTGTTACTTGTTTATAACAAAATAACAAAAAAATTTTATAACCAAAAAGTGTGACTGACCCCATGCAATGCACAGGGTTAGTTACACTTTCAGGTTACAAAAAAGTGTTAAGTGCCATATCACATACTGCTTGCAAATGTACACTCACTGAGACTGTGCAATATACAGGGTTACAGTACAAGTCAAAATAAGTTGTAGGATAATCTCTTTAAACTGTATCTTTCTCTTCCTATTGTGATAAGACCAGAAGCTGACATCATTTTCTGGAAAGCTCTCACTGAGAGCTTTCCAGAAAACGATGTCAGATTCTGATCTTATCAGCGCAGGAGCAGCAGTATACTTGTTTATTGCGGTTATGCTACAACTTATTTTGACTTGTACTATAGTCACATGATGGAGATTGTCTTATTTTTAACAGAAAGAAAAAGTGTCTAACCCCGAGCATTGCACAGAGTTAATTGGTACGCTAACATATACAGGCATTGCACAGGATTAGTTGATAGGCTGTCATATCACACACTACAGGAAAATATACACCGACTAAGGCTGTAGGGAGCGCGGTGGCGTCGGGGTAACTAGTCCTCGCCAGATCACCTAAGTTAAGCAACATCGAGCACAGTAAGTAGTTGCATGGGTGACCATTTCAGCAACTGATGCACGCTCCCGCGTTGTCCTTTGGCAAGGCACTTAACCCTGATTGCCTACATGGGGGCACGATGACGCTGTGTACTAAAGCGTACTGCACGTCATCGGTGCACATGTCTTCAACCAATCTAACCCTGCCTGTTCCGCGGTGCAAAGTTACGATATTGGAGAGCTGACATCTGCTTGTCGTTGCTCAATGGTTCTCTCTGGGTACGCCGGCTTCCTCCACCCGTAAAACTGTCACCGACATGATATGACCCTGGCTGTCATTAAACCCTAATAAATAATAATAATAATTACTAAGGCTGTAAAAATGCACAGGAATTAATGGAAGTACAGTGGAGCCCATTTAATTGGATATCTCTTAATTGTATATCCCTGTTAATTGAATATAATTTCCCAACGCAAAACCATTTACCGTACCTCCAGTACAAATTTGACATGTTAATTGAATATAGGTTATAGATTAAACTCTTGTTAATTGAATAAAAAGTCTTGTAACATGTCGAGAAATTACCCTGACTCTCCCAAGTTTTCCTTTGTTTATAGACCTCTTTGGCCTCAGTACATCCAATACAGGCATTCAATCTATTATATCTTGTTTGACAGAGCTCAAGGAGCTCTGTCAAACAAGATATAATAGAATAAATGCTAAGTTTATTTCTAGAATACAGGAAAGTGACACAATCTCTGTTAATTGAATACTCCTGTTAATTGAATAATTTTCATTGGCAAAGTGGCTATTCAATTAACAGGATTCCACTGTACTTATAATGAATCATGGAAGTGTTTTATACCCCTGTCTATCTAGCTGGGTGTGGTATATAGTATTCCTCGCCTTCATCCATCAGTACGTCAGTCTGTCTGTCCCAAAGTTGTATCATACACTACACTCATGCATTTCAAGACAGCTGTCTGAAATTTTGCACAATACAAAACAACATTCTGTACATTACCATTAGGGCTGTCACGATTTTTTAATTTAGGAATCGATTGATCGTCGCAAATAATCGACGATTAATCATACCTAAATGACCCCCCCCTCCTCTCCCTCTCTTTGAAGTCGATAAAAATGAAGTTCAAGTCAGTTGACCTACCTCAAGGAAACAACGAAGACGATCCTTTTTAGGTCCTTTCAAAGCTTTGATGTTCTGAACTTTTGAACTGTCAGTGTAATAATCAAGACCGGTCGGCAGTTGCGAACTTCGCAACTGCCGACCGGTCTTGATTATTACACTGACGGTTCAAAAGTTCAGAACATCAAAGCTTTGATGAATGTACCTGGAAGACTATTGCTTCCAACAGCGTCTTGGGGTTTAACTCTTAACCTGCTGAGTATTTTCAAGATATTTTTCATCAAATCTAGTCATGGCTGCTTCACAGCAGCCATGACTAGATTTGATGAAAAATTCATCAAAATCAATGTTGAAAAAATCCATACAATTTACAGGGTGGAAATTGGATTAAATGTGCCCAAATCATACTTATTTGATAGGTGAGAGAAAAACTGTCCTGGGCAGGAATATCCGCCAGCAGCATGCAAGGAGTTAACATTGATGTTCTTAAGGCTTTACCTTTAGAAACAATAGTTTTTTCATCAAATTTTCTTTTAATTATTAAACGTCTAAAACGGGATACAATTTAGCGATTATTCGACAACGAAAAATACTAATCGATTTCGCCGTGACCGATCAACAGTCGATTAATCGATTAATCGTGACAGCCCTAATTACCATGTTAGAATGTCAGACGACTGTATGTTTTTGTCACAACTATTGCTGTTTATCAACTTAGAGAATTTCATGTGTTTTTAATTGAGGGTGGGGAGCACGGTGGCTCAGTAGGTAGAGGTGCAGGCTGCAAGCCGAGAGGTCCTCGGTTCGAATCCCACCTGCGGCAAACGCATTGTGTCCTTGGGCATGACACTTCATCTCCATTGCCCGCGTGGGGGCACGATGACGCCGTGTACTAAGGCGTACTGCACGTCGATGGTATGCATGTCTTCCACCAATCTGACCCTGCCTGTGCTGCAGTGCGGAGTTACGATGTTGGGGAGCTGGCAGCTGCTCGTCGTTGCTCGGTGGTTCTCTCCGGGTACTCCGGCTTCCTCCACCCGTAAAACTGTCACGGTCTTGATTAGCCATTGTGCATAAAATATGTGACCTTAAACATCAATAAAATAAATTAATTGAGGGTACCTTCATGGTGTACATGTGAACAACTCCTCTCACTGTTGCTAATGTTGAGAGTTGAAAGTTTAGGATATGGTTACACATGCCTTGAAGATATGCAACATGTATAAAGTTTGCAGAAAAATGTTTTTAATAAAATTGTTCCCCTTCATCGACTTTCCAGTGTTTTTTTTTTTTTTTAATTGAGGGTACTTTATTGAGGGTACCTTTATGGTGTAATCAACTCCTTCCACAGTTTGTTATGTAGAGATCTGAAACCTTCGGATTTGAGTACGCATGCAATGAAGATGTGCAACATCTATAAAGTTTGCCGAAAAAATTATTGTTGAAGTATTCTCCAGCTGGTATGGTACTTAATTTATTTTGAAAGTTGGAATTTGTTCATTAATAATTGTTTTTTATAATTTATTGGAGAGTGGCTTGGTTCTGTATCTTCCCCATAGGTGAAATTTTTCTATTCCACCCCCTCCCCCATGGTCTCCATTTTCATTCAAAGTGCGGTATGGCCCTCGTGGACTGGTCACTTCTCACTGGTGGGCAGTATTTCCACAGATGTAATAATATTAGACTCTGAACAATAATTAAATGAATAATCATCAAAATTTAACAACCTAGTGCTTCATTAATTAAAGTTTTGGTGATGATTATTTTTATTTCCTGATAAACACATGGGTGGACATCACTGCCTACGCATGGATTACAACCAATCCATGGGAGCGCGGTGGCTCAGTAGGTAGAGGTGCAGGCTGCAAGCCAAGAGGTCCTCGGTTCGAATCCCACCTGCAGCAACCACGTTGTGTCCTTGGGCAAGACACTTCATCCCCATTGCCCGTGTGGGGGCATGATGACGCCGTGTACTAAGGCGTACTGCACGTCGATGGTACGCATGTCTTCAAACAATCTAACCCTGCCTGTTCCGCAGTGCGGAGTTACGATGTTGGGGATCTGGCAGCTGCTCGTCGTTGCTCGGTGGTTCTCTCCGGGTACTCCGGCTTCCTCCACCCGTCAAACTGTCAAGGTTATGATTAGCCATTGTGCATAAATATGTGACCTTAAACATCATTAAATAAATAAATATACAACCAATCCATGGCAACTATACTGTATATTGACCTGTCTTGCTGTCAGCTCTGATAAGACAGTTTTCCTTGGGGGGGGGGGGGGAGGGGGGGAACACGCAGTAATCAGGCCTGAAAATAAGCAGTCTGACATTTGCAAAATGAGGTCCCCAGTGGGTGAATTTGATGATACTGTAGCATACAGTGGCCAGTTTATCCTCTGGGTTCCTCTTTCTGTTTAGTTTTGAGACCCTGATTCAGATTGAGGTTCACAGAAGGTAAATTTAGTGATGCTACCCTGCTATGCAGGGTAGCATCACTAAATTCACCCTCTGGGGACTTCATTTTGTAGATGGTAGTCTGCTTATTTTCTGGCTTGGCAGTAATATTAGATTCCATACATTAATTATTGGATTAATCATCAACACTTTTAATTAATGATGCACCAGATACAACCTAGTGCTTCATTAATTAATTAAAATTTTGCGGATGATGATTTTTATTATCTGGTAAATGCATGCATGGACATCACTGCGCATGTGTGCATAAGGACCAGTCCACGGCGACTGTACTGTATGTTGGAGAATCTGATGGTTGTTTGATGGATCTCTACGGGTACTCAAGATTCATCCATCCATAAAACTCTCTGGCATGATCCTGGTTGCTGAAGTGTCACTAATAAATAACGTATCGCCTCCTGTTTTTCTAAAAAAATTGATCCACAGTGATCATAGACAAGAAAAGCAGACAAAGAAGACATTGAATTTTGATTGGATGGTGATTGGGTCACAATCCGGTTGAAATTCTTTGTCCACTTACCTCCCTGCAACGCTGTGGAATCTCACCTGTCAAAGAAGAAATATGAGAACATTGAATCTAAGATAGCATTTTCAGAACTTTAAAAATTGTTGATTTTTTTAACTGAAAGAATGCTGCATCTTGAGTGATCAGTTGCAGTTCACATAGAGAGTATTTTGATGACACATTTATGCCCTCTTCATCACACATTTGAAACTCTGTTTCCTTGTGTGTGAGCCATCAAGTGCAGGCTTGACTGCTGGTATATCGAAATGTCTCTATGTGGACTACCGATAGCAGTCCACAAAGAGAGCATTTTGGTATACCGGCAGTCTCTGCAATCAGATCCATTTCGTCTGTTGGTTATTTTCACAAAATTTCATGCACCAACATGTATTGGGCTGCATCAATTTTGGGGGCCTCAGGGGGCGCTCAATAGGAGGCCCACTAGGAATTTTTCCAGTGGACCATATGGCCAGTCTGCCTCAGCCAAGGACACAACACAGTTACTGCTGAACAGGATCAAGCCATCGACCTTTTAGTTTAAAGTCCAATGCTCTAACCACTCAGTCATCTTGCTTCATTGATTTTGCCATAATTTATTTTGATGCTGGTGTAAGTGTGTCGCAGTCTGATTGTGATATGAATGCTTTTGTGATCACAGAACTACATATAATTGTTGTGGAAAAGTCGTGAAAATTCTTTCAGAGCTTTGTGTGGGAAACAAGCGCTTCACAAGCTTATCAGGTGATCTGTCTGAATTATTAATATTTGTTAAACACTCATCCAGCTAGAGAAGTATAACTAGCCACACAAATTGCAGAATAATGGAACCATCGATAAATAATGCATATCAACCTATTCATATATATGGTTCTATATTTGTGTTGGAGCAAATGATTGTTTCTTTTTAACCCTTAATTATTTTACCCAACATATCAACTGAATTTGTTCCCCTGTGGGAACCCTGGGAAGTGAAGCAGTGCTTGTTTACTGTGGTATTATTTATTTATTTAATACGGACTTAGTGACACATTAAAAGCCAGGGTCATATCATGTCCGTGACAGTTTTATGGATGGAGGAAGCCGGAGTACCCAGAGAGAACCACCGAGCAACGACAAGTAGCTATTAGCTCTCCAACATCGTAACTCTGAACTCTGCACCACCGCATGAGCAGGGTTAGATTGATTGAAGACATACACACCATCGACATGCAGTATGCCTTAGTACACAGCATCATCATTCCCCATGTAGGCAATTGGGGCTAAGTGCCTTGCCCAAGGACACAATGCAGGAGCACGAATCACTCGCTGAAATGGTCACCCATCCAACTACTGACTGCACTCGATGTTGCTTAACTTCGGTGATCTGACGAGAACCGGTTACCATAATGCCATCACGACCCAGTTTACTGTGGTAAACAAGCTGTTTTTTCTGGTAAACTAGGACCCAGTTACCAATGCTTGGGGGTGGAAATCCTCTAAAATGGGCAATGTGTGTATAAACAGTTGGCAGGCCTTGACTTTATATCCATGTTGTGGTCATGCTTAGCCATTGTGCAAAAACATGTGACCTTAAGCACCAATAAATAAATGACTAAATCGGCTCAGCATCCCACACAAATATCACCATTCACATTTTGTTCATTGAAGTGAGCATTTCAAGCTCTTTCCAGTGAGGGAGGGGTAATTAGATATGTTTTGAATTTACAAAATGAATCTTTTCAGTTATTCAGGAATTTTTTTTTGTCTCTTCCCATGGTTTTGTTAGGTAGAGGTTAACATATAGAATAAGAAGGTACTAGGGCAAGTAATGAGATTTAAACTACGGGTAGGATAACGGTTTTAACCATGAGGCTCTGCCGAGTTAAAAACCCTTATTCTACGAGTGAGTTAAATCTGATTACCAGCCCCAGTACCAGGCCTGCAAATAAGCAGTCTGACATTTACAAAATGAGGTCCCCAGAGGGTGAATGTGCTGCTATTCCATACAGTGGGCCAATTTATCCTCCGGGTATCTCTTTCTGTTTAGCTTTGAGACCCTGATTTAGAATGAGGTTCACAGAGGGTACATTTAGTGATGCTACCCTGCATAGCAGGGTAGCATCACTAAATTCACCCTCTGAGGACCTCATTTTGCAGATGACAGTCTGCTTATTTGCTGGCTTGCCCAGTACCTACTTGTTTTATTTATCAGGGACCGACCAGGGCATGCGCCAGTACGTATTTGGTTCTGAAACATCAGGACCTGGCTCTTAAATCTCAGAAATAGGCTTCTCAGTTGGCGCGTAACTTCTCAGATCATATTTTGATATTCTTTCGATGGATAATCGAGAGAGACACTCTTACATGTATTATATATATGATTATCATTTATCATTGTTGTAAAGTGCTTAAGTTAATACTTCAAGTCTTAATTACCAAGCATTAATCTTAACTGTGGTTTCTGATCAAGTCTTGGCTGCCTAAATAGGCAGCCAAGACTTGATCAGAAACCACAGTGAAGATTAATGTTTGCTATAGTGTACTAAATGAAAATGATGAGAGCTATTACATACTTACAGTGTGTATTACAAACAGCAGTGTGACTCCGTAAATTGAAATCTGGTGCATGAACTGAAAAAATAGGCTCCGAGGCTAGAGCGCATTTTAAATAGTCCTGGTCGGTCCCTGATTTATACTATGCTCTTGATAAATAATCAACTTTGTCACTTAACCCTCTGCATACTGATGTCGAAATATCTAAAGTTCAAGATCCAAATTTTTCCCATAATGCAACTAGAAATTTACCCAATTCAATCTTGTTTGACAGAGCTCACCAAAACATTCGTCACATGTCAGTCTTCGCATACCTCAAAAGTTGCGTATCGACCAGAACCTATTGATGAACAAGTTTACACCAAGAAAAGAACAATGAGACCTCTGAAAAAGCCCGTCCAGTACAAATGAAAATGTCAAAACGTATCCCACAGGCAACAAAATGGCACTCGTGTGAAAAAAAGTTTTCATGGGCCGGTGACATTCATGATCCACACTAAACTTGGTAACATTTTGATGTGTCCAATCACGCATATCCAATACCATTTTCTGAAAATATCAACATCAGTTTGGATATGCCCTACTTTTTATACGCCCGTTTGAAAAACGGGACGTATTATAGTATGGCGTTGTCCGTCCGTCCGTCCGTCTGTCCGTCCGTCCGTCCGTCCGTCCGTCCGTCCGTCCGTCCGTTTGGTTTCCGAACAATAACTTTAGTATTTGTTTTCCGATCGGCTCCAAATGTGATATGTGGTTTAATCACAACAAAATACAGGTCAAGTTCGAATATGGGGTCGGTCCGAACATTTTTCACCTGAATTATGGCCCCAGTTGGACTTAAAATTCGTCTTTGTTTTCCGATCGGCTCCAAATGTGGTATGTGGTTTAATCACAACAAAATACAGGTCAAGTTCAAATATGGGGTCGGTCCGAACATTTTTCGCCTGAATTATGGCCCCAGTTGGACTTAGAATTCGTCAAATATTTGGTTTCCGGATGGTAACTTTAGTATTTGTTTTCCGATCGGCTCCAAATTTGGTATGTGGTTTAATCACAACAAAATACAGATCAAGTTCGAATATGGGGTCGGTCCGAACATTTTTCGCCTGAATTATGGCCCCTGTTGGACTTAGAATTCGTCAAATATTTGGTTTCCGGATGATAACTTTAGTATTTGTTTTCCGATCGGTTCCAAACTTGGTATGTGGTTTAATCGCAACAAAATACAGGTCAAGTTTGAATATGGGGTCGGTCTGAACAATTTTTGCCTGGATTATGGCCCCTGTTGGACTTGAATTCTTCGTCAAATATTTGGTTTCCGGATGATAACTTTAGTATTTGTTTTTCGATTGGCTTCAAACTTGTTAGTCTTTTTCTCAAATGACTGAAAAATTTAGTCATTTCACAAAATCACTGATTTCAAAGTCTGACCGTAACATATATATATATGCCAGTATAAATTTCTCGCACTCTAAAAAAATTGCAAATGTGTTAAAATGGTACAATTTGAACAGTTCACGGGCGTATGATGCAATGCCCAGCGGTGCTCTTGTTTTTAATAGTATATATTGCATTTCAATCACCCTTTTCCTAACCCAACTAGGAGATGTTACCAGCAAAACATTATCTTGCACAACTAAAATCTTTCATCTTTTGCTTTAAACATATCTCATGACACCTCATTGGAATGAGCACAATAAGTTAGTTCCAATGAGGGGTCATAAGCTATGTGTTTAGAGCAAATATTTTAAGAATAACAAAATTTTTATGGTCATTTTTGTGTATAGGGCTGGTCAGTTTGGGCAGTCATCATAGGTAAGGAGTTAAATCACTCTCCTGAATTTTTTCACTCTCTCAAAATCAAAATGAGGAGAGTGATCATGCACTCACCTGCGTTTTCTTCCCAGTAGTCACAGTCATATTTCAATGAGCTCATTCCAATGAAAGGCCACATGATTTAGTTTAGAATTCATTTTCACCCCCTGTGGAAACCCTGGGAAGTGAAGCAGTGCTTGTTTACTATGGTAAACAAGCTCTGTTTTACTGATAAATTAGGACCCAGTTACCAATGCTTGGGGTAGAAGTCCTTTAAAATGGGCAACATGTGTATAAATGATAGGCTTAACTTTACTTTATCTCTATGTTGTGGGGAGTGCAGTGGCTCAGTTGGTAGAGGTGCAGGCTGCAAGCCGAGATGTCCTCGGTTCGAATCCCACCTGCGGCAACAGCATTGTGTCCTTGGGCAGGACACTTCATCTCCATTGCCTGCGTGGGGGCACGATGGCATTGTGTACTAAGGCATACTGCACGTCAATGGTGCACTTGTCTTCAATCAACCCTAACCCTGCTTGTGTGGAATTAGTATGTTGGGGAGCTGACAGTTGCTCGGTGGTTCTCTCCAGGTACTCCGGCTTCCTCCACCCGTAAAACTGTCGTGGTCATGATTAGCCATTGTGCAGAAATATGTGACCTTAAACACCAATAAATAAATAATATAAATTGGGAAGCCTTTTGTTAACATGCATTGGAGTGTGGTGGCTCAGTGGGTAGATATGCAGGTTGCAAGCCAAAAGGTCCTCTTTTTGAATCCCATCTGCTGCAACTATATTGTGCCCTTGGGCAAGACACTTAATTCCAATTGCCCATGTGTGCATGGGCACATTTGGTATTGTGTTCTTAGGTGTACTGCACGTCGATGGTGCCCTTGTCTTCAACCAATGCTAACTCTGCTTGTGTGGAGTTAGTACATTCGAGAGTCTTGACTGTTGCTCACCTTTGCTCAGTGGTTCTGTGGGTACTCAGGGTTCCTCCACGCGTAAAACTGCCTGACACTAGGTGACCTTGGCTGTCAAAAGTGTCATTAAACCCCAATAAATAAATTATTATAGGTAAATACAGCCCCAAACTGACACTTTCATATTGCTTTGAAAGAGTTGGCCCTAAGTGAATTCTTCCTTGAAAATGCAACTGATCAGCTGTATTTATCTTGGCAGGGAGAGTGTGCAACTGTTAGGCTGCACTTATCTTGGCAAGGAGAGTGTGCAACTGATAGGCTGTATTTATCTTGGCAGGGAGAGTGTGCAACTGATAGGCTGTATTTATCTTGGCAGGGAGAGTGTGCAACTGATAGGCTGTATTTATCTTGGTAGAGAGAGTGTCCAACTGATAGGCTGTATTTATCTTGGTAGAGAGAGTGTCCAACTGATAGGCTGTATTTATCTTGGCAGGGAGAGTGTACAACTGATAGGCTGTATTTATCAAGGCAGGGAGAGTATGTTGCAGAGCTGACAGTTGCTCGCCATTGCTCGGTGGTTCTCTCCGGGTACTCTGGCTTCCTCCACCCATAAAACTGTCACGGTCATGATTAGCCATTGTGCATAAATATGTGACCCTAAAAACACCAATAAATAAATAAATCTCTATGTTGTGGTCACGATTAGCCATTGTGCAGAAGTTTGTGTCCTTAAACACCAATAAATAATTCATTCTCAACTCTGCATTTTGTAAATTATGCTGGCAGATGTGTCTGATTTCTACAGACACACTAATATTAGATTCCAAACACAAATTATAGGAATAATCATCAAAAATTTAATTAATGAAGCACCGGGTACAACGGAGTGCTTCATTAATTAAAATTTTGATGATGATAATTTGTATTACCTGTTATAAGCATGTGTGGGCATCACCATGCCTAACATTTTCAGGAGAGCGATTTATTCGCTCGCCTACTGCTCCCCTTAAAAAAAAAATTGAGGAGGGCGAAAAATAGCCCTCCTAGCCTTAGAATATAATAATTACCACAACAGCTTATTTCTAAAACCCACAGATTTTCAGATCTCTGATACAGTTAAAACTAGAAGTCCTGTCACGAACCGTGCGCTTATCTAGGCTTAATTGCGCGTATGAATTGCGCGCAATTGCCATATCAAATGACATGCAAAGCACGGCAGGTTCTCCTGGCTGCTCATAACAAACACGGGCAATGTTTCTGCCAATGGACCTCCGGGTTACCTGGAGGTCCATTGGCTGAAACATTGCTTGTGCAAAGGCCATATTTACAAAATTTGATAACCTTACTATGGTCATATCGCGTAGATTAACGCGCATATCGACGTGCTATTTGTGCGCATTTCAGGACAGGACTTTTAGTTTTAACGGTATGTTAGTGGTCTCTGCAATATGGCCACACTGCTCCTCCCACACCTCCGGGCCTTATCAAGGCCCGGCCCGGAGGTGTGAGAGGGGCAGTGTAGCCGTCTCACAGAGACTACCTGGTTAGCAGCACCAAATAAAATGTACAAAGCCCACTAGGCAGAATTCATTAATGACTACCTGGTTAGCAGCACCAAATAAAATGTACAAAGACCACCAGGCAGAATTCATTAATAGTACAACTTCATTTTGCCACTTTTAGCTTTTGTAAGCTTGAGGAGAGCTAGTCGCTCCCTTAGTGCATTTGAGGCGAGCGATTTTTAGCCCTCCTGCATTTTTAAGAACACATCACTACTCAACATCGGATTATGACCAGTGTATGGCGATTGTACAGTATACAGATTGTAAGTAGCATGCGGTAAAGTTTTGCATCCCAGATAATTTCTGTCAGAAATTTTTGAATCTCGTCTTATCAGAATAAAAAAAAAAGACATCAATAAACTTCTCGATAATGGAGTATACATGGTGTTTCAATATTTTGTCTATCGGAGTGGGTACAAAAATGACATTCATTTCAAAGTACTGACCAAGAAGTAATGTTCTCCTCGTGTGAAATAAATGATGATTTAAACACAGGTCATCCTTTAAATGCGTTGCATAATATGGACATGAAATAGCATTATAGCCATTGAAACAGCAACATAGGCAGTTTGGGATACCTCGCAAAGAGCTACTCAGAGGCAGGTGATACGTCACCCGTCTGTAATGAAGATCAGATGAGTGTTTATGAGAGATAGTAACAGCATGGTTCTTGTTTTTTTTAATTTACTTGGTGTGCATGATGTTCAGGCTTTGGCATATCTCGGTATATAACTAGTAAGGAACTACTTGTATGCATGATGTACAGACTTTGACATAATATCTGAGTATTTGATATTAACGTCGGTACGCAGATCGTTGTTTCAATGTGACGCGTAATACGAACCTGAAATAGCATTTTAGCTACTGAAACAGCAGTACAGGCAGTTTGGGATGCCTCTCAAAGAGCAATTCGGAGGCGAGCGATACGTCACCCATCTGTAATGAAGATCAGATGAGTGTTGACGAGTGATAGTAACGGCATGTTTCTTTTCAATTTACTTGTGTACATGATGTTCAGACTTTGACAAGGCTCTTCATTTAACTAACGTAAGGAGCTACTTGTGTGCATGATGTACAGGCCTGGCATTTTCAGGAGAGCGATTTATTCACTCGCCTACTTCTCGCCATAAAAAATTAAGGTGGGCGAAAGCTAGCCCTCCTGGCCTTAGAAAATGATTACCATAACAGCCTATTCCTAAAACAAACATCTTTTCAGATCTCTGCTATGTTAGTGGTCTCTGTAAAACGCTACACTGCCCCTCCCACACCTCCGGGCCTTGCCGAGGTCTGGAGGTGTGGGAGGGGCAGTGTAGCCATCTCACAGAGACTATCTGGTTAGCAGCACCACATAAAATGCACAAAGCCCACTAGGCATATTTTATTAATAGTAAAACTTCATTTTGCCTCTTCTATCTTTTGTAAGCTTGAGGAGAGTGAATCGATCCCCTAGGCCATGTGAGGGGGGGGCGATTTTTAGCCCTCCTGCATTTTTAAGAATGCCAGGTCTGGATGTACAGACTTTGACATAATATCTGAGTATTTAACCAGTAAGGAGCTACATTATTTTTTTACCTTCATGCTACCTATGTAACAGGTCTGGAAATCATGAGACATACTGTTCATGAATTGTATCGGTTTACTTTACCGTAATTTGTAGTGCCATACCACTTCTTATTTTTTGGTTGTGCAATAAAGTATTATTATTATTATTATTTTGTGAGCAGTTTGTAAGAACTCCTACAAATAAGGGGTATGGACTGATGAAATGGGTACACACTTTACACCCTTTTTAGCTCACCTGAGTGAAGCTCAAGGGGAGCTTTACTAATCACTTTCCATCTGTCCGTCCTTCATCGTTAACTTTACATTATCGACTTCTTCTCACAAACTGCTCAACCAAATTGAACCACATCAGGTGTGCATGTTCCCTATCATATGTCAATTCAATTTTGTCCAAATCAAGTTGACCCGCCCCTTGGTAGGGCCACACCCAAAAAGTGAGCCTGAATCTTAAAAAATCTTCTCATGAACCAGCAGTAGCAGAGACTTGATATTAGGTGTGCAGCTTCCTTTCGAGGTGTAGACTCAAGAGAAGTTATAGGGGCTATATTTGCCATCGTTATGGGAGGGCAAGAATTTTTGCCCCGCCCAAAATTTCTATTTTCGAAACCGAGAGGCTGATTTGAACCAAATTTGATTTTATTGGGACATAAGTAGTTAATTTATGCCCAAAAAAAATTTTCCTGTCGCCCCATGGGAACTGCAGGAGCTAAAAATAGAAAAAATTTAAAATGCCCATATCTCCAAAACTGCACGGCACTGAGAATTTTTATTTGGTGTGAAGCTTCCTTAGGACCAACAGAATGGAATGATAAAAAAAAAAATTGTTATCGGTTTTATCATAGGGTACTTTTTCGGGACTTTGAAAAAGTGCTGAGTCAGCATTTTTATACCCCCTGCAAACAAAGTTTGGGGAGGTATATAGGAATCACCCTGTCTGTCCGTCCATCTGTCCGTCTGTCCATCCTTATAAGCGCAACTCCTCCTAAACTGTTTGAAGAATTTTCATGAAACTTTACACAATGGAAGAACTCCATATGAAGATGTGCATGAAGCAATATAATTCTGTTCTGACATTTCCAAGGGGAGATAATCTAACTTATACATTTCAGTTGCTACATCATATGGTTGTGTCCTCGTAAGCGCAACAACTGAGGCACGGGAGGGTATCACTTTGTTAGCTTGCTCACAGTACCTCTAGTTTAACACTGTAGGTAATGGGGAAAACATTAAAGAATCTTCTTCTCCCAAACCACTGGTCCAAAGGCTTTCATATTTCACATATAACATCATTGGAAGATTGATTCACATATTTGTTGAAATCAATTCTCTGGGTCCATATTTGGGCTCTCTATGGGAGCCCAAATGTTCAAATTAGTGCAATAAGAGGAATATTCTTTCAATATATTCTTCTTCAGATCCACCAATCAGTATCTTTTGATATTTGGTATGCAGCATTTTAGGGGGTGAGATTCAAGTTTGTTCAAGCCAAGTTCCTGGGTTCATATTTGGGCTCACTGTGGGAGCACTAATTATAACTTAGTTTAGTATGAGAAATTTTCTTTAAAAATCTTCTTCTTCAGATTCAGCAGTCAGAATTTTTTTTATATTTGGTATGCAGCAGTCCCTGGGTTCATATTTGGGCTCCGTGTAGGAGCCCAAACTTTAACTCAGTTCAATATGAGGAATATTCTTCAAACATTTTCTTCACATCCACTATTCAGAATCTTTTGATATTTGGTATACAGTATCCTTAGGGAGATGAGATATTAGTTTGTTAAAGCCAAGTCCCTGGGTTCATATTTGGGCTTCCTGTGGGAGCCTGAATTGCACCAAAATTTCTATTTTCCAAACTGAGAGGCTAATTTGAACCAAATTTGATATGAGGGCTTATTGGGTCATAAGTACCTAATTCATGCCAAAAACATTTTTCCTGTCACCCCATTGGAACTGCAGGAGCTAAAAATAGTAAAAATTTAAAATGCCCATATCTCCAAAACTACACAGCACTGAGAATTTTTATTTTGTGTGAAGCTTCCTTAGGAACAGCAGAAAGGAATGGTTAAGACATCAACGACGAGTCGCCTTTGGATGATTCTAGGCAGGACCAAGTACCTGATGCAACTAAACGGACATTCAGCTTTGCAACTAAAGAGTTAATGTTAAACAGAAGCTGTGAACTGTTTTGGTAATGTTTTTTTTCTGCCCTACAGTTTGTAATAACATGCTATATAATTGCCTGTTGACTGTGATATTCTGTCTTTTCTGGGAATAAAATAATTCCCAATAACATGAACCCTGATGCTCCATTACATAATCGTGGATCTGATTACCTAATTAAGAGACCAATCATGCCATTCTGAAGACATGATATTTATCAACCAGTCAGAATAAATCCAATAAAAGTTGTCTCAAATGTCAGCAGAAATGATATATTGATAATACCAATCAGAGAAGAATGACTGTAACCACACACTGATCAGCTACAGTAAAACCTGTCTTGAGAGACCACTGTCTTGAGAGACCACCTGTCTTGAGAGACCACTGTCTTGAGAGACCACCTGTCTTGAGAGACCTCTGTCTTGAGAGACCACCTGTCTTGAGAGACCACTGTGACCTGGTACCAACTTGTATTTTTATGTCATAATGGACCTTTCTTGAGATACCGCCTCTTTGAAGGCTGAAAGCATGACAAAAACTTTTTACCTGTTCTGGAATTGGAAAATCCATTGTGGTTATACTAACATATTTAAAGTATTAAAAGCTCTTAATTGGGATTCAATTGCTAACTCATTAAAGATTGAGATGTTTTTATAAGACCCCTGTGAAAAGATTAGGATTATTGCTGAATAAACAATTTCATACATACCTGAAATGTGACCCTCATGGGAACCCCGGGAAGTGAAGCAGTGCTTGTTTACTGTGGTAAACAAGCTTTGTTTCACTGGTAAAATAGGACCCAGTCACGAATGCTTGGGGTGCGAGTCCTCTAAAATAGGCAACATGGGGTATAAACGATTGACTGACCTTGACTTTATCTCCATGTTGTGGTCATGATTAGCCATTGTGCAGAAGTATGTGACCATAAACAACAATAAATAAATATACCTGAAATGTGACAGATAGGAATAAAAATAAATTTGTGTTAAAAATCTTTTTGTAACAAATTGAAATGGACTGTTATAAAAATTATAAAAATAAATTAGTGTTGAAAATCTTTAATGAAGATTTTCAACACTAATTTATTTTTATAATTTTTATAACTGTCCATTTCAATTTGTTACAAAAACTTAAAAAAAGAACAACTACAAAGTAATTACAAAAATCTATTCTTCTCCATTTCTGAATTTTGTGGTTGGTTATTCACTGACTTGAGAAAACCTGAAACCTGTTATGAGAGACTACCTGTCTTGAGAGACCACTTTTATGTGGCCCAAAGGGTGGTCTCTCAAGACGGGTTCTACTGTATTGTTTTTTTTCACTCATTTGTAACCTCGTTTTTAGCTGCAGTACAATTGCCGTGGATTGGTCATATTATTTATATATTTATTGGTGTGTAAGGTCACATACTTATGCACAATGGCTAATCATGACCATGACCATGACAGTTTTACGGGTGGAGGAAGCCGGAGTATCTGGTGTGAACCACCGAGCAACGACTAGCAGCTGCCAGATCCCCAACATCGTAACTCCGCACTGCAGCACAGACAGGGTTAGATTGGTTGAAGACATGTGCACCATCGTGGTGAACATTTGGTACACCAAGCTACTATGGGTATATTCTATATATTTCTTTATTTAGTTCAAATATCCACTAATTTTTTATTCAATTATCCACTTGATCTGTGATGCACTTTGGGAAAGCAGAAAACCACAGTTTAAAAATGGGTAGAATTTGCTTCCAGAAATTTACCTTGATTCTGTGATTTGCCAAAAAGTTGCAGTTGAAAACCAATACACAACAGACATATTTTCGAATAGTCAATAACACTTGATTTTTGCTCTGTTTTATGAGTCATAGTTGAGATGCCTATTCCCGGAAAGTTCCGACTGGTATTTGCACAGACAAAAACACAGTTATGAAGTTCTAATGATGAGAAAAAATCCCAGCCCACAAAGGCCAAAGCGTCCCTTCACAGAAATCTGTGCATGCAAAGAAACACCACATCTAAAAATTCGAAAGTTGGATTAACCCTTTATCCAGCATAATGGCCAAAACCGGCCGGCGCAATTCACAAAAATTTCCATCCAATTTTCATTATTTTTTTCACCTTTTCTCTCAAAAACATAGCTTATGATCCCTCAATGGAATGAGCTCAACGAGCTCGTTCCAATGAGTGGTCATAAGCTATGTTTTGACACAAAAAAATGAAAAAAATTAGTTATTCAAGAATTTGATTTGCAAGTGTCATCTGTCTTTCGTGTTAGGTAAAGGATTAAATTGCGTTTGTCATGAAAAATGGAATTACTCTTTATTACCCACTACAGAAGGGAATTGTATCATTAGTGGACTTTGGTCAAAATTGTAACCACAGGTGGTAGTGTATGTTTGGGGAGGGGGGGGGGGGCGTAGCTGGGGAGGGGCTTGAAGAAAAGAAGGATGGGTGAGGATGTTCAAGCCAGTGATTTTTAAATGTGGCATAAAAGGCATCAGCAAATATGAACAACTGGGTGCAACCTGGTGCCGCCTGCCAGTGGAGGTCAAAGCTGGATTTTTTTTAGCTCCCCTGACTTTCAGTCAGGAGAGCTATAGTGATCACTCACCATCCGTCGTCCGTGAACATGGTGTTTGCATCTTCTCCTCCCAAACCTCTGAACCAATTTAATTGATATTTGAGATAATAGTTTGTTATGACATCACAATTTGATTTTGTTCAAATCAAGTTGCCTCGCCCCTTGGTAGCACCACACCCAAAAAGTGTGCTGAAATCTTAAAAAATCTTCTCATGAACCAGCAGTAGCAGAGACTTGATATTTGGTGTGCAGCTTCCTTTTGAGGTGTAGACTCAGATTTGTTCAAGAGAAGTTTGTGGGGCTATATTTGCCTTTGTTATGGGAGGGGCAAGAATATTTGCCCCTCCCAAAATTTCTATTTTTCAAACCGTGAGGCAGATTTGGACCAAATTTGATATGAGGGCTTATTGGGTCATAATTACTTAATTTATGCAAAAAATGTTTTTCCTGTGGCCCCATGGGAACCGCAGGAGCTAAAAATAGAAAAAAATTAAAACTCCCACATCTCCAAAACTACACGTCACTGAGAATTTCGGTAAATTTTAAGAGAAAAAAAAATTATTTTTTTTACACTGAAAATTTGGGGGCTGGGTAGGACTTTTAGGCTGAAAATATTTTGTTTAAGACTTCTAAAATTTCCAAACAAAAATTTAAAAAATCTGTTTTTTATGCGTTTATCTTTTGGGACGTAAAAGTGCAGGAACTGAAAATAGAAGGAAACTCCTGTGTATTGTGTGGGCACAACTGCTTCATCTAGTTGGTATATGCTTTTCTTAGGAGGGGCATATGCAGCTTATTCAAATCATGTCCCTGGTTTGATATTTAGACTACCATGTCAGGTGAGCGCCCTCAGGCCCCCTGGGGCCACTTGTTTAGTTCTTCCCATGTATGTTTCTTGCGCACATACTTTTTCTTAAAATTCATCCAATTTCCCTGAAAATCACCCTCAAGTTCCCTGAAACTTTTTTTCTGAGGTTAACATGCCTGGATTTGATCAATCTTTGCTGATGTAATTTTCAAGAGTGAAAACACTAATTTGAATGTTCATTGATTTTCATACTGAAAAGTAATTTCTTGGGAAACCATGTTAGCAATGAGCTCAGAGAAAAATGTATTTGAGAGTACAAGAATTAAAAAAGGAAAGTCTTTGACATTTGACATCTCTAAAAGAACAGTAGCAAATAGTTCACTTTGTTGTGCAGTAAATGGGTAGTATAGATATAAATGATTGGCTGTACTTGAGTTTATTTATAGTACAAGTCCAAATAAGTTGTAGGATAACTGCTATAAACTATGTATCTTTCTCTTCTTACACTGATAAGATCAGAATCTGACATCATTTTTTGGAAAGCTCTCATTGAGAGCTTTCCAGAAAATGATGTCAGATTCTGATCTTATCAGTGAAGAAGCAGTAGTATACTTAGTTAATTGCAGTTATGCTACAACTTATTTTAACTTGCACTGTGTATCCATGTTGCAGACACAATTAACCATTGTGCCAAAAAATGTGACCTCAAAACTTGGACCTGCAACTCATATTTTGTATACCCTCAGCAATGTGTTGTGGTGGTGGGGGGGGGGGGGGGTGGGGGAGGGGGTGTGTACTGAAATCACAGTAAACATAGCATGTAGGGTACAGAACTTAACATACTCTCAGTTATCACAATTCTTGTCTTATTTCATAATCCTTTCATAAAAATTGAACATTATCCTTTTCATCAAACACAACACATAGTCAAGTTAAGCGGCAGTGTCATCGACACTTTCATTTTTGGAAGCTGTTACGCCCAACTGTTTCGGCTTTGGTTAAACTTGTGACGGATGTGCCTGTTAAGGAGATAATAAATTCGGTAGGTTAATTCTGGTGGAAGCTGTGAGTCCAACTGTTTAGGCATCGGTCAAACTTGTGATGGATGTGCCCTTTACGGAGATAATATTTTCAATGGGTTAATTCTGCTGGAAGCTGTGACTCCAACTGTTTAGGCATCGGTCAAACTTGTAACAGATATGCCTTTTAACTGGTTCAGTGCTAGAATCAGGGAATTCAAAAATGAGGGTTCTAGAGATAAAGCCAACATTTTCCTTGCTCATGTTTCATATTCCGTCAAATGCAAATAATGTTTTGCTTATATAAATTTGTTTTATTACAAATTATTGGAGAGTGCCTGTGGGCACTCTCCAATAATTTGTGATAAAACAAATTTTGAATAAATTCAGACCACCCAAAATAATGTAGCTCTCAACCAGTTGAGGAGATAATAGTTTCAGTAGGTTAATTCTCCTGGAAGCTGTGCAGAGTCCAACTGTTTATACATTGGTCAAACTTGTGATGGATGTGCCCTTAAAGGAGATAATAGAACAGAAAATTAATTTTTTCCTCCATTACGAGTACATCACAGTTTTGCGTGACTATACTCTATAAATCAATGCAGTGTTATTGTCATTGACTTATTCTCTTGGACGAAACAAGCTTCTTGGCTTATTTGAAAAACATTTCTTTCTTGGTGGGGGATAATGTCTTATAGAAGGTGATGGAGTGGTTTCATTTTTTCTGACATAAACCTGCTAAGTACCATATCCTTTCTGTACATGAAACAGTATTATTCTAAATTACGGTGAATTCCAATCATTCTTTTTGTGTAGACATTCTTCTCTGTCATTATTTACAACCTGTTGTTTCACTCTCATCCCAATATTTTATTCTGCTTAACCCTTTACCCAACGCTGAAGATTTCAAAATTTATTATTTTAATATTTAAAAAATTTCAACAAAACCATATCATGTGACCCCTCTGGAACGAGCTCGACGAGCTCGTTCCAAAGAGGGGTCACATAATATGCTTCTGTTGAAATTTTTCAAAAAGTAATATTTTTTCAGCTGCTGAATTTGCATATTACACGGGCAGATGCTGGCGATTCGTTGGGTAAAGGGTTAAGGTTTGTTTGATAGCTTTTTCTGGTGGTGAGCAAGACTGAAAGTAGTGATGCAAAGCAGATAAAGGTATTATAAGATGTGCCTATATCCCGATAAATTCTGTCTTTTGATTGGTCAGAATGCCTTGGACAAATAGCCATGGCAAAGGGCGCACCCAACATCCAGGGTATATGAGAGCATGCAACATCCAGGGTATAAGCGCACTGGAAACATCGGGGCTATATGGTTAAAATGAAAGCTTTCCGTGTTTGCTCGCCTCAATATAAAAATCGAACCAAAAACCCGAAAATAGTCACAAATAACATCAGATTTCCGACAATTCGGTCATATTTTGTCTTTATAAATTAAATAGTCGAATAATTAAAATGAAACAACTTGAGAAAAATAAAAAAAGCAAATAATTCACTCCCTGAGAACCAATGTGTTCTGTGTGCCAGTAGACACATAGAACACATTGGAACTCAGTGGACGATATGTCAACAAAATACTGTTTACACGTTTCCTTAATGATCCAAGGGATGTAACTCTATCTGTTGTCTGAGCCTGTAATATAAATCAGTCCGTAATATAAACCAGCCTGTAATATAAACCAGTCCATAATATAAACCAGTCTGTAATATAAACCAGTCCATAATATAAACCAGTCCATAATATAAACCAGCCTGTATTATAAATCAGTCCGTAATATAAACCAGCCTGTAATATAAACCAGTCCATAATATAAACCAGTCTGTAATATAAACCAGTCCATAATATAAACCAATCCATAATATAAACCAGCCTGAAATATAAACCAGTCCATAATATAAACCAGTCCATAATATAAATCAGTCTGTAATATAAACCAGTCCATAATATAAATCAGTCCGTAATATAAACCAGTCTATAATTTAAACCCGCCTGTAATTTAAACCAGTCTATAATATATACCAGCTTGTAATATAAACCAGTCTATAATATAAACCAGCCTGTAATATAAGCCAGTCTGTAATATAAACCAGTGTGTAATATAAACCAGAGTGTAATATAAACCAGTCTGTAATATTATTTATTTATTGGTGTTTTAAGGTCACATACTTATTCACAATGGCTAATCATGACCGTGACAGTTTTACGTGCCCCTCATTGAAACAAGCTCATTGAGCTACTTCCAATGAGGGGTCACATGATATTGTTTTGTTGAATTTTTTTGAAAAATTTGAAAAAACAAATATGAAAATAATAAATGTTGATAACATCTGCATTGGGTGAAGGGTTAAGTTTTTAATGATTTAGAATTTCCTATGCGTTTTCCGTACCAGGGATTCCGTTGTGACATCATTTGAAGAGGTAATTCCCCAAAGTTTCCTTGTTTCTAGGTAAGCTGTGAACTTTTGTTCAACAAAATATACATCATTGAGAATTAGACTTTTGAATGCCCCATTAGTGTTATGTTTTTTCACAATATTTGTGTTCCCCAAGTCTGTGTTTTGTTGTTTACGTCGTCGTCTGTAATAAACCAAGGAGAAAATAAGCATGTCTTCTCCTGATGAATCCATATTGAAAAGAGTAATATATCAAGAGGAGCCCCTTGTATTTTCACCTAAAAGCGAGGAAATGCAATGATAAGGCACATCCGGAAAACGGCGAGGGAATGCAGTAGTGCAAAAAGCGATAATGCATAAGTGTGAACACAATTTCAGTCTGACTGACAGAGCTCAATGTCAAACCAGACTGAAATGGTTAAATTCCCAGTGACATTATGGGAAATTTCTGCAGCTTGAATGTTTGATATTTCGTCATCAGTGTGCAGAGGGTTAACTCTTTACCTAACACAGTATTTTTTAAAAAATAAATTAAATTTCATATTTTTTTAAAACAAATTTCATAATTTTTCAATAAAACCATACGACGAGGTGGTCCTAAGATATCCATATTTGTATGGTTTTATTGAGAGACGTCCAAGATATTTTACAGTTAAAACTAGAAGTCCTGTCATCAATTGCGCGCAAACACCTCGCCATTTAGCACGTTTATCGGCGCGTTAGGTCATATGGAAAGGCTATCACATTCTCTATGCAACCTATGCACAAGCAATGGTTCAGCCAATGGACCTCCGGGTTTAACCCGGAGGTTCATTGGCTGAAACATTGCTTGTGTTTGCTGTGAGTAATGGCAAGACTCTGTGGTAATTTGGGTAGTTTCAATAGGACAATTGCGTGCAATTCCTGTGCGAAATTGTGTCAAGATAAGCGCGCAATTCATGACAGGACTTCTAGTTTTAACTGTAGGCTGTGGTTGTCTTTCTTATTCTGGTTAATTTTTTGGTTATTTTTGGCCTCTGTGTTAGGTAAAGGGTTAACATGTGTTGCGTGCTTCTTTCAGCTTACTCAGTCAGGGATTCTAGAAGTAATTTAAAAGTGTTGTCTGACCCTTCTAACAATAAATTGAATAGTGGTAACGTACATGACAGTGTATTGCTAATATCAATTTAAAAGATAATTTCCAGACTAATAAACAGAGATAGTTGATGTCGCCAGATTAATTAAAAACACTTTTCTACTTCCTTTTCCATCTAGCTCTGTCGTGTCTCCAGTCCATTTACAAAAGCAACCATTTACAGTACAAGTCAAAATAAATTGTAGGATCAAGCTAGAAAATAAGCAGACTGTCATCTGCAAAATGGGGAGCGTGGTGGTAGGTAGAGGTGCAGGCTGCAAGCCGAGAGGTCCTCGGTTCGAATCCCACCTGCGGCAACCGCTTTGTGTCCTTGGGCAAGACACTTCATCTCCATTGCCCGCGTGGGGGCACGATGACGCCGTGTACTAAGGCATACTGCACGGCGATGGTACGCATGTCTTCAACCAATCTAACCCTGCCTGTGCGGCAGTGTGGAGTTACGATGTTGGGGAGCTGGCAGCTGCTCGTCGTTGCTCGGTGGTTCTCTCCAGGTACTCCGGCTTCCTCCACCCGTAAAACTGTCACGGTAATGATTAGCCATTGTGCATAAATATGTGACCTTAAACATCAACAAACAATCTGCAAAATGAGGTCCCCAGAGGGTGAATTTAGTGATGCTACCCTGCACAGCAGGGTAGCATCACTAAATTTACCCTCTGTGAACCTCATTTTGAATCAGGGTCTCAAAACTAAACAGAAAGAGGTACCCAGAGAATAAATTGGCCCACTGTATGGAATAGCATCATCAAATTCACCCTCCCTCTGGGGACCTCATTTTGCAAATGTCAGACTGCTTATTTTCAGGCCTGTGTAGGATAGCCACTATAAACTATGTATCTTTCTCTTCCTACACTGATAAGACCAGAAGCTGACATCATTTTCTGGAAAGCTCTCACTGAGCGCTTTCCAGAAAATGATGTCAGATTCTGATTTTATCAGTGCAGGATCAACAGTATACTTAGTTTATTGCGGTTATGCTACAACTTATTTTGACTTGTACTGTACCTTGTCAGGTCTAGAAATAACCCGTGAACAATTATTTAGGTTATGTGTGGATTGTTTATTTATTTATTTTTTATCTTTATTTGAGTTTAACTACACTTTCGACAGCCAGGGTCATATCGTGTCAGACAGTTTTATGGGTGGAGGAATCCGGAGTACCAAAAAGAACCACCAAGCAATGGTGAGCAATTGTCAGACTTCCCAATGTACTAACTCTGCACAATCACGGTTGGCATTGGTTGAAGACAGGTGCACCATTGATATGCAATATGCCTTAGTATACAGTGCCACCATCCCCCACGAAGACAGTCAGGATTAAGTGCCTTGCCCAAGGACAATGCCCTTACCCTGCAGGCATTGAACCGTGGAGCTCTGGGTTTGAAGTTCAATGCCGTAATGAACTACATGTTACTATAAAGTAATACAACATAACTTTGTCAAATTACTGATCTCACATGTTTTGCCAGAAAGACTTGAAAAACTTTTGGAACTATTTTGACGCATAACCTTGAGTATTGCGTCCACATTCATGTTTCCATTTTAAAGAATTTCCACCAGAATTCCCTGCGGGAACCCCGGGAAGTGAAGCAGTGCCTGTTCACTGCGGTAAACAGGCTCTGTTTTACTAGTAAAATAGGACCAAGTCACCAAAGCTTGGGAGGTGCAAACCCTCTCTAAAATGGGCAACATGGCTTATTTATGCTCACCCCTGGTCTTGAGTTGATACTCATGTTGTGGTCATGATTAGACATTGTGTAAAAATATGTGACTTTAAACACTAATAAATAATAATAATAATTCCACCAGAATAAATAGCCACAACTAACGTGCGATCTTGCTTCGGCAAGATCGCACGTTAGTTGTTGCTATTTATTGTGGTGGAAGTTGTTGATATTTATTATACCCCCCCGCCCCCGCAAACAAAGTTTGGGGGGGTATATAGGAATCACCCTGTCTGTCCGTCCATCCGTCCGGGCAGACATATGGGATTTAGGTGGCTATTTGTTGGTAGAAATGGGGGTTAGGTGACTACTGCAATTTATGTGACTAGTCGCATAGTTAAATGTCATTATTCTAGGGTGGGGTTTAGAGTTGGGTGTGGGGTGGGCTTAGGGTTAGTAAAGGGTAGGGTTAGGGTTTGCTACCACCCCAAAAGATTTTCACCCAAAAAGTTGTTTTAATACAATGGACATGCATTTTAGTTAAAATAGACTAGGAATATATTGAATTTTCATTAGTCTAGGGTGGGGTTTAGAATTGGGGGTGGAGGGGAGGTAGGGTTAGGGTCAGTAAAGGGTAGGGTCAGGGTTTGCTACCACCCCAAAAATTTTCCCCAAAATCACTTGTTTTAATATATTGGACATGCATTTTATTGTAGTCCCATAAAAATAGCCACATAACTACCAATTGTTAGAATGTCCGTCTGTCTGTCCGTCTGTCCATCCTTGTAAGCGCAATGCCTCCTAAACCGTTTGAAGAATTTTCATAAAACTTTACACAATGGAAGAACTCCATATGAAGATGTGCATGAAGCAATATAATTCCGTTCTGACATTTCCAAGGGGAGATAATCTAACTTATACCATCTGTCCAGCCTTGTAAGCGCAACTCCTCCTAAACCGTTTGAAGAATTTTCATGAAACTTTACACAATGGAAGAACTCCATATGAAGATGTGCATGAAGCAATATAATTTCATTCTGACATTTCCAAGGGGAGATAATCTAACTTATACATTTCAGGCGCGGGGGGCGGGTATCACTTTGTGAATTTGCTCACAGTACCTCTAGTTTAGTCTGAAATCTGTTTTAGACAGTGAAACTTGTTTATCATCCTAAATATGGACTACAGTAGAACCTGTCTTGAGAGACTGCCCTTTGGGCCACACAAAAGTGGTCTCTCAAGACAGGTGGTCTCTCATAACAGGTTTCAGGTTTTCTCAAGTCATTGAATAACCAACCACAAAATTCAGAAATGGAGAAGAATAGATTTTTGTAATTAATTTATAGTTGTTCTTTTTTATGAAGTTTTTGTATCAAATTGAAATGGACTGTTATAAAAATTATAAAAATAAATTAGTGTTGAAAATCTTCATTGAAGATTTTCAACACTAATTTATTTTTATAATTTTTATAACAGTCCATTTCAATTTGTTACAAAAAGATTTTCAACACAAATTTATTTTTATTCCTATCTGTCACATTTCAGGTATGTATGAAATAATTGTTTATTCAGCAATAATCCTAATCTTTTCACAGGGTTCTTATAAAAACATCTCAATCTTTAATGAGTTAGCAATTGAAACCAAATTAAGAGCTTTTAATACTTCTAATTATGTTAGTATAACCATAATGGATTTTCCAGTTCCAGAACAGGTAAAAAGTTTTTGTCATGGTTTCAGTCTTCAAAGAGGCAGGCTCGCAAGACAGGTCCATCATGGCATAAAAATACAAGTTGGTACCAGGTCACAGTGGTCTCTCAAGACAGGTGGTCTCCCAAAGCAGGTCCATTATAGTGTAAAACCAATCGGTGCCTGGCAGATGTGGTCTCTCAAGACAGGTGGTCTCTCAAGACAAGTGGTCTCTCAAGACAGGTTTTACTGTACTGTGTTATCAGTTGTCATGGATTCACTTTTCAGGCATTTTTCAATGCAAATTAAATATGGTAAATATCCATTCCTGAGATCTGTCATGGAAACCATAACTGTACCCTTCTAGTATCTATGTGGTTTTGGTTATGTTTGTATGGTGAAACTAAAACTGAGTCACAAAACCACACAACAATCTTTTTTGTCTCCCGCTTTTTGAAAAAACGGGAGATATTAAATTCGGGGTGTCCTTCCGTCCTTCCGTGTTTTTCGTTTCCAGACTCTAACTTTCCTTACAGTGACCGAATTTTGATGAAATTTGGGTAGTAGATCACTTTTATCAATTGTGGGTCCAAGTTCGAATATGGGCATTTTCTGCGCATATTTAATTAGGTTGCTGAAATTTGATTGGCTGATGGTTTCCAGACTCTAACTTTCCTTAAAATCAACTGATTTCAATGAAATTTCATCTATGGATTACTTTTATCAATACCTAGGTCAAGTTCGAATGTGGAAAATTTTGTACTGAAAATCTGTCCGTCTGCCCATGCATCAACGCACGTCGGACTAAAAGCCGTTTTTATGAACCGATCTTCACGAAACTTCTTGTTTGTCTTTGTAATCATTGTGAGACCAGAATATGTCTTCATCATTACTTCTTTTGCAACTTTACAAAGTCAGACTCTCCCAGTACCATATACAGATCACCATATTATCTGGACATCACTTCCAAGGTTTTATTAACTTCCAATCACAAGCTTTACAGGTTGGTTAACACTTTTCACATCAGTTTAACTCCTAGCATTCTGGGAGTATTTGAAAATTTTCTTCATTGACTCCACATTGCCCATTAAAATTTTCTTCATTGACTCCATATTGCCCATGCAGCATGAAAAATTTAACAAATTATGTCTTGTTTGACAGAGCTCATGGAGCTCTGTCAAAAAAGATATAATTTTTTAAATTCTCAGTTGCAATGTGGAAAATATTTGCTGCTGAAAACTTTGGTATTTTGACATCAGAGTGCAGATCGTTAATGTAATATGTCTTATCACACAGTCTTAATTTTTAGTGATTCTCACAGTTATACTCTACATCACTTTACTTGCTTTGACAGTGTCCTCCGTGAAAATAAATCTGATAACCACTGTCTGAAGCACTGTCTGTTCTGTCTCTTCTAAATAACTTCCACTTGCAACTCAACTATATTCCACTGGATGCATTAATTCCGCTTGAAACTGCTGCCCAGTGGGAGACATGAATTCACTGAATTTGCTTGTTCCCCTTGAACTTAGAAGATTTATTATAGATTTCTATAAGAGATTCTTGTGTGTGCAACTCCTCCAAATTCTTCAACATATAACTCATTCTTTATAGATTTATTAAGTTTTAATGACACTTCAACAGCCAAGGTCATATCATGTCAGTGACAGTTTTATAGGTGGAGGAAGCCGGAGAGAACCACCGAGCGAGGACGAGCAGCTGTCGAGCGAGGACGAGCAGCTGTTAGCTCCCCAACATTGTACCTGCTTACTGCAGCACAGGCAGGGTTAGATTGGTTGAAGACATGCGTGCCATCAACATACAGTACACCTTAGTACATAGTGTCATCATGTCCCTGTGTGGACAATCAGAGTTAAGTGCCTTGCCCAAGGACACAACGCGGGAGTATGAATCGATCGCTCGGGCAGTCACCCATCCAAGGATTAACTGGGCTCAACGTTGCATAACTTCTTTATGAACCGATCTTCACAAAACTTCTTGGGTACCTTTGTTACCACTTTGGTATGAGAACGAGTCTTTCTGTGTGCGGTCTAAAATTCAAGATGGCTGCCTGTGGCCATTTTGTACCGAAATTAGGTCCAATCAGTTTTTAGCTCATCTTGACAAAGTCAAGCTGAGCTAATCTCATCGCTCACCGTCCGTTGTCCGTCAACACCATGTTTTGGTCTTCTCTTCCTCCAAAGCCACTGGGTCAATTCAAGAGAAAGTTTGTGTGAGTGATGGAAATGGGGGGGGGGGGCATTTCATTTTTGTTCAACTCAACATGCCCAGCCCCATAGGGGGGGGAGTGGGGGAAAATGGTCCAAAATATTTCAAAAATCTTCTTCTCAAGAACCAGTGTGTACAATGACTTGATATTTGCTATGGAGCTTCCATATGAGGTGTAGAATCAAGTTTGTTCAAACGAAGTTCGTGAAGTAATAGGAGGGGTAAGATTTTTGGCCCCACCCAAAATTTCTATTTTCTGAACCGATGGTCTGGTATGAACCAAATTTGGCTTGTGGTATTATTGGGTCATAAATACTTGACCCATGCAAAAAAAAATTTCACGCATCCCCATGGGAACCCTGGGAGCTAAAAATAGAAATATTTTTAAACGCCCATATTTCCCAAACCACATGGAACAGAGAGCTGTTATTTGGTATGAAGTATCCTTAGGACCAGTAGAATTGAATGATCAAAAAAAAATTGCCATCAGTTATGTTAGGGTGTTCTGTAATGGGCATCAAAAAAATGCTGAGTCAGCATATTTGCAAAAATTTTTTAAAATCTTTTCTCCAGAACCAATTATCAGAATCTTTTGATATTTGGTATACAGCTTTCATGGTGGGGGGAGGGGAGGGGAGGGGGGGGGGGGGGGGGGGGTCAGATAAAAGTTTGTTGAAATAAAGCTCATTGGTTCATATTTGTGCTCTCTGCAGGATCCTGAAGCTTTAACATAGGGTAATATGGGGAATATTCTTTAAAAATCTTCGTCTTCAGAACCACCAGTCAGAATCTTTTAATGTTTGGTATACATCATTGTTATGAGGGTCAGATTCTAGATTGTTCAAACCAAGTCCCTAGGTTAATATTTGGGCTTCCTACGGAAGCCCAAATTTTATCTTTGTTCAATATGGAGGGTAATTTAAAAAAATATTCTTCTTCAGATCCACCAGTCAGAATGCTTTGATATTTGGTGTGCAACATCTCTAAGGGGGTCAGATTTAAATTTGTTCAAATTAGATCCCTAGGTATATATTTGGGCTCACTATGGTAGCCCAAATTTTCACTTAGTGCAATATGAGGAAATTTCTTTAAAAATCTTCTTCTTCAGATCCACCAGTTGGAATGCTTTTATATTTGGTGTACAACATCTCTAGGGGGGGGGGGGGGGGGGGGGGGGGATAGATTCCAGGTTGTTCAATTCGAGTGCCTAGGTTAATATTTGGGCTCCATATGGGAACACGAAATTTAACTTAGTACAATATGAGGGAATTTCTTCAATAATCTTCTTCTTCAGATCCACTCATCAGAATGCTTTCACATTTGGTATACAACATCTCTAGAAGGGTCAGATTCAAGTTTGTTCAAATCTGATGCATAAGTTAATATTTGGGCTTGCTATGGTAGCCCAAATTTGAACTTAGTGCAATTCGAAGAAATTTCTTTACAATTTCTCTTCTTCAGATCCAACAGTCCGAATGCTTTCATATTCGGTACACAACATCTCTAGGGAAGTCAGATTCAACTGTGTTCAAATCAAGAGCCTGGTTTAATATTTGGGCTCTCTATGGGAGCCGGAATTGGCCCTTTTGCTGAAGAATTAAAAATTTTGGTGTGTAACTAAGATTAATCCACATAGGTTGTATCAAGGGGCTCCATAGGGGAGCTCTACATTTTACTTTATGATCAACTGAAGAAAAGGCATGATGCCCAGATTATTTTTGTCACTCCTGAGGGACTCAAGGATTGACAGCTAGAGTAGCCTATGGAGATGGCTTGCTTAATGTAGACTCATTCTTGGACTCTGTTTAAATTGTGTTCTGTTCGAGATGAGCGCTTCAGGCCCTGTGGGGCCTCTTGTTTGTACACAACTTCTATACGGCTCAGGCTAGAGGCCGTATTTATGAACCGATCTTTACAAAACTTCTTGGGTACCTTTGTTATCACCGTGGGATGAGAAAAGTGTTTTTGGGTGCGGTCCAAAATTCAAGATGGCCGCCAGCAACCTTTTTGTACCAAATTTAGTGCAATCAGTTTTTTGTACAGAACTTCTGTATGAAAGTTCTGATTTGAATAAATTTTTGTCGGAATATTTAGTAACATGGAATACATCACATATAATACATGTTTTTTTCTCTTGCAGAAATTATGCAAATTTGATGAACTTTGATTTGTTCAGTGCTACTTATACACAGTAAGTGCACATGTCAATACGGCTCGGACTAGAGTCTGTAGTTATGAACTGATCTTCATGAAACTTCTTGGGGCACCTTTGTTATCACCTTGTGACAGGAACGAGTGTTTTTGGGTGCCTTTTTTATCACTGTACCATGAGAACAAATATTTTTGGGTTCAGTCAGACCCACTCTGGGACTCAAAGATTTCTTTTCTAGTTTAGCATCTAACTGTCGCCCACCTTTACAATACTTTACCTACACATTTGTTACAGGCTTTTTTTTACAGCATTTATGTACAGACCGTTACAATACTTTACATGTACCTTTGTTATCAGGTCATTACCTAGATGTTTGTCATTACTTTGTCACATACTATACATATACATGTCTAAAACAAGTTGAGCTACAGTGTCATTGACACTTTCATTTTCATTTTTTGTCTCAAAATCATAGGTTATGACCCCTCATTGGAACGAGCACAACGAACTCGTTCCAAAGAGGGGTCATAACCTATGTTTTTGAGATGAAAAAAGAAAGAATAATGAAATTTAATTGGCGATTTTTTAGTAGAGCGCTGGCCAGTTTTGACCGTTACGTTGGATAAAGGCTTACAGTTAAAACTAGAAGTCCTGTCACGAACTGTGCTCTTATCTAGACTTAATTGCGCATAGGAATTGTGCGCAATTGCCATATCGAATGGCATCCAAAGCATGGCAGGTTCTCCTGGTTACTCATAGCAAACACAGGCAATGTTTCTGCCAATGGACCTCTGGGTTACCCGGAGGGCCATTGGCTGACACATTGCTTGTGCACAGGCCATATGTATAAAATTTGATAGCCTTACTATGGTCATAACGCATAGATTAACGTGCAAATCAACGTGCTATTTATGCGCATTTCATGACAGGACTTCTAGTTTTAACTGTAACTCCTACATTTCTATGAATTTTTACAACATTTCATGTGAAGTATCAGTTTGAAGTGAAGATGTTTAACCAACGGATCTTCCCTTGACTTAATATAGATTGTTGTATGAAATTATATGTTCACATATTTTTAGCCTCCACCGATGAAGTTAGTAGTTGGATATTGAAATGGTGACCATATCGGTCCACCATGGCATCCATCCATCCAGATATGAAGTTGGTAAGGGAATGTTGAAATGGTGTCTGTCCATCCATCTATCTAGGTGTCCATCTGTCAGTCTGTCAGTTCATCCATCCATCACACATGTTTGTCTGCTAAATTGCTACATTTCTACAAGCTTTTACAAAATTTGATGTCAAGTATCAGTATTAAGTGTTGATGAGCACAAGGAAGTAAATTATCGATTCCTTGATTTTTTCCAGATTTTTGCCCTTTTTATTGTCACATCTGTTTGTCTGCGTAACTCCTCCTACATTTCTTGTCAGATTTCACGAAATTTTGTGTGATGTGTCAGTACGTATTGTAGATGTGAATGTGGATTAATTTCGTTCCCACATTTCTTTCCAGATTTATGGTCCTTTTTATCATTGAATGTCCATCACAAATGTTGGTTCGTTCAACTCCTCCAACAATTCTTGTCCAATTTTTAGAACATTTGGTGTGAAGTATCATTACATACTCAACAAAACCATATCATGTGACCCCTCGTTGGAACGAGCTTGTCAAGCTCATTCCAATGAGGGGTCACATGATATGGTTTTGTTGAGATTTTTTTAAAACTTTAACCCTTTACCCAACGAATCGCTCGCATCCTCCCACGTAATATGCAAATTCAGCAGCTGTAAAAAATATTATTTTTCCAAAATTTTCAACAAAATCATATCATGTGACCCCTCTTTGGAACGCGCTCATCAAGCTTGTTCCAAAGAGGGGTCACATTATATGGTTTTGTCGAAATTTTTTTAAAAAATTTAAAAAATTATATTTAAAATAATACATTTTGAAATCGACTGCGTTGGGTAAAGGGTTAAAAAAAAATTATATTTAAAATAATAAATTTTGATATCTTCTGCTTTAGGTAAAGGGTTAAGATCACATACTTCTGCAGAACAGCGAATCATGACTGCAACATGCAGAAAAAGTCAAATTTAGTTAATCGCTTATACCCATGTTGCCCATTTTAGAGGTAACTGGGTCCTATTTCACTAGTAAAACAGAGGTTGTTTACACACCAAACAAGCACTGCTTCACTTCTAAGGGTTCCCACATTTAGATGTGGATGTGAAAAAAAAATTTAGGTTCCCACAATTTTTGCCAGATTTATGGCCCTTTTCACTGTAGAATGTCCATCACAAATGTTTGTCTCATTTTAACTCCTCCAACATTTCTTGGTGTTTTGTGAAATTTGGTGTGAAGAATGAATGAGAGGTGTAGATGTGCATGTAAAAAGAAATTTTTAATTCTAAATTTCTTAACAGAGTTACAGTATGTGGAGAGTGTATTATCATTAAATCACTTGCAGAGTGAAGATTCCACCCGAGCAATAATTGCAAATTTGTTGCAAAGCATAACCATCACAAGCAAAGTTCCAGCCAATGGACCTCCGGGTTAAATCCGGAGGTCCATTGGCTGAAACTTTGCTTGTGTTTTTTTTTTCATATGTACAGAATTTGGAAGTGATACTTTGGGTGATACTCCACTCTGCGGGTGTTTTAGTTACAATCCACTCTCCATGTACTGTATGTCCCTCCATCCATCCATCTATCTAAGCCTTAGTCTGTCAGTTCATCTGTCCATCACACATGTTTGTAAAACTCCTACATTTCTAGAAATTTTTACAAAATTTGATGTGAAGTTTCAGTATAAAGTGTTGATGAGCATGAAGAATTGAATTATCAGTTCTGTGATTTTTTCCAGATTTATGACCTTTTTGTTTGTCACAACTGTTTGTCTGCTTAACTCCTACATTTCTTGTCAGATTTGTAGATGTGAATGTTGAAATTAATTTTGTCCCCACACTTTCCAGATTTATAGTCCTTTTTATCAATGAATGTCTGTCATAAATTGTTGATCTCTTTAACTCCTCCTACAATTCTTGTCATATTTTTACAAAATTTGATGAGAAATATCATTACATACTCTAGATGTGCATGTGAAAAAGAATTTTAGTTCCCACAATTTTCGCCAGAGTTATGGCCCTTTTCGGTATTGAATGAACATCACAAATATTTGTCCATTCAGCTCATCCTACATTTCTTATTGGATTTGATGAAATTTGGTGTGAAGAATGAGTGTAAAGTGTAGATGTGCATGCAAAAAGAAATTTTTGATTACGCATTTCTATGCAGAGTTATGCCTCTTTTTATCCTTAAATGTCCATCACGAATGTTAAATCTCTTAACTCCTAAATTTCATGGTTGATTCTTAAAGAAATGGTGTGAAACATGGGTACAAAGTGTTGATGTGCATGTGGAAAGGAATGTTTTATTTTTGCAGTTTTTTTCAAGAGTTATAGCCCTTTATATTGATAATTGTCTTCAACAATTCTTTATCTGCTTAACCCTTAAGTCCTCAGATTAATTTTAAAGTATTTATGGCCTTTTTCTGTTTACATAGTTATTGATGACTTGGCAGTGGTTCTACATCACTGCTGGCTGCCTATACAGGCAGCCAACAGTGATGTAGAACCACTGCCAGGGAAAATTCAGTCTACACACAAGAGTAATAAAAAAGATTACACAAGGGAGCACCTGCTTCAATGCAATATAAAAGTGGCGGTTTGGGGCTATATGGGGGCTTAAGGGTTAACACCCCTGCACTATTGTGTGTGATTTTTCAAATGATATGTATAATGAGCATGAACTAAATTGAGCTATCTTGTCCTAAAATGAGTTTGACAAAACTTTTTAGAAATGCCTAAAACAAATGAATGTCCGCATATTTCCTAATTTTAAAACACAACATTCGGAGGCCCTTTATGGAAAGGAAGAAGTGGTGGTTTTAACTAGCAGACTGACGGAAGCCCATATTTGGGCTTTATTCTGAAAAGCAGGTTCAGCAAATTAAAAGTTTCTTATTCTGTGGACATGCTTCTAATTACCTTTGGGGGAGTGTGGTGGCTCAGTGGTAGACTGTTGGACGTCTATGCTAGAGGTCCTGAGTTCGATCCCTGTCTGGGACGACCAGCGTTGTGTCCTTGGGCAAGGCACTTTAGCCCGGTTGCCTACATGGGGGCACGATGACGCTTAACACTGTTAAGGTGTACTGTATGTCAGTGGTGCACATGTCTTCATCCACTGTAACCGTGCTTGCGCGGAGCTTGAACAGAGTTAGGATGTTGAGGAGCTGGCAGTTGCTTGTCGATGCTCGGTGGTTCTCTCTGGGTACTCCAGTTTCCTCCACCTGTAAAACTGTCGTGTTCACGATTAGCCATTGTGCATAAGTATGTGACCTTAAACATCAATAAATAAATAAACATTATCTTTGAAGTGAAATTATTCAGTCTATATGGATTTGCTCTTTGTTATAATTTATGGGAGAGTGCCCATAGGCCAAGACATGTGAACAAATTTTGAAGACCAAATATAATTTAGCACTCTATCGGTTAAGCACCTTCAGTAATAGTTACAGTTGAAATTTGTTGGAAAATGCCTGAGGGTATGTTCCAATAAATTGTGACAATTATTGATGAGTGAAAAAAATTTGATCTCCCAGCAAATTGAATTGGCTTTCTTCCAGTTAAATTATTAATTCACTTATAATGTAATGTGACAGCCATATTCAGCCAGTGTTCTTCACAAAAAACACCATTCAAATTTTATTATTTCTTCCTCTTTCACTTCAATAAAAAGCTTTTGGCCCCTTAAACACGCTATTAATTGAAAATAAGGTATGTTTTCATTTTGAAATTCACTTTTAAAAATGTTCACAATTCAGTATAAGTATTTTCATTTAGTTGTTTAAACCTGCATTATATACTACTCAAAGTTTGCTAACCACCAAGTACATCCAACTACCTGTTCAACGTTTTAGTTGAAATATTGTAATGAAAAGTGTATATATTTTTTATTTAATTATATCTTTAATGATTTAAGTACAGAAATTAAGATTTTATTGGTGTTTGACATTATTTTTAGCTCAACTTTGGCGAAGCCAAATTTGAGGTATTGCCATGGCCCGTCATCTGTCTGTCCGTCCGTTGTGCCGTACACATGGCTAGAGGCCATATTTATGAACTGATCTTTACGAAACTTCTTGGGTACCTTTGTTATCACCGTGAGACGAAAACGAGTGTTTTTGGGTCCGGTCTGAAATTTAAGACGGCCGCGGGCAGCCATTTTGTACCAAAATTAGGTGCAATCAGATTTTTGCGCAGAACTTCCATATGAAAGGTCCGATTTGAATAATTTTTTTGTATGAATGTTTAGTATCATGGGATACATAAAATTTAATACGGGTTTTTTTCTCATGCGTAAATTATGCAAATTAGACTAACTTTGATTTATTTAGTGTTACTTTCAACACTGTAAGTGCAAATGCCAATACGGCTCGGGCTAGAGGCCGTATTTATGAACCGATCTTTACAAAACTTATTGGGTACCTTTGTTATCACTGTGGTATGAAAACAAGTGTTTTGGGGTCTGGTCTGAAATTCAAGATAGCCGCTGGTGGCCATTTTGTACAAAATTAGGTGCAATCAGATTTTTGCACAGAACTTCCATATGAAAGCGCTGATTTGAATAATTTTCTGTGTGAATGTTTAGTACCATGGGATACATCACATATAATACGGGTTTTTTTCTCGTGCATAAATTATGCCAGTTAGACTAACTTTGATCTATTTAATGTTACTTTCAGCACTGTAACTGCAAATGCCAATATGGCTCGGGCTAGCGGCCGTATTTATGAACGATCTTTACGAAACTTCTTGGGCACCTTTGTTATCACCTTGGGACGAGAACGAGTGTTTTTGGGTGCAGTCCAAAATTCTAGATGGCTGCCGGTGGCCATTTTGTACCAAAATTGGTGCAATCAGTTTTCTATACAGAACTTTTGTATGAAAGTTCTGATTTGAATAAGTTTCTGTATGAATGTTTAGTAACATGGAATACATTACATATAATACAGGTTTTTTTCTCGTGCAAACATTATGCAAATTAGATGAACTTTGATTTATTCAGTACAACTTATACACAGTAAGTGCACATGTCAATACGGCTCAGGCTAGAGCCTGTATTTATGAACCGATCTTCACGAACCTTCTTGGGTACCTTTGTTATCACCTTGGGATGAGAACGAGTGTTTCTGGGTGCGGTCCAAAATTCAAGATGTCTACCAGTGGCCATTTTGTACTGAAATTAGGTCCAATCAGTTTTTTGTGCACAACTTCTATACGGCTCAGGCTAGAGGCCGTATTTATGAACAGATCTTTACGAAACTTCTTGGGTACCTTTGTTATCACCATGGGACGAGAACAAGTGTTTTGGGCGCAGTCCAAAATTCAAGATGGCGGCCAGCAACCTTTTTGTATCAAAATTAGTGCAATCAGTTTTTTGTACAGAACTTCAGTATGAAAGTTCTGATTTGAATAAATTTTTGTAGGAATGTTTAGTAACATGGAATACATCACATATAATACAGGTTTTTTTCTCGTACAGAAATTATGCAAATTAGATGAACTTTGATTTGTTTAGTGCTACTTATACACAGTAAGTGCACATGTCAATACAGCTCAGGCTAGAGTCTGTATTTATGAACTGATCTTCACGAAACTTCTTGGGGTACCTTTGTTATCACCTTGTGACAGGAACGAGTGTTTTTGGGTGCCTTTGTTATCAGTGTGCTATGAGAATAAATATTTGTGGGTTCAGTCAGACCCACTCTGGGACTCAAAGATTTCTTTTCTAGTTTAGCATCTAACTGTCGCCCACCTTTACAATACTTTACCTACACATATGTTACAGGCTACGGTCAGCATTTATGTACAGACTGTTACAATACTTACATGTAGCTTTGTTATCAGGTCATTACCTAGATGTTTGTCATTGCTGTGTCACATACTATACATGTACATGTCTTAAACAAGTTGAGCTACAGTGTCATTATCCCCGCATTTTCAAAAATGCAGGGATACAGTTGTGATCTCCGTCCATCCGTCCATCTGTCCGTACATCACACCCTGAAAAGCTCCAAGGATATTCAATTTGAACATTTGAACTATGCTAAGGTGATCAAGTAACATCTCTAGATGTGCATAAAGGTTTCGGAATTTTGATTTGGTTCCAGTGGAACCGCTTTTATCGTTAAAAAATCAGTTTTCATCGAAAGGCTCCTAAGGTATTTAATTCGAAATGTTAAAACTATGCTAAGGTATTCAGGTAACATCTCTAGATGTGCATAAAGGTTTCAGAATTTTGATTTGGCCCCAAGTGGTTCCGGTGGAACCACTTTTATCGTTGGAAAATCAGTTTTCATCGAAAGGCTCCTAGGGTATTTAATTCAAAATGTTTAAACTATGCTAATGTGTTCAGGTAGAATCTCTAGATGTGCATGAAGTTTTTGGAATTGTGATTTGGCCCCAGGTGGTTCCAGTGGAGCCACTTTTATCGTTAGAAAATCAGTTTTCATCGAAAGGCTCCTAGGATATTTAATTTGAAATGTTTAAACTATGCTAAGGTGTTCAGGTAACATCTCTAGATGTGCATAAAGGTTTCAGAATTTTGATTTGGCCCCAAGTGGTTCCAGTGGAACCACTTTTATCATTAGAAAATCAGTTTTCATCGAAAGGCTCCTAGGGTATTTAATTCGAAACATTTAAACTATGCTAATGTGTTTCAGCGGAAAAATGCGGGGATACACCATTGTGTGCTTTTACACACAAATAACTCTATCTAGTTGACACTTTCATTTAGATTTTGAATACGATAACCATGGAAAATGGGCATTTTTTGTAAAAGAGGAAATTTTTTGAATATGCCAAAAAGTTGACTGAGCGAACTGGTATGGCTTCAATATCGCATATGAGACTCATTACTGTTAGTTACAGCTTGACAACACCTTCTCATGCTCCCAATCAGTTTCCTGGTGGTCCTTTGTGGGATGTTGTTCCATTCTTGGACCAGCATGGCACCAAGCTCCTGGACACCTCTTGGCTGGACAGGACAGGCTGAAATTGCAAGCTGCAACTCATTCCAGACATGCAATTGGAATGAGGTCAGGGGATCTTGCTGGCCAGTCCATACGCTCAATCCCCTCCCTCACCGACAGCATGGGCAACATAAGGACGGGCATTATCGTCCATCAGAATGAATCTATCACCCACTGCACCTGCATACAATCTGACGTCCAGGACATCCAGGATCTCATCAATATAAAGTTGTGCAGTCAATGTACCACATTCAAGGACACAGAGCTCTGTTTGTCCATCCCAGCTGATGCCGCCCCAAACCATGATTGACCCTCCACCATAGCGGTCATGCTCAGCAATGTTAGCAGCATGGAATTGCTCTCCTGGTCTTCTTCATACCCTTGAATGCCTATCTGTGTGGTCTAGGCAGTACCTTGACTCATCTGTAAAAAGGATAGGTCGCCAATCATCTCTGGCCCTTCCAACGTGGTCCATGGCCCATTCATATTGTGTCTGGCAGTGGTTCTGGGACAACAGAATGCGAATACATGGTCTTCTCGATCGGAGACCACCTTCGTGCAACCTTGCCCGGATAGTCTGCATCAAAACATTTACCTTGGATCCATTCTGAAGGTCACTGCGAAGCTGGGTTGCTATGGCAGCCTGAATGATCAGAAACCGGTCTTCAGCTGCAGATGTTGCCCTGTCTCTGCCACCACCATGTCGTCTTACTGGTGTGCCATACTGCTGAAATCTTGCCCAGGCTCTGGTGATCACCACATGGTGCACACCAAGGGCGTCACCAACCTGGCAATGGGTAGCCCCTTGCTCCACCAACCCTACAGCTCGCCACATTTCTGCTTCAGACAAATGTCTTCTTACATTTGCATTTGCCATATTCAATCATTAAATCACAGGGGTTTGTGTTGAAATGAAGCTTGAATACCCTACACTTGTCATGTACATGTGGACAGTGCACGAAAACATCATGAAAATCAAGGGGTACATGCTTTTCATGAATGTCATGAAACGTCTGCCTGTCAAAAGAGCTAATTTAAACACTGGGGACCATCTCAATACATTCCTCAATCATATCCACCAAAAATATCGCAAATATGTCACAAGCAAATTTCACAATGCGTGTCAAATATTTGGTGCTTAGCAAATTCCCACTAGGGGTAATTGCATTGTGTTCTTGGGCAAGGCACTTCATCCCGATTGCCGGCGTGGGGCATGGTGGCGCTGTGTACTAAGCCATACTGTACGTCGATGGTGCTCTTGTCTTCAACCAATGCTAACCCTGCTTGTGTGCAGTTAGTATGTTGGGGAGTCTGGCAGCTGTTTCCCATTGCTCAGTGGTTCTCTCTGGGTACTCCAGCTTCCTCCATCTGTAAAACTGTCTGACAGGAGGTGACACTGGCTGTCGAAAGTGTCATTAAATCCTAATAATAAATAAATAATATAACAATTCCGTCTTGTTCGTCAAGAGTTCATTGGATAAAATTGAATTGCTTAAATTCCTAGTTGCATTATGAGAAAAATTTGCTGCTTGAAATTTCCATATTTTGACATCAGTGTGCGAAGAGTTAAGAATATATTCAGGTTCTAGGGCCTCACAAAGTAGATCTTCTGGTTCTCAGGCCATTTTTTGTAAAATTGCATGTAGGCAGGTGGGCTTTTTTTATTTTTTTAATTATTTCTTTGCCATCAAAAGTTCATATTCTTGTTTTGTTCTATGTTTTAGGCCTCATAATCTACAGAATACGATGGGTGGAGGTGTATTTTGTCCCTTGAGTGCAAGAAGGCTTTGCAATGCTAAAGCATTGCAAAGCCTTGTAGCACTCAAGGGACAAATTTATCAATTTCGTTAACTTGGGTAAAATATCAGACATAAACCATTTAATTTTTATTTTTTTAAGTTAGCATTTGTTATTGAAATTGAGCATGTGACAGCCAAAAGGACCAAGCAGGAGGGTCTGCGAAATAGATTTTTAACTTTTTTTTTAAGTCTAAATGGATTTTTTTAAAAATTAATTCAGCGCTGAACTAATTAATAAAAGAACCTGACATTTTAACTATTCTGTCTACTGTGTGTTTGATTGGAATGGTTGGAAACAGTTCTCAACTTTGAATGCGATGATGCATATATTATACCTAATCCAGTATTTGTCATATCCCAGAAGCAGGTCAATGTATTCTCACCCATGCCTCACTTGATCTTGCTAAAAATGATTACATTAGCTCGATCAATCAATTCTAGCCACAGTGCTTCGCTTGCAAACAATCATTTCCCGGAATTGGAACAATTAATGAGGCTACTCCAAACCCATACTAATATTGCCAAAATCATTTGTAATAAATTGAATATGAACGAAAATGCTGTCAAAAGAACTGTATTGATTGGCTTAATAGCATCGGTTGCAGGCTTGAAAGCTGATTAATAATCGCCACAGTTACTATGTCCGAAGAGCTGGTCAAGCATCATGAATTTACTTTATAATTCCCTCTTGATCCATGGTTTTGTCAAGGTTGTAAATGCAATTAATTGAACTTTCTTGTCAGGAACTCTTTAGAAGCAATCAAGATATTTGAGATGTTCTGCAGCTTGGGGGCATTGGAAAGTTGCAGTTCATTTTACAGTTAGAACTAGAAGTCCTGTCCTGAAATGCGCACAAATAGCACGTCGATTTGCGCGTTAGTCTACGCGTTATGACCAGACATGTTAACCTCCCAAAATTTTTTTCAGGGAGATTGAAGAAAATTTTCAGGGAGATGACATGATTTTCAGGGAGATTTTTTTTTGCGCGTAGAAACCATGTGTGGATCGATCAATTTTAATTATAAATTAATACCAAATACCCCCTCCCCCCCCACACACACACATAACAAGAAACAGCCCAACAACAATACATCAAAGGAACATACGTCAACGTTCTACTTACTGGTGGTGAGTGACCCAGACCTGTTAACCTCTGGAGGTGACTGTCAGTGAGATTTTGATGAGCTCCCAGTGAGACTTGGATGCTTGTCAGTGAGATTTTTGCACGTGGGCAGCACATCAATAATTTCCATGTTACCCCCCCCCCCTCCCCCCCCCCCCCACACACACACATACATTAAACATTCTACCCTAATGTGTTTTATTTGAACAATTTGTCCTTTCAAAAGCCAAACCATAGAAATATAGAGAAAAACAGAAATCAGAAATATGGATGTGGTCATGTGCCAATATCTGAGCTTGTTCCAATGACATCCATATTTCAATGGTTTTATGTACAAAATGTTTGGAGATATTTTCGACCTTTTCAGCACTATATCAGTTATGGTGCTGTGTTGAAAGTTTTGGATCCATTTGGGTAATTATGGGTACTTGCGGCGACCTGCGGTAACCTGCGACGATCTGTGGTGTTTAGGCACACCCCAGAGCCCGGTTGTTGTGGTAATTCGATCTTCCAAAGCCCAGCGCCCCACCTAACCACACCGGTTACTCACTGGAAGTACTTGGTCATTTATGAAGGGGATTTGGAATGGGGTGATCATTTTTCAGTGAAACGTGAAAATTATGCCACAGCCAGCCCAGGACGAAACATCTCGGGGATATTTTGTTGTCCATTTATCACTACGAATGAAAAAACGTGCAAGTGCCGTAAATTACCAACTTTTTAGAGATTTTTTTCACCAAAAACATAATTTTTTTCACAGCCTGCTTTATAAAATTGCGAATCGGAATTTTTTCCCAATATATTGAAAATTACAGCAACTCATATATTTGAGCCTTTTGTCTCCAAAATTGGCTATAATTATCTGAAAGTGAAATCCAAAATGCACAATAAATTTGTGCGTATTTTTGCACATTTTTCGATTGGACAAGATTTTATACGTATGGAATTTATTTTTCGATTTGACTGCTACCTGTATACAAGCAAAGGTGTGCCTTTAATATATAATCAATTTCAGCAATTATCCTGCATCTCAAATTCATTTAATCCGCCTGTCAAACGTGTTGCAGTAATCACAACACGGCCATTGACAGAAATGAGAATTGGTCATCAGTTCTTACGTAAGTGGTGACGTTTCGCACAAACTTAATGACCTTGCCATTGAGAGTAGAGCACATGCTTTTGTATTTGTAAACAAAAGCTGGTGGATTCAGTTTTTGTCTGGTATGTCGACTTTCCGGGAGATTTTTGGTCCAAATTGACTCCCGGGCGGGAGGGCAGGAGGGGATAACTAATTCTGGGAGAATCCCGGGCATTCCGGGAGAGTTAACATGTCTGGTTATGACGATGGTAAGGCTATCAAATTCTGCACATACGGCCTGTGCACAAGCAAAGTTTCAGCCAATGGACCTCTGGGTAACCCGGAGGTCCATTGGCTGAAACTTTGCTGGTGTTTGCTATAGGTAACAAGGAGAACCTGCCATGCTTTGGGTGTCATTCGATATGGCAATTGCACGCAATTCCTACGCGCAATTAAGCCTAGATAAGCACACAGTTCGTGACAGGACTTCTAGTTTTAACTGTACATTTAACAAGCATCGCATATCTCAGTGACTTTTTAGAACTCAACTGCTTTATTGCCATCATCATGGTTCATGTGACTCATTGACATTTTTGACAATCTTGGAATTAAGAAATCCTTTACCAAGAACCAGGAACAGTCATGGATATGGGAAGCCCTGAAAAAAGTCAGTTGTACTTATTTTTAAAAAAATAATTTGTCTTCCAAACATAGCTTGTGACACATCATCTTGGAATTGAGAAATCCTTTGCTAAGAAAAGGTCTTGGATAAGGGAACCCCTGAAAAAAAGGCAATTTTATTAATTTTTTGCTTAACATGACAAAGTCAAGATAAGCTATTGCCATCACACGTATGGAAGTCTGTTAGTCTGTGAGTCTGTTCACATTTTCTTTTAGCACAGGCTACACCCTGTAGTTCTTGTCTGATTGTCACGAAAATTTTATATGCCGGTTTGGGGTCATGTCTAGATGAGAACGTCCCCTTTTGGTCGTGATCGGTCAACCGGTATGGCTGCCCAAGCCCAAAATCCGAAAACCATTAGCACAGTCTACAGGTCATATTTATGGAGGGATTTCAATGTAACTTCGTAGGTTGACTTCATATAATGTTTAGATGAGAAAGTCCCATTTTGAACGTGATTGGGCAACTGTGACGGCTACAGGAGCCCAAAGCCCAAAAACCTTTAGCACAGTCTACAGGTCATATTTACGAAGGGATTTATTGTAATTTGGTAGGATGACTCCAAATAATGTCTAAATGAGAATGTCCCCCTTTGAGCGCGATCATTCAGCCTTGATGGCTGCCCAAGCCCAAAAACCTTTAGCATAGTCAAAAGGTCGTATTTATGGAAGGATTTCATTGTAACTTATTAGGTTGACTCCATATAATGCTTAGATAATGACATCCCCTTTTGGTCACGATTGGTCAACTGTGACGGCTACAGGTGCCCGAAGCCTGAAAACCTTGAGCACAGTCTACATGTATATTTATGAAGGAATTTCATTGTAACTTTGTAGGATCACTCCAGATGATGCCCAGATGAGAATGTCCCCTTTTGGTCGCAATCATTCAATCATGATGGCTATCCGAGCCCGAAGCCCGAAAACATTTAGCACAGTCTACAGGTCATATTTATGAAGGGATTTCATTGTAACTTGGTAGGTTGACTTCATATAATGTCTAGATGAGAACATCCCCTTTTGGGCATGATTGGGCAACTGCGATGGCTACAGGGGCCCGAAGCCCGAAAACCATTAGCATAGTCTACAGGTCATAATTATGAAGGGATATCATTGTAGCTTGGTAGGATGACTCCAAATAATGTCTAGATGAAAACATCCCCTTTTGGTTATGACCATTCAGCCTTGATGGCTGCCCAAGCCCAAAAACCTTTAGCATAGTCAAAAGGTCATATTTATGGAAGGATTTCATTGTAACTTGTTAGGTTGACTCCATATAATGCATAGATGATGACATCTTCTTTTGGTCGTGATTGGTCAACTGTGATGACTACAGATGCCCGAAGCCCGAAAACCTTGAGCACAGTCTACAGGTCATATTTATGAAGAGATTTCATTGTAATTTCGTAGGATCACTCCAGATGATGCCCAGATGAGACTTCCCCTTTTGGTTGCGATCATTCAACCATGATGGCTGCCCAAAGCCTGAAAACCTTTAGCACAGTCTTCGGGTCATATTTATGAAGAGATTTCATTGTAACTTGGTTGACTTTATATAATGTCTAGATTAGAACATCCCCTTTTGGACACGATTGTGCAACTGTGACGGCTACAGGGGCCCGAAGCCTGAAAACCTTTAGCACAGTCTACAGGTCATATTTATGAAGGGATTTCATTGTAGCTTGGTAGGATGACTCCAAATAATGTCTAGATGAGAATGTCCCCTTTTGGTCACAATCATTCAGCCTTGATGGTTGCCCAAACCCAAAAACATTTAGCATAGTCTATAAGTCATATTTATGAAAGGATTTCATTGTAACTTGTCAGGTTGACTTCATATAATGTCTAGATGAGAACATCCCTTTTTGATCATGATTGGTCAACTGTGACAGCTACAGGTGCCCGAAGCCCAAAAACCTTGAGCACAGTCTACAGGTCATATTTATGAAGGTATTCCATTGTAACTTCGTAGGATCACTCCAGATGATGCCGAGATGAGAATGTCCCCTTTTGGTTGCGCTCATTCAACCAGGATGGCTGCCCGAGCCCAAAGCCCAAAAACCTTTAGCACAGTCTACAGGTCATAATTATGAAGGAATTTCATTGTAACTTGGTAGGTTGACTTTATATAATGTCTAGATGACATTGTTCCCGTTTGGATGCAATTGGGCAACTGTGATGGCTACAGGGGCCTGAAGCCTGAAAACCTTTAGCATGGTCTATAGGTCATATTTATGAAGGGATTTCATTGTAACTTGGTAGGATGACTCAAAATAATGGCTTGATGAAAATGTCCCCTTTTGGTCGCGATCATTCTGCCTTGATGGCTGCCCGAGCCCCAAACCCCAAAACCTTTAGCATAGTCTATAGGTCGTATTTATGGAAGGATTTCATTGTAACTTGTTAGGTTGACTCCATATAATGCCTAGATGATGACATCCCCTTTTGGTCGTGTTTGGTCAACTGTGACGGCTTCAGGGGCCCGAAGCCCAAAAACCTTGAGCACAGTCTACAGGTCATATTTTTGAAGGGATTTCATTGTAACTTCGTAGGATTTATCCAGATTATGCCCAGATGACAACGCCCCCTTTTGGTCACGATCATTCAACCATGATGGCTTCCCAAACCCCAAAACAGAGAAACTTTAGTACAGACTATAGGTTGTATTTGTGAAGGGATTTCATTGTAACTTAGTAGAATGACTCAGTAAAATGTCAAGATGAGGACGTCCCCTTTTAGTTGCAATCTGTCTACCGTCATGGCTACACAGGCCTGAATCCTACAATTTATTTTGACTTGTACTGTAATATCCAACTTAGTAGATAACACTATATTTGTGATAGGGTTAACTCTTTGCATGCTGCTGGCGGATTTTCCTGCCCAGGACACAATTTCTCTAGCCACTGAAATAAGTATGATTTGGGTTTATTATAATCCAATTTTTCCTCTGTAAATTAACCCTTTACCCAACGAATCGGCCGAATCCTCCCACGTAATATGCAAATTCAGTAGTTGAAAAAATATTATTTTTAAAAAAATTTCAACAAAACCATATCATGTGACCCCTCGTTGGAACGACCTCGACGAGCTCATTCCAACGAGGGGTCACATGATATGGTTTTGTTGAAATTTTTTGAAAAATTTGAAAAAATGATATTTAAAAAAATAAATTTTGATATCGTCTGCATTGGGTAAAGGGTTAAACAAACCTTTTCACCAATGATTCCTTGAGTTAAATTTTGATGAATTTCTCATCACCTCCAGCAGGGACCGACCTGGGCATGCGCCAGTGCGTATTTGGTTCTGAAACATCAGGACCTGGCTCTTAAATCTCAGAAACAGGCTTCTCAGTTGGCGCGTAACTTCTCAGATCATATTTTGATATTCTTTCGATGGATAATCGAGAGAGACACTCTTACATGTATTATATATATGATTATCATTTATCATTGTTGTAGAGTGCTTAAGTTAATACTTCAAGTCTTAATTACCAAGCATTAATCTTCACTGTGGTTTCTGATCAAGTCTTGGCTGCCTAAATAGGCAGCCAAGACTTGATCAGAAACCACAGTGAAGATTAATGTTTGCTACAGTGTACTAAATGAAAATGATGAGAGCTATTACATACTTGCAGTGTGTGTTACAAACAGCAGTGTGACTCCGTAAATTGAAATCTGGCGCATGAATTGAAAAAAATAGGCTCCGAGGCTAGAGCGTATTTTAAATAGTCCTGATCAGTCCTTGCTCCAGTCATGGCTGCTTTACAGCAATCATGACTAGATTTGATGAAAAATATTCTGAAAATACTCAGCAGGTTACGGGTTAATAGAAGTACTTCTATAAAAAGATCAGTGATTTTGCATACCCCTGTATCATGTTGTTAACAAATACTTATGTATAATACACCCAAGGAATTTAAATTGAAAAGTTTTAACAAGACAGGTAAAAATGGAAATAGAATTGTTAAGGATCACTCATTTGTAAACATTTACACCTACTACTAACGGCCTCATTTGAAAAAGATAAAAGAATACATTGCACATAAGGGAATACATATCTATACTTGTACAGCAGAAATTGACTTGCACATGTTATTTGTGAATTATAATTAAAAAATGGTGCGGATTTAAGTGATGAAATATGTTTTGGTAAGTTATAATATTATTTTATTTTAACCATTGTAAATTAAATTGTGTTCACATGTCATTTGATTGTACATTGCTTCAGTTCCCGAGTCCTTAATAACGAAGTATCAAAAGCAGTACATTTGCATTTAACTTAAACAAATTTTCTATGTGTGTGTATCAGGTATTCACTCACATTCAGAATCATTCACTCGGATAGTCCTAGACGTGCAAAATCACGTGTCTGTGTTTGTATGAGTCCTTGGGAGTGATTATTAAGTACTTGACTTTTAACTTTTAACCTGCTGAGTATTTTCAGGGATTTCTCATAAAAGCAAGTCATGGCTGCTGCAAAGTATCCATGACTTGATTTGGTGAAATTCAGTGGAGAATGCTACCAAGAAATCATTGGTAAGTGGCCTACTCCTATTTGTAGGGGTATATTGTAACCCAAACCCTGTCCCAATGGGAACTGTTTACTGCAGCAAACATCTGTTTTACTGGCAAAATAGGACCCGGAACCAATGTCTGGGTGGAAGTCTTCCAAAGTTGGCAGTATATAGGTATAAACGATAGGCTAAACCTGACTTCATCCTTATGGTGAAGTCATCCTTACAGTTAAAACTAAAAGTCCTGTCACGAACTGTGCGCTTATCTAGGCTTAATTGCGTGTAGGAATTGCGCGCAGTTGCTATATCAAATGGCGTCCAAAACACGGCAGGTTCTCCTGATTACTCATAGCAAACCCGGGCAATGTTTCTGCTAATGGACCTCCGGGTTACCCGGAGGTCCATTGGCTGAAACATTGCTTGTGCACAGGCCATATTTACAGAATTTGATAGCCTTACTATGGTCATATCGCGTAGATTAACGCGCATATCGACATACTATTTGTGCACATTTCAGGACAGGACTTTTAGTTTTAACGGTAATTGCTTGGCTCTTACGGAGAACTGTAGCTTATTGGTTAGAGGGTTGGACTAAAGATAGAAAAGCCATAGGTTCTTTACTGACCTGCGTCATTTCCATTGTGTCATTGGGCATATCACTTCATCCCAACTGTGTCCAAGTGGTAGCACAGTGGCACTGTGTGCCCAGACAATCTTCACATTGATGGTACACAAGCCTGGTTGTGTGGACTTTTGAAGTTGGAAAGTCCAAATGTTACTTGCTGCTGCTCTGTAGTTCTCCCTTGGTACTCTGGCATGAACCTAGCCGGTAAACGTTTCGTTGAACCCCAATAAATAACTGCTTGGCTCAATTTGGTTAAACATGTATTCTTTTAAGTTGTGGTTTTTGTCTGTTTCAGTGGCAACAAACCATTAATTGAAACTAGGACATTTTTAGAATTCACTATAAAAAAGCTTTCTACAATCCATTCCAATGAGGGGTCATAAGCTAAGTTGATGCTTGAGAATAGTACTGGCTGCTTTTGGCTATTAAGTTGGTTAAAGAGTTCCTATAGATGAGATTAACACTAATGCTTACAGTGCACAGGTTCAGTTTATTTATTTATTTATTTATTTATTTATTTATTTATTTATTTATTTATTTATTTATTTATTTATTTATTTATTTATTTATTGGTGTTTAAGGTCACATATTTCTGCACAATGGCTAATCATGAACATGAAAGTTTTATGGGTGGAGGAAGCCGGAGTACGCAGAAAGAACCACTGAGCAATGGCGAGCAACTGTCAGCTCCCCAACATACCAACTCCACACAAGCAGGGTTAGCATTGGTTGAAGACAAGTGCACCATCGACGTAAAGTACGCCTTAGTATACAGCGCCACCGTGCCCCCATGTGGGCAATGGGGGTGAAGTGTCTTGCCCAAGGACACAACATGGTTGCCGCAGGTGGGATTCGAACCGAGGACCTCTCGGCTTGCAGCCTGCACCTCTACCTACTGAGCCACCGCACCCCCCACACAGGGTCAGTTACTCATTTAATAATGAAACTGTTTTATAACAAGAAAGTGTGTCTAACCCTGTGCAGTGCACAGGGTTAGTCACACTTTCCAGTTTTAAAAAAATGTATACTCACTGAGGCATAAAAAGGCAATATTTTGTAGTGGAAGGGTGAAGCATGTCATCGCATAGCAATCTAGGTGGGACATTTCACAGGAAATAAGTTAATGATTCACACTTTAGTGATTTTTGTGTCGCCTGCCCCTCGAAGTGGGGAGCGACATATAGGGATTACTTTTGTCGTCTTGCGTCGTCTGCGTCACACTTTCTCTTATCCGCCACTCCTCTTTAACTGGTAGAGTGCTGGAAGCCCTATTTTGGGCTTTACTAAAAGTGACAGACAATTACTGTCTGTAGCTACATTCTGCCTGAGGAAGCCTTTATTGTCCCTGATATGAATCAGATTTTTTATACAATACCTTGCTCTCTGACATTTAATTGGATAGTGCCTATAAGGCACTATCCAATTAAATGCAATAGAGCTGTATATGATGAGCTTTGATTTGTTGTCAGAAAAAACTCAGCACTTTACCAGTTAACCTATAAATGGATTTTGATGAAACTTTCAGTGATTCTTTATCACATAATGGCATTGTGCACCTCCTATTTTATTTTTTGATCTGCTGTATTTTAAGCGACATATAGGGATTACCTTTGTCGTCTTGCGTCGTCCACGTCGTACGCGTCACACTTTCTCTTATCCGCCACTCCTCTTTAACCTATGAAGGGATTTTGATGAAACTTTCAGTGATTCTTTATCACATAATGGCATTGTGCACTTCCTATTTTATTTTTTGATCCGCTTTATTTTTTCCAGAGTTATGCCCCTTTTCCACTTAGAATTATTAAAATAAGAAGAAATATTAAAATATAGTGCAGGCGACACACGTCTTCCATGGAAGACTCACATCTAAGTTTTAACAAAACATCACCAGTAACTAACATGCCAAAATATTGGTAAATCTGTAAAAATTGCTAAGGTTTTGATAATCATGAAATTAAAAAATCCTTAGCCAAGAATCTGGAACAGTCTTGGATATGGGAACCCCTGAAAAAAAATCAGTGTTACTTGTTTTTTTTAATTTTTTTCTCTTCAAAACATAATTGGTCACATCTCATCTTGGAATTAAGAAAATCCTTGCCAAGAACCTGAGCAATTTTGGATATGGGAACCCCTGAAACTTAAATTTTAATTTTTTTTTCTTCAAAATGTAGCTTGTGACACATCTTGGAATTGATATGGGAACCCTTAAAAAAATTCAATTTGGATTATTTTTTTAAAAATGTTTTCTTCAAAACACCACTTGTGAATTAAGAAATCCTTTGCCAGAACCTGGAACAGTCTTGGATACTGGAAGCCCTGAAAAAATCAATTTTACTGAGGCATTTGTAATAGCATTTGCCTGCGATGCCAAATTTGTCCAGTTAACCCTTTACCTAACGTGAAAAGCAGACGACACTTGCAAAAAAAATTCTTGAATAACTAATTTTTTTCATTTTTTGTCTCAAAAACATAGGTTATGACCCCTCGTTGGAACGAGCTTGATGAGCTCGTTCCAACGAGGGGTCATAACCTATGTTTACCCGTTACATTGGGTAAAGGGTTAACCCTTTAAACCCTGGTGGCTTCTTCGATGTCACTTCAATGGAAGAGTCTATTTATTTATTTATTTATTTATTTGTTTATTTATTTATTTATTTATTTATTTATTTATTTATTTATTTATTTAGTGGGGCTCAAGGACACTTTCGCCTGCCAGAGTCACCTCGTGTCGGACAGTTTTATGGATGGAAGAAGCCGGAGAGAAACAGCAAGCAACTGTAGGCTCCCCATCATACTAATGCTGCACATGCAGGGTTAACATTGGTTGAAGACAGGTGCATCATCGACATGCAGTACGCCTTAGTACACAATGCCACCATGCCCCCAGATGGACAATTGGGGTGAAGTGTTTTGCCCAAGGACTCAACGTGGTTGCCACAGATGGGATTCGATCCTTGGACCTCTTGGCTTGCAGCCTGCACCTCTACCAACTGAGCCACCACTCCCCCAGAATAGTCCATATTCATTATTTGGGGGTAGACCAATTAATATTTTTAATATGCAGCCTTGGGACTGCACTCTGAAAATATTGATTGTCAACCCAACACATTCACATTGGAGACAGCCTACTTAATGAAATTATAACGTTTCATGTTCCTAAACTGGAAAATGAGCCTCTCTGGCTCAAAGGATTTATGTCACTGTTAGTAGCCGGAGACAGTTAGTAACCGGGGACAGTTACATTCTGGCTCAAAGGATTAATGTCACTTAGTAGCCAGGGACAGTTAGTAGCCAGGGACAGTTACATTCTGGCTCAAAGGATTAATGTCACTGTTAGTAGCCAGGGACAGTTAGCTGGGGACAGTTATATTCTGGCTCAAAGGATTAATGTCACTGTTAGTAGCCGGGGACAGTTACGTTCTGAGACAAGAAAAATGAGAGTAAGTTATTTGTATCGATTAACTTCAAACTGCTTAAGACTGAGTTCAGTGTGAAGCCAGGTTGTCTACTACAATCAGGGACAAATCAATCAAAAGATTGATTCTTTAGAATGTATTATCCTGCTCAGTTTTATCATGATGATTGCCACATAGTTCTTCTCTTTATTTAAAATATGAGTAAATAGCATGACCTGCACATCCCGTTAGAAGACTGATACTCAAATCAACTTCGATTGATAGAATGTTGTCAACAAATATTACATAATGCCCCACTCAGTCTCCCTGCAGAAAGTCAATTGGAAGACAACACGCATCTAAAACATCAACTCTTAACCCACTGAGTATTTTCAAGATATTTTTTCATTCAATCTTGTCATGGCTGCTTTATGGCGGAGATCGAGCTGTGGACCTCTCAATTTGAAGTTCAGTGCCATAACCACGGATTCACTGTGCCCCCACCCTCTTTCCATATTACAGTCCTTTAGTTACAAAAGTGGACAGTGAATTTTGACCGGATCATGACTGATTCACAATCCACTTGAAATTCTCAGTCTGCATTTTTTCTCTCAACACTGTAGAATCTCACCTGTTAAAATTGAAATGTGAGGACATTAAATTTCAGACAGACATGGGCAGTATACCCCAAAAACGAATCAATACTGATATCAGCAGCATACTGAAAAACTGAACCAAACAAATCATTAAATATTAAAACCATCTGTATTTTCAAATTTTCCTACATTCACTATTTATAAGGCCTTACTGAAATGTTCATTTCTTTTCAACCTACTCACAATTGTTTACAATTGGCTGTAACATAAGTGCAAGCCCTACTTTGGAACTAACTCAAGCTTTCAGAAACTTTTCCAAATGAGCTGGAAAAGTACTAGAGTGCAAAAGCACAAAAAAGATCGAAAAAAGGGTCGAGCGAGACCAGCGCTTGAAATTACAGGTACTCTCTCTGCACACCTCTTGCGTTTACCGAGCGCATGCGCAACAACAGTGACGTCAATTCCGTATTTCCGCCAACGAGAAGTTTGTGATTTAGCGGGGAGGCATCGATAGCAAAGATATCCCCAAGGAGGGTCGGCCTCCGGTAAGCAATTGTGGTAGGTATGTTAAGAACCAAATTTACTAAAATATTTTAATTTTCATGAATGAAGAGAGTGTCGTTAAACCCTAATAAATAAACAAATAAATAAATAAATAAATAAATGTGAATGAGGTGACTGATATTTTCAGTTTTGTTAGCCCTTAACTCTTAACCTGCTGAGTATTTTAAAAATATTTTTCATTAAATCTAGTCATGGCTGCTGTGAAGCAGCCATGACTAGATTTCATGAAAAATTCATTTAAATTTAACTCAAGAAATCGTTGTTCAAGAATTCATTCAATTTACAGAGAGAATATTTGATTAAATGTGCCCAAATTAATGGCCCTACGAAGCTTCAAGATTCGATTTGATTTTTAATCTTTAGTTGGTATTTGGTTCGATACTAAATTGGCTGCCGATTCGTTTTCCCAAATTAATGGCCTTGCGAAGCTTCACGATTCCATTTGATTTTTAATCTTAAGTTGGTATTTGGTTCGATACTATATTGGCTGCCTGATTCGTTTTCCTTTGAATATTTTCAATAGAATATCGCCTGGTACCTTTCATCTTATTTATGTATTTATTTATTGGGGTTTAAGGTCACATACTTATGCACAATGGCTAATCGTGACCGTGGCTGTTTTATGGGTGGAGTAAGCCGGAGTGCCCGGAGTACCCGGAGAGAACCACCGAGCAACTCTCAGCTCCTAACATTCTAATTCTGTTCAAGCTCCGCTCAAGCAGGGTTACAGTGGTTGAAGACATGTGCACCATCGACGTGCAGTACGCCTTAGTACACGGCATCATCGTGCCCCCATGTAGGCAATGGGGATAAAGTGCCTTGCCCAAGGACACAACACGGGTCGTCCCAGACGGGGATCGAACTCGGGACCTCTAGCATAGAAGTCCAACAGTCTACCACTGAGCCACCGTGCTCCCTATCTTTCATCTTAGTCCTCTCACAAAACGTAAAGCTGAGATAGAAATTGTACATAAATAATGTTGAAAATAAAGACTGAGTGTAATTTCCGCTATATTAACTTAAAAAGCACCTGTACCTATGCCACCATCCATGCTAATTCCAATTTCACTTAAGTCACTACCACTGCTGAAAGCAAATTTAAAGTTCCCAAGCAATTTCGACGATGAGCTCACGGTTGCCAGTGGCTAGCCCTATGCAGTGCCCAGTGCATAATTCTTGCATCCATTTCTGTTTTTGAACAAAAATCCTTACTGGTTAATATTCCAACTACATCATCAAGGCATGCCTTCTACGAAGGCAGACCTTGATGATGTAGTTGGAATATTTTATCAGTCAGGACTTCAAGATACCTGTATTTCAAATTTTTTTACTATTTATTGGTGTTTAAGGTCACATATTTCTGCACAATGGCTAATCAAGACCATGACAGTTTTATGGGTGGACGAAGTTGGAGTACCCGTAGAGAACCACTGAGCAACGGCGAGCAACTGTCGGCTCCCCAACACACTAACTCAACACAAGCAGGGTTAGCATTGGTTGAACACAGGTGCACCGTCGGCATGCAGTACGCCTTAGTACACAACGCCAGCATACCCCCACATGGGCAATAGGGATGAAATGTCTTGCCACAACGTGGTTGCCACAGGTGGGATTCGAACCGAGGACCTCTTGGCTTGCAGCCTGCACCTCTACTGAGCCACCGCGCACCTGTGATTTGCCCTGCCCCAATTCTACTTTTACACTTCCTCCTGTTCCATATTTACAGATCTGTACAGAACTCGTGTTCCATATGGATTTCCATTGACAGACTATTTTTTTATGTGATGTCATGGAATAATTGAAAGAACTATTTATTTATTATTTATTTATTGGTGTTTAAGATCACTTACTTATGCACAATGGCTGATGTGACCATGACAGTTTTACGGATGGAGGAAGCCGGAGAGAACCACCGAGCATCGACGAGCAACTGTCAGCTCCTCAACATTCTAAATCTGTTCAAGCTTCACTCAAGCAGGGTTACGACGGTTGAAGACATGTGCACCATCAACGTACAGTATGCCTTAGTACACAGCATCATCGTGCCCCCATGTAGGCAACCAGGATAAAGTGCCTTGCCCAAAGACACAACGTGGGTCGTCCATGACGGGCGATACTGCTGCGACGGATTCTCAGGGTGACCTGCGCCAGGCCGTTTTGGCGCTCACCCGTTTGCTTTCTGGCAACCCTCAAGTTGGCCTCCCTGTGCCTCCTGAGGCACAACCTCCTTTGGTCGGTCGCCAAGATGTCTCGCCTGGCCCCTTGGATACTGCACAGTATTCACAGGAGGTTTCTGCTGGTCAGCCCGAGTTGGGCTACGTCTCCTGTGCTACGGAGGATGACGAGTATCTTGAAGGTGATGGGCCCCCCCTCGTCTGTCTTGGGGCAGGCTTTGGATTTCGTCTTTGGCTTATTGCCGGACGTTCAACCTTCCGACCAGCCTTCTGTGACCATCCGGCCGCGGTCCACTGTGGAGCGCTGTAACCCTGTTGAGCCTTCTAGCTCCGGGGCTTTGCGTCCTCTGCAATCGGCTCAGGTTGTTGAGTCCTTCCAGGGCTTAGACGCCAAAATGCGTTCTAAGGCCCTCAAGGGTTCCTTCTTTTCTAGAGCTGATGCCTTTCTGCCTCCATCACGGTTTCGTGTTTACGATTCCATCTCTCCACCAGTCTTCCAAGGGATGACTACTGTGGATGAGGATTCTTCTTCCCTCGGGTTGACTAAGCCTAAGTCGGCAGTTCTCCCGATGTCGGTAGTTGAGTCTATGGTGGGCCTGTCCCGAGAGATGCTGGGTATGTTATCTCTCGCGGACCATGTCGTCGCTGCCCTGGCTGAATATTTTCCACCAGGGGAGTTTGATGACGCTCAGGCGCTTTTTTGCGTTTTGTCACAGGCTCTTATGAACTTGACACACGCTCACGCCTGTAACACAGCTAATTTGGAGCTGGCATGCCGGGATGCTGTGTTGGATTCTTTACCATCCCTTCCTTCTGAGCAACGTGCTGTTCTGAGGTCTGCCTCTTTGGTGGGACCTTAGTTGTTCCATGGTTCCATGGAAGCTGTTCGTGGCGAAGTTCTTTGTCATTCGAAGGACCAGCTTTTGCTGCGACAGCTTGACCAACCTGCTGCTGCGGGTGAGGGTCATTCCAGGCCCGCTAAGCGTGCTGCTGCGTCTGCCTCATCGGCGACGTCGGCTATGCCTTCGGCTCCATCTGCTCCTTCTGCTCATAAGAAGCGCCGACATGGCCAGTCTTGCTGGCAGCCTCAGGCTGGAAAGTCTCAGGACTCTGTCACTTCCCGAGGTGGTTTCTCCTCTCGGGGGCCTCGTCGAGGCCGCAAGTGAAGGTTCTCACCTCGATTCGCCTCCAGTCGGGGGAAGGCTGTCGCTGTTTTACGACCTTTGGACAGAGATAACGTCGGACTCTTGGGTCCTCGACGTCATTCAATCCGGTCTGCGACTGTCCTTCCATCGGCATCCCAGTTTATCTCGGGTGCCCCTACCGACTCAGGTCCCTTCCGATTCTCTGCGTCGGGACCTTCTGGTGCAGGAGATCGACAATCTCCTCTCCAAAGGGGCAATCGAGGTGGTCAGGAACACCCTTTCACCGGGGTTTTACTCGAGACTTTTCTTGGTGCCGAAGAAAAACGGCCAATATCGTCCTGTCATCGATCTGAGTACCCTGAACAAGTACATAATAGCTCCTCTTTTCAGTATGGAGACTTTCTGGTCGGTTCGACGTTCAGTTCATCAGAGCGATTTTGCGGCCAGTATCGACCTGAAGGATGCCTACTTCCATGTACCCATTCATCTGGCGTCACGGAAATACCTTCGGTTCTCGTTTCGGGATCGAGTTTTTCAATTCAGAGCTCTCCCGTTCGGTTTGAACCTGGCTCCTTGGGCCTTCACCCGACTGATGTCACATGTGCTTGCTTTCCACCGCACTCAGTCGGCAGTGACTTCGCCAGCCTACCCAGACGACATCCTCCAATGGCACCATGATGCTGCTGTTCTGGAGTTCGATGTCCAGCAGTTTCTTTGCCTGCTGGCATCGCTGGGTTTCAGAGTCAATCGCGAGAAGTCGGATCTTCTTCCTTCTCGGCGATTCCGTCATTTGGGGATGGATTTCGACACTCTTCACAATGTAGTGTCGGTCCCCCAGGCTCGGGCGACGATTCTTTCCGCCTTGACTCGGGACCTGCTTCAATCTTCCTCGGTCTCGGCCAGGACTTTCCTTCGGATGCTGGGCCTTTGCGGTTTGGTGACAGATCTCATTCCGCTCGGTCGCTTGTTTGTCCGACCTCTCCAACACTTCCTGTTGGATCATTGGCGTCTGAATGTAGATCCGTTGGACCTGGAACTCACTATTCCTTGGTCTCTGCTTTGTCACCTCCGCCCTTGGGCAGATATTCCCTGGCTGACACAGGGTGTTCCGTTGGATCTTCCTTTGGCCGATCGCATCCTTACTGCGGATGCCAGCGATCGGGGCTGGGGTGCGACGTTGGATCCTCTCGGTCTGTCTACTCACTGAGAGTGGGACAGTGAGCAGGTGGGCCTTCATATCAACCAGAAGGAGCTCCTTGCTCTTCTGTTGAGTTTTCGGCTTTGGATCCCTCATCTGTCGGACCATATTGTCCTACTTCTTTCGGACAATTCAACAGTAGTGGCCTACATACGGAATTAAGGAGGCACACATTCGATTCCCATGTATCGGCTGTCTCGGGATCTTCTTCTGTTGGCGCGGGATGTGAACGCTCGGGTGTCCATTCAACACATTCCCGGGCGTCTCAACATCCTAGCAGACTCCCTGTCCTGACGCGACAGTGTCCTTCCAACCGAATGGATGCTACATCGGTCGGTGTTTCAGGCGATTTGCGAGCAGTGGGGCCGCCCTCAGGTCAACCTTTTTGCTACTCGCTGGAATCATCAGGTAGAGACCTTTGTCTCCCCTTGTCCAGATCCTCTGGCATTTGCAGTAGACGCTCTGTCTCTGGACTGGACAGGTTGGATCGGCTATGCCTTTCCTCCTGCACCGATTCCTCCTCAAGTATTAGCGAAGATTCGTGCTTGCAGTTGCAGGATCATTCTGATCACACCCCTGTCTCCACAGAGGGTGTGGATCAATCTGCTGCGGCCTCTATTGGCCGATCGTCCGATTCGTCTACCTCTACGTCGCGATCTTTTTTCACAGGGTCGTCCCAGGAAGTATCACAACAACCTGGCGAGCCTGTCCCTTCATGCCTGTCTTTTATCAGGTCCAGTCTCCGACGTAGAGGTTTTTCGAGACGATCAGTGGAGTGCATTTCTGCATCGTGGCGACATTCCACTGGCATGACTTATGCCGCCAAGTGGAAGGTTTTCTGCCGCTGGTGTGCAGATCGCAATGTGAATTACTGTGATCCGTCAATCGCTCAAATTGCGGATTTTCTGGTTTTTCTTTTTGACTCCAAGGGCCTCCAGCCTATTACAATTAAGGGCTATCGGTCTATGCTGTCTGATACTTTTTCTTATGTGGAAAAGCAGTTCATCGGTCGTAATCTTTTTCTCTCCAAACTTATTCGGCACTTTTCTTTGAAGAGGCCTCGAGTTTTGCGTCTTACACCCAAGTGGAACTTGGCATGGGTGTTGCACTGTTTGGAGGGGGCACCATTCGAGCCTTTATCTGAGACCGACAAGCGTTTTCTCACCTGTAAGACGGCTTTTCTTCTAGCATTTCCTTCTGCTCATCGAGTCAGTGAGCTTCATGCGCTATCTGTTGATTCTGCCTTCTTCCGAAATGAGGTTAACAGTGTCACCTTCACTACTGATTGCTCTTTTCTGGCTAAGAATCAACTTCCTGATTCGGTACCTCCTCCCATCTGCATTCGGGCTTTCCCTGCTGTAGATGGCCGGAGGCCTCTTCTTTGTCCTGTTCGTGCGATCAAGACTTACATTACTCGCACTCAGTTCATTAGGAGGGGTCGGAAGAGATTCTTTCTGTCTCTCATTCCTAAGAGGCAGTCTATCTCTTCCCATTCTATTTCCAGGTGGATCTGTCTTGCAATCAAGCTGGCTTATTCTCGCTTGTCTGCGTCGGATCTTGTTTCGAACCGGCTTAATGCTCATGAGGTTCGTGCCATTTCTACATCCTGGGTGTTCTCCAATTATGTTTCGCTCCGGGATGTTATGAATGCGGCTTACTGGAGGAATGCTTCTACCTTCTCCTCCTTTTATCTCTGCCACCTTCAGCAGCAATCTGAGGACCTTTATTCTTTAGGCCCTCTCGTTGCTGCTCAGGCTGCTGTGCACCCTCGTTAAAATTGTTTTTGTCGAGGTTGCGCTTCGCTCAGCCTTGTTCTTTTCAGGTGCCTTCTCTCTATCTTCGTTACAGGTTTTCGTTATTGTTCTCTGCCATCCTTGCTTTCGTTCTGCTACTCTTGTTGGTATTGGTTATGTGATTCACCTCCTCCTATTGTTTATTCAGCCAATTGTAAACAATTGTGAGTAGGTTGAAAAGAAATTAAAATTTTTTAGTAAATTTTGTTTCTTAACATACCTACCACAATTGTTTACCAGAGGCCCACCCTCCTTGAGGATATCTTTGATATCGATGCCACCCCGCTAAATCACAAACTTCTCGTTGGCGGAAATACGGAATTGACGTCACGGTTGTTGCGCATGCGCTCGGTAAACGCAAGAGGTGTGCAGAGAGAGTACCTGTAATTTCGAGCGCTGGTCTCACTCGACCCTTTTTTCTATCTTTTTCGTGCTTTTGCACTCTAGTACTTTTCCAACTCGTTTGGAAAAGATTCTAAAAGCTTGAGTTAGTTCCGAAGTAGGGCTTGCACTTATGTTACAGCCAATTGTAAACAATTGTGGTAGGTATGTTAAGAAACAAAATTTACTAAAAAATTTTAATTTTTGTGGGACACAAGTTGACTTTATAAGTATTGTATTCGATACTGTCGTGCGTTGTGTACCTTGGAGTATCGGGGACACTTTAAAAAGTTTCACTGAAGAGATAATTCATATGATGAGATAGGCTGCATGTTTTTCGAAACCATAACAGATCTGTAGTGTAGACACACCAAAACAGAATCCCTCTAAATTTGTCCCTTTAGTGCAAGAAGGCTTTGCAATGATTTTGCATTGCAAAGCCTTCTTGTACTCAAGGGATGAAATACACTACCCCCCCCCCCCCCCCCCCCCCCCCCCCCACCCAGTGCTATTCTGTAGATTACGAGGCCCAAGACATAAAACAAACTACAAAAATACAAAATAAAATAAAAAAACGCCCACCCACATGCAATTTTTAAAAAAAATGGCCTGAGAAATAGAAGATCTACTTTGTGGGGCCTAATGTTGCTCTGAAAAAGTTGTCCCAAGGGTATTCCGCCTAGAGAACTCTACTAGTAGGCTGCATTCATCTTGATAGTATTTACCTGTACAGGCAACCAACAATTATGTAGAAAAACTGTTACAAAATCTGCAGCTGTGTGTGAGAGGGTGTGCGGTGGCATTGTGGTAACTGATTCTCGTCAGATCACCGAAGTTAAGCAATGTCGAGCCCAGTTAGTCCATGGATGGGTGGCTGTGTGTGCGATCGATTTGGACTCCCACATTGTGTCCTTGGGCAAGGTACATAACCCTGATTGTCCACATAAGGCACGATGATGCTGTGCACTAAGGCATACTGCATGTCGATGGTGCTCATGTTTTCAACAAATCTAACCCTGCCTGTGTGGCAGTGCGGAGTTACGATGTTGGGGAGCTGGCAGCTGCTCATCATTGCTCGGTGGTTCTCTCCGGTTACTTCAGCTTCTTCCACCCGTAAGACTGTCACTGACACAATATGACTTTGGCTGTTAACGTGTCGTTAAACCTTAATAGATAAATAAATAAATAAATAAATAAATAAATAAATAAATAGCTGTGTGTGTACATGTGCGTACAGTTAAAACTAGAAGTCCTGTCATGAAATGCACTCAAATAGCACGTCGATCTGCACGTTAATCTATGCGATATAACCATAGTAGAGCTATCAAATTCTGTACATATGGCATATGCACAAGCAATGTTTCAGCCAATTGACCTCCAGGTAACCCGGAGGTCAATTGGCAAAAACATTGCCTGTGTTTGCTATGAGTAACTAGGAGAACCTGCCGTGCTTTGGATGCCATTCAATATGGCAATTGCACGCAATTCCTACGTGCAATTAAGCCTAGATAAGCGCTCAGTTCCTGACAGGACTTCTAGTTTTAACTGTATGATAGTTATCAACTTGTTGAGTGCTAGAAGCCACTATCAGGGCTCTATACTGAAAAGTGCTGAAAGCCACTTAAGTGGCTTTACACTGTGTGCTTTAGTTGTCATTGAAACAGTAGTAAATAAAGAAATGTTCATACAATGTTCTCTCTAATAAATTGTAACAAAGCAATTATTGATGAACAAAATCTCGCTAACTAAGGCTACCCACCCTCATTGGCAGTATTGCATCTTTGAAAAAAATTCTCATGTTACAAATAACCTTTGAAAAATAATTTAGCACTCCCATCAGTTAACATATAAATTCATCTGAAGACTTGAGGGTTAAAATCTTGGGAATCCTGATGAATTTTTCATCTCTCATTCTGATACAGGGGGAGCGTGGTGGCTCAGTAGGTAGAGGTGCAGGCTGCAAGCCGAGAGGTCCTCGGTTCGAATCCCACCTGCGGGAACCGTGTTGTGTCCTTGGGCAAGACACTTCATCTCCATTGTCCACGTGGGGGCACGATGACGCCGTGTACTAAGGCGTACTGCACGTCGATGGTATGCATGTCTTCAACCAATCTAACCCTGCCTGTGCTGCAGTGCGGAGTTACGATGTTGGGGAGCTGGCAGCTGCTCGTCGTTGCTCGGTGGTTCTCTCCGGGTACTCCAGCTTCCTCCACCCATAAAACTGTCACGGTCATGATTAGCCATTGTGCATAAATATGTGACCTTAAACATCAATTTATTTATTTATTTATTTATTGATGTTTAAGGTCACATAGGCAATGGGGATGAAGTGTCTTGCCCAAGGACACAACGCGGTTGCCGCAGGTGGGCTAAACATCAATAAATATAATAGATAAATATATTCTGATACAGTGTCACTTCAGCTAATAATTAAAGTTTGCCACTTATCAACTAATGTGATCAGAAATGCCTTTGGCTGTTCTGAAAGTGGTTACAGTTGATCATCCATTTTCTTCATGATTGAACAGTCCTTTGCTTCAATATGCCATTATGTCAAATGATTTGCAAAATGATATTAAAAAAAGAAATAGAAGTAATGAAATTAATATGTCACATTAACTGAATGCATTTGAAGCCAATAAAGATCAAAGCAATTTATCTGGAAGGTATGTTTTGGTCAATTTAAAGTTTAAAGGTATTTGCTTTCCACCATGCAGACAGCTTAGTCCTATGGTAAATCAGGAAATGGTAACATTAAAGGATAAGTTTGTGAATTGCATGGTTGCACATGTTAATTGGAGCAACATTGCTGAAAGAGAGATATGAATGTTTCACCTGATGGTACCTTCCATGCCAGGTCAGTGGCAATTTCAATTTGAAGAGTCCATACAGTTAACCCTTTACCTAACATGAAAAGCAGACGACACTTGCAAAAAAAATTCCTGAATAACTAATTTTTTTCATTTTTTGTCTCAAAAACATAGGTTATGACCCCTCGTTGGAACGAGCTCGACGAGCTCGTTCCAACGAGGGTTCATAACCTATGTTTTTGAGACAAAAAATGGAAAAAATAATGAAAAGTAATTGGCGATTTTTGAGAATAGCGCTGGCTGGTTTTGGCTGTTACGTTTGGTAAAGTGTTAAAACTAAAAGTCCTGTCCTGAAATGTGCAAAAATAGCACGTCGATATGCACGTCAAACTACGCGATATGACCATAGTAAGGCTTTCAAATTCTGTAAACATGGCCTGTGCACAAGCAATGTTTCAGCCAATGGACCTCTGGGTAATCCGGAGGTCCATTGGCAGAAACATTGCCCATGTTTGCTATGAGTAACCAGGAGAACCTGCCGTGCTTTGGATGCCATTCGATATGGCAATTGCACGCAATTCCTACGCGCAATTAAGCCTAGATAACCGCACAGTTCGTGACAGGACTTCTAGTTTTAACTGTATTCTTCACTTGGGGTTGACCATGCAGTTGACTGGTAGAGTGCTACATTTGCTTGACCACAGATTTCTTTTCACCATATATTGCTGCATATATTGCTCTGTTAAATTTGATTGGATAGTGCCATGTGGCACTATCCAATCAAATGTAACTGGGCAAGGTGTCAACAACAAAATTTGAATCATGCCAGAGTCAATATAAAACCATCATCAGTAGAGTGTAGATGTTACAGTAATTTATTTATTTATTAAGATTTAATGACACTTTAACAGCCAAGGTCATATCGTGTCGGTGACAGTTTTACGGGTGGAGGAAGCCGGAGTACCCGGGGAGAACCACTGAGCAACGACAAACAGCTGCCAACTCCCAACATCTTAACTCCGCACTGCAGCATGGGCAGGATTAGATTGGTTGAAGAAATGCGTACCATCGACGTGCAGTATGCCTTAGCACATGGTGTCATCGTGCCCCCCATGTGGACAATGAGGCTTAAGTGCGGGAGTCAGAATTGATCGCTCAGATGGCCACCCATCCAAAGACTAACCGGGCTTAGTGTTGCTTAACTTCGGTGATCTGACAAGAACCGGTTACCGTAATGCCACCCCCCCCCAATGTTATAGTTACTAACTATAACATCTGGGGGGGGGGGGGGGGGGGTTGCGGTAACCGGCTCTCTGTTAGTTACAGCCTGTGGTATTTAGTAAGCCCAAATATGGACACTCTACCAGTTAATATTTTGCCTTGGGGCTGCAAATTGAAAATATTTTTTGTCTACCCGACATATTTCCATAAGAGGCATCCTACTTAATAAATTATGGCGTATCATGTTCCTGAACCAGAAATGGCATCTCTGATTCAAAGGGCCATTGACACTGCAGCCTTTGGGCTACACAAAATGTTGATTGGTCTACCATATATATTCACCAAGCAACCACCCACTTTGTGACTTCAGTTCATACATGTATAACAATCCTGAGCTGGAAAAGTTAGCTTTCAGGTTCAAACTCATATTTTAACAAGTTGAGTTGTAGAAGCTGCTTTATCAAGGCTCTATAGAAAAGTGCTGAAGACCACTTGTCACCATTTGCATTACGAAACAGTGATAATTCAACTCGTCAATAATGGTTTCCTGTGATTGGAATTATGGATCTGAAGATCGTATAATAACAGGACTGTGTTTTATATATTCTCGATAATATTTTCAACCACATTTTCATTAAATTTTATATATAGATTTTCCGATGTCGCACGTGATTTTCGAAATCGTTCCGTGCGGTTCGGACATAAAATTTTTCAGTTGATAAATTTTATTATTATTGGAGTTAGGTTTCAATGAGGGACTGTATGACAGGATTTCTTCACCCTGTTGAGGGCTGAAGTTCTGTTTTTTAGGTCCCTGTCGGCTGTCTGGGTTCTGTTGTGTACCCACCGGTTCTTTTTTCTGCCACCTTTCTCTCGTAGTTGGGGGTGTTCTTCTACTTTCTGTATCTGTTGAGTTCACCTTTTTCTTCTACTGCTCTCACCTCTGTTATGTCCAGTTTGGTTCCTTTAGGGCAATGCCTTTTGCCCTCGCTTTTGGTGCGTTCTCGTGGCTGTTCCTCCTGCACGAAACGACCACGTCTGGTGAGAGTTATACCCCCTCTGTGGGGGATGTGCAGTTTTTTTACCGTGGTGGATACTGCGGGAGCTGTTGGATGTCTGGTGAAGAGATGCCTGGTTCCGGGACTATGCGCCCTCTCCAGTCGACATGAGCCTGTCACTAGGGTTGTGTCTCCTCCTTTGGAGGCCGAGCTAGGTTGCTCTCTCCCCTTTTCCGCCAGTTTCAACAGCTCCCGTCGTATCTGCTGCTACTGCTGTTCCGTCTACAACATCATCGGCCACCATTATAGCCGGCCTCGGCTTATCCCTGCAGGAATCTGCAGTGACGTCTGTAGGGTGGATGTGGGGTATCGGCCTCAGCCTTCCCTGACTTCAACTCGGCAAAGTTGAACCCTCTACTGTGGTCTCTCAGCCGTCGAGTACCTCAGTTTTTTTCATTGGATTCGGATGATCATGGTGGGGTCACGCGAATTGGTTCGGGATCTTCTACTGCTCGCTCAGGATGTCAATGATGGGGTTGTGGTTCGTCACTTTCCCGGTTGTCTGAACGTCCTAGCCGACTCCCTGTCCCGATGGGGCAGGTTCTTTTCCACCGAGTGGATGCTCCACATGGCGGTGTTCCAGTCTCTTTACGATCTCTGGGGTCTTCCCCACACCGATCTCTTTGCGACTCGTTAGAACCATCAGGTGTGATAAATGGGCATTTTCATTCGTCAAATAAGCGACCATTTATTTGAAATCACACGGCAATCAATTGGCATTGTCGCTTTTGGAAGATTTTTTATTTCTATTTTGTTCTGTTTCAGTCAGTGCTTCAAGTGTCGAAACGAAAATAGGTGACTTTCGCAACTCAACAAAATAACCCATCTTCACTTCTGGGACACAGCGTCAAAGTTAACCTCCGAGTACCAGTTTACTTTTTAAAACATAATACATAATGAATCGCGGATAAACTTAACACAGGTAGCGGTAGCTTGAATGGAAACTGGCCATCGCTATTTTGGGATTCCTTATTCTTTCCTGGAACTTACACAGGCCTTCGGGGGTGCGGTGGCTCAGTAGGTAGAGGTGCAGGCTGCAAGCCGAGAGGTCCTCGGTTCGAATTCCACCTGCAGCAACCTCGTTGTGTCCTTGGGCAAGACACTTCACCCCCATTGCCTACGTGGGGGCACGGTGACATTGTGTACTAAGAGTTACTGTGAAGCAGCCATGATTAGATTTGATGAAAAATTCATCAAGAAGTCCATTCAATTTACCGGGGGAAATTTTTTTAAACGTGACCAAATTATGCTTATTTCAGTGGCAAGAGATTTTGTGTCATGAGCAGGAGTATCTGCCATCAGCATGTAAGGAGTTAATACCACACATCAGACTATGGATATTTGTGCCGCCTTCTTAATTCCGCAATTGCACACCTTTTATTATACCCCCCCCCCCCCCCCCCCCCCCCCCGCAAACAAAGTTTGGGGGGGTATATAGGAATCACCCCGTCCGTCCGTCTGTCCGTCGGTCCATTCTGACATTTCCAAGTGGAGATAATCTAACTTATACCATTTGTCCATCCTTGTAAGCGCAACTCCTCCTAAACCGTTTGAAGAATTTTCATGAAACTTTACACAATGGAAGAACTCCGTATGAAGATGTGCATGAAGCAATATAATTCCGTTCTGACATTTCCAAGGGGAGATAATCTAACTTATACAGTCTGTCCATCCTTGTAAGCGCAACTCCTCCTAAACCGTTTGAAGAATTTTCATGAAACTTTACACAATGGAAGAACTCCATATGAAGATGTGCATGAAGCAATATAATTCCGTTCCGACATTTCCAAGGGGAGATAATCTAACTTATACCGTCTGTCCATCCTTGTAAATGCAACTCCTCCTAAACCGTTTGAAGAATTTTCATGAAACTTTACACAATGGAAGAACCCCATATGAAGATGTGCATGAAGCAATATAATTCCGTTCTGACATTTCCAAGGGGAGATAATCTAACTTATGCATTTCAGGCGCGGGGGGTATCACTTTGTGAGTTTGCACACAGTTCCTCTAGTTGAAGTACAGTAGAACCTGTCTTGAGAGACCACCCCATTTGCCGAGCAAAAGCGGTCTCTCAAGACAGGTGGTCTCTCATTACAGGTTTGATGTTTTTGCTAGTCAGTGAATAACCAACCAGAGAATATTTGTTGCAGAAATGGAGAAGAACTGATTTTTTTTTATTATTGTTTTATTTTAATTCAGTTTTAATACAAGTACAAAAGCATTGTTTAATAAATTGTAGATAAAAGTACATAAACTGAAAAACTTTGTTACATTTTTTAACTGGTGATTTCTGTGCACACTGCATTGATGTTAACTGGCTGAGTTACAACGAGGGTACCAGAACAAAAGCCATCTTTTTTCCTTGCTCATGTTTCCTCTTCAATCAAACACATATATTTTGTTTGTATAAATTTGTTTTATTAAAAATTATTGGAGAGTTCCAACAGGCACTTTCCAATAATTTTTAATAAAACAAATTTTGAATAACAAATTCAGACTCCCCAAAAAATCTAACCCTCAACCTGTTTATTGATTTTAATACTCTGAAATAGCCAGAAACTGATTTTCCGGCCTCTCAAAACAGGTGAAAAACTAAGTTTTTGCCACAGTTTTGTGGTCTCTCAAGACAGGTCCATTATAGAGTGAAACCAATCGGTACATGGCCAAAGTGGTCTCTCAAGGTAGGTGGTCTCTCATGACAGTGGTCTCTCAAGACAGGTTTTACTGTATGAGATGTTTAGGTTTTTTATTTTCGGAGAAATTAATGGAAAACTGTCAAACTAAGCTCTGTTTACAAGTTCTGTTTTTAAAAGTCAAAACAGAAAAAATACATCATGCTCATCAAAATCGCAGTTAAACATGTGCGTAAAACAGATAAGTGGTAGCTGGAATGGAAACTGACAAATTTGTTGTTTGCACAAAAGATGGAAAGTTATGATGAAAGTTTTCATCACTTGCTGTTTCAGCTGCAACATTCTATATTTAGGCAGTGGCATGACAAACACGTCTTCTTTCCAAGTGTGACAGTGCAACTGTTACGAATATGCCTCATATGAATTGAAGTGACTTTTTAAAGTGAGTCCAGAATATCATCAATACAAGTTCAGATACAAGATTGTTAAAATTAAGCATTATTATGGGGGTCGGATTCAAGTTTGTTCAAATCAAATCCCCCATAATGATATTGTATGACAAATATCAAAAGATTCTGGTTCTGGTGAAGAAGATTCCTGTGAGACTTAATTTGAACATTTTGCACCTCCTACCCCCCACCTCCACCCGACCCCCTCTCCTGCCTTGTGTGAGTTAAGCTAGGGTTGCCTGGTATTTTGGTATACTGGTTGGTACTGGTATTAAATTATAACTGATTGAATACAGTCCATCAAATTTGGGTACTGCTATACCGTCACTAATGGTATGCAATTTTGTGGCACATTATTATAATTTTAGTGAACCAAGTGGGGGCGTGGTGGCTCAGTAGGTAGAGGTGCAGGCTACAAGGCGAGAGGTCCTCAGTTTGACTCCCACCTGCGGCAACCGCATTATGTCCTTGGGCAAGACACTTTGCCTCCATTGCCCATGTGGTGGCACAGAGGTGTTGTGTACTAAGGTGTACTGCATGTCGATGGTGCACCTGTCTTCAACCAAACCAGTGCTAACCCTGCTTGTGTGGAGTTGGTATGTTGGGGAGCTGACAGTTGTTTGCCATTGCTCAGTGGTTCTCTCTGGGTACTCCCACTTCCACTACTCGTAAAACTGTCATGGTCATGACTTGGCATTGTGCAGAAATATGTGATCTTAAACACCAATAAATAAATAAATAGAGAACCAAGGTTTCTTGAAATAAAAAATATATACTACACAAAAATAGGGAAAACAAAGATTAAATTCAAGGGGTATTATTGATAGAAAATAATAATTTTCAGAACTTCTGAAGTATTACTTACTACTTTTAGGGAAATAGGTAATCCGAAGGAATGGTACTGTATCTGGATTAACTCTTCATTTTATTGGTAATCACTGTAATTTAAACCTTAAGCCCCCATATAGTACCAAACCGCCACTTTTATATTGCATTGAATCAGGTGTTCTCTTGTGTAATCTTTTTTATTACTCTTGTATGAAGACTGAATTTTCGCTGGCAGTGGTTCTACATCATATATAGGCAGCCAGCAGTGATGTGGAACCATTGCCAAGTCATCAATAACTATGTAAGCAGAAAAAGGCCATAAGTACTTTAAAATTAATCTGAGGACTTAAGGGTTAAATTCACATGTTCATTAAACTTTATATTTCAATGATAACCATAAAACATATCAAATGTTCTTACTGAGATGCGATCAGCATGGCAGTTGGATTCCAGTAAGAACAAGCTATTAATTGAAAATAGAATATATTTTCATTTTTGGAGTTCACTGAAAAACCAGTGATCCCCGTGGGAACCCCGGGAAGTACGCAGCACTTGTTTACTGTGGTAAACCAGTTCCGCTTTACTAGTAAAATAGGACCCAGTCACCAATGCTTGGGGTGAAAGTCCTCTAAAATGGGCAACATGTTGATCAACGATTGACTAAACTTGACTTCATCTCCATGTTGTGTCACGATTAGCCATAGTGCATAAATATGTGACGTTAACCACCAACAAACAAACAAAAACCAGTGAGGGGTGTTATATTTATTATTTATTGATGTTTAAGGTCACATATTTATGCACAATGGCTAATCGTGACCGTGACAGTTTTATGCGTGGAGGAAGCTGGAGTACCCGGAGAGAACCACCAAGCAATGACGAGAAGCTGCCAGCTCCCCAACATCGTAACTACGCACTGCGGCACAGGCAGGGTTAGATTGGTTGAAGACATGCGTACCATCGACGTGCAGTATGCCTTAGTACACAGCGCCACCGTGCCCCCACATGGCAATGGGGGTGAAGTGTCTTGCCCAAGGACACAACGCAGTCGCCGCTGGTGGGATTCGAACCGAGGACCTCTCGGCTTGCAGCCTGCACCTCTACCTACTGAGCCACCTGACCCCAAGTAACCCAGTATATAATGAAAATTGTTTATAACCAGAAAGTGTGACTAACCCTGTGCACTGCACAGGGTTAGTCACACTTTCTGGTTACACAAAATTGGTAACTGCCATATCACACACTACATGAAAATGTACTCCGACTAAGGCTGTTTAAATGCTCAGGGTTCAGGATTCAAGCAACTAATGGAAATACTTATAGTGGATTGAGAAAAGTTTTTTAAAGTGAATTCCAAAAATGAAAACATATTCTATTTTCAATTAACAGCTTGTTTAAGCCAGTATGCTTAAAAACAGACAATGGGTCAGATATCCTGAGTGCTGTTAAAACATTGGACTGGACACACTTATCTTGTTCTGTACTCAATTTAAATCCTGCTGTCAACAATGCCATTAAGAATGATAAATAAGAGTCTCGAATTTTGGCTGTGTGCAGTTTGATAGTTGCAGCTTTTTCAACCAGCTGGATACACAGGTAAAATTTGGTTACCTTGCAGTTGAAAATAGGATTAATGCTTTACCCAACGTTACGGCCAAAACCGGCCAGCACTATACATAAAGATTGCCTATTAATTTTCATTAGTTTTTAATTTTTTGTCTCAAAAACATAGGTTATGACCCCTCTTTGGAACGAGCTCGTTGAGCTCATTCCAATGAGGGGTCATAATCTATGTTTTTGAGACAAAAAATTTTAAAAAATAGTTATTCAAGAAACTTTTTTGCAGGTGTCATCTGCTTTTCATGTTAGGTAAAGGGTTAAAAAAACAGTGATGAATCAATTCAAATTACAGAAATTATGGGAATTCTTTTTTTAAAATGGATCCTTGTACATCGTATTTAGCGCAAAAGTATGGGAAGGCCCATTTCAATATATTTTGCTTTATTTTCTCAGCTGTACAGGGTTCCTGCAGGGCCTTAGATTCAAGGAATGGAATTGAACTTGACTAAGAGTCATTCAAGGCCTTGAAATCTTGGGAAATTTTCATCTGGGACCCTCAGATCATTACCCCTTCCTCCCACTTCCTTTAAGGGAAGTGGGAGCAGGGGGTAATGACCAGAGGGTCCTAGTCAGGATTAGTGAAGACAGGGCTTGGAAAAAACTTGAATTTGACAATTGTATTGGTCTTGAAAAATACTGAAATACATGTATATAGAGATTATTTCCATTATGTGGATGTACAAAATATGTATCCGAGTCGAGCTCCGGGTTCTAACGGCAGATCACGACGAGTCATACATATTTTGTACATCCACAAAATGGTAATAATCATTTTATCTTACAATATAATGAGGATAAGTCAAGAATGTAGATGAATATATAACGAACTATTTATTTGTACGGATGAACAAAAAGAAACAAAATGGAACTCATGCGAAAGGAACGTACTTGTATCTGACCCCCTGATACAAACATCTTGTATATCACCTAACTGTTTTTAATACAGTCACTGCTACAGTAGAACCTATCTTTAGAGACCGCCCTTTGTGCCACACAAAAGTGGTCTCTCAAGACAGGTGGTCTCTCATAACAGGTTTCAGGTTTTCTCAAGTCAGTGAATAACCTACTTCAAAATTCAGAAATGGAGAAGAAAGGATTTTTGTAATTACTTTGTAGTTGTTTTTTTAAGAAGTTTTTGTAACAAATTGAAATGGACTGTTATAAAAATAAATTAGTGTTGAAAATCTTCATTGAAGATTTTCAACACTAATTTATTTTTATAATTTCTATAACAGTCCATTTCAATTTGTTACAAAAAGATTTTCCACACAAATTTATTTTTATTCCTATCTGTCACATTTCAGGTATGTATGAAATTGTTTATTCAGCAATAATCCGAATCTTTTCACAGGGGTCTTATAAAAACATCTCAATCTTTAATGAGTTAGCAATTGAAACCCAATTAAGAGCTTTTAATACTTTTAATTATGTTAGTATTACCACAATGTATTTTCCAATTCCCCAACAGGTAAAAAGTTTTTGTCATGGTTTCAGTCTTCAAAGGGACGATCTCTCAAGGCAGGTCTATTATGGCATAAAAATACAAATTGGTACCAGGTCACAGTGGTCTCTCAAGACAGGTGGTCTCCCATAGCAGGTCCATTATAGAGTAAAACCAATCGGTGCCTGGTAGATTTGTCTGTCAAGACAGGTGGTCTCTCAAGACAGTGGTCTCTCAAGACAGGTTTTACTGTACTAAACTTTGAATATCATGCTCAGGCAGTAATACTCTTCAATCCTACAAACACAGATAAAAGGTAAACTAAGGCTGTTATCTGTTGAGAAATAATCCACAACACTGAATGTGTCAGATAAAATGTAAAATGTACTAAAGATTGTTAATATCTTAAGCTGTGGTTTTTGTGTACAAAAATGTTACTCCATTATCTGGATTCCCAAGACACAGTGTTGCATAATTGAGATGGAGAGCAACTGACACACTGTCAAAAGACATTTAGGAAGCGTAATTTATTAGACATTTTACTGGTAATGAAGCAAACACTGCCGCACCATTCTACCCACTGCTCTACTACCGGTCTATGGAGTGAATAAATGAGAGAACTAAATATTCCTTGCCCCAGTGACAGCTCACTGTGAGGATATTTTATTTGATTATATTACATGCCCTTTTAAGATTGGAAAAACGGCATGTAGAGGTCTTTGATCTTGACAATTTCTGAAGGAACATTAGAATAGTACCTCGAGGCGTTATTTTACCCCCCTGTCAAAGAAGCAAGGAATGTCACCTTGTATGCCAATCCATCTGTGGTCTGTTTGTGCATCCAAAATTCTTGTTCAAATCTCCTCCATTTGTGAGCTGATTGTCATGCAGGCCTGAAAATAAGCAGTCTGTTATTTGCAGAATGAGGGTGATGCTATCCCATACAGTGGGCCAATTTATCCTCTGGGTACCTCCTTCTGTTTAGTTTTTTGAGACCATGATTCAGATTCAGGTTCACAGAGGGTGATTCAGATTCAGGTTCACAGAGGAATTTAGTGATGGAGTGATGCCTTATTTTCAGGCCTGGTTGGGTAAAGGGTTAACCAGTTATGTGGGACATACAGATAACAGATGAATGAGTTCAAGAAGACCTGTTTGGAAATTGGTTTTAACCTGCAATCTTTAGCCGAGCTGGATGAGAACTTTGTCAGAGGCTCAAAGTACTGCAGTACAGTCGCCATGGACTGGACATAATCTATGCATGGGCAGTGATATGTACGCATGAATTTACCAGGTAATAAAAAATTATCAGCAAAATTTTAATTAATGATGCACCAGATTGAACCTGGTGCTTCATTAATTAAATTTTTGATGATCATCCCTATAATTAGTATTTATACCCCCCGCAAACAAAGTTTGGGGGGTATATAAGAATCACCCTGTCCGTCCGTCCATCCGGGCCAACATTGGAGGTTTAGGGGATATTATTATTAGGGGCTACCTCCAAATTAAGGTAGTGTTAGGGTTAGGAGTGGGGTGGGGTGGGGTTAGGGGTAGCCCCAGAGTAGGGCTTAAGGTTGGGGAGGGTTAGGTCCCAGGGGGGTTAGGGTTGGGGTCAGGAGTGGGGTTTTAGTTTTAGTAGCCCCTTAACAAAAAAATAGCTCCTAATCCTATAGGTTTGGCTAGGGTGGGGGTTGGGTCAGGGGTGGGGTTAGGGTTAGGGGTAGCCCCAGAGTAGGGCTTAAGGTTGGGGGTTATGTCCCGGGGGTGGGTGGGGGTTAGGGTCTGGGGTTGGCTTTTAGGGTTTAGGGTCAGGGTGGGGTAGGGTAGGGTTAGGGTGTGGTTTTTGGGTGGAGGGTGGGGTTAGGGTTAAATATAAGTTCTAGGGTGGAGGGGGTGGGGTTCTGGGTAAAATAAGGTTTTGGACATACAAAATGTTTTTTTGGTAGCCCATAAACCCGAAATATTGGAGCATCCGTCCGTCCGTCTGTCCATCCTTATAAGCGCAACTCCTCCTAAACCGTTTGAAGAATTTTCATGAAACTTTACACAATGGAAGAACTCCATATGAAGATGTGCATAAAGCAATATAATTCCGTTCTGACATTTCCAAGGGGAGATAATCTAACTTATACATTTCAATTGCTACATCATATGGTTGTGTCCTCGTAAGCGCAACGACTGAGGTGCGGGGGGTATCACTTTGTGAGCTTGCTCACAGTACCTCTAGTTAGTGTTTAATATCATTGTATCCATGGAAATATTGCCTACCTGTGGAATGTGATCGGTCCACACCAGCCTTAATGCACTTATGTGGTGTGGGTGATACTGTAGAATCCTCTTAATTGAATATCCATTTTGCCAGTGAAAATTATTCAATTAACAGGATTATACAATTAACAGGGATTGGGTCAGTTTCCTGTGTTCTGGGGGTAAACTAAGCATTTATTCTATTATATCTTGTTTGACAGAGCTCAGAGAGCTCTGTCAAACAAGATAGAATAGAATAAATGGCTGTATTGGATGTAGTGAGGCCAAAAAGGTTGATAAATAAGGGGAATTTGGTGCGTGTCACAGTAATTTTTTTGATATATTACAAAAATTTATATACAATTAATAGGAGTTTACTCTACAACCCATATGCAATTAACAGATCAAATTTGTACTGAAGGTATAGTAAATGGTTTTGTGTTTGAAAATTATATTCAATTAACAGGGATATACAATTAAGAGATATCCAATTAAGTGGGCTCCACTGTACTGGCACACTGAACAAAATATTTTTAAATTATGCAATCATTTAAAAGTGTGTAGCATTGAGACATACAATTGGTGAATATTGTTTGGCTCCAAAAATAGTCACCTGAAAGAATTGAAACTGTATATTGATTTATTTTTTAGCGATTAATTTTGCCTGTATATTTTGTCTACATCAGATCAATGAAATACTTTATCCTTGTGTTCCAACAGAATGCCTCAATTGATTTTCGTATTAATGTAGTACAATTATTTCAGGAAAACATTGACAATCATACCATGTATAATTTAAATCTTGTGCTTTGATGTTTTCAAAAGAACTGCCTATATTGTATGTTTCAAAAGACCTTTGTTCTGTTGTTGAAACTGTTGATACTTTAACCCTAGGAATGTAAGTTTTCAGGGATTTTCCAAATTCAACGATTTTTTTATGGAAGTTTGTTCGTTCAGTGATTTTTATTTTCAGTGAAGACTGGCATCCACTCAACAGTTTCAGGGTTGTGTTTTTTTTTTTTAGCTGCGATGAGCAGCTCTATATGTGGCAATGTCGGTCTGTCTGTCGGTCGGTCTGTCACCAACGAGTTTAAAAAACACCATAACTCCTAAAATACTCGATGGAATGACACCATACTTGGTATGCAAGTGTATCTTCATGATGTCTACACTCTCTCGATAGTGCATGTCATTCAGACAATTTCTGTCACATTTATAGACTTGTCACCAATGAGTTTTTTTTGTCACCAACGAGTTTTTTTTGTCACCAACGAGTTTTAAAACATCATTGGCATTGCACGAATCATCGCAGCTTCGGCACAGTGACAATACATCTTGTTCATCCTAACACTCCCAGTGGGAACCCCGAGCAGTGGAACAGTGCTAGTAGTACTGTGGTAAAGAAGTTCTGTTTATTGGTAAAATAGCTCTAAAACTGGGGTGGAGGTCTTCTAAAATGGGCAGTATAGGTTCAAACGATGGGCTAAACTTGACTTCCTACCTCTGTTCCACCCCAATATCCCAAAACTGAGGTGGAAATCTTCTAAAGTGGGCAATATAGGTTTAAACGATTGGCTAAACTTGACTTCCTACCTCTGTTCCACCCCAATATCCCCAAACTGGGGTGGAAGTCTTCTAAAATGGGCAGCACAGGTTTAAACAATGGGCTAAACTTGACTTCCTACCTCTGTCCCACCCCAATATCCCAAAACTCGGGTGGAAGACTTCTAAAGTGGGCAGCATAGGTTTATAGATGGGCTAAACTTGACTTCCTACCTCTGTTCCACCCCAGTATCCCAAAACTCGGGTGGAAGACTTCTAAAGTGGGCAGCATAGGTTTAAAGATGGGCTAAACTTGACTTCCTACCTTTGTTGTGGTCTTGAGATAGTCATAGATGCCAAAAGTGACCTTAAGTCTATACAAAATCAATTAATTGAGTCTCAGGAAATTTTTTTTTCAAATCAGTGAGGGTGGGAGGGTTTCATTTTTATTAATTTTTATACCCCCACTTTCGAAGAAAATGGGGGTATACTGGACTACATGCATCCATCCGTCTGTGCGTCCGTGCATCAGTTTGTGTGTGAGTCCGTCTGAGAATATTCATAACTTTGATAACTTTAGTAAATTATTATGGAACTTGTTTTCTATAATATTTGGTCATAGGTATGCCCACACTAGGCGGTACACCACGTGGGGTATGCACCGGATGACAGTCAGCTCTTGTTATTTTTCTTTTGCAAAAAGTGAGCAAACATGGAGAGGCTTTTGGCTGTCTTTTTACACACTGAAATAGAAAATGCATATTTATACAAATAAATTCATTTTTAATTTGAAAAATATAACATTTCTCTAAAAACAAACTGTAGGTACTACAATTCAAAGGCTTCATGTTCTTTCGATACTTTTCGTATTATCTTTGAAGTGAAAGTATTTAATCTAAGGGGCGTTGCCTCATTACAATTTAGGTGAAAGTGTATAGGCACTCACCCATAAATTGTAACAAGGTAAACATATTGGAAACACAACTAAATAAATATGCTTCAATGAAAAAATGTAAAAAGTTTCAGGTCTCCCGAGTTTGTACTAATATTGGAAGACACTGAAAGGCAATAAAAATGGGGTTCAAATTCAATGAGGGATTGCCTGAGAATCAAAACACTTTTTTTTTTTTAGCCTAAACACCAATAAATAAAAAAAATAAATTGTCCTAAGACCCTTACATTCTACACATATGACCAGCACTATCCTGTGACTTCATCCACACAAGTTCTCCCCAGCTTGTGCCTTGGGCACAAAACATGAGTCCTTTTCTCTTGATAAAAGATGGTCAGTGATTTTTGTCTCAAAGCCCTTTCATCTTTAATTAACTTTTTATCAATGCTGATGCCTTGAGTGGAATTGTTTCATACACTACTCTTCCCTACATAATAATAGTGTTGACACAATAATTAATTTTGGAGAAAAAATCCCAGCAGTTACTATTATTTGGCAGTGAGGATAGAGAGAAAATTTCTGCAGTTACCCCCTGCCCAGGGGTAACTGCATTGTGTCCTCGGGCATGGTATTTAATCCCAATTGCCCATGTGGGGGTACAGTGGTGCTGTATACTAAGGCACACTGCATATCGATGGTGCACTTGCCTTCAACAAATGCTAACCCTGCTTGTGTGGAGTTAGTACGTTGGTGAGTCTGACAGTTGTTTGCTGATGCTTAGTGGTTCTTTCTGCTACTCTGTTTTTCTCCACCTGTAAAATTGTCCAACATGAGGTGATCATAGCTTTTAAGTGTCATTAACCTTTTACCCAACGAATCTGCCACATCCGCCCGTGTAATTTGCAAATTCAGCAGTTGAAAAAATATTATTTTTCAAAAAAATTTCAACAAAACCATATCATGTGACCCCTCATTGGAACGAGCTCCTATTTTTTCAACTTTTTACCTTGAAAACATAGCTTATGACTCCCCCCCCCCCCCCCCCCCCCTCCCCATTGGAACAAGCTTATCGGGGTCATAAGCTATGTTTCCAAGACAAAAAATGAGAATGTACAATTTTTCAGAAAACGTTTTTTTTGCAAATGTCATCTGCTATTTGTATTAGGTAAACAGTTAATGAAAAAAATAAGAGAAGATTAATTCAATTCTACTTCCGAAACAAAGTTTCTTATGATGTCAGTCCCATCTTAGACATGCAGGCCTGGATTTTTCAGGAGATTGATTTTTTCTCTCATCTATTGCTCGCCTTAAAAAATTAAGGAGAGCAAAAACTAACCCTCCTGACCTTAGAAAATAATGATTACCATAACAGCCTATTTCTAAAACTCACATCTTTTCAGATCACTGCTATGTTAGTGGTCTCTGTAAGATGGCCACACTGCCTCTCCCACACCTCCAGGCCTTGAGGCCTGGAGATGTGGGAGGGGCAGTGTAGCCGTCTCACAGATACTACTTTGTTTAACAGTTAGTAGCACTAAATAAAATGTACAATGCCCACTTGGCAGATTTCATTAATAATAAAACTTTATTTTGTCACTTTTAGATTTTGTAAGCTTGAAGAGAGCTAATCGCTCCCCTAGACCATGTAAGGTGAGCGATTTTTAGCCCTCCTGCATTTTTCAGAATGCCAGGCCTGGACATGTTGCGAACAAAATTTTCCATAATGAGCTGCTTGACTGTGATTATGTGATTATTATTTATTGGTGTTTAAGGTCGTTCCAAGTTCGTTCCAATGAGGGGGTCACATGATATGGTTTTGTTAAAATGTTTTGAAAAATTAAAAAAAAATGATATTTAAAATAATAAATTATGATATCGTCTGCGTTGGGTGAAGGGTTAAACCCCGATAAATAAATAAATAAATTTACAGGTAAAATTGCACAGGATAACCAATGACGGGGGTGGAAGTCCTCAAAAGTGGGCAGCAATATGAACTAAATGGCATTGTTATAAAGGCCTAAATTTATGTGATGCATGCAAGTGTTCAAAATGTTTTCAAATGAACTAAAAATATAAAAACCCAACAACTGAGACCTCTACAAAAAGTTTAGGATTGGCCCTAAAATATAAGGTAGGTAGAATGATGTGAAATACACTTTTTTTTTGCCAAGTGAATTCTCACAATTTCTCTGCCTTATTGATTGGTTGGCTGTAGTTTCACATCGATTCAACCATCTGTTGAGCTAACATGATGAGGTGTGAGCTTCAGTGTTGGTGGGAAGAGCGTGCATGCAAGTCTTCCATGCATGCTCTTCCCAACAGTACTGAAATTGACACCTTGAGATGTAAAGCCATTGAGTGACATGAACACCTCGCCAACATTAGTCGCTTTGTGTGCTAGAAGTGGATGGTTCAAGCCTCCGCCTCCACACTTCTCTCTCGATCTCTTACATAAATATAAATATAAAGCCTCACAAAGTAGATACTCTGTTTCTCAGGCCATTTTTTGTAAAATTGCATGCGTGCGGGCGTTTTTTTATTTTATTTTTTATTTTTGTAATTATTTCTTTGCCATTAAAAAGTTCATGTTCTTGGTTTGTTTTATGTTTTAGGCCCCATAATCTACTTACGTCCCTTGAGTGCAAGAAGGTGGGGGCGCGGTGGCTCAGTTGGTAGAGGTGCAGGCTGCAAGCCGAGAGGTCCTCGGTTCGAATCCCACCTGCCGCAACCACATTGTGTCCGCAAGACACTTCACCCTGATTGCCTACATGGGGGCACGATGACGCCGTGTACTGAGGCGTACTGCACGTCGATGGTACGCATGTCTTCAACCAATCTAACCCTGCCTGTGCTGCGGTGCAGAGTTCAGAGTTACGATGTTGGAGAGCTGACAGCTGCTCGTCGTTGCTCGGTGGTTCTCTCCGGGTACTCCGGCTTCCTCCACCCGTAAAACTGTCACGGTCACGATTAGCCATTGTGCATAAGTATGTGACCTTAAACACCAATAAATAAATAAATATAAATAGTGCAAGAAGGCTTTGCAATGCTAAAGCATTGCAAAGCCTTCTTCCACTCAAGGGACAATTTTATTAACTTGGGTAAAATATCAGACATAATCCATTCAATTTTGATTTTTTTTAAAATTTGGATAGGTTATAAAAAGAGAGCATGCAGCAGCCAAAAGGACCATGCGAGAGGGCCTGAGAAACATATTTTTATTTTTTTTAGGCCTAAGGTTTGTTTTTTTTAGTGTGGAGTATTTACTTGTTGCACTCACAAGTGTACTGCACGTCGATGGCGCACATATCTTCAACCAGTCTAACCCTGTCTGTGCTGCAGTGCGGAGTTGCTCATCGTTGCTCGGTGGTTCTCTCCAGGTACTCCGACTTCCTCCACCCGTAAAACTGTCACCGACATGATATGATCTCGGCTGTTAATGGCGTCCAAGTACCAACCAAACTGTTCCAACCTCAGTTCGAACAAATCCAGATAGATAGCTGTTTATTATTTAACCCTTTACCTAACATGAAAATCAGAAGACTCTTGCAAACAAAATTCTTGAATAACTATTTTTTAGCTCAACTTTGACGAAGTCAAATTTGAGCTATTGTCATGGCCCGTCGTCCATCTGTCCATCTGTCCGTACGTCAACAATTGGCTCTGGCTCGGGCTAGAGGTCGTATTTATGAACCGATCTTTACGAAACTTCTTGGGTACCTTTGTTATGACCGTGGGACGAGAACGAGTGTTTTTGGGTGCGGTCCGAAATTCAAGATGGCTGCCAGCCACCATTTTGTACCGTTGATGCAGAAATCTGTTTTTTGTACAGAACTTCCATATGAAAGCTCTGATTTGAATAATTTTTTGTATGAATGTTTAGTACCATGGGGTACATCACATATAATACGGGTTTTTTTCTCGTGCGTAAATTGTGCAAATTAGACTAATTTTGATGTTTTTTGGTGTTAATTTCAGCACTGTAAGTGCAAATGCCAATACGGCTCGGGCTAGAGGCCGTATTTATGAACCGATCTTTACGAAACTTCTTGGGTACCTTTGGTATCACCGTGGGACGAGAACGAGTGTTTTTGGGTCCGGTCCGAAATTCAAGATGGCTGATGGCAGCCATTTTGTACAAAATTAGGTGCAATCAGATTTTTGCACAGAACTTCCATATGAAAGCGCTGATTTGAATAATTTTTTGTGTGAATGTTTAGTACCATGGGATGCATCACATATAATACGGGTTTTTTTCTCGTGCAGAAATTATGCAAATTAGATGAACTTTGATATTTCAGTGCAGCTTACACACATTAAGTACACATGTCAATACGGCTCAGACTTGAGTCTGTATTTATGAACTGATCTTCACGAAATGTCTTGGGTACCTTTGTTATCATCTTGGGACGAGAACGAGTGTTTCTGGGTGCGGTCTAAAATTCAAGATGGCTGCCAATGGCCATTTTGTACCGAAATTAGGTCTAATCAGTTCTTTGTGCACAACTTCTATACAGCTCAGACTAGAGGCCATATTTATGAACCAATCTTCACGAACCTTGTTGGGTACCTTTGTTATCACCGTAGGATGAGAGCGAGTGTTTTTGGGTGTGGTCCGAAATTCAAGATGGCCACCAGCAGCCATTTTGTACCAAAATTAGTGCAATCAGTCTTTTGTACAGAACTTCTGTATGAAAGTTCTGATTTGAATAAATTTTTGTATGAATGTTTAGTAACATGGAATACATCACATATTCTAAGGGTTTTTTTTTCGTGCAGAAATTATGCAAATTAGATGAACTTTGACTTATTCAGTGCTACTTGCACAATGTGAGCACACATGTTAATACGGCTCAGGGTGGAGGCTGTATTTATGAACCGATCTTCACAAAACTTCTTGGGTACCTTTGTTATCACCTTGGGACGAGAATGAGTGTTTCTGGGTACGGTCCAAAATTCAAGATGGCTGCCAGTGGCCATTTTGTACCAAAATTAGGTCCAATCAGTTTTTTGTCACAAGTTCTATACAGCTCGTATTTATGAATTGATCTTCACAAAACTTCTTGGGTACCTTTGTTTTCACCTTGGGACAGGAACGAGTGTGTTTTGGGGTGCCTTTGTTATCACTGTGCTATGAGAACAAATATTTTGGGGTTCAGTCAGACCCACTCTGGGACTCAAAGTTTTCTTTTCTAGTTTAGCATCTGACTGTCACCCACCTTTACAATACTTTACCTATACATTTGTTACAGGCAACGGTCAGTATTTATGTACAGACCATTACAATACTTTATATGTACCTTTGTTATCAGGTCATTACCTAGATGTTTGTCATTGCTGTGTCACATACTATACATGTGCATGTCTTTGTTTTGACAAGTTGAGCTACAGTGTCATTGACACTTTCATTTTCATTTTTGCGTCAAAAACATAGCTTATGACCTTTCATTGGAATGGCTCAATGAGCTCGTTCCAATGAGGGGTCATGAGCTATTGTTTTGTGACAACAGAAATGAAAATTGAATGGTAAATTTTGTGAACAGTGCTGGTCGGTTTTGGCCGTTAAGTTGGGTAAAGGGTTTAACAGAACTCTACTAAGATATTTAAGAAAGAAAAAGTGACTCTCACAGCAGAAATTCACGAGAAGCAAAACCGATTCTTGTGAATTAGGACTTCTTTTAAGACATGTACAGGTATGGTAAATGGTTTGGTGTTGATGTAATCCCCACTTTTATTCAAGTAACAAAGATGTGATTAGGCCTAAAAAAAATTGAAAATCTGTTTCTCAGGCCCTCCCGCATGGTCCTTTTGGCTGCCGCATGCTCTCTTTTTATAACCAAAGTAAACTTTAAAAAAGTAAAAATTAAATGGTTCATGTCTGATATTTTACCAAAGTTAAAAAAATTGATAAATTTGTCCCTTGAGTGCAAGAAGGCTTTGCAATGCTTCAGCATTGCAAAGCCTTCTTGCTCTCAAGGGACGAAATACACCACCACCCATGCTATTCCGTAGATTATGAGTCCTAAAACAAAAACCAAGAACATGAACTTTTAATGGCAAAGAAATAATTACACAAAATAAAAAATAAAATAAAAAAACGCTCGCCCGCATGCAGTTTTACAAATAATGGCCTGAGAAACAGAAGATCTGCTTTGTGTGGCCTTAAGTTGGTCTCATTGTATCAGTAACAAGATAAAGACTTTTTTCACTCTATTCCTTGTTGATTATCCTTTACAGAAATACATTTATGTAGAATCTTTGTTGTCTCCCGCAGTCTCTAGAGAATATGATTAACTGACACCAGAATTTGAAATTGGTTCATTTACATTCAAATGGTCTTGAGTTAATATTGAATAAACAAGATAATTTGTCAAGGAATATATATTATGAGGGCTTGTAACTATAATTCTCCACTAGTTAGTGGAACTGTAGATACATAGATCCAGAAAATAACCATAACCCTTTGTACACTGCTATCTACAGTTAAAACTAAAAGTCCTGTCCTGAAATGCGCACAAATAGCATGTCGATATGTGCGTTAATCTACGCGATATGACCATAGTAAGGTTATCAAATTCTGTAAATATGGCCTGTGCACAAGCAATGCTTCAGCCAATGGATCTCCGGGTAACCCGGAGGTCCATTGGCAGAAACATTGCCCATGTTTGCTATAAGTAACCAGGAGAACCTTTGGATGCCATTCGATATGGTAATTGCGTGCAATTCATACGCGCAATTGAGCCTAGATAAGCGCTCAGTTTGTGACAGGACTTCTAGTTTTAACTGTAAATATTGAAAACTCAAGTATCAAAAACAAGATTGGATTGGTTAAAATCTTAATAGCCTCATGGGAACAATTTTCAGCTTGTAATATTGGTACTTCGCCATCTGTGTACAGAGGGTTAAAGTTTAATTTACGGCCAAAAAAGGTAAAAATCTGTTTCTCAGCCCTCCCCCCCTCCCCCCCCCCCCCCCCAACGCATGGTCCTTTCGGCAGCTGCATGCTCTCTTTTTATAACCAGTGCAAACTTGAAAAAATAAAAATTAAAAGGTTTATGCCTAATATTTCACCCAAGTTAATAAAATTGATAAATGTGTCCCTTTCAGTGCAAGAAGGCTTTGCAATGCTAAAGCATTGCAAAGCCTTCTTGCACACGAGGGCCGAAATATACCACCACCCATGCTATTCCTTAATTATGCCTAAAACATAATATAAACCAAGAACATGAACTTTTGATGGCAAAGAAATAATTACAAAAATAAATAAAACATAAAAAAAATGCCCACTCACATGCAGTTTTACAAAAAATGGCCTGAGAAATGGAATTATTGATTTATTGATTTATTTATTTATTTATTGGTGTTTAAGGTCACATATTTCTGCACAATGGCTAACCATGACCATGACAGTTTTATGGGTGGAGGAAGCCGGAGTACCCGGAGGGGCGCGGTGGCTCAGTTGGTAGAGGTGCAGGCTGCAAGCCGAGAGGTCCTCGGTTCGAATCCCACCTGCGGCAACCACGTTGTGTCCTTGGGCAAGACACTTCACCCCCATTGCCCATGTGGGGGCACGGTGACGCTGTGTACTAAGGCATACTGCACGTCGATGGTGCACCTGTCTTCAACCAATGCTAACCCAGCTTGTGTGGAGTTCGTATGTTGGGGAGCTGACAGTTGCTCGCCATTGCTCGGTGGTTCTCTCTGGTTACTCCGGCTTCCTCCACCCGTAAAACTGTCATGGTCATGATTAGCCATTGTGCAGAAATATGTGACCTTAAACACCAATAAATAATAATCACATAATCACAGTCAAACAGCTCATTATGGAAAATTTTGTTCGCAACATGTCCAGGCCTGGCATTCTGAAAAATGCAGGAGGGCTAAAAATTGCTCCCCTTACATGGCCTAGGGGAGCGATTAGCTCTCCTCAAGCTTACAAAATCTAAAAGTGACAAAATGAAGTTTTATTATTAATGAAATCTGCTAAGTGGGCATTGTACATTTTATTTAGTGCTACTAACAAAGTAGTATCTGTGAGACGGCTACACTGCCCCTCCCACATCTCCAGGCCTCAAGGCCTGGAGGTGTGGGAGAGGCAGTGTGGCCATCTAACAGAGACCACTAACATAGCAGTGATCTGAAAAGATGTGAGTTTTAGAAATAGGCTGTTATGGTAATCATTATTTTCTAAGGCCAGGAGGGTTATTTTTTGCTCTCCTTAATTTTTTAAGGCGAGCAATAGATGAGAGAAAAAATCAATCTCCTGAAAAATCCAGGCCTGCATGTCTAAGATGGGACTGACATCGTAAGAAACTTTGTTTCGGAAGTAGAACTGAATTAATCTTCTCTTATTTTTTTCATTAACTGTTTACCTAATACAAATAGCAGATGACATTTGCAAAAAAAAACGTTTTCTGAAAAATTGTATATTCTCATTTTTTGTCTTGGAAACATGGCTTATGACCCCGATAAGCTTGTTCCAATGGGGAGGGGGGAGTCATAAGCTATGTTTTCAAAGTAAAAAGTTGAAAAAATAATAAATTTGTTCGGCATTTTTTGTGAATTGCGCTGGTCTAGTCGTAACATTAGGTAAGAGGTTAACCCTTTACCCAACGCAGACGATATCAAAATTTATTATTTTAAATATAATTTTTTGAAATTTTTCAAAAAATTTCAACAAAACCATATCATGTGACCCCTCGTTGGGTCACATGATATGGTTTTGTTGAAATTTTTTGAAAAATAATATTTTTTCAACTGCTGAATTTGCATATTATGTGGGCGGATGCGGGCAATTCGTTGGGTAAAGTGTTAAAGTTCACATTATGTGGAAAAAAGAATCTCAAAATCGTCATGATTTGACATGAAATTTCTGAGCCTCATTCACAAAAATCAATCTGAGACTCGGTAAAACTCAGCTCAGTTCCATTTTAGTAAACTCAGCACAGATATTTCATATGAAATGGTGAGTGATAAGAGATCCTCCATTACGTGTACACTCCATATAAAACCGCACTTCGCATACCCCACTTTTTGTGTAGAACAGTGGGGTACCCAAGTGCGGTTAGGAGAGAAGCATTACATAATCAATTAGTGCTGGACGAGAAATTTCTTCCAGAGTCTGAACCTGATTAGCAATATTGGTCTTCACTCAGTGAATTTCTAAAACCTGCATTTCATAAAATAATGACATAAAAATGTTATATCTGTCTTTTCCAGATCATTCTACCCCGGAATAATGTCCGCATTTAAACAATTCGCCCAATATTTTTCGAGATATTTAACTTGTTTCCGTATTAAAATAAAATGTTTTGCCGATATGTCATTTGGATTCCCCCCTGTATAATTAAAGGTAAGTTTATCGCCATCGAATATGATCTTATCCACCTTCATTCTCGAAACATTTCATCGAGACATTTTTAAATAAAATTACCAAATAGAGGAAGTATTTTAAAATAAAACAAATTCTGTGCGTTGCTATGTTTTTTAGAACAATAATGTGACAGTCTCGGCGATACATCCTGTCTTTACGAAGTGCGGCCCCTATTTTTCAGACTCGGGATCATTACTAACTCGGCATATGATTTAATATCATTGCAGATAAGCTGCTTCACGTTTACCTCAGTAATTATTTTTGACGAACTAAATTGAGAATGAAACAGAATTAATAAATAAATCCATCTACTCCTTCCGGTCATTTTCGTAACAACTCGGGTGGATTTTTCAAATTAAGTTCAGTCTTCGGAATCATGAAATTTTAGAAGCAAGAGACATACGAATCATGGCCTACGGTAAACAAATTTATAGTGCAGTTTAGGAAGTGGAAGGCACCCACAATGGGATTTTCTTGTCAACTTCCAATATCTGAAAAAGGCATGAAAAATTGGTGGCGTCACTGGGGGCCGGGGGAGGGGTAGGTATTTGCCCCTTAAACGTAGATTTTGCCCACATTTGCTTCCCACGTCCATAACACACACACACACAAACTCTCTCTCTGTCTCTGTCTGTTTACAATTGGCTGTAACATAAGTGCAAGCCCTATTTCGGAACTAACTCAAGCTTTTAGAAACTTTTCCAAACGAGCTGGAAAAGTACTAGAATGCAAAAGCACGAAAAAGATCGAAAAAAGGGTAGAGCCAGACCAGCGCTCGAAATTACAGGTACTCTCTCTGCACACCTCTTGCATTTACCGAGCGCATGCGCAACAACCATGACGTCAATTCCGTATTTCTGCCAACGAGAAGTTTGTGATTTAGCGGGGAGGCATCGATATCACAATTATCCCCAAGGAGGGTGGGCCTCCGGTAAACAATTGTGGTAGGTATGTTAACAAATAAAATTTACTAAAAAATTTTTAATTTTTTAAATTTTTTTCAAAAAAATTCAACAAAACCATATCATGTGACTCCTCATTGGAACGAGCTCATTGAGCTCGTTCCAATGAGGGGGTCACATGATATGGTTTTGTGGAAATATTTTGAAAAATTTAATTTTTTCAACAGCTCAATTTGCATATTAAGTGGGCGGATACGGGCGATTCGTTATGTAAAGGGTTAAGCCATGAATACAGTACTGAAGTGTTAAATGTGACATCAAACAGCAATATTCCAATTCACTTATTATCGTTCTTTGCATCACATTTCATTACTACTGCCCTTGATCACTAATGCATGAAATTTTTCTTTTTTTTCTATTAAGGAAGTTATTTGATTGGTCTTAGAGATAAAAGAAACATTAGGTGAAATAATTTTGTTCAATTTCATTTTTTTTTTCTTTTTCCACAGAACTGAGACCAATGATAAAGTTTTGTAAAGGTGAAGTTCTCTGAGGATTGAGATTTAACCATATATTGTTCAACATTATAAGGAGCCAGTTTGACATAAAACATGGCTGCGTTTATTGCAAAGCAAATGGTTGGCGACAAACTAAAGTCTGTAAAAGGTAAGGCTTTTTCTGTACAAATGTATTGCAAGTAGAGCTGTAGGTTTTTAAATTTCTTGTTCGGTTTCGGTTTTGGTTTTTCAGGTGGAGAAAAACCTTGGTTCGGTTCGGTTTTCGGTTTGTTCGTGAGGACAAGTAAAATTTAATAAAACTCATTCTTATGTCCGGTGTCATAACTGAATGGTAGTGAAATTGAGTGAAACTCAATGAATGCCCGAAATAAGCTATAATACATGAAGAATCGGGAAGGCCAATATAATAATTACCTAAATATACAGAAATTTTATTGTGCTTGGCCATTTTTCGAGGTCTGACACCTACACGCAACTTGAGGAAAGCTGCAAACACAACTAAACTGAAATGTCAGTAATTCACAGAATGTAGCCTTCCCAGAGTAGTGAGAGTACCCAGACACTGCCATTGGCAGTGTCTGGGTACTCTCACTACTCTGGGATGGCTACATTCTGTGAATTTCTGCAGCAAGAGTATTTAATAAAAAACGAAAAACCTTAGATTACGGGATGTTTCAGTTTCGGTTTTTTAAAAAAACTAAAAACCTCGGTTCGGTTTCGGTTAACCTACAGCTCTAATTGCAAGGAACCAAAAAAAAAGGTTTTGGTTCTCTGGCAATCCTACATTGAAATAGAACCCCTTTAGGCCTAAAGAGTTAACAATCTGTTTCTCAGGCCCTCTCACATGGTCCTTTTGTCTGGCACATGCTCTCTTTTTATAACCAATGCAAACTTAAAAAAATAAAAATTAAATGGCTCATGTCTGATATTTTACCCCAGTTAATAAAATTGATAAATTTGTTCCTTGAGTGCAACAAGGCTTTGCAATGCTCTAGCATTGCAAAGCCTTCTTGCACTCAATGGACGAAATACACCACTACCCATGCTATTCTGTAGATTATGAGGCCTAAAACATAAAACAAACCAAGAATAAGAACTTTTGATTTTTGATAGCAAAGAAATAATTACAAAAATAAAAAATAAAATAAAAAACAGCCCAATTGCCTGCCCGCCTGACTGGCTGCCCACCCACCCAGCTGCCTACCCGCATGCAATTTTTGTGTCTCTGCCCCACGAAGTGGGGAGCGACATATAGGGATTACTTTTGTCGTCTTGCGTCGTCCGCATCACACTTTCTCTTATCTGCCACTCCTCTTTAACCTATGAATGGATTTTGATGAAACTTTCAGTGATTCTTTATCACATAATGGCATTGTGCACCTCCTATTTTATTTTTTGATCCGCTGTATTTTTTCCACAGTTATGCCCCTTTTCCACTTAGAATTCTGTCTGAAACGCCAGGCGACACACGTCTTCCATGGAAGACTCACATCTAAGTTAAAAAAATGGTCCTGATAAACAGAAGATCTACTTTGTGGGGCCCCATTTAATACGTTTTGTTTTGCAAACATCCAGTGTGCACTTTTCTGCAGAAAATAACTCCAATATTGAACAGAATTTATTTTTCAGAAAAGGTGCCTAAATATAGCTAAATACAAATGTATTTCATATTTCTTAATATATTAACTGCTTAACCCTTTATCCAATGCAGACGATATCAAAATTTGTTATTTTAAATATATTTTTTTTTTAAATGAGGGGTCACATGATATGCTTTTGTTGGAATATTTTGAAAAATTTAATTTTTTCAACTGCTCAAATTTCATATTACGTGGGCGGATGCGGGTGATTCGTTAGGTAAAGGGTTAAATGCTGGAAGTCCAAATTTGGGTATTTTTCTGAAGGGCAGTTACTGCAACTTGAAGGCTTTTTACTCTGTGGATGTGTTTTATTCTGAAATGAAGTTATTTAACCTGTTTTCAATTTATGCAGACCTTTAGATCAGTCTAATTTGGACACAACAGCAAATATGATGTGGCTTGCATGGTTGGCGAAAAAGCACCGGTATTTCCTTCTTCATGGTGTCTGCTTTAGGTTTTTGGTCCCCATCTTAAAATGATAGTTTACAACACCTTGTTATAGATCTTCACCATCATCACTGGTTCGCACCACTGTTTGACATAAGTTTACTCGACTAACTCGAGAAGGCTTCTTAGATTCAAAGTGTCAAGCCAAAGGTCTATTTGAATGTAAGCTAAATTATGCATGGCGTTTGCTGAGAACTACCACAAACATGAATACAATAGATCTCATGCTTTTAGTGCATGATCATATAGAATTCACCACAAAAAAGCAATTAACGTCAACAGTGTCGTATATGACACTGTCGACGCGATTGCTTTTCTGTGGCGAACTCTGTGGTTTTTTGTGTGTTACATTGTTTGCTTCAAAGGGAAGCTCTAAGCTATATTACAGGCATCAAGGAAACCTGGCCAAACTATACGTTGCCGAAACTCTGCAAAACTTTAGAAAAAGTTTCAAACTCCTCATAATTTGTGCACAATTATCTTATTTGGGCACAGCATTTACCATCATGAGTTGGGAAGAATTTAAAGGCCTGAATTTATGGGAGAGTGTAATTTTAACAAGGCAAGAACATGTGAACCAATTTTCCGACCAAAAATAATTTAGAACTCTAGTTATCAAACAAAATAAATAAAAATAGAAGTCTCCCTCCCTCATTGATTAGACAAATTAAATGCTCAAGAACCAAATGTATTTTTTTATTTGGCCCAATTTTTCTATTTTGGTATTCTTTGCTTTTTTAGCTCACCTGACTTTCAGTCAGGAGAGCTATAGTGATCACTCACCGTCCGTCGTCCGGCGTCCGTCGTCGTCCGTGAATATGGTGTTTGCGTCTTCTCCTCCCAAACCGCTGAACCAATTTAATTGATATTTGAGATAATAGTTTGTTATGACATCGCAATTTGATTTTGTTCAAATCAAGTTGCCTCGCCGGTGGGTAGGGCCACACCCAAAAAATGTGCTGAAATCTTAAAAAATCTTCTTCTCATGAACCAGCGGTAGCAGAGACTTGATATTTGGTGTGCAGCTTCCTTTTGAGGTGTAGACTCAGATTTGTTCAAGAGAAGTTTGTGGGGCTATACTTGGCGTTGTTATGGGAGGGGCAAAATTTTTGGCCCCACCCAAAATTTCTATTTTCCAAACAAAGAGGCTGATTTGAACCAAATTTTATGTGAGGGCTTATTGGGTCATAAGTACCTAATTTATGCTGATTTTTTTTTTCCCGTAGCCCCATGGGAACCACAGGAGCTAAAAATAGAAAAAAATTAAAACGTCCATATCTCCAAAACTGCATGGCACCGAGAATTTTTGTTTGGTGTGAAGCTTCCTTAGGACCAACAGAAAGAATTGGTAAAAAAAAATTGCCATTGGTTTTATCATAGGGTACAGTTTCGGGACTTTGAAAAAGTGCTGAGTCAGCACTTTTTAACACTGTAGGCAATGGGAAAAACATTAAAAAATCTTCTTCTCCAGATTCAGCAGGCAGAATCTTTTGATATTTGGTATGCAACATTGTGGGGTGGATCTGATTCAAGTTTGTTCAAATTGGCCCCCTGGGTTCATATTTGGGCTCAGTATAGGAGCCCGATTTCGAACTTTGTGCATTTCAGGCAAATTTCTTAAAAAATCTTCTTCTCCAGATCCAGCAGGCAGAATCTTTTGATATTTGGTATGCAACATTGTGGGGTGGATCTGATTCAAGTTTGTTCAAATCGGCCCCCTGGGTTTATATTTGGGCTCAGTATAGGAGCCCAAATTTGAACTTACTGCATTTCAGGCAAATTTCTTTGAAAATCTTCTTCTCAAGATCCAGCAGGCAGAATCTTTTGATATTTGGTATGCAACATTGTGGGGTGGATCTGATTCAAGTTTGTTCAAATCGGCCCCTTGGGTTTATATTTGGGCTCAGTATAGGAGCCCAAATGTGAACTTAGTGCATTTCAGGCAAATTTCTTTGAAAATCTTCTTCTCAAGATCCAGCAGGCAGAATCTTTTGATATTGAGTATGCAACATTGTGGGGTGGATCTGATTCAAGTTTGTTCAAATCGGCTCCCTGAGTTTATATTTGGGCTCAGTATAGGAGCCCAAATTTGAACTTAGTGCTTTTCAGGCAAATTTCTTCAAAAATCTTCTTCTCCAGATCCAGCAGGCAGAATCTTTTGATATTTGGTATGCAACATTGTGGGGTGGATCTGATTCTATTTTGTTCAAATTGGCTCCCTAGATTCATATTTGGGCTCACTATAGAAGCTCGAATTCGAACTTAGTGCATTTCAGGCAAATTTCTTCAAAAATCTTCTTCTCCAGATCCTGCAGGCAGAATCTTTTGATATTTGGTATGCAACATTGTGGGGTGGATCTGATTCCAGTTTGTTCAAATCGGCCACCTGGATTCATATTTGGACTCACTATAGAAGCCCAAATTCAAACTTAGTGCATTTCAGGCAAATTTCTTCAAAAATCTTCTCCATATCCAGCAGGCAGAATCTTGTGATGTTTGGTATGCAACATTGTGGGGTGGATCTGATTCAAGTTTGTTCAAATCGGCCCCCTGGGTTTATATTTGGGCTCAGTATAGGAGCCCAAATTTGAACATAGTGAATTTCAGGCAAATTTCTTTGAAAATCTTCTTCTCAAGATCCAGCAAGCAGAATCTTGTGATATTTGGTATGCAGCATCCTTGGGGGGGGGGGGGGGGGGGGGGGGGGGGGGGGGGGGGGGGGGTGAGATTCAAGTTTGTTCAAGCTATGTCCCTAGGTCCATATTTGGGCTCACTGTGGGAGCTTGAATTGTAACTTTGTTCGAAATGAGGAATTTTCTTAAAAAATCTTCTTCTTCAGATCCAGCAGTCGGAATGGTTTGATATGTGGTGAGTAGCATCCTTGGGGGGAGGGGGGTGGGATTCTAGTGTGTTAAAGCCAAGTCCATGGGTCCATATTTGGGCTCCCTGTGGGAGCCCAAATTATAACTTAGTCAATGTGAGGAATTTTTCTTTAAAAATCTTCTTCTTCAGATTCAGCAGTTGGAATATTTTGATATTTGGCATGGAGCAACCTTAGGGGGCTGAGATTCAAGTTTGTTCAAGCCAAGTAATATTTGGGTTCACTATGGGAGCCTGAATGACAACTTAGTTCAAAATGAGGAATTTTCTTTAAAAATCTTCAGATCCAGCAGATGAATGCTTTTGATATTTTTTATGCAGCATCCTTAGGGGGGTAAGATTCAAGTTTGTTCAAGCCATGTCCCTAGGTCCATATTTGGCCTGATTGTGGGAGCTCGAATTGTAACTTGGTTCAAAATGAGGAATTCTCTTTAAAAATCTTCTTCTTCAGATCCAGCAGTTGGAATGTTTTGATATATGGTGTGCAGAATCCTTAGGGGTGTGAGTTTCAGGTTTGTTAAAGCCAAGTCCCTGGGTTCATATATGGGCTCCCTGTGGGAGCCCGAATTATGACTTAGTTCAATATGAGGAATATTCTTTAAAAATCTTTTTTTTAGATCCACTGGTCAGAATATTTGGATATTTGGTTTCAGCTTTTCTTAGGAGGAGCAGATGCAACTTGTGCAAATCAATTATCTGGGTTGATATTTAGGCTACCATGTCAGGTGAGCACCCTCAGGCCCCCTGGGGCCTCTTGTTTTTATCTTGATTAGTTTGCTTGTGAAAGCTGAGAGAAGTTGGTGTATTAATTTAATTTGTAGAATGCTAGCTTAATTTTGGGAGTAAGATCTTCGACATGAATAATTGTTTTGTATAATATATTGTGTAGTGCCCATAGGCTAGAGTTTGCAAAGTCCCACTATTACCACTATCAATGTTGTTACAGGTACCTGTACTGTCTTTGTTACCCTAATACTGTTCCGGTACTACCTATATTGATTTCATCCATGTGTGTACCTTCCTGACCGACTAATGAAGGACTCCTTGATTGATTGACAACGTAGTTAAAAGTATTCATACTCACCTGTCACCTTTGATACATTGACTTTATCTCACAATTGGGACGTTTTTGCACTGTTTCGCAACTAAAGTTTAATGTATCTGGTCCCTTGTTCCGAATCCGTATCAAGGCCCCCTGATACAAACGCGTGATTCTGCTGTTGCCAAAACAACGGCATTATTATCATTTTTCGATCGCTTCGCGTTTTTTTCCCTTCACAGAAAACAAAAATATAGGTTGTATTTACACTCTCATCCAACAATAACAAAGTCCAAACAATGGTTGTAAATGTCGTATGAATGTTTACAGGACTTTGATAAGGTGACATGCGGGTGGGGGAAGACACCCAGGCCTGGTTATCTTCATCCCCCCCCCATCCCCCACCCATGTCAAAATATAATATAGAAAATCTTGAGCACAGTCTACAGGTCATATTTATGAAGGGATTTCATTGTAACTTTGTAGGATCACTCCAGATGATGCCCAGATGAGAATGTCCTCTTTTGGTTGCGATCATTCAACCATGATGGCTGCCCGAGCCCAAAGCCCGAAAACCTTGAGCACAGTCTTCAGTTCATATTTATGAAGGAATTTCATTGTAACTTGGTAGGTTGACTTCATATAATGTCCAGATGAGAACAGCCCCTTTTGGACATCATTAGGCAACTGTGATGGCTACAGGGGCCTGAAGCCCATAAACCTTTAGCACAGTCTACAGGTGATATTTATGAAGGGATTTCATTGTACTTTGGTAGGTTGACTCCAAATAATGTCTAGATGAGAACGTCCCTTTTTGGTCGCGATCATTCAGCCTTGATGGCTGCCCGAGCCCAAAACCCCAAAACCTTTAGCATAGTCTATAGGTCATATTTATGGATGAATTTCATTGTAACCTGTTAGTTTGACTCCATGTAATGCCTAGATGATGACATCCCCTTTTGGTCATGATTGGTCAACTGTGACGGCTTCAGGGGCCCAAGCCTGAAAACCTTGAGCACAGTCTACAGGTCATATTTATGAAGCGATTTCATTGTATCTTCGTAGGATCACTCAAGATGATGCCCAGGTGAGAATGTCCCCTTTTGGTTGCGATCATTCAACCATGATGGCTGCCCGAGCCCAAAGCCCAAAAACCTTTAGCACTGCCTACAGGTCATATTTATGAAGGGATTTCATTGTAACTTGGTAGGTTGACTTCATATAATGTCTAGATGAGAACGTCCCCTTTGGACGCAATTGGGAAACTGATGGTTACAGGGGCCCGAAGCCCGAAAACCTTTAGCACAATCTACAGGCCATATTTATGAAGGGATTTCAATGTAACTTTTTTTAGAATAATTTCACTGTAACTTGGTAACTTTCGTTGATATACGTTAACTGTGAGGGCCACATACATTAACTGTGAGATCATATTAACCCACCCCTCAGCTCTTTAGTACAGTGTAAACCTCATATTATTTTTATCAAAAACAAAGCATACAGGGAACAGAAATGAACATATTCCCAATTATCACAATTCTTGTCTTATTTCATAATCCTTTCATAAACGTTGAACATTATCCTTTTCATCAAACACAACACACAAGTTAAGCTACAGTGTCATTGACACTTTCATTTTAATGAGATTCCATTAAATCTTATCCAAATCTTAGCCAATCTTACAATCTTTGTAACAGTTTTTCAGCTTTTGACAGGTTGAAGGGGAAGATGTCCAGGCCAGGATATCTTCCCCCTCACCATGTCAAAATATTTTTGAACCATGAAAACAAATTTTGTTTTGTGTTCCTGAGTAATTTTATACAAGGATTTAGCTGTTTAATATCAAGTGTAATCAGATATTGTGAAATAACAGTAAAAGAAACCAAATTAGATGAATACATTAGGGGGCGCGGTGGTGTCTTGGTAACCGGTTCTCGTCAGATCACCGAAGTTAAGCAACGTCGAGTGCGGTTAGTAGTTGGATGTGTGACCATCTCAGCAACTGATTCGTGCTCCCGTGTTGCGTCCTTGGGCAAGGCACTTAACCCTGATTGCCTACATGGGGGCACGATGACGCTGTGTACTAAGGCGTACTGCACGTCGATGGTGCGCATGTCTTCAACCAATCTAACCCTGCCACTGCCGCGGTGCAGAGTTCAGAGTTACGATGTTGGAGAGCTGACAGCTGCTCGTCGTTGCTCGGTGTTTCCCTCTGGGTACTCCGGTTTCCTCCACCCGTAAAACTGTCACCGACATGATATGACCCTGGCTGTTAATGTGTCGTTAAAATCTAATAAAAAAAAAGAAAAAAGATGAATACATTTAAAAATTTAGGTGAGGAGAAGATATCCAGGGGGGGATGTCTATGGGGGGAGATATCCTGCTACACCGGTTCCAATGACCGCCATATTTTTACAACTTTATTGACTTTGTGACAGGATATTTCAGGTCATGTTAGCCTTATATTGATTAATTTGCTGCTGCTATGTTAGGTAAAGGATTAAATCCTAGCAGAGGTGCAACGAGAATCAACATGGAGTCTTGCTGGTTTTGTTGTGCGAATATATGTGAATCGATTCTCGGATTCACGTCGAAATATAAGACGTGTGTCACCGAAATCAAAATACTGCTTGTACAATAAAAATTTACTGTTCAACTGATTGATTGTAGGGAAGAATGAATTGTGTATTTGGAAAGACATCAAAATGTGCCATATACACCAAAGGTATATACTATAAAAACAAGTGGTAGCTCACGAGGCGATGAGTTAAAATCTTCAAGCGAATTGAAACCGCTGACAATCCATCACTTTTGAAATTATTGATTTTGATGACTTCATGTGGTGTGTGGTGAGAGAAATCTCATCCCCTAGTAATGTGGGTGTATGATGGGTAGCCAGCAGAGTGCTGGAAGCCCATATTTGGGCTTTGTTATGAACAGCAGATACCTAAAGTTAAAGGCTTCTTATTCTGTGAATGTTCTTCATATTATCTTCAAAGTTAAAATTACTTTGTTTCCATTGATTTGCCTTGTTGCAATTTATAGGAGTGCCTAAAGGCACTCTCCCATAAATTGTAACAAGTCAAAAACATGTGAACAAATTTTGATGCTGAGGAAAACTTCAGCACTCTACCAGTTAAGTTTTATCAATGAAATTGAAGCAGGATGCCATGTTTGTTTACATGATGAAATGTTAAAAATTCCAATGAAGTGGGTAACCTTTGTCGTAACAACAATCATCAATCATGCATTTTTATCATTGTGTGGATTAGTATCAGTGATTTGCTTCAAATGGTAATCATAGATATCTGTATATCGCGTAAAGTGTCACGGATGTGTGCACAGATTTTTTTCATATATATGTGCACAAGCTCAGAATTCTCTTCAGGCCCGGCTGTTTCAGTATCCCCGGCGAGCCACAGTCACTCATTTTAATCATCCCAAATTTTGATGCTGAGAAAAAGTTTACCACTCTTCCAGTTAAGTGTAATGAAATTGAAGCAGGATGCCATGTTTGTTTACATGATGAAATGTTATAAATTCCAATGAAGTGGGTAACCTTTGTCGTAACAACAATCATCAATCATGCATTTTTATCATTGTGTGGATGAGTGATTTGCTTCAAATGGTAATCATAGATACCTGTATATCGCATAAAGTGTCACGCATCTGTGCACAGATTTTTTTCGTATATTTGTGCACAAGCTCAGAATTCTTTTCAGGCCCGGCTGTTTCAGTATCCCTGGGGAGCCACAGTCACCAACATTAATCATCCCTGATGAGCTATAGTATTGCCTAGGCAAGCCATTTCCACTTTATGCAAGGCATTGTTTTATTGGCCCATCACAGTCACACTTAGTCAATTTCAAAACATATTTTCACCTTAGTTGGCTGAAAGTGTGGGTGAGCTTTTGCCATCGCTTGGTGTCAGCAACTCTGGTACTTGAGCTGGTCAACTCAGAGATGTTTTTGAGGTAGAGGGATGTTGACATGTTAGGCAGGCATTTTTCTGCAAACCTTATTTTTATTTCATGTGGGTGTTAGAGAGCGGGAGCCTCCACTGAGCAGAAAAGGCATGGCCTAGCTCTTTCAGCATAGTAACTTTGCACCACATGGCACAAATATTTCAATATATGACATTCAGTTGACTTTGGTTGCATTTTGCTGGTCTCCCAAACCTGGAAATTTCATAAATTTTCCCTCACTTCGTTTTTCCTTGCTGAAACCATAAACATTTCAATATCTTTCTTGAGAGCTTCGGCCATTGGATTTCTTTCTTTTCCAGTCTCAGTAGGTTCTGCTGCTTCTGCATATTGTGCAGTACCTATTAAATGGTCTGGCTGCAATAGATTACGATATCCCACCAGTTTTTGAATCTGTCACATTTACAACGCCACTTTCTTCTTTTTCATCAAGCCTAAGAGCTCTACCAGGATTTTCGGATTTAAACTACATTTATTATTATTGCACGATCCATTTAGAGAATGATGTCAGAACATTTACAGATTCTGGGTTTTGAAGATACTTAACCCTTTACCTAACGTTTCGGCGCATCCACCTGCGTAATATGCAAATTCAACAGTTTAAAAAATATTAATTTTCACAAAAATACAACAAAACTATATCATGTGACCCCTCATTGGAACGAGCTCGTTGAGCTCGTTCCAGTGAGGGGTCACATGATATGGTTTTGTTGAAATATTTTGAAAATTTTGAAATCATAATATTTAAAATCATAAATTTTGATATTGTCTGCGTTGGGAAAAGGGTTAAAAGCATCACCTAATTCAACAGTCTCCTTTTCCAGAAACTATGTTCTTTCACTTGAAATATAAACAAAGACATATTGCCTGGCTCCAGTTTGATCAAATGTCTTCATTATAAAACTGAAAACTGCATCTGCCTTGAGGTGACTCCTGTTTCTGTCTTGCAATGACTGTACAGCAAACTTGACAGGCTCAAGTACCAAAACCATTTCTTCCAGACATTCATCACTATTGAATGTCAATTTTACATTCAGGAAATCAATCATCAGTTTGTTGATTGAATCTTTCACCCTCAAGAATCTGTTGATCATATTGATGCATGGATTCCAGCTTGTTCTGTTGTCCCTTATCAATGTGAGTTCTATACTCTTACTGATTTTTTTAGCTCATCTTGACAAAGTCAAGCTGAGCTAATCTCATCGCTCTCCGTCCGTTGTCTGTTGTCTGTCCTCTGTCGTCCGTCATCACCATGTTTTGGTCTTCTCCTCCAAAGCCACTGGGCCAATTCAAGTGAAGGTTTGTGTGAGTGATGGTCCCAAAGGGGCATTTCATTTTTGTTCAACTCAACATGCCCAGCCCCATAGGGAGGGAGGGGGGGGAAATGCTCCAAAATATTTTGAAAATCTTCTTCTCAAGAACCATTGTGTACAGTGACTTGATATTTGCTATGAAGCTTCCATATGAGGTGTAGAATCAAGTTTGTTCAAACGAAGTTCGTGAAGTAATATTTGGCTTTGTAATAGGAGGGGTAAGATTTTTGGCCCCGCCCAAAATTTCTATTTTCTGAACCGATGGTCTGGTATGAACCAAATTTGGTTTGTGGTATTATTGGGTCATAAGTACTTGACCCATGCAAAAAAAAAAATTCCTGCATCCCCCATGGGAACCCTGGGAGCTAAATATAGAAATATTTTCAAACACCCATATTTCCCAAACCACACAGAACAGAGAGCTGTTATTTGGTATGAAGTATCCTTAGGACCAGTAGAATTGAATGGTAAAAAAAAATTTCCATCGGTTATGTTAGGGCGTTCTGTAATGGGCATCGAAAAAATGCTGAGTCAGCATATTTTCAAAAATTAAAAAAAATCTTTTCTCCAGGAACAATCGTCAGAATCTTTTGATATTTGGTATACAGCATTCATAGGGGGGGGGGGGGGGGGGGGGGGGGGGGGGGGGGGGGGCTGGCTCATTGGTTCATATTTGGGCTCTCTTCAGGAGCCTGAAGTTTTAACATTGGGTAATATGGGGAATATCCTTTAAAAATCTTCTTCTTCAGAACCACCAGTCAGAATCTGTTAATGTTTGTTTTCATCATTGTTATGTGGGTCAGATTCAATATTGTTCAAACCAAGTCCCTAGGTTAATATTTGGGCTTCCTACAGAAGCCCAAATTTTATCTTTGTTCAATATGGAGGGTAATTTAAAAAAATCTGCTTCTTCAGATCCACCAGTCAGAATGCTTTGATATTTGGTATGCAACATCTCTAAGGGGGGCAGATTTCAGGTTCTTCAATTCAGATCCCTAGGTATATATTTGGGCTCACTATGGTAGCCCAAATTTTTACTTAGTGCAATATGAGGAAATTTCTTTAAAAATCTTCTTCTTCAGATCCACCAGTCGGAATGCTTTCATATTTGGTGTACATCATCTCTAGGGGGGTCAGAAATCAGGTTCTTCAATTCGAGTGCCTAGGTTAATATTTGGGCTCCATATGGGAACATGAAATTTAAGTAACTTACCGTAGTACAATATCAGGGAATTTCTTCAAAAATCTTCTTCTTCAGATCCACTCATCAGAATGCTTTCACATTTGGTATACAACATCACTAGGGGGGTCAGATTCAAGTTTGTTCAAATCAGATCCCTAGGTATATATTTGGGCTCACTATGGTAGCCCAAATTTTTACTTAGTGCAATATGAGGAAATTTCTTTAAAAATCTTCTTCTTCAGATCCATCAGTCAGAATGCTTTTATATTTGGTATACATCATCTCTGGGGGGGGGGGGGGGGGGGGGGGGGGGGGATCAGATTCCAGGTTCTTCAATTCGAGTGCCTAGGTTAATATTTGGGCTCCATATGGGAACATGAAATTTAACTTAGTACAATATCAGGGAATTTCTTCAAAAATCTTCTTCTTCAGATCCACTCGTCAGGATGCTTTCACATTTGGTATACAACATCTCTAGGCGGGTCAGATTCAAGTTTGTTCAAATCAGATCCATAGGTTAATATTTGGGCTCGCTATGGTAGCCCAAATTTGAACTTAGTGCAATTCGAAGAAATTTCTTTACAATTTCTCTTCTTCAGATCCAACAGTCAGAATGCTTTCATATTCGGTACACAACATCTCTAGGGAAGTCAGATTCAACAGTGTTCAAATCAAGAGCCTAGGTTAATATTTGGGCTCTCTATGGGAGCTGGAATTGGCCATTTTGCTGAAGAATTAAAAATTTTGTATTCAGTACTCTCTAGAGGTGTGTAACTAAGATTAATCCACATAGTATCAAGGGGCTTCATAGGGGAGCTCTACATTTTACTTTATGATCAATGATCAACTGAAGAAAAGGCTTGATGCCCAGATTATTTTTGTCACTCCTGAGGGACTCAAGGATTGACAGTGTAGCCTATAGAGATGGCTTGCTTAATGTAGACTCATTGTTGGACTCTGTTTATAAACAAATTGTGTTCTGTTCAAGATGAGTGCTTCAGGCCCCGTGTGGCCGCTTGTTTTACATATTAATGTAGACTCATTGTTGGACTCTGTTTATAAACAAATTGTGTTCTGTTCAAGATGAGTGCTTCAGGCCCCGTGTGGCCTCTTGTTTTACATATTCCTTATTCATTTATTTTATTTTATTGGTGTTTTAGGTCACATACTTATGCACAATGGCTAATCATGACCGTGACAGTTTTATGGGTGGAGGAAGCCGGTGTACCTGGAGAGAACCACCAAGCAATGACGAGCAGCTGTCAGCTCTTCAACATCGTAACTCTGAACTCTGCACCGCGGCACAAGCAGGGTTGGTTGAAGACATGCACACCATCAACGTGCAATACGCCTTAGTACACAGCGTCATCGTGCCCCCATGTAGGCTTTCGGGGTTAAGTGCCTTGCCCATGGACACAACGCAGGAGCGCGAATCAGTCACTGAAATGGTCACCCATCCACCTACTAACCGCGCTCCACATTGCTTAACTTCGGTGATCTGACAAGAACCTGTTACCGTGACACTACATATTCCTGAAGTCAGACATTTTTCAGTTGGCTCCTTCGAATTTTGATAACAAGTTTGCAAACTTTCTTACATTTGAAATAATTGCAGTCATCTGGCAGATGGGTTGATCTTCATCTTCGAGCATAAAATCAGTAGAATCATCATTAACCCGTTACCTAACGAATTGGCCGCATACCTACGTGGAATTTACAAATTAAGTAGTTAAAAAAAAATATATGTGTCAAAATATTTCAACAAAACCATATCATGTGACCTCTCATTGGAACGAACTCATCAAGTTCGTTCCATTGAGGGGTCACATGATACGGTTTCATTAAAATTATTTGAAAAATTTGAAAAAACAAATATTAAAATAATAAATTTTGATATTGTCTGCATTGGGTAAAGGGTTAACAGGTTGAGTGCTGTATTTTTTGGGGGGTCATCAAATTGTGGTCACATGCCTCTGCCCTGTTACAGTGTATGGGAGAGTGCCTATAAGTAGGGCTGTCATGATTTTTTAATTCAGGAATCGATTAATCGTCGCAAATAATCGATAATAATCGATTAATCATACCTAAATTACCCCCCTCGCCCTCTCTCTGAAGTCGATAAAAAATGAAGTTCAAGTCAACTGAACTGACCTACCTCTGGTACACAATGAAGACGATCCTCTTTTAGGTACATTCAAAGCTTTGCTGTTCTGATCTTTTGAACTGTCAGTATAATAATCAAGACTGGTCGGCAGTTGCAAACTTCGCAACTGCCGACCAGTCTTGATTATTACACTGACGGTTCAAAAGTTCAGAACATCAAAGCTTTGATGAATGTATGTACCCAAAAGACAAATGCTTCCAACGGCTTCTTGGGATTCATCATCGATGTTCTTAACTCTTTACCTTTATAAGCAATAGTTTTTTCATCAGATTTTCCTTTAATTATTAAACGTCTAAAGCGGGATACAATTTACCGATTATTCGACAACAAAAAATAGTAATCGATTTCGCCATGACCGATCAACAATCGATTAACCGATTAATCGTGACAGTCCTACCTATAGGCACTCTCCCATAAATTGTAACATGGCAAATTCATATCCAGTAAATAATTCCTCTGTAAAGATAATATGCAGCTTATCCACAGAATATGAAGGCTTAAGGTCGAGGTACCTGCCATCAGAGTAAAGCCCAAATATGGACTTCGGGCACTCTACCATTTAACGTCTTCATATCCAGTAGTCAGTTACTGACTCATCCTCAGTGACAAGTTTGTCAACTTTGCCACTGTAGAAAACATCTTGGAGGGTGAGGTGAATTGTATGTGCATAGTATGTTATTTGCTGCTCTCTGAACTTTCTACTGGAACTCACCGGGACAGATGCTCTGTCAGTTGTGGCTCAGATAAGAGAGCAGTTCTCAGCACCCAAAAGAAATGCTAAAATTCTCAAGTTTTCTTCTTCGATCTAAAACTTTTCTGCATTAATACTTCCGATGGCATGTGTACATCAAATGACCATGTGACCTATCATTTTTGACCAGAATACCTCTGGAATTATTCATATTTTTCATAGTTTATCATGTACTATATCCACACTGCCTGGCGCTTGAAAGGGGTAGGGTCTGATGTATCTTTGTGCAACAGGAGGAGAGATAAGTGTGGGAACCTGGATTCGAACCATCGACCTCTAGCACACAAAGCGGCCGATTTCCCATGAGACTAAGAGATTCAGACCAACCAGGCTGGTTGGTAAATGTCCTTTATACCTCAACCACTACACTACTGATGGCTTCTTTTGAGATTCACCCCCATGAATCTCACCCCAAATTCCATCTCAGCACACTCGAAACATCCACCATGCTCAACCAGCGTCCACAATGCCACCAACTGTTGAGGATCAAATGAGCCCCCATATGTAACCTGAGGAGAGATAAGTGTGGGAGCCGGGGTTCAAACCTTCGACCTCTAGCACACAAAGCGGCCGATTTACCATGCAACTAAGAGATCTGGACTAACCAAGCTGGTTGGTAAATGGCCTTTATACCTTGACCGCTACATTTACAAGTACAGTGTTGTAATCACAGTAGTAGTCTCTTTCTCAACCAGGTGGCGCTCTAAGAATAGAATTGAAAATACATAGTAACAATTTTCTTGTAGAATTGACGCCTTCTGTTCTCACCATTTTGAAAGGGTTTGACCAATCCTGATTAACCCTTTACCTAATGAATTGCTCAAATCCGCCCTCATAATTTGTAAATTGGGCATTTGAAAAAAATTAATTTTCAAACTGTTTCAACAAAACTAGATCATGTTGAAATCATCGAGCTCGTTCCAATGAGGGGTCACATGATATGATTTTGTTGAAATTTTTTAAAAATAGTAAATAAAATAATAAATTTTGATATTCTATATGTTGGGTAAAGGGTTAACATTTATCCACTGTAACAGTAGAATCCTGTCAATGGAATTGCAAATAATGCAATTCAAATAATTTTTTTTTAAAATTTGGCCCTAGTTTTATGACCTAGAGTTCATATCTTATGTTTTTGAATAAAATTATTTTATTTTTTTGTTATTCGAGAAATATATGAGAAATATATTTGCAAGTGTCATCTTTTAGTCGAGCTAGGTAAAGGGTTAAATCGACTTTCTGATTAACCCTTTACCCAATGAAGACGATATCAAAATTTATTATTATTTGACATGAAATTTTTGAACCTCATTCACAAAAATCAATTTGAGACTCGGTAAAACTCAGCTCAGTTCCATTTTAGTAAACTCAGCACAGAAATTTCATATGAAATGGTGAGTGATAAGAGATCCTCTATGCGGGAATTGTTTCTGATTCTTCCCTGAATATTAACCCTTTACCCAACGCAGACTATATCAAAATTTATTATTTTAAATATCATTTCTTTTCAACCTACTCACAATTGTTTACAATTGGCTGTAACATAAGTGCAAGCCCTACTTCGGAACTAACTCAAGCTTTTAGAAACTTTTCCAAACGAGCTGGAAAAGTACTAGAGTGCAAAAGCACGAAAAAAGGGTCGAGCGAGACCAGCGCTCGAAATTACAGGTACTCTCTCCGCACACCTCTTGCATTTACCAAGCGCTTGAGCAACAACCATGACGTCAATTCCGTATTTCCGCCAACGAGAAGTTTGTGATTTAGCGGGGAGGCATCGATATCACAATTATCCCCAAGGAGGACGGGCCTCTGGTAAACAATTGTGGTAGGTATGTTAAGAAATAAAATTTACTAAAAAATTGTTAATTTTTTAAATTTTTGTCAAAAAAATTCAACAAAACCATATCATGTGACCCCTCATTGGAACGAGCTCAATGAGCTCGTTCCAATGAGGGGTCACGTGATATGGTTTTGTTGAAATATTTTGAAAAATTTAATTTTTCCCACTGCTCAATTTGCATATTGCGTGGGTGGATGCGCACGATTCATTAGGTAAAGGGTTAAGCAAATCTTAATACCAACATTCTTGCACGGTTACTTTTGGCCAAGTCTGTAGATAATCAGTCTGGCAGCTCTATTCCATCATCCAATCTGCCATCAATAATTTGTTGATATTGTAAAATTGAAATTAATGAAGGCCTGATAAGCTGCAATGGTTCCATAAAACTGATCCATGAAAACCCAATTATTTGTTTATTGATGTTGAAATGGAATAATTTTCAACAAATTACAGTTAAATTCCAAGAGCTTATTCAAGCAGTGTCAGAGAATATTGTTGTAATTGTCTCCATGATGCTTTTGATTTTTTTTGTGCAAAAGCACAATCAAGGCACAGCTGCATTCAGAATGAGATTTAAGTGGACCTCCATTCACGTATTGATGGAATTAAATCAATATCTTCAGATATTACAGTTAAAACTAGAAGTCCTGTCATGAACTGTGCGCTTATCTAGGCTTAATTGCACGTAGGAGTTGCATGCAATTGCTATACAGACATGTTAACCTCCAGAACAATTTTTCAGGGAACCTGAGGGTGATTTTCAGGGAAATGGGATGGATTTCAGGGAAAAATTCACGCGGGTACAAAATAAAAGAAAAAACTTGTGAATTTTCAGCTCATGGACCACTATTACCACCAGGTTATATCCAGAACTAGTTGTCAACTACGCTGATGCATTTATGCTATGTTAAAAAAACATAAAATAACTGTTGATTTGACCCCCCCCCCCCCCCCCACACACACCAGGATCCTCTTCTTCATGATCCCACCACCACCACCACCACCACTCACCCACACTGTCCCACAGAGCACCTTCACCTGTGGTTTGCTCTTATCAATGTCTGCTTAGCTAATAATTTCCCAAGTCTGGAAATGTTAACAAGAAAAGATGTGCTAATGTTCAGTTACTTCAAGAACATTAGTACTAAGAAAGTATCTTTATCAAACTTCATGCCTGTGGGATTTTTGGTCCAAAACTGATTCCCGTCCAGGAGGTCGGGAACTACACTGAAATTCCGGGATTTTCCTGGGCATTCTGGGAGAGTTAACATGTCTGTTGCTATATCAAATGGCATCAAAAGCACGGCAGGTTCTCCAGGTTACTCATAGCAAACACAGGCAATGTTTTTGCCAGTGGACCTCCGGGTTACCCGGAGGTCCATTGGCTGAAACATTGCTTGTGCACAGTAACCCGGAGGTCCATTGGCTGAAACATTGCTTGTGCACAGGCCATATGTACAGAATTTGATAGTCTTACTATGGTCATAACGTGCAAATTAACGCGCAGATCAACGTGCTATTTGTGCGCATTTCATGACAGGACTTCTAGTTTTAACTGTATGTGCCTGGTGTAAATTTTTAACCCTTAAATCTCAACTGGTAGAGTGCTAAATTATTTTTCAAAGGTGATTTATAACATGAGTATTTTTTATGCTCCCGATCCTCTTGGGGGCATTATGTTTTCACCATGTCCGTCTGTCCATCGGTTGTCCTCCTTCCATTAACCTTTGGTTTCCACCCAATCACCAAAGAACGGCTTTTTTGATCAAATCATAATTTTAGGGGTTACTTGTGGATGACTAGACAATTCTTCCTTTCGATTTTGGTCCAGCTAGCCAATTCATATGGCGGCCTTATTGAATTTGGTGCCGTCCAATAACTTATGAATGCTGACTCAAATAATTTTTATTTTTGGTCGAGTTATGTTAACTTGAACAAACGTTTTCTGATTTAACTACTATTTTCCATACAGGTCTTTTGCAATACTATTTCAAGCAAGTTCGAAAACTGATCCAGCCCAATTTTTTGTTACAGAGTTATGGGCCTTAATTAGTCAATTGTTACGAAACCTGAACTAATTACCATTATCAAAAACTGGGCCAGCCCAATTTTTCGTTATAGAGTTATGGGCCTTGATTAATTTTTATGAATTCTGAACTTATTAAATGCATTATAACTTGAACAAAGGTTCCAGATATGGCAACCGGCATATGATTGATAGGCGGGTTATGGTTATGCAACACTCTCCGATTGTCACCAAAACTCTGTTAATGTGGCTATGATCATCAAGAGAGGTAACTCTGAAGTCAACATTAAAGAACTGTTCTGATATGAACATCAAGGGCAGAGAACTGAGAAGTTGACCTCCTGTGATGGATCAGTGTAGTGGTAACAATGGATGACTGAGGTTGAATCCATGTGCTCTGGTAAAGATAATTGGTTTAACAAACTCAATGCCTGCATATCTTAGAACTCTCCAATAAATTGTAACAATCAAATTTCTTTACTTCTGCACAAAACACAAGCTAATGCACACAGAGTGGAGCTACTAAAGTGGCTTTCATTACTATTCAGTAGAGTCCTGATAGTAGCTTCTAGCAGTACTTTACCCATTAATAATAATGCAGTGTTAATTTCTAGAATCCAAGCCAGAAATCTCATCTCCAAAATGAGGTTCCCAGTGGGCAGGCCTGGCATTCTTTAGGAGTGCAGGAGTGCTGCACGCCTACTGCACTCATAGAAAAAAATTGAGGAGGGCAATATTTTGCACCCCTTGATTTTCTGGAATGCCAGACCTGTTTGGGACTGCCTTTAAAATCAATTATCATTTCGTCCCCTGAGTTCCAATGCGTTGTCTGTGCCTTCTGGCATAGAGAACACATTGGAACTCAGGTGGATGATTTATCAGTGTTGTATTGATTCGAAATAATTCATGGCCCATTCTGTGTCGCATTTCGATACATTTTGAGTGTAGAAGACAGTCACATAAGAATTGAAAGCAACATTTTTAATAATGAGAAGATGTGTGTGCCAATTTTGCCACCATGTAGCTGAATATAGTACAATTTTTCAGTCACAATATTAATACCTTAAATTGAATATAACCTCTTGGGCCTCAGAACATCTAATATGAGCAGCGAACATCATGATGCATGACTTCATTTGTCACCACGGCCCAAGTGCCAGTGCAAAAGGATAGAATGAGAGCAGCAGCCTCAAGTTCTATCCTTCCACAATGAGTGATGTATTGAGTGCCATATCAATAAACGCATTCACACATCACCGCATTCTGTGATTGAATTGGTTAAATTCATAGTTGCCTGCAATATGTAATATCACACAGGGGTGGGAGTCATGGTTGGGAAGTACTGGTATCAGAAGCCCCACCCACCTCTCCCCCACACATACCCTGTGTGGTTTTATATAAGGCCTAAAAAGTTAAAAAGCTGTTTCTCAGGCCCTCCCACATGCTCTCTTTTTATAACCAATGCAAACTTGAAAAATAAAAATTAAATTGTTCATGTCTGATATTTTACCCAAGTTAACCCTTTACCCAACATAACGGCCAAAACCGGCCAGCGCTATTCTCAAAAATCGCCAATTCATTTTCAAAATATTTTCATTTTTTGTCTCAAAAACATAGGTTATGACCCCTCGTTGGATCGAGCTTGTCGAGCTCGTTCCAACGAGGGGTCATAACCTATGTTTTTGAGACAAAAAATGAAAAAATTTAGTTATTCAAGAATTTTTTTTGCAAGTGTCGTCTGCTTTTCATGTTAGGTAAAGGGTTAATAAAATTGATAAATTTGTCCCTTGAGTGCAACAAGGCTTTGCAATGCTTCAGCATTGCAAAGCCTTCTTGCACTCATGGGATGAAATACACCACCACCCATGCTGTTTTGGACTGCAAATTATGAGACCTAAGACATAAAACAACCAAGAATATAAACTTTCGATGACAAAAAAATAATTACAAAAAATAAAATAAAAAAACGCCCGCATGCAATTTTAGAAAAAATGGCCTGAGAAACAAAAAATCTACTTTTTGAGGCCTATTGTAGTCTACTTTTCTAGACCTTGGAAAATTATGGCATCTGCCACCACAACCATTTCAGGCGCCGTGGCTGAGAGCTCATACACTACCATTATCTCCTTTAGCAACCTGAGCTTTGGAGCCAATGAAAGCAACAGTACAGTAAGCACCACCTCCTGGCTGTGGGTATAGCGACAGAAGAAGGACCAAGATACAATGAACCAAACCCAAATTAGTGACGTCAACTACGGCCTCTAACACAAAATTATGAAGGAGACTTCATTGGTGAATGTCATTCAGTTGGAGACTTGAGATAATTATCAAATTCCTGGAAACGGACCTCAATAATGTTCTAACCACAAAGTACAGACATAAATGATAAACAGAATGGATTTTTAATTACAGATGCTCACAACAATCAACATGAACAGGAAGGATTTCTAATTTTAGGGCTTAATTTATCTGGGTTCGCACAGGAAATCGCAATTTAATTTCCATATTCTTCTGTTCAGTATATGTCTGAAATTAATTTTCATGAACAGCTAATCAATTTTCCCAAATGAACAGTAAATTGCTATTCAAAAGTTTCAAATTAAATCAAGCCCTGTGTAATTTATATTTAAATTCATTGTTGCATTATGGGAAAAATTTATGACTTGAAATTTCTTCATTTTGACATCAGTATACAGAGTGCTAAAGTACAGTGGAACCCTGTTAATTGAATAGATGCTTTTGCCAGTGAGAGGGAGGGTGCTGGCCCAGTAGGTAGAGATGCAGGCAGCAAGCCAAGAGGTACTCTGTTCAAATCCCACCTGCGGCAACTGCATTGTATCCGTGGACAAGACACTTAATCCCAATTGTCCCCTTGGGAACACAGTGGCATTATGTACTTAGGTGTGCTGTATGTCAATGATGCACTTGTCTTCAACCAATGCTAACCCTGCTTGTGTGGAGTTAGTATGTTGGGGAGCCTGTGAGTTGCTCACCATTGCTCGGTGGTTCTCTCCAGGTACTCTGTCACATGAGGTGACCCTGGCTGTTAAAAGTGTTGTTAAACCCCAATAAATAAAGAAATAAATTTAGGCCTAAAAAAAATAAAAATCTGTTTCTCACGCCCTTCCACATGGTCCTTTTGGCTACCGCATGCTCTCTTTTTATAACCAATGTAAACTTTAAAAAAATAAAAATTAAATGGTTTTTGTCTGATATTTTACCCAAGTTAAAAAAAAACTGATAAATTTGTCCCTTGAGCGCAAGAAGGCTTTGCAATGCTTCAGCATTGCAAAGCCTTCTTGCACTCAAGGGACGAAATACTCCACCACCCATGCTATTCTGTAGATTATGATTCCTAAAACATAAACCAAGAACATGAATTTTTTATGGCAAACAAATAATTACATAAAAAAAAATAAAATAAAATAAAAAAACGCTCGCCCGCATGCAATTTTACAAATAATGGCCCGAGAAACAGAAGATGTACTTTGTGTAGCCTCACCAGTGAGAAGTATTCAATTAACATGAATATTCAATTAACAGGGTTTGCTCCCTTTCCTGTATTCTAAACATAATCTGAGCATTTATTCTATAATATCTTGTTTGACACTGCTCATGGAGCTATGTCAAATGATATTTATTTATTTATCGGGGTCTTAATGACACTTTTGACAGCCAAGGTCACCCTGTGTCGGAGACAGTTTTATGGGTGGAGGAAGCTGGAGATAAGCAGTGAGCAACTGTCAGACTCCCCAATGTACTAACTCCACATAAGCAGGGTTAGCATTGGTTGAAGACAAGGGCATCATCAACCTGCTGTACGCCTTAGTACACAGTGCCACCATACCCACATGTGAGTAATCGGGATGAAGTGCCTTGCCCAAAAACTCAATACAGTTACCCCTGGTGGGGACCTTTCAGTTTGAACTTCAATGCCATAACCACTAAGCCACCACACTCCCTGTCAAACAAGATATAATAGATTAAATGATTGTGTTGGATGTGCTGAGGCCAAGTAGGTCAACAAATGAAGGAATTTTGCGATTTTCGGCATAATTTCTTGACATATAATATAATAATTACTTAGTGGTAATGCCATAGTGATACTGCATTTACCCCCCCCAAAAAAATCATGAATCATTGTCACTTGTCCGTGATTTGCTGCCTGTAGAAATGGGGGAGGGGGATTACTGAATTCTGCAATGCATTAATAAAAACACACGGGCATGTTTCATAAATAAAAAATCTATATTTAAACTGACCGCCCTGAGGTACATAATGTGTCCCCGTTGTTGTAAACAATATGGCTTTGGCTTTCCCTTGTTTTGTTTTCAAAACAGCCTTTCATGTACAGTTAAAACTAGAAGTCCTGTCACGAACTGTGCGCTTATCTAGGCTTAATTGCATGTAGGAATTGCGCGCAATTGCCGTATCGAATGGCATCCAAAGCACGGCAGGTTCTCCTGGTTACTCATGGCAAACACGGGCAATGTTTCTGCCAATGGACCTCTGGGTTACCTGGAGGTCCATTGGCTGAAACATTGCTTGTGCACAGGCCATAATTACAGAATTTGATAGCCTTACTATGGTCATATCGCGTAGATTAATGCGCATATCGACGTGCTATTTGTGCGCATTTCAGGACAGGACTTTTAGTTTTAACTGTAGCATTGATCAAACTGGATATTACAACTCGGGGGGGTATTAATTCATACTTATTTTTGAGCAGCTATTTTTGCAGGGATCACATCAGGTAATCTCTCAACTCATTTTCTTAAGTAATAAAATGAACAATTTGGGTCACTGAACACGCTGTCATTAATAATATAAGAACTGGGAATTTCCCATTTGTCTTCAACATAAAGTTGATAAACACAAGGGCTGACAATAATAAATAACACAAAAGTATGCAGTTTGAGAATTTTATTTTTTTAGCTGAAAATGTGAAAAGATTAAATTGACAAAAAAAACCAACTCCAAAACACATTCACATAATTTTATTTTGATTGAACAATTGAAATTTTCGTGCACATTTTCTTGATGACCTGTGTGTTGAAAAATGTTTCACCGGTATCGGTAGTCAAAACTTTAATTCAGAGAAATATGGGGTGGGCTTATTTTGGGTGATACCCCACAAATACGTTTTCTAAAAAGCCCTAATCTGAGTAACTAGTACTATTTAGATGAGATTATCAGCGATTTGCCTGAGAACTTGATTTAGAAAAAAAGACATATCAGCTGCCAATATCGGCAGAATTGGTATTTTTTGCCGATACCGATACCCGGCTGATAAGCCATTTATCGGCCGATACCGATAATCAGATCATCACTAGCTGGCATGAGAGCTTGACCAAGGTCTTATCAAAAGCTGTGGAATGATTTGGGAGAGGTTTACAGGCCTGGACTTTTGAAAAATCTAGAGGAGCTACTACAGCTCCCTTAAACCTGTTATTATTATTATTAAGGGAACTGAAGGTTTAAGGAGAGCTAATACAGCTCCGAAGGAGAGCAATTACATCTCTCCTTAAATTGATTTTGCAGGAGCCTTGGAGGGCGGGAGCTATAGTCTCCTCAAAAGACCAGGCCTGGGTTTAGGATTGGTATAGGGAAAGTCTCATGCTTGCATTACAATTTGTAACTGGAATAAGGGGGAGGGATCAAATTAAACTCGCAGACCTCACTGATTTGAAAAAAAATGTCCAAGAATCAATCAATTTTTATGTCCTCTCAGCGAATAGTTGAGGAGGGGTGCATATTGTTTTACGTCTGTCCGTCCATCGATCCTTCCGCATATAGGGTACATTGTTTGTCCAGCTAACTCCTCTCACAGTTTTCAAGCTAGGACTTTTTTTTATTTCACAGGATGTTTGTACATACATCAGAGGTGTGCATATTGTCCGAATGTTGATTTGCTTCAATATTTCACAAAATCACAGGTTGTTGAACTTGGTCAATTTTTTGTAGTACAGTAGAATCCTCTTAATTGAAAATTCATTTTGCCAGTGAAAATTATTCAATTAACAGGAGTTTACAATTAACAGGGATTTGGTCAGTTTCCTGTGTTCTGGAGGGAAACTGTGCATTTATTCTGTTATATCTGTTTGACAAAGCTCATAGAGCTCTGTCAAACAAGATATAATAGAATAAATGCCTTATTGAATGTAGTGAGGCCAAAAAGGTTGATAAATAAGGGGAATTTGGTGCGTGTCACAGTAATTTTTTCGACATATTACAAAAATTGAAATACAATTAACAGGAGTTTACTCTACAACCCATATGCAATTAACAGATCAAATTTGTACTGAAGGTATGGTAAATGGTTTTGTGTTTGAAAATTATATTCAATTAACAGGGATATACAATTAAGAGATATCCAATTAAGTGGGCTCCACTGTACATGTTAAAACTTGCGGGGCATTATATGTCTTACAGACACAGCACATGTACGAGTAAGAAATCACTGTTTGTTCTTCAACCTCCTACGTCCATGCACTGTGCGGGGGCATGCTTCTCTATAGTTTTGTGTAGCCCTGTACCAAAGCCTTATCTAGAGTTGTGGAATGATATGAGTCAAGTTTGCATCCACTTTCAAGCAGGATGCAGGATAAGCTGGATGTATTTAACTTTGACACAGTGCCCTTGTGTCAGATTTTATTTACAAAGTCAATTCTTGTCAATAAATCTTGATAACCGTCTTTCTTATTTCTATACACTTTCTAAACTTTTTTGATGACTCAGCCAAAGATTATATAGACAGTGGTATTTGGTAAACATTTGACTGTTTGAAGCAATGAAAGACTCACCTGTATTGACATATCGCAACTGGAAAAAACAAATGCAGAAGATTGTGTAACCCTATTAACTGCCTGCCTCCTGACAGAAACTCAGTTATCAAAAGCCTTATGTATTAGAAATGATTATCTTGAATTTCCCATTGTAAAGCTTACCTGATATAATTTCGAACTCTGCTGATATGAACCAAGCTAGAGTTGTCCCTCTTGATGCATTCCTAGGCATAACCAATTTGTTGATGTCAAAATTGTTCACCGTTACTTTGTCGAATAGAATAAACCAGAAAAATTGGAGTTACCAGCCAAAAGGGAGTAGCAGACCTGGCATTTTCAGGAGGGTGATTTATTCACTCACCTACTACTCGGCTTAAAAAAATTAAGCAGGGCAAAAACTAGCCCTCCTGGCATTAGAAAATAATGATTACCGCAACTGCCTACGCCTAAAACCCACATCTTTTAAGATCTCTGCTACATGTAGGTTGCTGGTTTCTGTAAGACGTCCACACTGCCAAGGCCCGGAGGTGTGGGAGGGGCTGTATAGCCATCTCACAGAGACTACCTTGTTAGCAGCATCAACTAAAAAGTACAAAGCCCACTTGGCAGAATTCATTAACCCTTTACCCAATGAATCAGTCACATCCACCCGCGTAATATGCAAATTCAGCAGCTGAAAAAGTACTATTTTTCAAAAAATTTCAACCAAACCATATCATGTGACCCCTCTTTGGAATGAGCTCATCAAGCTCGTTCAAATGAGGGGTCACATGACATGGTTTCGTTGAAATTTTTTGAAAAAAATTTTAAAATAATTTTTAAAATAATAAATATTTATATCCTCTCTGTTGGGTAAAGGGTTAACAGTAAAACTTCATTTTGCAATTTTAGCTTTTGTAAGCTTGAGGTGAGCTAATCGTTCGCCTAGGCCATGCGAGGCGAGTGAGTTTTAGCCCTCCTGCATTTTTAAGAATGCCAGGCCTGAAGTTGTTTTTGTATGGTGAGGAATTAATGATGGCAACAAGTAAGTATTAGATGGATGAAGAGAAGGAAGTAGTGAGTTGAACAGAAAATTCAGAGTCATAAGTGGACATTCGTCAAAGTGAGAGAAGAAATCACATTGTCCCTAAATCCCGATAAATTCTGTCTTTTGATTGGTCAGAATGCTTTGAACAAATAGTCATGACAAAGGGTGCACCCAACATCCAAGAGAGCTTGCACCATTCAGAGTATAAGTGCACGCGAAACATCTGGGGTACATGGTTTAAACGAAAGATTTCTGCGTTTTCTCACCTCGATATAAAAATCGAACCCAGAAACCTGAAAATGGTCACAAATATTATCAGATTTCCGACAATTCGATCATATTTTGCCATAAAAATTAAATAGTCGAATAATTAAATGAAAAATGAGAGAAAATATTGTCCCCTGAGTACCAATGTGTTCTATGTGCCAGTAGGCACATAGAACACATTGGAACTCAGGGATGATATGTCAACAAAATCTGTTTACTCATTTCCTTAATGACCCAAGGGATGTAACTCTATCTGTTGTCTTTTGCATTTATAAAAAACAAAACAGTTATTCACGAATTTGGTCCAACTGATTGCGGAATGTGAGAAATGCGTCCACAAATTTATTTCCACTATGTCTGTATTCTGTTTCAAACGGGACAAAAACATTATCTTCGCCAACATGTAGGGTACATGGAGATTTAATACCTGGACGTCTCATTTAAACACCTTGCACGGGGCTCGGTGTTTAAAAACTGACATCCAGGTATTAAATCTCCATATACCATACTTGTAGGTGGAGATAACTTATAATAACACTGTCAGAAAACTAACAAATTTGAGAACATTTTGTAATTAATTGTTTTAGTTTAATAATTAAAGAGGATGTTACTTGGTTAGTTTCACATTGGCCGATATATCAACCTTTGGTAACTTCACATCAGCCTTCGACCTTCAGCCTCGGCTGACATGAAGTTACCTCTGGCTTTAACAATATATACTGAGAGTGCAATGGCTCAGTGCTTATGGCATTGAACTTTCAACCAAAAGGTCCACAGTTCGATCCATGCCAGAATTTACTGTGTTGTGTCCTTGGGCAAGACACTTCACCCCCATCAAGAATTTTGTTTGCAAATGCCGTCTGCTTTTCATGTTACAGTACGTGGAGAGTGGATTGTAACTAAATTACCCACGGAGTGGAGTTATCACCCAAACTATAACTTTCAAATTTTGTGCATATCGACAAAAAACACAAGCAATGTTTCAGCCAATGGACCTCCGGGTTTAACCCGGAGGTCCATTGGCTGAAACTTTGCTTGTGCTTGTTATGCTTTGCAACAAATTTGCAATTATTGCTTGGGTGGAATCTCCACTCTGCAGGTGATTTAGTTATAATACACTCTCCACGTACTGTAGATAAAGGATTAAGTAATCGCCATAAGAATGGATCAAGTATTCTCATCAAATATTGTGTCTTGAACACATACAGAAATGGTTTTTGCCCTCACATAAGGTGACCAATCAACCTGTTTATTAGCTCACCAAAGGGAGCTCAACTTATCACTTGCCTTCCGTCGTCATCCGTCGTCCGTTGTCGTTGTGAACATTTTTCAGACAACTTCTCCTCTGAAACCACTTGTCAGATTTTCACAAAACTTCATGTGGATGTTCATTACTATATGGCAATTCAGGTTTGTTCAAATGAAATGGCCACGTCCGTTGGGGGCTCTGTATGAGGCATAACTCTGATAGCACCGTATGAATTATAGAAAAATTATTAAAAAATCTTCTTCTCCACAACCAGTGGGCAGAATCTTTTGATACTTGGTATGCAGGATCTTGGTATGGGTCTGATTCAAGTTTGTTCAAATCGGCCCCCTGGATTCATATTTGGGCTCACTATAGAAGCCCAAATTCGAACTAAGTGCATTTCAGGCAAATTTCTTAGTCAATATGAGGAATTTTTCTTTAAAAATCTTCTTCTTCAGATTCAGCAGTCAGAATGTTTTGATATTTGGCATGCAGCATCCTTAGGTGGTGAGATTCAAGTTTGTTCAAGCCAAGTCCCTGGGTTCATATTTGGGCTCACTGTGGGAGCCCGAATGATAACTTAGTTCAAAATGAGGAATTTTCTTTAAAAAATCTTCTGCAGATCCAGCAGATGAATGCTTTTTATATTTGGTATGCAGCATCCTAAGGGGGTAAGATTCAAGTTTGTTCAAGCCATGGCCCTAGTTCCATAAAATTTGTCTCTCATGACTTCATTCCTTTGTAGTGTTGATGAACCATGTCTAACTGTATGTGACCCCCAAATACTTCTTTGAACCACTTTGGCCGGTGAGCGATTAAGGCTCCTTGGGTCCTATTGTACTGATACATATCACTAGGATTGAGTGTTTTCCGAAAATCATTTGTGTCTCTGCCAAAATTGCTAGTTTCATTACGGGGCAAGTGATAAAATAATTCTTTGTTTCTTTTGGCCATTCTGTTCACTACCACGGTGTAGAGATGGGTGGGTTTCTATTTTCATGTCGGTTCAGGTTTCGGTTTCAGTTTCATTCATAGAGTCGGTTTTTCAGTTTCGGTTTTCATTGTAAAACATAACAATACATTGCCTTTGCATTCAAGAAGATTTATTTGGCACCAATCAGTGTCACAGGGACTCCCTTTCCAGCGTAGCACACATCTGTAATAGCCTTATTGGTACTCTTATTTCCAGAGCACAATGCATTTGCATAAATTATCTCAAGAGTTTCAAGTTTGAGAAAAATTATTTTTGCCTTGAGTCTGTTAAAAAATTATCCCCCCCCCCCCCCCCCCCCCCTACAATACCTGTGTTTAGGGTAACCCGACACACCCTAAGAAATTATGCCAACCCTAAATATTTTATCAAGTAAAAGTTGCTCATATAAGTCACTGTAACCCTAAATTTCCATCCAACTTCAACTGTGATTTGGATCATGTTGTGTACTCTGCCCATATGAACACAGAAATTGAGACCCCACTAATTACACTATGAGGTGGGGTCTCAAAACCCCACCACGTGACTTCAATTTGTCTATAATTAACTTGTGTTTTTTGCAAGTGTGGTTATCAGGTTTATTCTTCCACCAAAAATAGTTTCATTTCATTGTTGTTTAGTGATTGTTAGGTATTGCACTTAAGTATAAATTGAATACGTATGCTCCGTATGTGTTTTTTGATAATAAAAAGCATTAATATGGTAGAAAAAATGATCAAAATATGGAGTTTGAATTGTGTTATAAAAATTATAAAAATAAATTAGTGTTGAAAATCTTCGTTGAAGATTTTCAACACTAATTTATTTTATAATTTTTATAACAGTCCATTTCAGTTTGTTACATAAAGATTTTCAACACAAATTTATTTTTATTCCTATCTGTCACATTTCAGGAATGTATGAAATTGTTTATTCAGCAATAATCCTAATCTTTTCACAGGGGTCTTATAAAAACATCTCAATCTTTAATGAGTTAGCAATTGAAACCCAATTAAGAGCTTTTAATACTTTTAATTATGTTCGTATAACCGCAATGGATTTTCCAATTCCAGAACAGGTAAAAAGTTTTTGTCAAGGTTTCAGTCTTCAAAAGGGGTCACAGTGGTCTCTCAAGACAGGTGATCTCTCAAGACAGGTGGTCTCTTATAGCAGGTCCATTATAGAGTAAAACCAATCGGTGCTTGGTAGATGCGGTTTCTCAAGACAGGTGGTCTCTCAAGACAGTGGTCTCTCAAGATAGGTTTTACTGTAAACAGATGAACATTTAAACCACGATGCGTAAGAAGTAATTTTGTCACCTATTTCCGCGGTAAATGCTACGTTCAAATGCAATAGCAATTAGTGCAGCTGAAAAAGGGGTATCGCAACTCTGAAGTTTGAAATCAAGGCTAAATTTAGGCTGTTTCTCTTTATTCTGAGAAGTGAAGACCTGATTTGAGTTTTTCAACATTGAAGTTGAAAACCGCGATGACAGATTTTCTGTAACTGTTTCGGTTTCAGTTTTGATAAAAAAACCGAAACCGAATCCAAACCAAATTTTCAGTTAACTGCCCATCTCTACCATGGTAGCTTTTCCTTATGTGCAGTTTTATTTTTGGTGCAGAGGTTTAGCCAATTTGAGATTTTTTTGTGCCATTTGCTAAATGGCACCCGACATTGTGAACACAGCTTTCCACATGCCTATTAGCTTGTGGCAAAGATATCAACTTGGGCTAAAGTGGGGAGTCCCCATCCCCATTCACAAATTAGAATAAACCCTTTAATATTCACCAAAGATAATTTGGGCTGTTAAGGTGAATTTCATATTACTTATTCAGTGCATTCTGTGAGTAATGTGTTTGATTTTTCTGCGTTCGTGATCTCTGTCTTAAAGTTAAGATTGGTTGCATGTATTAATCTCCTTTCCACTTGGTGAGATCAATAAACCTACTCAACTTTAATGACACCCTCCACAAAAAAAAAAATGGATCTGTTGAGTCAATAAATGTTTGAACTGTGAAAATGAAATGCTCTGTTTAACCCATTATCCAATGCACACTATATCAAATTTGTTATTATTATGCCCAAGTCAGAAAATAAGCAGACTATCATCTGCAAAATGAAGTCCCCAGAGGGTGAATTTAGTGATGCTACCCAGGGTAGCGTCACTAAATTTACCCTCTGGGGGCTTCAATCTAAATCAGGGACTCAAAACTAAACAGAAAGAGGTACCCAGAGGATAAATTGGCCCACTGTATGGGATAGCATCATCAAATTCACCCTCTGGGGACCCTATTCTGCAAATGTCAGACTGGTGTCTTCCCACTAGACCAATTCCCACTAGACCAATAAGCAGACTATCTTCTGAAAAAATGAGGTCCCCAGAGGGTGAATTTGGTGATGCTACCCTGCACAGCAGGGTAGCATCACTAAATTTACCCTCTGCGAACCTCAAACTGAATTAAGGTTTCAAACATAAACAGAAGGAGGTACCCAGAAGATAAACTGTATGGGATGGCAACAGCAAATTCCCCCTCTGGGGACCCCATTCTGCAAATGACAGACTGCTTATTTTTAGATTTGAATATCAATAACATTAAATACATTTATAATATTTATAAATATATCAAATTATTGATATAGAATTATTTTAAAAGCAGAAGGCATGAGTTGGTCTAAAGGGAATTGGTCTAGTGGGAATGAACCATCAGACCGCTTATTTTCAGGCCTGATTATGCCCCTGACCCTCTCGGGGGCATTATGTTTTCACCATGTCCATCCATCTGCCTGCCTGTCATCCATCTGTTAACTTGGTTTCCATCCAAAAACTAAAAAACTGCTTATTTGATTAAATCATACTTTTAGGGGTTACTTGTGGATGATGAGACAATGCTTCCTTTCAATTTTGGTTTAGCTCGCCAAATCAATATGGCCACCATGGTGACCATATTGTATTTGGTGGGGTGCGGTGGCTCAGTAGGTAGAGGTGCAGGCTGCAAGCCGAGAGGTCCTCGGTTCGAATTCCACCTGCGGCAACTGCATTGTGTCCATGGGCAAGACACTTCACCCCCATTGCCCATGTGGGGGTGAGATGATGCCATGTACTAAGGCGTACTGCACGTTGATGGTACGCATGTCTTCAACCAATCTAACCCTGCCTGTCCTGCAGTGTGGAGTTACGATGTTGGGGAGCTGGCAGCTGCTCGTTGTTGCTCGGTGGGTCTCTCCGCATACTCCGGCTTCCTCCACCCGTAAAACTGTCACGGTCATGATTAGCCATTGTGCATAAATATGTGACCTTAAACTTCAATAAATAAATAAATAAATAAATAAATTGTATTTTTGTTTACATGCAATGACTAATGAATGCTGACTTGAATCATTTTTATTTATTTATTTTCAAAAAGTGAGGTATACTGGATTGCGCCTGTCCGTGCATCCATCTGTGTGTCTGTCCATACATCTGTCTGTCCACACTCAGATTTCTTATCAACCTACTCACAATTGTTTACTACAGGCTTGCACTACAGTGGAAGTCCCTAACTCGGATAAAATACTCTCTATTTTTGTCTTTCCCAAGCAAGTTGGGAAAGAAAAGTGGTGCAAAAGCACCAATAAAAATAAGCCAAAACTGGGTCGAGTGCAACCGGTGCAGACCCAGTACAGGACGCTCTCTCCCAAGTACAACTCCACGACTTCCGTTGCCAGTGCGCATATACCGTCTCTAAAGACTCATTCTTTTTAAAATCCGCTTCGTGTCGAGATGTTTTTGCACGCTCATCAGTGTTCCACCAGCTCGATGTTTGATGATTCCTGATTCATTATACCACAGTGTATCCTTTGTATTCTCAGGAACAGTGTTTTATATTCTCTTTTTTCTATTATATGTCCATAATGTATATTTATTTGCTCTCTCTCGGGTCGCGCGCGATTTTTGCGGGCCACGCGGTTCGGACTTAGATTTTCACAATTATTGTTCATGCTTTTTTTGCAAATTTTTCTAATTGTGTTAAAGTTAGGTGTCAGCGGGGTACCACTCCTACAGTGTTTCTTCTTTCTGTTGAGAGTAGTCTTCCTGTTGGGTGGTTCCCGGTCAACCGTCTGGGGTCTTTGTTTCTGTCACCTTTCTCTCTTTGGGGGTGTTCTGTTTTCTGATCTCACCTTCTCTGCTCCTCTCACCTCTTTCATGCCTAGGACAATTCCTTGTGGGCAGTGTCTGCTGCCTAAGCATGTGGACAATGTACATTCGTCGTGTTCCTCCTGTAATGGGTGTTCGGCCGAGCGGCCATGTGGTGTCTGTGGAACATGGTCTTCCACCTTTTGGGCGTCAGTAAATCGTGTCGTTCGTTCTCGTGGCCGTGCCTCCCGCTCCCGCGGGAAAGGAGAACGTGGTCGTTCGGGGCCTCCCGAGCCGACTTTGTCTGGTGAGAGTTATTCCTCCTCCGTGGGGGATGTGCAGTCTTTTCCTGTGGTGGATACTGCGGGAGCCGTTGAGTGTTCTGGTGTAGAGATGCCTGGTTCCGGGACTACGGTCCCCCTCCAGTCGACATCTGAGGCTGTCACTAGGGTTGTGACTCCTCCTTCGGAGCCGAGCCGGTGTGCTCTCTCCACTTTTTCACCAGCCTCAACGACTCTCGACGTATCTACTACTGCTGCTGGTCCGTCTGCTTCGTTGTCTGTTTCAGCCGGCCTCGGCTTTTCGCTGCAGGGGACTGCAGAACTGTCCGATACTGTAGACGTGGGATATCGGCCCCAGCCTTCCCTGACTTCAACTCGGCGAAGTCGGAAGGGGCTGTCGGCCGAGCCCATCGCTGTGGCCTCATCGCCGTCGAGTACCACAGTTGTGTCTTTGGATTCAGATGTTCGTAGTGGAAACACTCTGAACTCCGTGGCGTTTCCGTCCACTCACTCTGGTCACACGACCAGTTTTGGGGGACCAACGCCTTTTGTGCAGCCTGGACCTTCTGCCCCGCAGAGGTCCGCGGTGACTCTCATGAGTTTTCGCAATATTGATCCTCGGGGTGCATCGTACCCCTATATACGTCTGCCTTCAGATGTTTCGGCTGCCGCCCGTCGTCCCGCGTCGGGTGTTTTGGAGGATCGTGACCCTTCGCTGGATAAGAGGGTCAGAGGTGAAGCCACTTTGCCGGTTCGCTCCCCTGTCGAACCGGTCGGTACAGGCAGTGAGCTTAGGGAGGCCCTCTCCTTACTCACTCAGGTTCTCTCAAAGAGCCTTCCTGTTGCTTCCAGCGAGGCTATGGGTGGTTTCCAGGCGCCTCCTATGGCGCCGCCTCCCGGGATTGGAAACAGGCCGGTTTCCGATTCCTCTGGTGTCCCGACACCATGGGAGGCGTCGGCTGGTTTGCCCACGATGGGCTATGTGTCTTCCGACTCTGGGGAGGAGTCCGACATGCTTGAGGTCGAGGGCCAGCAGTCTTCGGACTTGGGGGCGGCTCTTGACTTTGTGTTTGGGTGTCTGCCTGAGCTCAAACCTGCTAACCAGCCAACAGTGTCAGCCTGGCCGCGATCATCGGTCGCGCGCCAACAGCCTATGGAGCAACCTGCTTCTGGGCGCCTTCGACCATGCCAGTCGGTACAGGTGGTTGAGGCTTTTTCAGCATTGGATGCCAAGCTGAATTCCAAGGCTTTGAAGACTTCGTTCTTCACCAGGGTTGACACCTTTTTGCCTCCTGTGCATTATCGTTCCTACGATTCCGCCAATCCGTCAGTCTGCCAGACTTTGACGGTTCTGGATCAGGACTCCACTTCCCTCGGGCTTTCCAAGCCCAAGTCTGCCGTCATTCCAATGACGACTCTGGAGTCCACGTTGGGCTTATCTAGAGAGATGCTTGGCATGCTTTCTCTCTCAGATCACGTCGTCTCAGCTTTGGCTGCTTATCTGCCTCCAGATAAGTTTGACGAGGTACAGGCTCCTTTGCGTGTGCTGTCCAAGGCGCTTATGCACCTTACTCACACGCATGCCTGTAACACGGCCAATTTGGAATTAGTTCGAAGGGACGCTGTGCTGGACACAGGACGATCCCTTCCCGAGGAGCAGCGTGCTACTCTTCGATCTGCTTCTTTGGCAGGTCCGCAACTTTTCCATGGTTCCGTGTCGACGGTCCGGGATGACGTCCTACGTCATTCCAAAGATCAGCTGCTGTTTCGTTAGCTTGATCAGCCTTCTCGGGGAGGCAAGGGCCATTCCAAGCCTAACAAGTACCCTTCTGCTTCCTCTGTGAAGCAAAAGGCTGGTCCTTCTGCCGCCGCCTCTACTTCTTACTCACGGGGTAAAGGTAGGGGTCGGCAGAATCGAGGGAAGTCTCAGGATTCTTCATTTAGCAGAGGAGGTGGTTTCTCCTCTCGCGGGCCTCGTCGGGGCTCGAAATGAAGGTCCTCACCTCGACTCGTCCCAGGTTGGAGGAAGGATAGCAGAGTTCGCAGACCATTGGACCACCATCACATCCGATCCATGGGTGTTAGATGTTGTTCGGTCCGGGCTGCGCATATCCTTCCAACGGCACCCCACTCTGTCAAGGGTGCCTCTTCCAACCACAGTTCCTTCAGACGTTTTACGTCGGGAACTTTTGTCCACGGAGATTGCCAATCTCCTGGCAAAGGGGGCGATCGAGGTCGTCAAGAACGTTCAGTCAGTGGGTTTCTATTCCCGCCTGTTCTTGGTGCCGAAGAAGGACGGCCGACTCCGACCGGTTATCGATCTGAGCATCCTGAACCAGTCTATCATTGCTCCCAAGTTCAGCATGGAGACTTTCAGGTCGGTCCGCCAATCAATTCACCAGGGAGATTTCGCAGCCAGCATCGACCTGCGAGACGCTTACTTCCACGTTCCGATGCATGGGGTGTCACGGAAGTATCTCAGGTTCGCTTTTCTGGGGCGAGTTTACCAGTTCAAGGCCATGCCTTTCGGCCTCAACCTGGCTCCTTGGGCATTCACCAGACAGATGTCGCATGTGATAGCGTTCCATCGCACACAGTCCAGGGTGACTACTTCGGCATATCTGGACGATATCCTCTAGAGGCATTCCAATGCTGCCTTACTGGAATCGGATGTCGCCACTCTGTTGAGCTTGCTCACTTCGCTAGGATTCAGAGTCAACGAGGAGAAGTCGGACCTGGTCCCTTCTCAGTCGTTTTGTCATCTGGGGATGTCTTTCCAAACCAAATTCAATTTGGTGGCTGTTCCCCAGGCCAAGGCTGTGATTCTCTCAGCTTTTGCTCTGACTCCCAGTCCAGGTCCGCGACCGCTCGGAGTTTTCTCCGGCTGATCGGTCTCTGCGGTTCGGTGACGGATCTCATTCCTCTAGGTCGGCTGCGTGTCAGACCTCTCCAACACTTTCTGCTCAGTCGTTGGAGACCGAATGTAGATTCTCTGGATCAGGTGCTTCCGTTTCCGGACTCTCTGTATCCTCACCTTCTTCCCTGGACAGATGTTCAGTGGATTACGCAGGGTGTTCCGCTGGACTTACCCACGTCCGATCGCGTTCTGACGGCAGATGCCAGCGATCTCGGATGGGGTGCGACGTTGGATCGTCTCGGTCTTTCCCTACACGGGATGTGGGACCAGGATCAAGCAGCTCTACACATCAACCAGAAGGAGCTTCTTGCTATTCTTCTGAGTTTCAGGCAGTGGATCCCTCACCTGTCGAATCGCCAGGTCCTTCTACTATCCGACAATTCGACAGTGGTTGCTTACATTCGGAACCAGGGCGGCACGCACTCGCTTCCGATGTACGAGTTAGCTCGGGATCTTTTACTGCTCGCTCAGGAGTGGTTGTTCGTCACATTCCCGGTCGTCTGAACGTCCTAGCCGACTCCCTGTCCCGACAGGGCAGGGTTTTTTCCACCGAGTGGATGCTTCACAGGGCAGTGTTCCAGTCGCTTTGCGATCTCTGGGGACGTCCCCACATCGATCTCTTTGCGACTCGTTGGAACCATCAGGTGGACACTTTCGTGTCCCCGTGTCCAGATTCTCTGGCTTTTGCCGTGGACGCTCTGTCACTCGATTGGAACGGTCTAGTCGGCTACGCCTTCCCGCCGGTTCCGATTCTTCCTCAGGTTCTCGCCAAAATTCGAACCTGCAGTTGTCGAATCATTCTGATCGGTCGCCTCAGCGGGTGTGGATCAATCAGCTCCGCTCGCTGATGGCGGCGGTTCCGGCACGTCTCCCGCTACGTCGCGACCTTCTTTGTCAAGGTCGCCCGAGGAGGTTTCACGTCGACCCGACTTCATTGTGCCTTCACGCATATCTTTTGTCAGGTCCTGTCTCCTCCGTAGAGGTTTTTCGAGACGAGCAGTGGAGTGCATTTCTTCTTCAAGGAGGCACTCCACTGGTTTAGCTTATGCAGCTAAATGGAAGGTCTTCTGTCGATGGTGTGCTGATCACTCTGTTGATTATGCCAATCCTTCGATTTCACAGATTGCGGAGTTTCTGGTATATCTGTTTGATTCTCGGGGTCTCCAGCCTGTTACCATCAAGGGTTACAGATCTATGCTTTCAGAGACTTTTTCTTATGTGGGGAAGCGTCGTATCGGCACTAATCCTTACCTCTCCAAGCTTGTTCGGCACTTTTCTTTGAAAAGGCCTCGGACTTTGCAGCTTACTCCACGATGGAATCTTTCGTGGGTGCTGCTTTGCTTGGGGGGGGGGGGGGGGGGGGGGGGGGGGGGGGGGAGGGGGGGGGGGACGCCGTTCGAACCTTTATCCCAGGTGGATATGCAATTTCTCACATACAAGACGGCTTTTCTGATGGCATTTGCTTCGGCCAGACGGGTTAGTGAGCTTCACGCCCTCTCGGTTGACCCGGCCTTTTTTAGGAGTTCTCCCAACAGTGTTACTTTTACCACTGATTGCTCCTTTTTGGCTAAGAATCAGTTACCAGATACTACTCCTCCTCCTATCAGTATCAGGGCTCTTCCCTCTGTTGAGGGTACTCGCCCTTTGCTCTGTCCGGTCCGTGCTATTCGCATTTATCTTGATCGGACACGCTTCATACGGAAGGGCAGAAAACGTTTTTTTCTGTCTCTCATTCCGGGTCGACAGAAGATCTCTCCTCAATCCATTTCTCGATGGATTTGTCTTGCTATTCGTACGGCTTATAGTCGTTTAGCAGCTGGCGATTGTATTACCAATCGTATTTCTGCCCACGAGGTGCGGGCACTGTCTACCTCTTGGGCTTATTCTAACTCCGTCAAGTTGTCGGATGTTATGCAGGCAGCCTACTGGAGAAATGCTTCTACTTTCTCCACCTTTTATTTACGCCAGTTGCAGGAGCAGTCGGAGGACCTTTTTGCCTTGGGTCCTCTTTCTTCTGCCCAGGCTGTTGTCTGCCATAGCCATTAGGCTTCTTGAAGGTCAGTTTCAGCCTTGTGCTGTTACTGCCCTTTTTTCTGTCTGTGTGTCACACAGGCTCATATGTCTCTTTTCATTGTCCTTTACCAATGATTGCGACATTATGGTTGATAAGCCTCGGGACCTCTTCCTTCTGCTTCACGGTTCCAGTGCACTAGGGTTATGTGGGGGTTGGTTATGCGATTCCCTCCAGCCTTTTGTCTATTCAGCATGTAGTAAACAATTGTGAGTAGGTTGATAAGAAATCTAAATTTTATAGTAAATTTCCTTTCTTATTATACCTACCACAATTGTTTACATGGAGGCCCTCCCGTCTTCTTTACGGGTAAAGAATCTTTCCTCCCTGCTGATCACATAACTCTAACGTTTACGGATTCAAAAAGAATGAGTCTTTAGAGACGGTATATGCGCACTGGCAACGGAATCGTGGAGTTGTACTTGGGAGAGAGCGTCCCGTACTGGGTCTGCGCCGGTTGCACTCGACCCAGTTTTGGCTTATTTTTATTGATGCTTTTGCACCACTTTTCTTTCCCAACTTGCTTGGGAAAGACAAAAATAGAGAGTATTTTATCCGAGTTAGGGACTTCCACTGTAGTGCAAGCCTGTAGTAAACAATTGTGGTAGGTATAATAAGAAAGGAAATTTACTATAAAATTTAGATTTCTGTTCGCATCACATGTATAACTTCAACGTTACTGCTCAGATTTCAATGAAATTTCAAACAGATGTTCACTCTCATGAGATCTTCAAGGAGCATTAGCCCATTTGCTGTTGGAATATTTTTTCTGGGAGTTATGGCCCTTTGAATATACAAAATTAGGCTATTTTATTTCTGTTTGCTGCATATCTCAGGTTTGGGCTATTGAATCTCAATGAAATTTGGAATGAAGATTGTTTATGGGAAAGGCTTTCAAAAGAGCCTCGAATAATATTGCTTTCTTTTCCCCCTTTTTAACTTTGAAAATTCACTGTTTGCCTTGTAAAATAGACATTTTTTTACATGAAATGATTTTGTTCAAATTATTTGAAAGGGGTTTTTTCAACTGCTCAATTTGTATATTATGCGGACAGATGCAGCCAGTTTGTCAGATAAAGGATGTCGACAATTTTGCAAAGGCGAAGAAAAATTGAAATTGCTTTTGCGCTGAACATTCTGTACAGTTATTTCGAAAAAAATTTCTGTGTACACCTCAGGTGTCGTATTCGATTTTTAAATACAGTACAGGGGGGCGTGGACTGGTCATAATCCACGCGTGGCCAGTGATGTCCACTCATTGGCATACCAGGTAATAAAAACCATCATCAGCAAAATTTTATAAAATGAGTGACAAGACTTGTCGGGTCGATGTTTGGAGTCGACCGTCAATTTTGCAAAGGCGAAGAAACATTGAGATTGCTTTTGCGCTGAAAATTCTTTTTTGTGTGTACGTCAGGTGTCCTATTCGTAAATACAGTACAGTGATCGTGGTCTGGTCATAATTCCTGTGAGGACATGTCCACTCATTGGTATACCAGGTATTATTACTACTCAATCTATAAGTTACTAGTCGATTAACATAAGTTTGGAGGCCCGTTAAAACTCCATAATTTCAGTGACGTCATTCGACGGAGCCAGGCCGCGGGCGATAATGGTATAAATAGCCATTAGCGGCCCGTGGCCCAGCTATTTTTAGATTCAAGTTAGCTGTAACAGGGAGTGGTAATAATAGTAATAACATGAATGTTGTCAGGCATCATGATTCATTAGTGGCCCTGCAGCAATGATGAACAGCCCTTGGGCTTATTAATGGCCCGAGACTTCATCTCGGGCCTTTAATAAACCCTCGTGCTGTACATCATTGCAGCAGGGCCGCTAATGAACCATAATGCCCTCCAAAATCATGTTATTATTATATTAATCCATTTTATATCCTTATTTGAATTGAAACATTCATTTTTTTAAAGATTTTTCCATTTGATTTATATCAATTAATCACCACCGATATCTATTAGCTGTTTCTCTACCACAGGTAGAAGATGACACTTACAAAAAACAAAAAAATGTATTGAATAATTAAACTTTTTGGATGCGACTATATGTGCAGCCCTCAGAATTGCTTAGCTTCAGCAACTAAATGCTGTAGTAGATTCATGAGATTATCAGCTCAGTGTTTGGAATGGTGTATGTCGTTAACTGGTAGAGTGCTGGAAGCCCATATTTGGGCTTTATTCTGAAGTGCAGGTACTGTAACTTAAAGGCTTCAAATTCAGTGGCTGTGCATCATATTATCTTTGAAGTGATATTGTTTAGTCTGTTAAGATTTGCCTTGTTACAATTTATAGGAGAGTGCCTGTGGGCACTCTCCTATAAATTGTAACAAGGGAAAGACATGCAAAAGACATTTTGGTGGCCAAATAAAATTTAGCACTCTACCAGTTAATAATATACAGCTACCCGCACCATTATGAAATCAGCTTTGGCCAAATTCATCTCGCAAACAGCAAACTTTATTGTGTCATACAGTTGAGTACACCCACAATAAACGGTTTCTCTTTGTCTTTCGACGTAATAAAAAAGTTCTGCCGGGTGTTGCACTGGAGTCATTTCATGTATATACTGCCGTATATTTACCGGATATTATTTTGATGAGGAATTTGTTTCCAAGAAGCGAAACACCACAGATTTTTAGTCTTTGAAAACACATTTAGACTGATAAACTTTGCTCCCTTCGTTATCTAACTGTCTTAATTCATGAATAAAAGTTCTGCTTTCGAGTTCTGCATTCGGAAATCCATGCAATACAACAGTCGGTTTAAATATTATACAGAACCTATATTGATAGGCAACTGTTTCAGATGTCTTTTATTTTTGTGTTATTCAGATTAATTCCATGCATGAGAAATGTGCGTAAACTTCATAGGTTTTTGTCTATTATTTTATTTAACACTCCCACTGCATGGTGAAATGTCTAAACCTGGTAATTATAATCCCTTGTTTTTGCGCAAAATTTGAACGGAGTCTGATTGAATGAATGCAAAGAGTAAAGTGACACAATTTCACAAAGTGTGTATAATTCATTTCTTTAAACTGAACAAACTCTTAAAATGTTGGTTATAAATTCATACCAAACATGAAGCATCAGAACTGACCTCCCACATACTTAATGAAGTGTCGGGTGGCCATTCGGAAAAGGTTCTTTGGACACCGGAGATGAAGGAAATCACGTCTTTCTGTGCCTAAATTTGCAAAACATTTCCAGGGGGATACCTACCACCCAGAGCCACCCAAAACGAGAGGGGGACACCCCGACTCATGCTCTCCTCCAGCTACCCCATTGGCATTGGGTCATCACTGCACAATAACTTTGCCATAACCATTGCTATACCATTGCTGTAGCAAATCGTCTGGGCTATTGCAATTTAATGCCATAGCAGATTTCTCCTAATTTCAAGGGCTGATGTGGCAATGTTGGTTGGTATGTCTGTTGTCTGTCTTGCAGTCGGCTCCTCGGTCTGTTACCAATGAGTTTTTAAACTCAATAACTTAAAGTACTTTATGGTTTTTTTCAGTTTGTTAGGAAAAGGGTAGCACATTCTATACCCTTTTGTGAACTGAAACATTTACTATTTAGAAGGATCTGTCCCTCTGATTTGTTTAAATTTGCAGTGTCCATCCAATTCTATTGTAACAGTTTCAGTCTGCATGCATCATGCATATGGGTGCTAGTTTTATTTTGTCTTAACTGGTCGAGTGCTGGAAGCCACAATCATGGCTCTATTGAAAAGTGCCAAAAGCCACTTTAGTGGCTTCAAACTACATACAGTAGCTTGTTCTTTGCTCAGCAGTAGGAAATAATTGTTTACACAAATTTGTTTTATCACAATTTATTGGAGAGTGCCAATAGGCACTCTACAATAAATTTTGATAAAACTATTAGAAATAAAATTTTGCTAATATATATATATAGCTCATCTTGGTGATAGAATGGTATCCTGAAAATAAAATACTCATGTTACACAAATCACTTTGAAAAATAATTTAGCACTCTCCCACTTAAAACAAAATTAAGACACTCACTCAGACCAGCTGTAATAGAAAGTGGATTACACTGGAACCCTGTTAATTGAATAACCATACACTTTACCTGCTGAGTTCCAGAATAATATTGCTGCCTAGTTTCAGATATGTGGTAACAATTTTAAAATCACAAATAAGTGTGTCTTCCTGGTGTTTTCATTTTTTACACTCTGCCTTCCCCACATTTGTCCCAGTATATTTATTGTTCAGGACAGGATATTATCAAATAGCGTCCCAGCTGAGGGGTTAAGACATAAATATCAGTAATGATTCTGTAACTTACATTAGTTTATCAGTTGAGCAGTCATTTTATTTTCCTGTTTTTAATTCATGTGTGTTTAATGTTCTGTAATGTAAATGTCAGTGTGACATTTTCAAGTGAGGTTATTTTTTGTCAAAATTTACCAAACAGTCCAGAAATATTGGTAAGATGAAGTGACATTTTTCATGACATGTTGCCAGGAAATAGGTATTTAATCACCAGGGGGCATTGTGGCTCAGTTGGTAGAGGTGCATGCTGGGTCCTCGGTTTGAATCCCAACTGTGGCGACCACGTTGTGTCCTTGTGCAAGACACTTCACTCCCATTACCCATGTGGGAGCACAGTAATGTTGTGTACTCAGGCATACTGTACATCGATGGTACACCTGTCTTCAACCAATGCTAACCCTGCTTGTGTGGAGTTAGTATGTTGGGGAGCTGACAACTGCTTGCCATTGCTCAGTGGTTCTCTCCGGGTACTCTGGCTTCCTCCACCTGTGAAACTGTCGTGGTCATGATTAGCCACTGGGCAGAAATACAGTTAAAACTAGAAGTCCTGTCACTAAATGTGCGCTTATCTAGGCCTAATTGCGCGTAGGAATTGTGCGCAATTGCTATATCGAATGACACCAAAAGCATGGCAGGTTCTCCTTGTTACCCATACAAACACAAGCAAAGTTTCAGCCAATGGACCTCCGGGTTACCCGGAAGTCCATTGGCTGCAACTTTGCTTGTGCACAGGTCGTATGTGCAGAATTTGATAGCCTTTCGATCGTCATAATGCGTAGACTAACGCACAAATCGACGTGCTATTTGTGCGCATTTCAGGACAGGACTTCTAGTTTTAACTGTATGTGACCTCAAAAACCAATAAATAAATAAATAAATAAATAAATAAATAAATAATTTAATCACCAAAAAGATGAAAAACAGAATAATACATAAATTACAGCTTTTCTTTAGAGATTGGGGGAAGGAGCTGTTGTCTCTATGTTATGTTTGTTCAGAGCAGTGATGAAAGCTTTATGGAATTTAACTGAATTGCAGGGTGCGTGGTGGCTCAGTGGTAAACTGTTGGACTACAATCCTAGAGGTCCCGAGTTCGATCACCGTCCGGGATGATAACCCGCATTGTGTCCTTGGGCAAGGCACTTTATCCCAGTTGCCTACATGGGGACCCGATGATGCCATGTACTAAGGCATAATGCACATTGATGGTGCACATGTTTTCATCTGCTGTAACCTTGCTTGAGCGGAGCTTGAACAGAGTTAGAATGTTGAGCTGACAGTTGCTCGTCGATACTTGATTGTTCTCTCCGGGTACTCCGGCTTCCTCCACCCATAAAACTGTCATGGTCACGATCAGCCATTGTGGATAAGTATGTGACCTTAAACACCAAGCAATAAATAAATATAACTGAATTCCAGAATTTGGGTTCATAATTCCATGCCAAAAAGTTATCATCCACGTTCTGAGTTTTAACTGCCTACTTATTGAAAGCTTGATCATGACTCCAATGAAAAGTGCTGAGAGCCACTTAACTCTTTGAACCCTAGAACCCTGATGGTATCTTCCATCCCAGTTCAATGTCATCAGTTGGAAGAGTCCATGTTTGTTGTTTGAGGGTGGAACAATTAATATTTTCAACATGCAGCCTTAGGGCTGCATGTTGAAAGTATTGATTGGTCTACTTTACAAATTCTCAACAAAGGAATGATTTTCCCTGTGGGAACCCCGGGAAGTAAGCAGCACTTGTTTACTGTGGTAAACCAGTTCCGCTTTACTAGTAAAATAGGACCCAGTCACCAATGCTTGGGGTGAAAGTCCTCTAAAATGGGCAACATGTTGATCAACGATTGACTAAACTTGACTTCATCTCCATGTTGTGTCACGATTAGCCATGGTGCATAAATATGTGACGTTAACCACTGACAAACAAACAAACAAACAAGGAATGATTTCGCGTGCCGAAGGCGCGCAGGGACGATATGGGGAACAAGCCCCTTTCGACCCTCAAATTCTCAAAGATGTTGTCTACTTTTTAAATCCAGGTCGTAACAGAATCCCATTATGGAATCGGCCGCTCAGTTTCAAAGGGTTAAAACTCTTTACAAAGTATGTATTTAACTCGCTGTTTTCTCAGCTGTAGTCAGAAAAAAAATTTTATACTGTATTTTGTTACAATTTATTGGAGAGTGTCAACAGGTGCTTTCTAATAAATTCTAACAAAATTGTTTATGAACACATTTTAATTGAAAAGTCTCATTAATTGAATATTTTTCACTGACTAAGTGGTAGTTCAGTTGGCAGGGTTGTATTTCGTACTGTTAGAAACAGGGTCCCCACTCAAATGAAAAGTCCTTGAATTTCAGCTCCTTCCTTGAAAAGTATTTGAATTTAGTTTGAACCTCGGGAAGTGAAGCAGTGCTTGTTTACTGTGGTAACCAAGCTTTGTTTCACTGGTAAAATAGGACACTGTCACTGATGCTTGAGGTGCGAGTCCTCTAAAATAGGCAACATGGGGTGTAAATAATTGACTGATCTTGACGTTATCTCCATGTTGTGGTCAGAAGTGGTTGTGGTTGTGCAGAAGTATGTGACCTTAAACACCAATAAATAAATAATTAAGTTTACCTACATAACCTCTGTGACACGATGTTTCATGACAATCCACCTCCGTCTGGTGTGTATTTATTTATTTATTGATGTTTAAGGTCACATATTTATGCACGATGGCTAACCATGACCATGACAGTTTTATGGGTGGAGGAAGCCGGAGTACCCGGAGTGAACCACCGAGCAACAACGAGCAGCTGCCAGCTTCCCAACATCGTAACTCCACACTGCAGCACAGGCAGGGTTAGATTGGTTGAAGACATGCGTACCATCGACATGCAGTACGCCTTAGTACACGGCATCATCGTGCCCCCACGTGGGCAATGGAGATGAAGTGTCTTGCCCAAGGACACAACGCGGTTGCCTCAGGTGGGATTCAAACCGAGGTCCTCTCGGCTTGCAGCCTGCACCTCTACCTACTGAGCCACCACGCTCCCCGTCTGGTGTGTAGCTTCTAGATCATTGCAGTTTATTTCATGCACTTCTGTCGGTAATACAATAATATGCTGTGATGTAATACACTGTTGGAAAGGGCTCTCTGAGCCCTTTCCAACAGTGTTTTACATCACAGCCCTTTCCAACAGTGACATTATAATGTCATCATAATAGCAAGTTTTATCTTTGTTACAATGGGGGGTGCGGTGGCATTGGGGTAACCAGTTCTCGTCAGATCACCGAAGTTAAGCAACTTCAAGCCCGTTTAATCATTGGATGGGTGACCATCTGAGCGATCAATTCGGACTCCCACATTGTGTCCTTGGGCAGGGCACTTAACCCCGATTGTCCACATGGGGGCACGATGACGCCGTGTACTAAGGCATACTGCACGTCAATGTCTTGAACCAATCTAATGCTGCCTGTGCTGCAGTGCCGAGTTACGATGTTGGGGAGCTAGCAACTGCTCGTCGTTGCTCGTGATTCTCTCCGAGTACTCTGGCTTCCTCCACCCATAAAACTGTCATGATTAGCCATTGTGTATAAGTATATTACCTTAAACACCGATAAATAAATAAATAATTTGTTACAATGCAAATGACAGTTCTGGGATAGTTAACAAATGAATGATATTTTTTGAAGATCTGGTAATGTAGTTGAACAAAAACATGGTCACCTTATTTTTAAGCAAATGGCAGGAAAATGAAATGATTGTTTGCCCGATATGTACCGTGGTGATAGTCCTTGAAAATCATTGTCAAATTCGTTGAAAATTGCTTAACCCTTTACCCAACGAATCGCTGCTAACGTCCGCGTAATATGCAGATTCAGCAGTTGAGAAAAATATTATTTTTCGAAAATTTTTTAAAAAACCATATCATGTGACCCCTCTTTGGAGCGAGCTCGTCGAGCTCGTTCCAATGAGGGGTCACATGATATGATTTTGTAGAAATTTTTGCGACAAAAATTAAAAAATGATATTTAAATTAATAAATTTTGATATCGTCTGCGTTGGGTAAAGGGTTAAATAGTGCTTGAATTTGATTCTGTGATATCAGTGAGAACTCTGAGAAAATAACTTGGGTATCCAATCAAAAAGTGCAGATATTCTTCTTTTCTCATTTTGCAATTTATTTTGACAAATAGTGTAAATGCAGAAGTTGACATTTTCCTGAGAAGATGAAAAACAAGAGTTATGAGATATGATCTTTTTATATTGCAGAAAATAATGAACTTGTCTTATCTGGTTTTATTCCTGGAATGATATGTTGATAAAAGCACCAATTTTGCTTTCGAGTTTTCAAGTCCATTTTCAGCTGTTTGATCTGGAAGAAATGTTGAAATAATAACTTCCTGATATTCATTCCAGCAAACATTTGATATTGTTATCATCTTTGTTAGATCAGCTTGACATTCTCCAACCAGGGATCATCCCTTTAACTAGTAGAGGGTTGAAAGGCCTTATTTAGGCTTTTGAATTGAGATACATACCGCAACTTAACCCTTTATCCAACAAATACTTTATTATACCCCACGCAACGAAGTTGCAGGGGTATAATGTCAGACATGTTAACCTTCCAAAATTTTTTTCAGGGAGATTGAAGAAAATTTTCAGGGAGATGACATGATTTTCAGGGAGATTCTTTTTTGCGCGTAGAAGCCACATGTGGATCAATTTTAAATACAAATTAATACCAAATACCCCCCCCCCCCCCCCCACACACACACACACACAGACATAACAGGAAACAGTCCAACAACAATACATCAAAGGAACATACGCCAACGTTCTACTAACCGGTGGTGAGTGACCCAGACCTGTTAACCTCTCGAGGTGACTGTCAGTGAGATTTTGATGAGCTCCCAGTGAGACTCGGATGCTTGTCAGTGAGATTTTTGCACGTGGGCAGCACATCAATAATTTTCATGTTACAACCCCCCCCCCCCACCACACACACACATACATTAAACATTCCACCCTAATGTGTTTTATTTGAACAATTTGTCCTTTCAAAAGCCAAAACATAGAAATACAGAGAAAAACAGAAATCAAAAATATGGATGTGGTCATGTGCCAATATCTGAGTTGTTCCAATGACATCCATATTTCAATGGTTTTATGTACAAAATGTTTGGAGATATTTTCGACCTTTTCAGCACTATATCAGTTTTGACGCTGTGTTGAAAGTTTTGGATCTATTTGGGAAATTATGGGTACTTGCGGCGATCTGTGGTGTTTAGGCACACCCCGAGCCCAGTTGTTGTGGTAATTCGATCTGCCAAAGCCCAGCGCCCCACCTAACCACACCGGGTACTCACTGGTAGTTGGTCTTTTACGAAGGGGATTTGGAATGGGGTGATCATTTTTCAGTGAAACGTGAACATTATGCCACAGCCAGCCCAGGACGAAACATCTCCGGGATATTTAATTTATTTTGTTGTCCATTTATCACAACGAATGAAAAAACGTCCAAGTGCCGTAAATTAGCAACTTTTTAGAGATTTTTTTCACCCAAAACATAAATTTTTTCACAGCCTGCTTTAGAAAATTGCGAATCGGAAATTTTTCCCAATATATTGAAAATTATGGCAACTCATATGTTTGAGCCGTTTGTCTGCAAAATTGGCTATAATTATCTGAAGTGAAAGTGAAATCCAAAATGCACAATAATAAATTTGTGCGTATTTTTGCACATGTTCGATTGGACAAAATTTATGCGTATGGAACTTATTTTTCGATTTGACTGCTACCTGAATACAAGCAAAGGTGAGCCTTTAATATATAATCAATTTCAGTGATTATCCTGCATCTCAAATTCATTTAATCCGCCTGTCAAACGTGTTGCAAATAATCACAACACGGCCATTGACAGAAATGAGATTGGTCACCAGTTCTTACGTAAGTGGTGACGTTTCACACAAACTTAATGACCTTGCCATTGAGAGTAGAGCACAGGCTTTTTTAGCTCACCTGAGCGAAGCTCAAGGGGAGCTTTACTAATCACTTTCTGTCCGGCGTCCGTCGTCGTCCGTCCGGCGTTAACTTTACATTATCGACTTCTCCTCCTAAACCACTAGCCCAATTTTATTCAAATGTTGGCTAAATGTTTATTACCTAATGCCAATTCAGATTTGTTCAAATGAAGTTGCCCCTCCTCCTGGGTGGTGCGACGCCCCCAAGGGGCACCAAAATCTTTGTAAATCTTCTTCTCATGAACCAGCAGTAGCAGAGACTTGATATTTGGTGTGCAGCTTCCTTTTGAGGTGTAGACTCAGATTTGTTCAAGAGAAGTTTGTGGGGCTATACTTGGCGTTGTTATGAGAGGGGCAAAATTTTTTGCCCCGCCCAAAATTTCTATTTTCCAAACCGAGAGGCTGATTTGAACCAAATTTTATGTGAGGGCTTATTGGGTCATGAGTACTTGATTTATGCAAAAAATATTTTTCCCGCAGCCCCGTGGGAACCGCAGGAGCTAAAAATAGAAAAAATTTAAAACGCCCATATCTCCAAAACTGCACGGCACTGAGAATTTTTATTTGGTGTGCAGCTTCCTTAGGACCAACAGAAAGGATTGGTAAAAAACAATTGCCATCGGTTTTATCATAGGGTACAGTTTCGGGACTTTGAAAAAGTGCTGAGTCAGCACTTTTTAACACTGTAGGCAATGGGAAAAACATTAAAAAATCTTCTTCTCCAGATCCAGCAGGCAGAATCTTTTGATATTTGGTATGCAACATTGTAGGGTGGATCTGATTCAAGTTTGTTCAAATCGGCCCCCTGGGTTTATATTTGGGCTCAGTATAGGAGCCCAAATTTGAACTTACTGCATTTCAGGCAAATTTCTTTGAAAATCTTCTTCTCCAGATCCAGCAGGCAGAATCTTTTGATATTTGGTATGCAACATTGTAGGGTGGATCTGATTCAAGTTTGTTCAAATCGGCTCCCTAGATTCATATTTGGGCTCACTGTAGGAGCTCGAATTCGAATTTAGTGCATTTCAGGCAAATTTCTTCAAAAATCTTCTTCTCCAGATCCAGCAGGCAGAATCTTTTGATATTTGGTATGCAATGTTGCGGGGTAGATCTGATTCAAGTTTGTTCAAATCGGCTCCCTGGATACATATTTGGGCTTACTATAGAAGCCCGAATTCGAACTTAGTGCATTTCAGGCAAATTTCTTAAAAAATCTTCTTCTCCAGATCCAGCAGGCAGAATCTTTTCATATTTGGTAAGCAACATTGTGGGGTGGATCTGATTCAAGATTGTTCAAATCGGCCCCCTGGGTTAATATTTGGGCTCAGTATAGGAGCCCGATTTCGAACTTAGTGCATTTCAGGCAAATTTCTTAAAAAATCTTCTTCTCCAGATCCAGCAGGCAGAATCTTTTGATATTTGGTATGCAACATTGTAGGGTGGATCTGATTCAAGTTTGTTCAAATCGGCCCCCTGGGTTCATATTTGGGCTCAGTATAGGAGCCCGATTTCGAACTTAGTGCATTTAGGCAAATTTCTTAAAAAATCTTCTTCTCCAGATCCAGCAGGCAGAATCTTTTGATATTTGGTATGCAACATTGTGGGGTGGATCTGATTCAAGTGTGTTCAAATCAGCTTCCTAGATTCATATTTGGGCTCACTATAGAAGCTCGAATTGGAACTTAGTGCATTTCATGCAAATTTCTTAAAAAATCTTCTTCTCCAGATCCAGCAGGCAGAATATTTTCATATTTGGTAAGCAACATTGTGGGGTGGATCTGATTCAAGTTTGGTCAAATCGGCCCCCTGGGTTTATATTTGGGCTCAGTATAGGAGCCCAAATTTGAACTTAGTGCATTTCAAGCAAATTTATTAAAAAATCTTCATCTCCAGATCCAGCAGGCAGAATCTTTTGATATTTGGTATGCAACATTGTGGGGTGGATCTGATTCAAGTTTGTTCAAATCGGCTTCCTAGATTCATATTTGGGCTCACTATAGAAGCTCGAATTCGAACTTAGTGCATTTCAGGCAAATTTCTTAAAAAATCATCTTCTCCAGATCCAGCAGGCAGAATCTTTTGATATTTGGTATGCAACATTGCAGGGTGGATCTGATTCAAGTTTGTTCAAATCGGCCCCCTGGATTCATATTTGGGCTCACTATAGAAGCTCGAATTCAAACTTAGTGCATTTCGGGCAAATTTCTTCAAAAATCTTCTTCTCCAGATCCAGCAGGCAGAATCTTTTGATATTTGGTATGCAACATTGCGGGGTGGATCTGATTCAAGTTTGTTCAAATCGGCCCCCTGGATTCATATTTGGGCTTAATATAGAAGCCCGAATTCGCACTTAGTGCATTTCAGGCAAATTTCTTCAAAAATCTTCTTCTCCAGATCCAGCAGGCAGAATCTTTTGATATTTGGTATGCAACATTGCGGGGTGGATCTGATTCAAGTTTGTTCAAATCGGCCCCCTGGATTCATATTTGGGCTTAATATAGAAGCCCGAATTCGCACTTAGTGCATTTCGGGCAAATTTATTAAAAAATCTTCTTCTCCAGATCCAGCAGGCAGAATCTTTTGATATTTGGTATGCAACATTGTGGGGTGGATCTGATTCAAGTTTGTTCAAATCGGCTTCCTAGTTTCATATTTGGGCTCAGTATAGAAGCTCGAATTCGAACTTAGTGCATTTCAGGCAAATTTCTTAAAAAATCTTCTTCTCCAGATCCAGCTTCAGAATCTTTTCATATTTGGTAAGCAACATTGTGGGGTGGATCTGATTCAAGTTTGTTCAAATCGGCCCCCTGGGTTTATATTTGGGCTCCGTATAGGAGCCCAAATTTTAACTTAGTGCATTTCAGGCATATTTCTTAAAAAATCTTCTTCTCCAGATCCAGCAGGCAGAATCTTTTGATATTTGGTATGCAACATTGTAAGGTGGATCTGATTGTGATTCATGAACGTATTTATTTGTAAAGTTGATAGAATCTTAGACAAAATTTGCAGAAAAGATCTACTATAGAAGGGGTGGTATCCAGGGTGAACCGTTTACCCAAATCTAGCAGTACTAATGCATTATTCACACAAATCTTCGTTCAAATTTTATGACCCCTCATTGGAACACACGCATTCAGCTCATTCCAACAAAGGTCATATGCCATGTTTTCGAGACAAAGGAATAAAAATTTTAGTTATTCATGAAATTTTTAGGCAACTGTTGTCTGTTATTCACATTGCTTCATGAAATTTCAGTACTTTTAGAAGTTACCTCAGTAATCAAGGGTTAATTCCCCTTAATTAAATGTCGCCTCTAAAAAACAACCACTTTGCATATCTTACCTTTTTACCAGCATAACTGCCAAAACTTGTCAGCATTCTTCGCAAAAATCGCTATTCAAATTTTAATTTTTGTCTCTTAAACATACATGTACATATCGCTTGTAAATACCCCTTTGGAATGAGCTTTTTGAGCTCATTCCAATGAGAGGTCGCACACCATGCTTTTTGAGTCAAAAAAGCAATTTTTTTAGTTATTCCAGAATTTCGTACGTAAAACACAGCTTTATGACTTCACATTAAAATGAGCTCTCTAAGCTTGTTCCAATCAACATTCACGCACTATGTCTTTCACACAAAAAATAAAATTTTCCATTTATTCAGGAACACTCTTACCCCCCCCCCCCCCCCCACACACACACACAAACACACACACACACACACAAACACAGACACACACATCTAAAAGTTCGTCAGCAAAAAAACAGTTACTTCAATTTTTAAATGCATTATAGGAACAACTTGCCTAATCAAATTTAAATACTTTTGCATCATTCTGTATCTAGAACAAACCATTTACCATATCTTTATGCAAAATTCTCCAGCATCATTCACAAAAAAACACCATTATTTATATATTCACATTTCTGTCTCAAAAATATACCTGATCTTCCCATACCCCTATTGGAATAAGCTGTTTGAGCTTGTTCCAATGGTGATAAAAAAAAATAAAATTTGTGAAAATTTTTGTTTTCTTGCATGCAAATATATACATTTAGCACATGGAAGATATCCACAGTTGGGGAGAGATGTCCAAGGCTATCTCTTCACATTCCTTGTTTGTGCTTCATGCTAAACCAGTTTGTCTGCAGAGATAAATTTGCTTTATTAAAAATCATTGGAGATTGGCCACACACCAATGATTTTAAATAAAACTAATTTTAGGTAACAAATGTTGAACTTCAAACAAAATCTATCACTCAACCAGTTAATGTTGATGAGGCATGACATGGTGAAGGTGACCTAAAATACTTCTTAGAGTCACTTTGTCAGGTGAGCGATTAAGGCCACGTGGGGCCTCTTGTTTGTTTTTGTAAACAAAGGCTGGTGGATTCAGTTTTTGTCTGGTATGTCGACTTTCCGGGAGATTTTGGCTCAAATTGACTCCAGGGCGGGAGGGTGGGAGGGGATAGCTAATTCCGGGAGAATCCCGGGCATTCCGGGAGAGTTAAAATGTCTGATAATGTTTTTGACTGGTCCGTCCATCAGTCTGTCAGTCCGTCAGTCAGTCCTACTTGTTTTCCGGACTTTTTTTCTGCACGCTTCCAGATATTGAGCTGATTTTTGGTATGTGAGTCTAACATGGTGGCCTACAGATCAAGTTTGCATTTTGTTCCACTCCACTGATTTTTACCAAAATTACGGCCCTTGGACTCTGAAAAATTCATGAAAATTACAGTTTTCCGGACTTTTTTTCTACACGCTTCCAGATATTGAGCTGATTTTTGGTATGTTAGTCTGGCATGGTGGCCTACAGATCAAGTTTGCATTTTGTTCCGCTCCACTGATTTTTACCAAAATTACGGCCCTTGAACTTTGAAAAGTTCATCAAAATTACAGTTTTGCGGACTTTTTTCCTACACGCTTCCAGATATTGAACTGATTTTTGGTATGTTAGTCTAACATGGTGGCCTACAGAACAAGTTTGCGTTTTGTTTCGCTCCACTGATTTTTACCGAAATTACAGCCCTTGGACTCTGAAAAATGCATCAAAATTACAGTTTTCCAGACTTTTTTTCTACAGGCTTCCAGATATTGAGCTGATTTGTGGTATGTTAGTCTGACATGGTGGCCTACAGATCAAGTTTGCATTTTGTTCTGCTCCACTGATTTTTACTGAAATTACGGCCCTTGAACATTGAAAAGTTCATCAAAATTATAGTTTTGCGGACTTTTTTCCTACACGCTTCCAGATATTGAACTGATTTTTGGTATGTTAGTCTAACATCAGGGTGCGTGGGGTATGTGAGCGTGCTCACTAAGGTTCTATATTTAAAATTTATTCTTAATTACAGTGGAACCCTGTTAATTGAATAACCACGTTGCCAATAAAAATTATTCAATTAACAGGAGTATTCAATTAACAGAGAGTGTGTGACTTTCCTGTATTCTAGAGATAAACTTAATATTTATTCTATTATATCTTGTTTGACAGAGCTCCATGAGCTCTGTCAAACAAAATTTAATAGATTATATGCCTGTACTGGATGAGCTGAGGCCAAATAGGTCTATAAATAAAGGAATACTCGGGAGAGTTAGGGTAATTCCTCTACAAGTTACAAGATTTTTTATTCTATTAACAGGAGTTTACTCTTTAACCTGTATTCAATTAACAGGTCAAATTTGTACTGGAAGTATGGTAAATGGTTTTGTGTTGGGAAAGTGTATTCAGTTAACAGGGTTATTCAGTTAAGAGATATCCAATTAAGTGGGCTCCACTGTATATGTTTTTTACCTGCGTAGCCAGCGGCAGAGCAGGTCTAGTAACCGCTCGACTCCGTCCGTCCGTCCGTCCGTCTGTCAGTCCGTCCATCCGAAACACTTCTTCCGTCAAAGTTTTCTTGGCTTCTATGAAAGGGAATGATTTTATATTTGATCTGCTGCTTCATAATGAAGGTCATATTTAATATGGAGGGATTTCATTGTAACTTGGTAGGATGACTCCGTATGATGTCTAGATGAGAATTTCCCCATTTGGTCGTGATCTATCAACCGTGATGACTGCCCGAGCCCAAAACCCAAAAACCTTTAGCACAGTCTATAGGTCGTATTTATGGAGGGATTTCATTGTAACTAGGTAGGCTGACTCCATATGTTTAGATGAGAACGTCCCCTTTTAGTCGTGATTGGTCAACTGTGAAGGCTACAGGGGCCCGAAGCCCAAAAATCTTTAGCACAGTCTACAGGTCATATTTATGAAGGCATTTCATTGTAACTTGGTAGGATGACTCCAGATAATGTCTAGATGAGAACGTCCCCTTTTGGTTGCGATCACTCAGCCGTGATGGCTGCCCAAGTCCAAAACCCCAAAACGATTAGCGCAGTCTATAGGTCGTATTTATGGAGGGATTTCATTGTAACTTGGTAGGTTGACTCCATATAATGTCTAGATGATAACGTCCCCTTTTGGTTGTGATTGGGCAACTGTGATGGCTACAGGGGCCTGAAGCCCAAAAACATTTAACACAGTCTACAGGTCATATTTATGAAGGGATTTCATTGTAACTTGGTAGGATGACTCCAGATAATGCCCAGATGAGAACGTCCCCTTTTGGTCGCGATCATTCAGCCATGACAGCTGCCCGAGCCCAAAACCTGAAAAACTTGAGCACAGACTACAGGTCGTATTTAAGATGGGATTTCATTGTAACTTGGTAGGATGACTCAGTATAATGTCTAGATGAGAACATCCCCTTGTGGTTGTGATTGTTCAACCATGATGGCTACACAGGCCCCAAGCCTGAAAACCTTTAGCACAGTCTACAGGCCATATTTATGAAGGGATTTCATTGTAACTTGATAGGATGACTCGTTTTGGAATAATTTCACTGTAACTTGGTAACTTCTTATCAACCTACCTCAATTGTTTACAACAGGCTTGCACTACAGTGGAAGAACCTAACTCGGATAAAATACTCTCTATTTTAATCTTTCCCAAGATTTGGGAAAGAAAAGTGGTGTAAAAACTCCACGAAAAAATAAGCCAAAACTGGGCCGAGCGCCATCGGCGCACACCCAGTATGGGACGCTCTTCCATAGAACAAATCTATGACTTCCGTCACAGTGCGCAATGCATCAATTCGCCATTATTTTTCTATCCGAAGCACGAGCAGGATGTGTTTCCGCCATATGCATTATGAAACAGTGATAATTCAACTCGTGGATAATGGTTTTCCTGTGACTGGAATTATGGATCTGAAGATCGTATAATAACAGGACTGTGTTTTATATATTCTCGTTTATATTTTCAACCACATTCTCATTGTTTATTAATTACTATTCCGTTTTCGCGAATGTTTTGCGACATCGTGTCATCGCGATTCGACAATGAATTTTTTCGGTTGATAAAAAATTTTATTGGAGTCGGTGTCGGCCGTCTGGGTTCTGCCACCTTCTCTCGTAGTTGAGGGTGTTCTTCTACTTTCTGTTTCTGTTGAGTTCACCTTTTTCTTCTACTGCTCTCACCTCTGTTCTTTCCAGTTCGGTTCCTTTAGGGCAATTCCTTTTGCCCTCGCCATTGGTGCATTCTCGAGTCTGTTTCGTCCGCACACGCGGGTGGTGTGGAATGCAGTCGTTTCGGGAGCCCCCCGACTCGACCACGTCTGGTGTGAGTTTGACCCCCTCCGTGGGGGATGTGCAGCTCCTCCCGCACCCGCAGGGGGGGGGGGGCACTGTCATTTCGGGGCCTCCCGACTCGAGTTCACCTTTTTCTTCTACTGCTCTCACCTCTGTTCTTTCCAGTTCGGTTCCTTTAGGGCAATTCCTTTTGCCCTCGCCATTGGTGCGTTCTCGAGTCTGTTTCGTCCGCACACGCGGGTGGTGTGGAATGCAGTCGTTTCGGGAGCCCCCCGACTCGACCACGTCTGGTGTGAGTTTGCCCCCCCCCCCCCTCCATGGGGGATGTGCAGCTCCTCCCGCTCCCGCGGGGGGTGGTGAATACTTTCATTTTGGGTCGCCCGATTCGACCACATCTGATGAGAATTGCTCCTCCTCCGTGGGGGATGTGCAGCTCTTCCCGCACCAGCGGGGGGTGGGGACCGCTTTTGTTTTGGGGCTTCCCGATTCGACCATGTCTGGTGAGAGTTATTCCCCTTCCGTGGGGAATGTGCAGTGTTTTACCGTGGTGGATACTGCAGGAGCTGTTGGTTTTCTGGTGTAGAGATATCTGGTTCCGGGACTATGCGCCCTCTCCAGTCGACATCTGAGGCTGTCACTAGGGTTGTGACTCCTCCTTTGGAGGCCGAGCTTGGTGGCTCTCTCCACTTTTCCGCCAGTTCCAACAGCTCCCGTCGTATCTGCTGCTACTGCTGTTCCGTCTACAATGTCATTGGGCACCGTTTTTAGCCGGCCTCGGCTTCTCCCTGCCAGGGTCTGCAGGGATGTCTGTAGTGTGGTTGTGGGGTTTCGGCCTCAGCCTTCCCAGACTTCCACTCGGCGAAGTCAAATGGGGCTGCCGACTGAACCCCATACTGTGTCCTCTCAGCCATTGAGCACAGTAGTTTTATACCTGCAGTGGTCTGCTGCGGTGTCTGTTTGTGTAGACGTGGGGGTATCGGCCTCAGCCTTCCCGACTTCAACTCGGCGAAGTTGGAAGTGGCTGCCGGCCGGACCCTCTCCTGTGGGTCGAGCACCACAGTTGTCATTGGATTCGGTTGTTCTTAGTGGGACACTATGAACTCTGTGGCGTTTCCGTCCCTCATTCTGGCCACACGACCAGTTTTGGGGGTCCAACGTCTTTTGTGTAGCCTGGACCTTCTGCCCTGCAGAGGTCAGCAGGGACTCTCATGAGTTCCTGCTATGTTGATCCTCGGGGTGTGTCACACCCCTATACACGTCTGGCTTCAGACGTTTTCGGCTGCCGCCCGTCGTCCCACGTCGGGTCTTTGGAGGATCATGACCCTTCGCTGGTTCAGAGGGTCAGCGGTGAAGCCACTTTGTCGGTTCGTTCCCCTGTCGAACCGGCTTGTACGGGCAGTGAGCTTAGGGAGGCCCTCTCCTTACTCACTCAGGTTCTGTCAACGAGCCTTCCTGTTGCTTCCAGCGAGGCAGCGAGTGGTTTCCAGGCGCCTCCTATGGCGCCGCCTCCCGGGATTGGAAACAGGCCGCTTTCTGATCCCCTGGTGTTCCGACACCATGGGAGGCGTTGGCTGGTTTGCCCACAATGGGCTATATGTCTTCCGACTCAGGGGAAGAGTCAGACATGCTTGATGTCGAGAGCCAGCAGTCTTCGGACTTGGGGGCAGCTCTTGATTTCGTGTTTGGGTTCCTTCCAGATCTCAAACCATCTAACCAGTCGACAGTGTCAGCCAGGCCGTGATCATCGGTCGCGCGCCAACAGTCTATGGAGCAACCTGCTTCTGGGCGTCTTCGACCGTGCCCTTCGGTACAGTTGGTTGAAGCATTTTCAGTCTTGGACTCTAAGCTAAGTTTCAAGGCTATGAAGGCTCCGTTCTTCACCAGGGTTGACACCTTTTTGTCTCGGGCGCGTTATCGTTCCTGCGATTCCGCCAATCCGTCGGTCTACCAGACTTTGACGGTTTTGGATCCGGACTCCAATTCCCTCGGGCTTTCCAAGTCCACGTCTGCCGTCATTCCGATGACGACTCTGGAGTCCACATTGGGCTTATCGAGAGAGATGCTTGGTATGCTTTCTCTCTCCGATCACGTCGTCTCAGCTTTTGCTGCTTATCTGCCTTCAGATAAGATTGTCGAGGTACAGGCTCCTTTGCATGTGCTGTCCAAGGCGCTCATAAATCTTACTCACACGCATGCCTGTAACACGGCTAATCTGGAATTAGTTCGAAGGGACTCTGTGCGGGACACAGGCCGATCCCTTCCTGTGGAGCAGTACGCTGCTCTTCGATCTGCTTTTTTGACAGGTCCGCAACTTTTCCATGATTCTGTGTTGACGGTCCGGGATGACGTCCTACATCATTCCAACGATCAGCTGCTGTTTCTTCAGCTTGATCAGCCTTCTAGGGTAGGCACGGGCCGTTCAAAGCCTAACAAGTACCCTCTGCGAAGCAAAAGGGGCTGATCCTTCTGCCACCGCTTCTGCTTCTTACTCAAGGGGTAAGGGTAAGCGTCGGCAGTCTTGAGGGAACTCCCAGGATTCTTCATTCAGTAGAGGTGTTTTCTCCTCTCGCGAGCCTCGTCGGGGGTTCGCAATGAAGGTCCTCACCTCGACTCGTCCTGGGTTGGAGGAAGGATAGCAGAGTTCGCAGACCGTGGGCCACCATCACATCCGATCCTTGGATGTTAGATGTTTCACGTTCCGATTCATTGGGCGTTACGGAAGTATCTCAGGTTCTTTTTTCTGGGGCGAGTTTACCAGTTCAAGGCCATGCCTTTCGGCCTCGACCTGGTTCCTTGGTCCTTCACCAGACCGATGTTGCATGTGATAGCTTTCCATCGCACACAGTCCAGGGTGACTACTTCGGCATATCTGGATGATATCCTCCAGGGGCATTCCAATGCTGCCTTCCTGGAGTCGGATGTCGCCACTCTGTTGAGCTTGCTCACGTCGCTTCGTTTCAGAGTCAACGAGAAGTCGGACCTGGTCCCTTCTCAGTCGTTTTATCATCTGGGGATGGCTTTCCGCACACAATTCAATTTGGTAGGGGTTCCCCAGGCCAAGGTTGTGATTCTCTCAGCTTTTGCTCCGACTCTGTCTCAGTCCACATCCACGACAGCTCGGAGTTTTCTTCGGCTATTCGGTCTCTGCTGTTCGGTGACGGATCTCATTCCTCTAGGTCGGCTGCGTGTCAGACCTCCCCAACACTTTCTGCTCAGTCGTTGGAGGCTGAATGTAGATTTTCTGGATCTGGTGCTTCAGTTTCCAGACTATCTTTATCCTCACCTTCTCCTCTGGGCGGATGTCCAGTGGCTTTCGCAGGGTGTTCCATTGTACTTACCCACGTCCGATCGCGTTCTGACGGCAGATGCCAGCGATCTCGGATGGGGTGCGACGTTGGATCCTCTAGGTCTTTCCATTTCACAGGATGGTGGACCAGGATCATGCAGCTCTACACATCAACCAGAAGGAGCTTCTTGCTCTTCTTCTGCGTTTCACGCAGTGGATCCCTCACCTGTCGAATCGCCAGGTCCTTCTGTTGTCCGACCATTCGACGGTGGTTGCTTACATTCGGAACCAGGGCGGCACGCACTCTGTTCCAATGTACGTATTGGCTTGAGATCTTATACTGCTCGCTCAGGATGTCCACGCCGGGGTGGCTGTTCGTCACATTCCCGGTCGCATGAACGTCCTAGCCGACTCCCTGTCCCGTCGGGGCAGGGTCATTTCCACCAGGTGGATGCTCCACATGGCGGGTTTCATCGATCTCTTGTGACTAGTTGGAACCATCCGGTGGACACTTTCGTGTCCCCGTGTCCAGATGCTCTGGCTTTCGCCATGGACGCTCTGGCCCTCCTTTGGGATGGTCTTGTCGGCTACACCTTCCTACCGGTTCCAATTCCGCCTCAGGTTCTCACCCAGATATGACCCTGCAGTCGTTGAATCCTTTCGATCACACCCGTCGCTTCGGTGGGTGTGGATCAATCTGCTCCGCTCTCTATTAGCGGCGGTTCCGGCATGTCTCCCTCTACCTCGCGACTTTCTTTGCCAAAGTCGCTCGGGAGGTTTTCAAGTTGACCTGACTTCATTGTGCCTTCGCACATGTCTTTTATCGGGTCCTGTCTTCTCCGTAGTGGTTTTTCGATACACGCAGTGGAGTTGCTTTTCTTCAAGGAGGCACTCACTCCACTGGTTTAGCCTCTGTGGCTAAGTGGAAGGTTCTTCTGTCGATGGTGTGCGATCACTCTGTTGCTTCTGTCACTCCTTCGATCACACTGCTTGCAGAGTTTTCTGGTATATGTTTGTTTCTGGGGATCTCCAGCAATGTGTACTTGTCCATGCTTCGGAGACATTTTTTTCCTATGTGATACCGCATTGTTTCGACACTCATCCTTGCCTCTCCAAGCTTGTTCAGCTCTTTTCCTTGAAAAGGCCTAGGACTTTGCAGTTTACTCCAAGATGGTCACTTTCTTGGGCGCTGCTCTGCTTGGGGGTGGGGGCATTCACGCCTTTATCCTGGATGAATATGCGTTTTCCCACATGCCAGATCTCTCCTGCATCCATTTCTTGATGGACTTGTCTTGCTATTCGTGCAGCTTCCGCTCGTCTAGCTACTGGTGATTGTATTACCAATTGTTTTTTCTGCCACGAGGTGCGTGCGTTGTCTTCCTCTTTTAATAACTCTGTCATGTTGTCGGATGACTGATGTTATACAGGCAGCCTTCTGGAGAAATGCTACATTCTCCTTTTCTCTGTGACAGTAGCAGGAGCTGACAGAGACCCTTGGGGCCCTCTTTCTTCGGCTCAGGATGTTGTCTATCCAAGCTTTTCAGCTTTTTTCAGGGTCGGTTCCAGCTTTGTGCTGTTACTGCCCTTTCTGACTGTGCATCGCACTTCACCATACGCCTCATCTTTCATTGGCTTTTCTAATGTTTGTGATGCTATGGTTTGATAGGCCTAGTGATCTCTTCCTCTGTCCATGGTCCCAGTGCTATTGAGTTATGTGTGGGTTGGTTATGTGATTCCCTCCAGCCTTTTGTCTATTCAGCCTGTTGTAAACAATTGAGGTAGGTTGATAAGAAGTATAAATTTTATAGTAAATTTCCTTTCTTATTATACCTACTGAAATTGTTTACATGGAGGCCCTCCCGTCTTCTTATTCGGGTAAGAATCCTTCCTCCCCGCTGATCACATAACTCCTGTGTTGTTCGGAATCAAAAGAACGACGAATTGATGCATTGCGCACTGTGACGGAAGTCATGGATTTGTTCTATGGAAGAGCGTCCCATACTGTGTGTGCGCCGATGGCGCTCGGCCCAGTTTTGGCTTATTTTTTCGTGGAGTTTTTACACCACTTTTCTTTCCCAAATCTTGGGAAAGATTAAAATAGAGAGTATTTTATCCGAGTTAGGTTCTTCCACTGTAGTGCAAGCCTGTTGTAAACAATTTCGGAAGGTATAATAAGAAAGGAAATTTACTATAAAATTTATACTTTCGTTGACATACATTAACTGTGAGGGCCACATACATTAACTGTGATGGCCACATTAACCCACCTCTCAATTCTTTAGTAGAGTCTACACCTCATATTATTAAGTCTCCCCTTTCCAGAAGGGAGACATATTGTTTTAGTGCATATTCTTCTTCTTCTTCTTCTCCTTCTTCTTCTCCTTCTTCTCATACAAACTTTGTCCGGGCCATGACTTTTTTGTCTTTTGATCTACACCTTAGATACTTGGCATGTGGATGTATCACCATGAGCCAGTGTGTAGTGTACCATAGTGCCCTTTATGTGACCTTGACCTTGACCTTTGACCTGAAGGTCAGATTTATGTGTTTTTTTAAGGGAAACATCACACAAACTTTGTCCAGGCCATAACATTTTTGTTTTTTGACCTACACCTTAGATACTTGGCATGTGGATGTATCACTATGAACCGGTGTGCAGTGTACCATAGTGACCTTCATGTGACCTTGACCTTTGACCTGAAGGTCAGATTTATGCGCTTTTTAAGGGAAACTGTCTGGACCAGAACTTTTTTGTATTTCGAGTCAGGCTTTAGATATTTGGCATGTGGATGTATCACCATGAGCCAGTGTGTAGCGTACCATTGTGACCTTCATGTGACCTTGACCTTTGATCTGAAGGAAACTTTGTCCGGACCAAAACTTGTTTGTCTTTTGAGCCAGGCCTTAGATATTTGGCATGGTATTTTATTATATATCTCAATTATTTGCCTCACTGTTATCGTCTACACTGTTCATCTTGGGGCATGTGCCCCCTTTTTCATGTATTATTCATGTATTTTATTTTCATGTATTATCATGTATTATACATTTTAAAAGATTAGGCTTAAATAAACAGTGTAGTCCTTTCCACAAAGCAGTAGTTATCTTCACTTGTTTGCCCACTGTCCTTGTAACATTCATGCCATCAATATATTTATATACATTTTACTGGGGGGTCATAAAAGTTGTGTAACGTAACCTGTCAGTTTACCATGTTCTGGATGTAGTTTTCAAGGTACTGCCCTCCTCACTTTTTCCAATCAAGCATTACAAATTGTCATGGAAATTTATTTAAAAGGTCATGAAGGTCAAGGTGCATGAACTCTGTTACGTGGATCCGATATTGCTAACCAGTTGACCTTCTGGTTTGTCGTATCCACAATTTTTCAATACAGATCTTCAATGACATGATCTATTCTAGCAGGAGATCAATATTGATCTGCACCTTAATGTCATTTACTATTGCTGAGGAAGTTCCGTTATGTGAAACTATGTGTTGCACCACAATATCCCATTAATTTAAAAGAAGAAACTCCCAACCTAACATGGGATATTGTAGATCAGCCCAGTTTAGATGCCTATTGCTAAGCCACTGTACATAGAAAGGCTGTGGGTGAGTGTAAATTCAGAACACTTGTCCAGACCGCTAAGGGTTAATGTCCTGTGTTCTGACCACTCAGCTAATAACCGTGGGGCACCATGGCATTGTGTACTAAGGCATACTACAGTTGATGGTGCATTTGTCTTCAACCAATGCTAACCCTGCTTGTGTATAGTTAGAAATTTGAGGAGTCTGACAGTTGCATGCCACCTGCCCGGTGGTTCTATCCAGGTACTCCAGCTTCCTCTACTCATAACACTGTCCAACATGAGGTGACGTTGGCTGTCAAAAGTTTTTAAACCCCAATAAATAAACCCCAATAAGCATAAACATCACAGCATAATCTCAGGTCTATAGAAGCTAATGGCCCAAGAGACTATTCTACTTTATAAGCCATCGGTGATAACTACCCCAAACTTATAAACTTTTTCTGGAATTGCTTGAGCCTAGTTCTCGGACAGTTAACTTTTTCGCTACCAGCTGCCATCAGAAGCAGACTCACCAGTGCCATGCATTTTGTGGTAATTAATATTCCTGTATTTAGGATATATTAGGGGTAATATCTAGTATCTCACCAACCACTTGGAGCAGAGAGTTCAATCTTCCCAGGTAGTTATACATGGCCTATCAGGCCTGGCATTTTCAGGAGAGCGATTTATTCGCTCGCCTACTGCTCCCCCTAAAAAAATTGAGGAGGGCGAAAAATAGGCCTCCTAGCCTTAGAAATTAATAATTACCACAGCAGTCTATGCTTAAAACCCATAGGTTTTCAGATCTCTGCTATGTCAGTGGTCTCTGCAATATGGCCACACTGCCCCTCCCACACCTCCGGGCCTTACCAAGGCCCGGAGGTGTGGGAAGGGCAGTTTAGCCGTTTCACAGAGACAACATGGTTAGCAGTACTAAATATAATATAGAAAGCCCACAAGGCAGAATTTGTTAATAGTACAACTTCATTTTGCCACTTTCAGCTTTTGTAAGCTTGAGGAGAGCTAATCGCTCCCCTAGGCCATGTGAGGAGAGCAATTTTTAGCCCTCCTGCATTTTTAAGAATGACAGGCCTGGCCTATGCATAGCCAGTTTGCCGATGCCACATAGGTCACATGACCCTGGTGGCCATCTTGGATTTTACAAAAATTTTGTGATTTTTACCAATTATTGCTGTATAATATATGGGAAATGGGTCAATATCATCTGAAACGTGTCTGTTAGTTATTGACTTAGACTAATGATGGACAGTAAAATGATATATTACATTAGCCGTCCCCTACCTGTGACAGGAGAGGGCCCATCATCATCATCATTATTCTCATCCAAATCTTCATTGCTGAGATCATCACTATCTGAGTCATGAAATATACAGCCAATACTTTCCTCCAGGCTCATTCATTAGCGAGAAGACATTTCCAAAACAACGTGTGTAGAAAACAAAACGCAAGTGATGCTCCCAAGAAATTATCTCACTCTAACATGGATGAATGATTTGACCTTGACTGACTATGCCTTGCTTGACCTTGACCTCTTTTTGGCGGTAAATTGCCTGTCGCCAATAGGAGAATGCTCCTGCATCACATACGAAAAGAAGACACCAGAGAATAATAGGAGTTGCTTCCCTAAGACCACAGTTCACCATAGACACATACAGAATTTGCAATTATGTGAGAGTGGCATTGGCCCTGAACTTCGCATTTATGTGAGAATGGTAGAGCTGCAGGGTATATCTATAAACCGATATATACCGGTATTCAAACCAATATCGATTGAATACCGGTGTAATTACAAAAATATTGGTTAATCGTCATTATTTATTAACCCACAATTTAATTTTCAAGATGACTTGAGTTTTTTAACTGCAGCCCTGAATGAATAATATTGTCCCTTCACCCAAGGAATTGTCTGCATGCGCCCACGTAATATACAAATTTCCCAGTTGAAAAAATAATTTTTAAAATTTCAACAAAACTGTATCATGTGACCCATCATTGGAACGAGCTCCTTGAGCTCGTTCCAATAAGGGGTTCACATGATATTCTTTTGTAGAAGTTTTGGGGGAAAATCTGATAAACTGATTTTTAAAATAATAAATTTTGATATCGTCTGCGTTGGTAAATGTTTTTCGAACTGCATCATCAAGGCATGCTGATTCCTTCTGACTGTGATGCCTCAAGTCTCGATTGTGGTACTTATTTCCATATATCTCAGCAGTTTTCGATATACCGGTATACCGCGGAATGTGTTTGAATACCGATACCGGTGTAACAGGAAATTTACTCCCCCCCCCCCCTGAAAATCCCCCCCACACAGGGGGGGGGGGGGTTAAATATTCTAGGAAATATACCCCCTCCCCTGAAAATTTACCCCCCCCCCCTTTCCTTAATTTGGCTGTTGATAATATATTACTTGATTTTAGGTATAGTGGGGATATTGACAAGGATGTGTGATAGAAATATTATTGTTTTACCATAATAAGGCATATCTGTTGAGCATGTTAAGAACAAAATATAAGTTTGAGCACAATATATATATTAACTGTTTTATCTCATAACATTAGGCCACCCTTAATACTACTACTACTAATAATAATAATACTTAGGTCAGCCGCTGATTTATCATGGTTCTCCTAAGAGAAGGCCATCATTTTCCCTGCACTCAACTCCCTCTCCTCCCTCCTTTCCTCCCAACATTCAGATATAAACTGTTTAATAATGTTCCTGATTTCCACATTTTCAGTTTCTTCAGTAACCATTCCTACCCTCTCCCTTGTGTCCCCTTTCAGCCATCTATCCTTTATTATTTCTTCTTCATTTCAATAATATGTTTGTTGGGTATAATATCACTTGAAAATTATATTTTATCGTTTGTTTTCATTGCTAATTTAAAGAGTTGACGTCTAAACCATGATTTCCTTGATTTCCCACAGCTGTGTCTCTATCCCTGTTTGAGAATGTTCTGATACCAAAGATTGGGATTGGGGGCACATAAATATAACAGCCTATAGTAAGAATAAGCAACCGAATGTTTAAAAAAAAACATGTCTCGCTTTGTAGTGGTGGGGGGGGGGGGGGGGGGGAGGTAAATTTCCTAGGTGGGGGGAATATTTCCTAGGAAATCTTCCCCCTTGGGGGGTGAATATCCCAGGAAATGTTCCCCTGGGGGGGAACATTTCCCAGGATATTTACCCCCCTGGGGGGAAGATTTTCAGTGGGGAAGATTTCCTGTGACACCGGTATTCATTTTTTAATATCGTGCAGCCCTTGAGAATAGCAGCGAAAGAGTTGAATCTGAAGATGGTTCACAATTTAGGTTTTCTGCCAGAATGCATAGCACGCACTTTCTGTTACTGGGATTAATCATTTTCAATTAGAAGAGTAATATTCCAAGCATGAAAGTACCGTATTTACTCTATGTATTGGGACACTCTATGATTTGGGACACACATTTTTTCCCGAAAACTATATTTTTTTTATGCTCCAAAGTTTGGGACATTCAGGGGGATTTGTTTCCAGTTGGCCCGTCACTAGTAGCCGACGACACTCATAAAAAAAATTCTTGAGTAACTAAAAATTTTCATTTTTTGCTTCCAAAACATAGCTTATGATCTCTCATTGGAACGAGTGCATTTAAAACATAGCTTATGATCCCTCATTGGAATGAGCGCATTTAAAACATAGCTTATGATCCCTCATTGGAACGAGCGCAATACGCTCGTTCCAATGAGGGATCCTAAGCTATGTTTTGGAAGCAAAAAATGAAAATATAAAAAAACATTGGACGGCGATTTTCGTATATGATGACGAATCACACACAACTTTATTCTGCATCAAATCAAGACTAGGCTGTGTTCTTTCCCCATTTTCTAAGAATTGGGACACCTGTGAAAATAATTATTTTTAGCTGTCCCAATACATAGAGTAAATACGGTAGTTTAAATCATGAAATTAAACTAGTAATAAGAATATCCTGACAGCTTGGTGGTGTTTATTGGAAAAATTGATAGGTGTGAATGATTAAATAATTTTATATGAATCCATTTGGGATTCAAACTATTTGTAATTGTTTCATTCTCCAGGAGGATCACATCGTATCATTGTTTCCCACTGAGTATAGAAGTAAAGGTGTTTTATGATCGCGTGACATGGTCTTGTCATGAGTGGAATAGTGTGATAACATTTTGTTTCTATTCATGTTGTCAGAAGCTGGTTTATGTAATACCAAGAAAGGTTATGCGTCTCAGGCAAACCCACAATTGAAATTAAACCTCATTGTTGAATGTTTTTAAATCCCAATAAATTAAGGTGTGATGTGAATGTATCCGGATCCTATTTCCATAGTAAAATTGTTCGCATGTTGCTTGTATTCTTTGTTTTTTATGTTTATATGTTATGTACCCATGTGTGGAACAAATAACAATAAAGTATTATTAGTGTCTTGCAAATTTAGTATGAAATAATGAGACTTTAACTCCTTGCTTGCTGCTGGCAGATATTCCTGCCCAGCACAGAGTTTCTCTTGTAATTGAAATCAGTATAAGTTGGGCACATTTAATCGTATTTTCCCCCGTAAACTGAATGGATTTTTTCACCAATGATTTCTTGTGTTACATTTAGATTAATTTTTCACCAAATCTAGTCATGGCTGCTTTACAGCAGCCATGACTAGATTTTATGAAAAATATCTTGAAAATACTCAGCAGACTAAGAGTTAAAATATGAATTTTTTTGATTGATGTATATTTATTTGCCACAAAGCATGATTAAAATACAGTATCCATTTATTATACCCCCCCCCCCCCCCCCCACCCCCCCTCCGCAAACAAAGTTTGGGAGGATATGTAGGAATCACCCTGTCCGTCCGTCTGTCCATCCTTATAAGCGCAACTCCTAAACCATTTGAAGAATTTTCATGAAACTTGACACAATGGAAGAACTCCATATGAAGATGTGCATGTCTGAGTCAATATAATTCCATTCTGACATTTCCAAGGGGAGATAATCTAACTTATACCATCTGTCCATCCTTGTAAGCACAACTCCTTCTAAACCGTTTGAAGAATTTTCATGAAACTTGACACAATGGAAGAATTCCACATGAAGATGTGCATGAAGCAATATAATTCCGTTGTGACATTTCCAAATGGAGATAATCTAACTTATACATTTCAACTGCTGCATCAAATGGTTGTGTCCTCAGAAGCGCAACTCCTCTTGAACCGTTCAATGAATTTTCATGAAACTTTACATAATGGAAGAACTTCATATGAAGATGCGCATGAAGCAATATAATTCCGTTCTGACATTTCCAAGGGGAGATAATCTAACTTATACATTTCAATTGCCTCATCATGTGGTTGGGACTCCTTTACCTTAATACAAATTAATGTACATGTACCAAAAAAGCTACAACTGAGGCACGGGGGGTATCACTTTGTGAGCTTGCTCACAGAACCTCTAGTTACAATTGTGTAAACATTCAGTTTCAGTATTCTACAGAAACTAACTCAAAAATTATGAGGTTGATATTTAGTTTTTGAAAAATGTGTGTAAATCTAACTAAACACAAGTGTACTTGATATTTCTTTATTAACAGGTAGAGTTCTAAATTTTTGTTCACATGTCTTTGCCTTGTTACTATAGGCATTCCCCCAGGCCTGACATTCTTAAAAATGCAGGAGGGCTAAAATTCGCTCCCCTTGCATGGCTAAGGGGAGCGATTAGCTCTCCTTAAGCTTACAAAAGCTAAAAGTGGCAAAATGAAGTTTTACTATTAATGAATTCTGCCTTGTGGGCTTTGTACATTTTATTTAGTGTTACTAACAAGGTAGTCTCTATGAGATGGCTACACTGCCCCTCCCACACCTCCAGGCCTCGGTAAGGTCCAGAGATGTTGGAGGGGCAGTGTGGCCGTCTTACAGAAAACACTAAAATAGCTCTGAAAAGTTGAGAGTTACTATTTTCTAAGGCCAGACGGTCTAGTTTTCACACTCCTTAATTTTTTTAAGGCGAGCAGTAGGCAAGCGAATAAATCGCTCTCTTGAAAATGCCAGGCCTGCACTCCCCCATATATTGTAACAAGGCAAATCCGTACAGATGAAATAAATTCACTTCAAAGATAAGGTGAACCATAACTACAGAATATGGAACCTTTAAGTTGTGGTACCTATTTTTATTAGCTCACCTGAGCGAAGCTCAAGGGGAGCTTTACTAATCACTTTCTGTCCGGCGTCCATCGTCCGTCGTCGTCCGTCCGGCGTTAACTTTACATTATCGACTTCTCCTCCTAAACCACTAGCCCAATTTTATTCAAATGTTGGCTAAATGTTTATTACCTAATGCCAATTCAGATTTGTTCAAATGAAGTTGCCCCTCCTCCTGGGTGGTGCCACGCCCCCAAGGGGCACCAAAATCTTTGTAAACCTTCTTCTCATGAACCAGCAGTAGCAGAGACTTGATATTTGGTGTGCAGCTTCCTTTTGAGGTGTAGACTCAGATTTGTTCAAGAGAAGTTTGTGGAGCTATACTTGGCGTCGTTATGGGAGGGGCAAAATTTTTTGCCCCGCCCAAAATTTCTATTTTCCAAACCGAGAGGCTGATTTGAACGAAATTTTATGTGAGGGCTTATTGGGTCATGAGTACTTGATTTATGCAAAAAAAAATTTTCCCGCAGCCCCGTGGGAACCGCAGGAGCTAAAAATAGAAAAAATTTAAAACGCCCATATCTCCAAAACTGCACGGCACTGAGAATTTTTATTTGGTGTGCAGCTTCCTTAGGACCAACAGAAAGGATTGGTAAAAAAAAATTGCCATCGGTTTTATCATAGGGTACAGTTTCGGGACTTTGAAAAAGTGCTGAGTCAGCGCTTTTTAACACTGTAGGCAATGGGAAAAACATTAAAAAATCTTCTTCTCCAGATCCAGCAGGCAGAATCTTTTGATATTTGGTATGCAACATTGTAGGGTGGATCTGATTCAAGTTTGTTCAAATCGGCCCCCTGGGTTCATATTTGGGCTCAGTATAGGAGCCCGATTTCGAACTTAGTGCATTTCAGGCAAATTTCTTAAAAAATCTTCTTCTCCAGATCCAGCAGGCAGAATCTTTTGATATTTGGTATGCAACATTGTGGGGTGGATCTGATTCAAGTTTGTTCAAATCGGCCCTCTGGGTTTATATTTGGGCTCAGTATAGGAGCCCAAATTTGAACTTACTGCATTTCAGGCAAATTTCTTTGAAAATCTTCTTCTCCAGATCCAGCAGGCAGAATCTTTTGATATTTGGCATGCAACATTGTAGGGTGGATCTGATTCAAGTTTGTTCAAATCGGCTCCCTAGATTCATATTTGGGCTCACTATAGGAGCTTGAATTCGAACTTAGTGCATTTCAGGCACATTTCTTCAAAAATCTTCTTCTCCAGATCCAGCAGGCAGAATCTTTTGATATTTGGTATGCAACGTTGCGGGGTAGATCTGATTCAAGTTTGTTCAAATTGGCCCCCTGGATTCATATTTGGGCTTACTATAGAAGCCCGAATTCGAACTTAGTGCATTTCAGGCAAATTTCTTAAAAAATCTTCTTCTCCAGATCCAGCAGGCAGAATCTTTTCATATTTGGTAAGCAACATTGTGGGGTGGATCTGATTCAAGTTTGTTCAAATCGGATCCCTGGGTTAATATTTGGGCTCAGTATAGGAGCCCAATTTCGAACTTAGTGCATTTCAGGCAAATTTCTTAAAAAATCTTCTTCTCCAGATCCAGCAGGCAGAATCTTTTGATATTTGGTATGCAACATTGTAGGGTGGATCTGATTCAAGTTTGTTCAAATCGGCCCCCCTGGGTTCATATTTGGGCTCAGTATAGAAGCCCGATTTCGAACTTAGTGCATTTAGGCAAATTTCTTAAAAAATCTTCTTCTCCAGATCCAGCAGGCAGAATCTTTTGATATTTGGTATGCAACATTGTGGGGTGGATCTGATTCAAGTTTGTTCAAATCGGCTTCCTAGATTCATATTTGGGCTCACTATAGAAGCTCGAATTTGAACTTAGTGCATTTCATGCAAATTTCTTAAAAAATCTTCTTCTCCAGATCCAGCAGGCAGAATCTTTTCATATTTGGTAAGCAACATTGTGGGGTGGATCTGATTCAAGTTTGTTCAAATCGGCCCCCTGGGTTTATATTTGGGCTCAGTATAGGAGCCCAAATTTGAACTTAGTGCATTTCAAGCAAATTTATTAAAAATCTTCTTCTCCAGATCCAGCAGGCAGAATCTTTTGATATTTGGTATGCAACATTGTGGGATGAATCTGATTCAAGTTTGTTCAAATCGGCTTCCTAGATTCATATTTGGGCTCACTATAGAAGCTCGAATTCGAACTTAGTGCATTTCAGGCAAATTTCTTAAAAAATTTTCTTCTCCAGATCCAGCAGGCAGAATCTTTTGATATTTCGTATGCAACATTGTTGGATGGATCTGATGCAAATTTGTTCAAATCGGCTCCTTAGATTCATATTTGGGCTTACTATAGAAGCTCGAATTCGAACTTAGTGCATTTCAGGCAAATTTCTTAAAAAATCATCTTCTCCAGATCCAGCAGGCAGAATCTTTTGATATTTTGTATGCAACATTGCGGGGTGGATCTGATTCAAGTTTGTTCAAATCGGCCCCCTGGATTCATATTTGGGCTCACTATAGAAGCTCGAATTCAAACTTAGTGCATTTCGGGCAAATTTCTTCAAAAATCTTCTTCTCCAGATCCAGCAGGCAGAATCTTTTGATATTTGGTATGCAACATTGCGGGGTGGATCTGATTCAAGTTTGTTCAAATCGGCCCCCTGGATTCATATTTGGGCTTAATATAGAAGCCTGAATTCGCACTTAGTGCATTTCGGGCAAATTTATTAAAAAATCTTCTTCTCCAGATTCAGCAGGCAGAATCTTTTGATATTTGGTATGCAACATTGTGGGGTGGATCTGATTCAAGTTTGTTCAAATCGGCTTCCTAGTTTCATATTTGGGCTCACTATAGAAGCTCGAATTCGAACTTAGTGCATTTCAGGCAAATTTCTTAAAAAATCTTCTTCTCCAGATCCAGCTTCAGAATCTTTTCATATTTGGTAAGCAACATTGTGGGGTGGATCTGATTCAAGTTTGTTCAAATCGGCCCCCCTGGGTTTATATTTGGGCTCCGTATAGGAGCCCAAATTTTAACTTAGTGCATTTCAGGCATATTTCTTAAAAAATCTTCTTCTCCAGATCCAGCAGGCAGAATCTTTTGATATTTGGTATGCAACATTGTGGGGTGGATCTGATTGTGATTCATGAACGTATTTATTTGTAAAGTTGATAGAATCTTAGACAAAATTTGCAGAAAAGATCTACTATAGAAGGGGTGGTATCCAGGGTGAACCGTTTACCCAAATCTAGCAGTACTAATGCATTATTCACTCAAATCTCCGTTCAAATTTTATGACCCCTCATTGGAACACACGCATTCAGCTCATTCCAACAAAGGTCATATGCCATGTTTTCGAGACAAAAGAATAAAAATTTTAGTTATTCATGAAATTTTTAGGCAACTGTTGTCTGTTATTCACATTGCTTCATGAAATTTCAGTACTTTTAGAAGTTACCTCAGTAATCAAGGGTTAATTCCCCTTAATTAAATG